>OZ012639.1:14849319-16101584 GCA_963942525.1 Ptychoptera contaminata | reverse complement strand
AATTCATAATTAAAGATATAATAATAATCATAATACATATATAAATATATATATATATACATATATATATATATATATATATATACATACATATATATATATATATACATATATATATATATATATATATATAAATATATATATATATATATATATATATACATATATATATAACTAAAAATGTGAAAAATTTATTATTTTAATCAAAAAATTTCTCCATTTTTTAATTATATAGTTTTTTTTTTTTTTTTTTTTGTTTTCATATTATTTTTCATTTCCTTTTTCTTTTCAAATATTATAAATTTTGTAAACCTAAAATAACTATTATTTATATAAATTTTTCTCGTTTTTTTTTATTCTTTTCTTGTTAATCATATCTTTTTTTTAATTCTAATTAATTTTTAATAATGAAAAAAAAAAACAATTATTAATAAAACACATAATTTAATTATTTAACAGTATATCAATAGTAATAATAATAGTAATTAGATTAATAATAATTATAAAAATGAGAAAATTCTTCAGAATGTTGAATTTTTTAACAAAAGAAAAGCTAGGAAAGAAATAATAATAAACTAAATAATAGTAATAATATTGATTAATAAACATAAAAGAAATTAATAATAAGAATTTTGATTACTTATTAATTTTCTTTATAATTCTTATTAAGTTAGTTCATTTTCATTTAAACAAAACCAAAATTTTTTGTTTTTATAGCAAGTAAAAGTTTATGTCGTAAAACAGCTTTGCTGGAATATAGTGGTATATAGAGACGTGAAATACAAGTATTAGCTGTTGGTAGATGTGCATCATCTGCTGGTCGAATTGTCACTGAAGGCATCGGTTGGAAGCCTTCTTCAGATGCTGGCAAGGCAGGTGATCCAGTCCAAAAATATACCTAACATAGTATAATGAAGATAAGAGATTTAAAACATAGTAATAAAATAAATACAAAAAATTATACTAACCAAATCTTGACGTTCTATATTACTCATTTTTTCAACAATACTCCATAGCCAACGTTTAAATTTTAATAATTTATCACCACTTTCATTCGATTCATCATTGAATGTAGTATACGATATCAATGTAGCTACATGTATATCACCAACTCCATTCAATAATAATCTTAAATCCTCCGCAGTCAATGTATCTAAAGAATTATCGGGTAAAACATCAAATACCCCAAGTCTTAAGGCCTATAAATCATAAATATATGTTAATAAAATAATTCAATATTTCAAGTATGAAAAAAAATTATACTTCTAAAGCCTTTTCTTGTGTTTTAAGCATACGATATTCGGCATATTTTCTAACATATTCATAAACATTTGTCTCAGTTACGTGTATATCACGACCACCGGGAATTAAGTCAATGGATCCACCACCTTCTTCAGTGCATAAATCAATTCTAAATAGTATATACAAAAATTATATCAATCTTTCAATAATAATTCAATATTTAAAATAATAATTATAATTTAAAATACATACACAAAATTTAGATCAAGACTTAACAGCATACTAGTTGAATTTTTAGTTTGCGTATCTTTAACTAATTGTCGCAATGATTCATATACAATTGGATCAAAAAATGCTAAATCATGAAATCGTATTTGTCTTCCTAATAAATATTTTAAAACATGACGTTGCAAAAATAGTGGAAATAGTTCATTTTGTAATAAACATAAACCAATTAATCTAAAATAATACAATGTATATTATTTATGTTATTGCTTTTTATAATTTTTGTTATAATTACCTTCCAATATTTCTAAACGCGTTAATTCTTTCAAATGTTGCACAGCCCTGGCGAGGACTATAAATACCTCTCTTACCAGGTGAATAAAATAACGGGGCGTTATCTTCTAATGATTGACAATCTTCAAGTAAAACAATAGCATTAATTTTCTTTGTTGATGCTGTTGGTGTCGTAGCATAGTTGGTATGTACTGCGGCTGTTGATGCTGCAGCAGCTGGTGATGTCGGTAATGGATTATTAGTAGCAAGTGTTGATGTTGTTTCACTTAAGTTAAAAGTTGGTGAAGAACCCAACTCTAATCGTTGCCTATATAAAATTATATCCATGGCTTCATTTACTTTTTGTCTTAAAGTTTCATCAGACCCTAACAGCATTAGTAGTTGCGTAGGCGGTAATTCCAAAAGCATTCCAGTTATTTTTGGTGCGTTATTGGGATGTAATGCATGAATCTTTTAAAGATATATATAATAAATTAAGTAATGCAATTATATAATAAATGAAAACAGTAAAACTATTTACTTTTGGATAGAGTCGCTCTCCTAATTGTTGAACATGATCATTCGACTGACTTGGAGGCAAGCCAGAACCCTCTCCTAAGATATTTATTGGTCTATAAGGCCGTGCATCATAATTCAATGATTTTCTTGAATCTCTACTGGGCCGCCACAATAGTTTACCAGCTGTTGTGCCACGTCGAGTTGATGATGCTGTGTCACCAGCACGATTACTACTACTTGTCCTATGTCTTAACATTGTACTTAAAGGAACTGAATACTTATTGGAACCAACTTGAACTGATTCTAAATTTGGAAGTTTTTCATTTGCCAAAATTGCCTATAAACACACTAAAATTAGTTATGTTATTTTTTTTAAAGAAATAAACATTATCGAACCTCGGCTATTGACGTATAGAAACTTCTAGCTACACCGGATCCTTCACCTGGTTCATCTTTAAAAGTTACCTTCACTCTATTAAACGCTAGTGGAGGATGGATACGACGATTTTGATTACCAAATTGTGTATTTAACTCTTTGAATGTTTGAATCAATAAACTTGTACGATTGCGTTCCATCTGCAAAATAAGTAATTTTTTTACAATTTATATTTTTTTTATTGATAAAAAAATATTATTAACCTTAGATAATGTTAAATCTCTTTGTTGCGCGTTTCTTAATTTTTCCATAAGGCGCCTAAATCTTGCCTCTTTAACAGGAAAACCACCTAATTCAGATATTATACTACCAGGTTCCATTCCAACATCCTCCATAAAAACTTTACCAAATAAATCTAATGATAATCTCCATCTACCTAATAATAAATCCGATGTTATAGAGGATGAAGATGTTGTTGTTGAAGCAGACGTTGATGGTGTGGTATTAATTCCACTAAACATTGTTGATCTAAAATATACACCACGTGGTGGTAAATCTTGTTGCACAACTGTTTGTAAATTTGGAGTAGTTTCAACAGTTACATGTGCTGATATTTCTTGAGTCTCCATTGTTTCAGCATGTTGCAACACTTCACTTGAGTTGGAACAAGACTGAAAATTTAAAAAAATGTAGATTTATATAAACATTACATATATTTACATGAATAAATTATTTAAATTAAAATGTACACCCTGTATCTGTACTTGTTAAAGATCTTAATTAAACTAGCTCATCAGAGAGTATTTAAAATTTTCTTTATGGATATTATGTGAGTATTAAGCCATATTAATAGAATAAAACTGTATCTTAAATATCCAAATAACGCTAGGGAACATATGATAATTCAATAAATATACTAACCGATGGTCCCGCACGTACAATAACACTCTTTGATAAGTTACCGGATGGCCCTGCTATAACAGCATTACTAACTGGATTAATTATATTACTTTGTTCGCACGTTGCTTGTGCTTGTTGGCTAGATGTTTGTGCTACGTTTGTATTATTTTTTGAACTTGTATTGGATTGTAAATCAAATAGTGAAAATGTGGTTGGTAATAACGTTAATGGTGTTTCTGGCATAGCACATTCAGATAATGATTGTTTTTTATTTCTTGCCAATACAGATGCCGTTACAGATTCAATAGCAGCTGCAACTTTTCTGGGAGTAACAATTATTTGTGGTCTAACTGATTCTGAAATAAGAAAGCAGAAGAAAAACATAAGAATATAAGCTGTATAATATAACTATATAAATAAAAAATTATTACTGCTTGTTTCATTTTCGATTAATTTATTATCATCCATATTCTCATAAATTTCAGTATCTTCATTTTCTGATTCACTTATGTTCTCATGATCATCTGACATTTCAATTTTATTAGCTAATGCTATTGTTTCTTTAGAGCATGACAAATCTTCAGGTTCTTCTATATGATCTAATGATATGGCTTCACACTTCTTTTTATTTTCCTCATAATTATTATACTTTCTCTTCTTTAAATGTATATAAACTTCATCATATTTATCTTTACAACTATTATTGACTGTATCATTTGAACTACATTTTGATGTACTAGGTTGAGGGGATGCTTGTCTTTTTTCAGTTTTTGTTGGTCTTTCATTCTCCTCAATAATTTTAATTGTTGTAACTAATGGTTTTACTATATTCTCTTGTTGCTTTCCTGATGCATCATTTATAATGAGTTCATTTTCGTTATTTAATTCAATATTCATATTTCTATTGGTTACATCATTGTTTTCTTGTGATGTTAAAAGTACTGAAGAAGAAGAGGGTACTTTTTTTGATTCATTTGGCAAATAATTATCACATTGCTTATCTGTTGGTGGCACAAGCCCTAATCTAGTTGGTGGAAGTTCTAATGGTGAATTATCTCCAAGCAAGGTTGTTCCATTCCCTGGTATTGTAATTGGTTGTTTAGGCATACCAAATAAATCTTCTCTTTTTGCATTAGGTTGTAACAGATGTGGTTGATCTGCTAATGGCAAAGATTCGGTCATAGGTGTGTTGAAAGGATCTGGTGGAGGACATCCTAAACATAATGTGGATTCGGATCTTTGGAAGAAGCTATGATGACGGCCAAACGATGTTACAATTGATTCACTGTCATCAATAGAATCAGTCTCCATAACAATAGCAGTAGGCAATTCGTCTTCGGTATCTTCATTTTCATTTTCATCTTGCTCTGTCCATATATTTATATCATTTCGGTCTAAATCATTTTCTGAACCGGATCTCATATAAAATATTATTGCATCCAAAACATACGCAATATGTCGTAACGCGGTAACATCAAGAACAGGTAATGAGTCTCTATGTTCCGAATTATGAGCTCTCATCAACGATAAACAATAATTTAAAAATTCTCGTCTTGCTGACGGGATGTCTGTATTAATAACTAATGAATTGTTGCCAGATGTATTAGAATTAGTGGTATTTGTAGTTGTATGTAAAGGATGCAACGGATGAGCGGGATCCGCTGAATGAGTTAAAGTTGCTCCAAATCTTAATTGTGCTTCAGTTGCATCCATGACTGTTAACATCCAATCCCAAACTGGTTTTAACCGTGATTCTAAATTAGCCTACATATATATATATATATATACATATAAGAACATTGCATAATAAAAGTATAAATAATTTAAATTAAATTTATCATACCTGTAGTTGAACTGCCTCTGGATAAGTGACATTTAAAACTTGCTGTAGAGATGATGAACTTGAAAGGTATTCAGGAAACATTCCTAATAATTCTGATATTTGTCTCATAACAACTCCAAAGGCACGTGCCAAACAACTCGCTGTTGTTGCCATTGTATGTGGTTCTTGAGAAGCCGCTGCAACAGCGGCACTTCCTGTCGCTGATCTGCGTAAGGCAGCAGGATCGATAAATACTAAACCAGAACCACTTGTCATTCTAACTCCAGATGCGCGATTTGAATCTCGACTTCGTATGGCCCATTGCATAGATTGTGGTGCCAAATTACTACGTTGATGCCCAGTTGTAGTTCTAATTAAATAAAACAAAATATTTTATGTCAATTTAAATAAAATAAATAAAAACATTAAATAACGTACGTTCTACGTTCCAATTGTTCTTCCCCTAAAGCAAATTCTTCCTGGGAGTGATCATCAGTTTCTCCATCATCGGAACCATCATCATCTGGTTGACTAGAATCACCAGAATCGTCTTCGGGTAGTAATAACAACGAACGCATACCTAAACATTGTAGACAATTTCAAAATCCCCATAATATCAATAATATAATAATTGGTTGAAACTTATACTATTGGGGTAATAATTTCATGTACACACAATAATATCAAAACAACCAAGATTCTTCACCTGTATCAGAACCAGCTGTTGCTCCAGTGCGTACACTTCTTTGTGCATCTTGTGTACTTTGATTATCATCGGAATCTGATTCAGTTTCAGCTTCATGAAAATTAAATTCTGGATCACTTTCAGTTTCCTGTACAGCTTCTTCAATTCTTTCTCTTTCAGTTTCTTCCTCTATATTATTTACATTATTTCCAGAATGATTAACAATTCTTTCTCTCTCTAATATGTTATCTTCTTGCTCAGATGTTTCTCCATCATCTTGTCCATTTCCTTAATATCAATATATTAAATAATTAGATTAAATAATATATAACAAAAATGTGACAATTCTACACAAACCTTCTGCATCATTATTATCATCTATTTCACGGAAAGGTATATTTATTCTAGATATAAATCTCTGCGACATAGTAGCTGCCCTACTAGTCGATGCTGTTGCAATATCAATACTTTCTTGACGTATTGAAGATGGTGCCAATGGTTCCACAGAAAATAATTCATCAGAATTCTAAAAATAAATTACAGTCAAATTATAACACTATAAAAGAAAAAATTAAATTTTTTAAATTACCGCAGCAGAAGTATCTATACTACTTGATGAAAGGGTAAATGGTGCCGTTGGTCTTACCACTCCTAGTCTGACAGGTGCTATTAAGGAGTTAGCAATCTCGCACAGCTCTTCAATAGAAATTCTAATTAAAGATTGAAAAACTCGTCGACAAGTTTGTATATGACGAGATTGAGTTGTTAAAGCACTAAAATAAAAAATAATACATCAGAATTATTAAAGGAATATTGAACCAGCGAATCAAAATCTACCTTCTTTGCTTATCAGAGCTAGGAACACGCTCAATGCTAAAAATGACAAAGACACGAGCAACCGATCTAACGAATCTTCTTGATACTTTTTGCGCCTCCTCAATACGCCCAGGTATTTGATCATTCTGCAATTCTCGTACTAAAGTTAATAATAAAGTATCGAGTGGCTCATGAGTACAGCGCACAAATAAACTATGTGTAAATTTGTCAAGCAATGTTGTCCCACTTTGTGCTTGCAAATATAGAGATTGGTTTTCAGTGTCATCATAGAAAACGTGATTTAAATTTGCTGCTGATGGGTCTTTATCATCAGAACCAGTCATTATCATTGATCGCACTGCTGGCCAATTTAACAACAATCGGTCTAAAGCTTTTTTTGCAAATCTCGGTGGTTCTAAATCATGTTCTGGTGTTTCGGATTCCGCGTCTAATGAAGGTGTCTTTCTCGTGTTGCCTGATGTATGTCGTAAACGAGGGTTAACACGATATTGTCGTTGTTCAACTAATTGACGACCAACAGTTTGAATTAAAAATAATAAAATCGATTCACCCCTTGAATTAAATCTTGTCACTAAATCAGTATCTGTTGCAAGTTTGCATAATAATTCAAAACGTTTTGTCTGATTTCCCGCTATGAGTGCTTTGCATTTACATTTTTCCCAACAATCACAGTACGCTGTAGGTGATGTGCGCTTTAACTTGCAATCATGACCTTTATGGCACACTTTGGCACACTCTGTACAACAACACAGTGATCCTGTTAAACCACACGTCCGACATTCAAAAATATCTTGATTAATATGATCAGCTCCAGTCCAAGTAAATGAACAAGTGTCATTACAGCATAGAACATGAAGAGGAGATTGATCGGCACCTGAGCCTGTAGGAAATATCATTGTATCACGAATTGAAGCATCACCATTACTAATTTTTAAAATTGTATTAAATAATATTATGCCAGCTTGATATGCGCGAACTGAAACTGCGTGCATAAATGGGGTTTGGCCTTGTGCATCCTTTGCACTAAGTAATTGATGTAAATGGGGTAATAATGCTGGACATTCACACATTTGTGTAAGTGCTTGTATAGCATTATTTCTCCTTTCTGTTGGGTCTGATACATAAATATCATTGACGTATTGTTTATGGAAATTTGTCTGAGATCCCATACCAGTCATACTATCCTCATCACCAGATGTTGGATCATATTCTGGTGGCCAATAAACTACTGGTATATTCGACGCATCTTCGCTTTGTGGCATTGAATTATTTGAAGAGCCATCTAAATCACGGCTTGCATTTTGTGCTGCTCTTCGCATCATTTCTCTTAAGGTCACTGAACGATTACCGACAATAGCATTAGTTATAACATTTACACATTCTATATTTAAATTATTTGTAGATGATTGACCCGTATTATCTTCTGGATCCTTATTTGATGACGGTGAACACATGCTAACACAAGCATGGAAAACATTTCTATTTCCATCGCATTTTTCAATCAAGATGTTTACAATTTGACTCTTTAAATCTCCTTCGAACTGTGTTAATATTGCTTTAACACCTTCAATATCACATCTTAAAATGCATGGCATTAATATTTGTGTTTCTGGGACAAAAGCTACAAAAGCAACTTGAGATTTTAAATTAGCGCCTATAGATGGCAATGTTAGAGGTGCTACAGCAATACACTTAATAGATGGCAAATCTAACCAATTTGGATCACGTATTGCTTCAATACAATCTTTTGCCATTGGATATATTGTACTGTTACCATCTCTAAGAATAAGAATACTTTCTGCGCCTTCACTAGCCCCGATAAGAGACACATTATTTGGTGAATTTCCTAAAAATGCATTAATATCAGTTGGAAATACTCTATCTTGTTCTTGTCGTCCAGTATTTAAATTAAACAATGAATAATGCAATCTAGAACCAGTCTTCATTATAGCATGGATTCCTTTAGAATCAACTGACAAAGTTAATAATTCTGAAGATGTGGAATTATCATTTGATAATTGTTGAGCTGTAAGTATAATCCTTCTTGGTGTTTTTTGAAAACAATCTGGGGCGCGAGACGCAGCAGTTGACTTTACAATCTGGAAAACGTAATTTATTATATATTACCCCATATATATATATATATATATATAAAAGTAGATGTTCTTTATTTACCTGTAAGTCAACTTTTCGTAATAATCTACAATCTTGCCAAGCATCAGTTTCTTCCTTTGCGTCTTTAGTTGAAGTATTCAGATTAGGAAATTTAACAGCTGCAAAGTCACCATCAACTTTTAAAACACGGCCAATTGGAACTGAACGAATATCTTCTACAAAGACTACATCTTTTAACATCCAAAACTCTTCATCTTTTTTAGATTCATTATCTTCTTTTGGAGCTGGACGTTTATGTCTTTTATGTGATGTCACACTGCCAGTGTCACTGCATGTGCTTGAAGCAGGTGATGGCGGTGGGGGCATATCAATTCGATCAGCTGTTTCTTTATTATTAGTACTTGATTGTTTTGTGCTTGAGTTTGATGAATTAGATTGAATTGAACTTGTATTATTTAATAAACCAGAAGATTTCGGAAGATCCTACAAAATTTTACCAAAGAATATATTTGATTAATATATAATTTATTTAAATATTTTTGATTTTTTTTATACTTTTAAATCAATTGATGATAAAACTGTACTAATTGAAGGTGGTGCAGTAGAAATTATTTTAAAACAACAAATTTCAGTTAGTTCCCACGCTGCACTCATTAATTGTCCTACTTTAGGTACTCCATTGGATATAGTAAAACCTATAGCCCCAGGTTGATAAATAGGGCTATGTTTCATACAAACTTGAGCGCCTACAATAACTTCAGGCGTATTTATATTAGATCTTACTGGCTTACGAGATTTTGCTTTATATTTTTCCCATAGTCTTTTTCGTTGACCAAACGGTAATACACCCCACCAATATAATGAACCACTTTCACTACGTGCCACAGTATAAAGTGTGCATGTATGCAATGATACTATTTTATCAATTGTAAACTCTGTAAAAGCCGTCGCACTATGTTCTAATTTATTTCCAGCATGTCCTAATAATTCATCCATCCATGTCGCTGCTCTACCACTTTCTGTTGCAACAGTACAACGAATGGAAGTTGCTGAAATATGATTTATTTTCTCAAATGTTAAATTCAATTGTTGTGTTTTTGGATGATGAATGTTTGGGTACTGAGAATTAAACAAAAATAACAAATAAATAATCAGCACTATAATTTTGCAAAAAAAAAATTACTTCTAAATTTCTATATGGTTCAGAATCTGACCAACGCCATTGATGTAATTCTCCTTTTATAGAAATGGCAATAAATTCTGAGTGTAATGAAGCAATATGTGTAAAACGCAAAGGTCCATCTTTTTCTGGCCACACTTCCAATTCATCAGAAATCCATAATGGCATTCCTGAGCATAGTTCTTTTTTCTTTGATTCAGCATCTTTTTCCCATTGCCCGTCTTCGCGTGCATTTTGAAACCATCTTCGTGGCCCAAAATACTGTCGATCCCTCCAACGGCTAAACGAGTCTCGATCACTTGAAACTGCAGGAGGATTTCCAGATACGCTATTATTGCCACCAGGATTATTAGTTGGTACACTTCCATTACTAGCACGTCCTCCATCAGGATTATTAGTATTACTGCTGTTTTGATTTCGATCACTGCGAGCACGGCTATATAACAAACTTGTTTCAGAAAGTGAAACAATTTGTTTTTTAGGTTAGTTTTTAATGAAAGCCAATGGGTATAAAATAATGACAAAATTTCCATTTTTTTTTTTTAGTTTTTTAATTCAATAATAAATTAAAATATCTCAATATATTTTAATTTATCATTAATTTAAACCAATATATAGGATGGGGCTTAGATGAAATTTTGAAATGCATGATATCTTATCGTAAAACATACCAGTGTTTGTGTAAACAAATAAAATAGTCATGACTCACCTACGAATACTAGAATATCCAAACATATCTTCAGAAAACATAGCATCTGCATCTATAATAACACTATTATCACCATGAAAACCAACATCCAACAATGATATTAAATCTTCTGGAACATAATTATCACTACCTTCTTCAGTGTCTTCACCTTCTTCATCATCACGTGACAACAAGTTATTTACAGCTAGATTAACATCCAAATTTGTGCGCTTTATAACAAATTTTTTAAATTATTTTATATTAAAAAAAATAATTCTATATGCAAAATTTAGAGAACTAACCTGTAATTCACGAATAATAATATTTCTACTTTTGCCTTGAAGAACAACTTGTGCTTGTGAAACAAGTTCTTCTGGTACAAATGGTGCAGGTACCGTGACTAATGATCTTCCAGAAGAGCTTCCACCAATGATAACACCTGTGCTTCGTGAGCCTATAATGTTATATTTATAAGATTTTTTTTCCTATTATTTTTAGAATTTTATTTACTTGAATTTTGAGTTCCACTTGCACTGCCTCCGCGGACATGTGCACTAGTTCTCATTATACGAGCTCTAGATCTTCCCAATTGACGTGACGTACCTGGAGTGCTTTTAGTTCCAGAATTGGCGTTCGTATTAGTTGTGCCACTATTGTTGCTATTTCTTCAAAAAAAAAAAAAAAAAGAAAAAAAAAAAAAAATATATATATATATGTATATATAAACCACGTTGCCAACAAAAATCAATAAAATATATTTACGTTTTTACTGTATCCTGTTTGCTTAAATCAAGACGTTCTGGTATAACAGAAAAGGCAACCCGAAAAGCCCTACCATCCTCAAATAACAATCCAAGGTGGCTAGGTCCGATAACAATTTCTTTTACTGGTGCCTTCATATATTGTAGAGCAGATGGAGTTCCATATTTATTTATTTTATCAGCAACTTCACGAATCCTTCAATTTCAAACAATTAATTTAAGCATATAATTAAATATTACAATTATAAAAAATAATAACATGGAAAACTTCTAGAAAATTTCATTTTTGACTTATAACCATAGTTTCATTAAATCGTATATTACATACGCATATACTTCATATTTAACTTTTTTTCTACTAAAGAAAATTCAAGAATTTTTGTATGCATTTTTCAATTTAATTATTATATGAAATTACAACAATACCAATAAAATTATGCAAACTTCGGGTTTCCAAAAAAAAAAAAAAAAATAAAAATTTTTTTTTTACTAGTAAATTTTTGATTTTTTTTTTCGGGGATATTATTAAATTTTTACATATTCTTAATAAATAATATTTAAAAAAAGCATTTTTTATAAATAAAGACTAATGAACAATCTTTTTTTAAACATTATTTTATTTCAGGAAGACATTTTGTTTTTTATCGGATTCTTTGTAAATGTAATAAGAGAAAAATATTTTGTACATAATATTTTTTACCTATCATTTAGCTGATCTTCTGAGCCAGGTAATGGATGTACCACGAAATGTATGTTAGACATTATAATTACTATTTTTTAACTATGTAATAATATTATTGTTTATTTATAATATATGTATTCAATTAAACAACAATTTATATTTGTAATTTAAAAACAATCCTTTTTTATTAAAATCATTTTACATGCTTTAATAGCTTACTATCAAGTGGTTCGCCATGTTTTTCTTTTTATTTTATTTCAAAGAATATTTGATTCTGATTTGTACGTAAATTGAATGAAGTTTGTCACATGATTTTATAGTAGAAGTATTTCTTCTATGTTTATAAACGTTACAATCCACCCAAAATTATAGCAACTAAGCATATATATTTTTAATAAAATATTAAAATTGTTTTTTATTTTTTTATCTATTAAATGTTAAATGATTTTTTCCTTATGTAATTATTTGTAAAATTATATATTTTAAAATATATGAAATAAAATAATTTTCAAAAATGTATACGATAAAGAATTTTTCGAAATTAATATCAGGTAACACCAACACTGCTGTCACTGTTTTGTTGTCTAAATACTAAAATGACATTTTAATGTTTGTTGTTTTTTATTCTATATAATTTATTTAATTAGTTTTAAAATAAATAAATAATCTTACATTGCAAAAGTCTATATTGAAACTTTTTTAATTTAAAAAATATTTAACATGATAAAATTGTTTTTATATCATTAGATTTTTATAATTCACATAATTTTAATTGCAATAAGTTAAAAGTTAACAATAATATATAAAATATATAATGTTAACATTATTAAGTGAAGCTATCTTTTGGACAACTAAAGATAATATTGATATTAAAAGTAATGATTTTGGAGCATACAAGTTAGTAAAATTATATTGAATTAATCATTTATATTTGATTCTATTTTATTTAATTATATTAATATATTATTAAAGATTTTCAAATAAGAAAAATTCCTCATTATTGTCGATACAAAATTCGTCAAAACAGGACTATGCATATAAGCGCAATTTAATATTAACAGTCGACAATAAACGTCCAATACGTTTAAAAAATTCTCTTAAAAAGTTAGAAGATATGTTAAAGCAATATAAAATAGTTTATTATAAGTGGAAAGATACAAATATAATACAATTAATGTTAATTAATGGCATGATAATATATATTTGCGTAAACATATTCAATGGAAATATAATACGTATTGCATTCGATGATTATTTTATTGGAAAATTAATAACAGAAAATGTTACTGATGGTAATTAATAATTTATTTAAATTATACAATATTTACTCATATAAATTTTTATTTAATTCATTAGTTATTATAACCCGAATGTATATAATAATATCGTACAAAGAAAATCACATAACATTTTTATATTTACAAAAACCAAATATAAAGAAAAATGCAGCGGAAAAAATAAATTTAATGGAACCGAAAATATATAATATAATAATTGGTGGAACACAGAGTCGACAAATATCACGTAATATATTATTAAATAAAAGCTATGACTTATTATTAATTTGGACAAAATCATCTCAAAATGAGGTTTATCCATGGCGACCTACTTTACGTGACCAAGATCGTGCTAATTTACATATTTATAAGTTGTCATCTAACAAATTAGAATTGTTATGTTATTATTGGACAGAAAATGATCCAATATGTATTAAATTTTCTAAATTAGAAAATAATCAAATTCACACAGTTGAGGAAAAAATATCTAGAAAGGTAGTTTAATATTCATTGAAATTTAATTTATACAAATAATGGTTTGATTTTTTTTAATACTTCAGGGTGAAGTGATAATAGAAAATTGTGTTTATGAAATAAAAAAAACCAAATTAGAACGTTTATCTGTGGTATCTATACCACTTCAAACGCAAGTATGCTCGCATGCTTTTAGTCCTGATAATGAAAAACTAATGCTTGGTTGTATTGATGGTTCGATTATAATTTATGATGAAAGTCGTGGCATAACACATTTAGCTAAAGCCGCTTTTGTAATTAATTTATTATGCATATATACGTTTTTTTTTTATTATTATTATTATTATTGAAATTTTAGATACCAACACTTATATCATGGCATAGTGATTCTGCGTTAGTAATAATAGCAAATGAACGTTGTCAATTACAATGTTTCGATATATCTCTATCATGTGTTAAAAATCAATTATTAAGTGAAGATGTAACGCCATCGAATGTATTAGATTTAGCTAATTACTTTCAATATCAACCAATTTTAAATAAAATATTTTGGAATAAAAAGTCGGATATTACAGATTACAATGAATATTATTTACAGACGGATTCTTTTTTAATATTATTATTAGACAATGGCCCAATTATCTGTTTGCGTTTTGTTGGTGGTAATGGCTTAAAAGGTGATATTTATACATCAGGTTTTACTGCTGATGTATTAATACAAAAATATTTAGCATTAAATTTAATTGAAAAATCAATAAATATATTATTATGCTTGAATTGGGATACATATGGTGCAATGTGCTTAGCATCCTTACACAATATCGCAAATTCTATATTAAAATTGCCATTAACATTTAATAGAGAATTATTGTTTGAAAAAGCACTTGGTAGTTTCTTAATACCTGTTAGAAAATTATGTGTTGAAACAGATGTTGAATTTCGCGTACAAGTAAATGATATAACAAGAAAGTTTTTTCAATATTTATTAAGGTTTATAATTTTTAATATATAGTTTTCTTATATATAAACATAGTAAAAAATTTTTTTTTTAGATACAAATCGTACCAGAAAGCATTAAGTTTAGCAATTGATATTAATGAAGATGATTTATTTATGGACTTGTATAATTGTGCTAAAAACGATAACCTAATGGATTTAGCAAAAGAAGCACATGAAAAAGCTGAACAAATAATTAATAACAAATCAGGTAATTAATATTACTAATAAAAAAAAATTTAAAACAATATTTAAATTCTTTTTTTAAATAGAAACATGCTCAATTACTTCATGTTCAGAATGTTCAGATGACACGTCGTCAAATGTTACAAATGATATTCTAATTGATGAGAAACAGCTTGATGAAAAACTAAATCAACAACAATTAAAACATCCGCCATTACCGAAGCTAACATTGAATAATTTTATTGCACCATATTTAAATGAAAAAGTAGATACAGTTGATGATTTATTGAATTTTACAATACAAAAACCAGATATTAAAATAATAAAAGCGACAAAAATAAATAAAGACAATAATAAAATATATAACAATCATATGTATACAAATTACCCAATTATGAATAATAATAATAATAATAATAATGATGATTATTTAACAAATATAATGAATAATGTAGACATTCCAGATTATTATGATGATAAAGAATTTTTATTTTCAACTCAGTCACATCAACAAAGTCAAAACAATAATAATAAGTTAAAAGTTAAGAAAACAAATACTATTGATAATACAAATGATATAAATTATAATCCAAATAGAAATATTCAAATATTAGATCAAACACTTGGTATACCGTTAATAAATGCAAATACAAATAACAATTATGCACATAAACAAACATTAATTAAGTCAAAATTTCCATTATTACATGTAAATAATTTAATACAAAATGATGATACTCAGTATAATTTTAATAATCCAGTACAAATCCATGAATATCCATTAATATCTGGTAATATTCCATCATCAACAGTCAATAGTTTAGTATCACAATATCCATATTGGGGACAACAGCAGCCTCAATCTTCACAAGCAATATATAATAAATTAATATCTAATTATGATATTGATGAAAATACAAAAGATTATCAACAGGCGACAACGAATTCTATATTAACAAATAATGCATCACAAATAAATTATATAACATCTAGTACATCATCAATAATATCAAAAAAAGATTATGCAGAAAAAAATAAAGTGAAATTTTCTGATACAGTAACTGTTGCCGTTGTACCTGTAATTATATATTAAAATATATATCTTCATTATATCATTTATCTTAATTGTATGTAATTATTTTTTCAGGAAATACCTCGTAAAGAAAAAGTAAATATATTTAATGGTGATCGTTTAAAAATAAGAAATAATCCAATGCTAACCGATCCACGTAGAGAATTGGCCGATAGTTTACCATTGTGTCATCCAAATGAAGAATATTTAAAAGATTTTATGCCTATGTCAGGTTAATTATAAAGAGTAATTGTTAACAATTTTATTTATTATATTTAACATTTCTTCTTCTTTTTCTGTATAGAGATGCAAAAAGAGGAAACAACGAGTAATAATGGTAACAATAGTAGCAGCAATAGTAAAACCTCAAACAGTATTAAAGTTATACATTTTGGTGTTGTTTAAAGAAGAAGAAAAAAAGTATTATTTTATAATTAATTTATTTATTATTAAACATAAGATAATAATTCCGTCCAATAAAATATTTAAATAAATTAATTCTTTCTTGATTTTTTTTTTTAAATTTACTTAAGTATTAGCTACTGTTGGTTGTTATCAATAAAACTAAAAAAAAATAATGTCTTTACTTTTAATAAAGTTTTTTATTTATTGTTTGTTATAGAATTATATAATTTTAATATATTTTTTAATAAATGCATTTATGTATATAAATATGGAATAGAACTAAAATAATTATTGTTCCCAGTTTTTTTTTTTATATTTTAAATCAAAATATATATATTATATGAAAACAAACTATTTGTATTTTACTGCTCCAAGCCTAATAAAGTAATAATTGCATCATATGCCAAAAAAAAAAAGCTAAAATTGTGTACATATCCTTAATAAATGTTTTTGTTTTGTTATGATAAAGATTCATTTGCTTTTAACACAACATTCTAAATTTAATTTAGTAATGTTTACTTTCTATTTCATTCTATTTATGCAGAAGTTGACTTCACTACTTCATTAATTGCTTCGGCAACGTATTGAACATTATTTTCATTTAAGCCACACATGCTTATGCGACCAGATTTTAGTAAATATATATGATATTTTTCAACTAATATTTTAACTTGTTTTTCATTTAAACCAGTATATGAAAACATGCCAATTTGTTGGGTAATATGATTCCAATTCCCTGGTGTTTTAAGTTCAGTTAATGCTGCAAGTAAGGCGCTACGCATTCTTATTATTCTTGATGACATTGTTTGTATACATTCCATCCTAAAATGCCAAAATATTTATTTTATAATTATTTAAAAACGTATAATAAAAGAAAAAAATTACCATTCTTTATGCAATTCTGGTGTATTTAAGACTTTGCTGACAATTCTGCTACCAAAAGCTGGTGGATTTGAGAACATAGCACGTACCAATAAAGATAATTGTGATACAACTGGAGTTATTGTCTTTGAATCTTTTGTTACAACAATTAAATTGCCAACACGCTCATTATATAAACCGAAATTTTTCGCAAATGATTGTGCACAAAGCATTTCGAATCCACGCGATACGAAATATCTTACAGCCCAAGCATCTTTGTTAGGATCACCACTGGCAAACCCTTGATATGCCGAATCGAAAAATGTAAATAATTTCTTTTCAGCAATAACATCCGCAATTTTCTCCCATTGGCCGTGCGTTGGATCACAACCAGTTGGATTATGAGCGCACGCATGCAATATAATTACAGCACCTTCAGGTGCATTACTTAAATCTTCAAGAAAACCATCAATATCAACAGCACGAGTCGTAGGATCCCAATATCTATAGGTTTTTGCTGTTTTAAAACCGGCATTCAAAAAAACTTTTCTATGATTCTCTAAAAAGTAAAATTAATATCAAATAAGTAATAAAAAAAAAATAAATTGTTTAAAAACAGCTACCCCAAGTTGGATCAGAAAAATAGAAAACAGTTTTGCCAAGTTGTGTTGCTAAAAATTCAGCGCCAAGACGTAATGCACCTGTTCCGGATAAAGCTTGAATTCCAAAAGCCTTTTATTAACAAAAAAAAAAACTAATTAAAATTTAAATCATCTAATAATAAATTAAATCGCTATTTACTCTTTTAACAGGCGCAAAGGCTGGTGAATCCTCACCAAGGAGTAGAGTTGTAGCTGCATTTGTAAATGCATCTGTACCTGTCACAGGTAAATATTCATGATTTAAAGTTTCATCCTGTGCAATTAATATTTCCGTTTTTCTCACAATCGGCAGAACCCATGGTTTTGCTTCATTAGTTCGATATGCTAAAATTTATATTTACTTGTTATAATTATTAATTATCAATAAAGTCTTATGTAACATTGCTAATGATATTGACTATCTAAGTTACTATTACTACTACTATTATGTGCTAATCGCTATATTTTAAAAGTTTAATAATGAACAAAATTATTAAAGAATTAATTATAAACCAGTGTTTTCTCTTTTGATAAAATATGAACTTTGATTAATGTCTTTTGTTTTTAATTTTAAATGGATGCACTTGGCTTAACGGGAAGAAACTTTCTCTTTATACAAATTTAACACGAGATATTTTTTTATTTAAATATAAAAATAAATGACCTTTACAATGACTTTGAAATATTAGAAAAGATTAATTTTTAATAATTAAAAAAAAATAATTATTTTAAACTAATAATTACATTATTCAGTTACATAATATTATTTTTTACAATACCTCCAACCCCCAAATTAACCTTTTTTGCAAAGGTATCATCGTTAAAAGATTTTGTTAATGCAAAAACTTCAATTGGAGGACCTAATTCAACACTTGAAAATATGCTTGACATTTTTGTGAAATTATTTTATTTATTTGTTTATTTAAAAAAATCAAAAAGAAAAATGCAAAACGGAACACTGTTTTAATGCAACAAAAAAGGCTTCTGATTGTAATAAGAATACGCAATCTATTTAATTGGAATATGATTTCAATTAAAAAAAATACAGTATACAAATGTGTAAGTGCAAAATGTTCATGAATTGATAGCCGGTATAATTTATTTCCATTAATTTAGTTTAGCTATACAAAAACAGGTGACTCACTAGTAGTCTAAATTTGGCATCGCTGCGCTTGTTTTCTTTTTTGCAAAATATTGTTACTCATATTACTTCTGTCAAATTTACTTTCAATATAAAGGAAAATAAAGACGTAAAAGTGTTTTTGTTTTATTTAATATCGAAAAGAAAAAATTAATCTTAATTGTTGTTCATACTCTTGAAATTCTAAACGAATAAAAAGGAAAATAGTTTATTTATTTTAACTGTTAAAAAATGGGAGCAATTTTGGGAATATGTTCAGCTGCACAGGTATATTATGTTCCTATTAAAAATCATAGTCATTTTATAAAAAAAAAAATAATTGAATTAACATGAAACATAAGTGAAATTTCACGAAGGCTACATTTATTATTTTTCTTTGTTTATAAAATCGAAAAAAAATTGTTTTATTTGTGTTTTTCTATTTGCATAGAAATTATTCAAATGATTTAAAGATAATTAATTTACATTTTTAATTATTTAGCTGGCTTGCTGCTGTACTGGAACAGCTTGCTCATTGTGCTGTTCTGCCTGTCCATCATGTCGAAATTCAACATCAACTCGTTTAATGTATGCCATTATGTTATTATTCGGTGCTATTCTAGGTGCTATAGCACTTGCTCCAGGATTACAAGACTTTCTAAAAAAGGTTCCATTTTGTACAAATTCAACGTCTACATCTTCTTACGTCATACCTGCATCTAGTATGATTGATTGTAGCTCGGCCGTTGGGTTTGTTTGATTTTTATTTAATATTCAGAATACATGTTCATTGATTTTTAATAATTTTAGCTATATGGCTGTCTATCGAATATGTTTCGCGTTAGTCTGTTTCTTTATGGCAATGTCATTTATTATGATTGGCGCAAAATCCTCACATGATCCTCGAGCTCCCATACAAAATGGGTTTTGGGGAATCAAATATACAATCGTTATTGCTGCTACTATTGGTGCATTTTTCATACCACAAGGCTCATTTGGAATAGCCTGGATGTGGATTGGATTAATTGGCGGTTTATTCTTTATTCTAGTTCAATTGGTATTAATAGTTGATTTTGCTCATACGTGGGCTTCAGCATGGGTTGGTATGTGTGACAATTAAAAAATAAATATATAAATGATAAAATATATATATATATTTTTTTTTTTAGGAAACTACGAAGAATCAGAATCAAAAGGCTGGTATTGTGCATTACTAAGTGTAACTGCGTTGCAATATATCTTGGCAATAACTGGAATCGTATTATTATTCATTAATTTCACTCATGTAATATAAACAAATATTTAACCACATTTATCTTTATAAATAAATATTTGTTTCTCATTTTATTTTCAGTCTGACGCCTGTGCACTAAATAAATTCTTTATCTCATTTAACTTGATTTTATGCCTTATTGTTAGTGCTATATCTGTTTTGCCAATGGTACAAGAGGGATTACCTAATTCTGGATTATTACAAAGTGCTATGGTGACACTATATACAGTTTATTTAACATGGTCTGCTGTTGCAAATAATCCTGGTTTGTTGAACTACTTTAAATTCTGAATGTTGTTCCAAAATATTTTCTTTGTAGATCATGAATGTAATCCTGGATTTTTGGGTATTGTTGGTGAAACGACAAACAAAGTTACATTTGATACAACAAATATTATCGGTTTAATTGTATGGATAATTTGTGTTTTATACACATCATTAAGATCAGCATCTAAGGTTGCTCAAGTTACAATGCCAGATCCGGAAAAGCAAGGTATTTTTGTTTATTAAAATTAAACATATATGTATATAATCTAGGGGATTATGCTGGGTTTTTAATGGCTTTAAATTAACCTTTTTTCTTGTTTTAATACATCTATTTAAATAATTTTGCTATTTAACATTTCTATTACACAAAAATCTGTCGCAAACAATACTCCTCTTGGTTTCTTTTTTTTCTGTTTTTTTTAATATTATTTAGTATTAACAGCTTCATTAACAGAAGATGAATCTAGACCATCCTCAAATGATGGAGCTAAAGTATGGGACAATGAAGAAAATGGTGTTGCATATTCATGGTCATTATTCCATATTGTATTTGCGACAGCCACTTTATATGTTATGATGACATTAACAAATTGGTACAAGTATGTAGTATTTCTCTGGATATTTTATTTTGAAAAAGAAACATAAATAATTCTCTTTTTAAACAATAATTTCAGACCAAATTCATCATTGGAAACACTTAATTCGAACGCAGCCTCAATGTGGATAAAAATTGTCTCAAGTTGGTTGTGCTTAGGACTTTATACTTGGAGTTTAGTCGCACCACTTGTATTACCAAATCGTGAATTTAGTTAAATGCAAAAATAAAATATTTCAATTTGAAAATTATTTAATGTGACGCAAATTTTTATTTTTATTAGAGAATTATTCAAAAAGATAAAAAAAAAAAGAATAAAGTTAAATAAATTGCTAAATGCTTATATTTCCAAATTTACAAAGATTTACTCTTGGAATTAGCCATTTCTGATTAATTTGTTTACTTCCTTAGATGATTAAAATAAATAAGAAAATTAATTTCATAATCATTGTTTATAATAAATTTATTCTATATTTATTATTATTAAATATACAATATATCTATATGTATAAAAGATAATTTAATCAAATTAGCTATTTAATGTTAAAATTTATATCTATATTTTTGTAATTAATGTTATTATTTCTTCTTTTTAAATTTAATACGTTGCAGTGTATTTTCTTTCCCTAAAATCTCCATCATTTCTGCAACGCTAGGTCCTTCCTAATTTAGGCAATTATAATTTAAGTGAATTATGTACACATTTTTTTTTTTAAATTAATAGAAAACAATAAATATTTTACCTTTAAGCCACTTAATAATGTTCGTAATGATTTCATAAAATTACTAAATATTAAATTATTTTTTGTTGAAAATTCCTTCAATAAATTTTGTAAATTTACTTTTGTAAAATGTTCATGTTCTAAATGTTTAATTAATAAATTAATTGTATCTGGAAAGATTAATTTACAAAGAATGTAATGTATTTTATAATGTCTAAAGGCAGTAACGATGTTAAAGAACAAACAAACCTTCATTTATATTTGTATCATTTGTTAATTTTGGTAAAATCCATAAAAATGATAATTTACCATCAATTAACTCTTTAATCGTGGTTATTCTACTTGATGACCATTTCAGTATATTTTTTATATGTTTTTCATCTAAATCTAAATTATTTATATACTTTGGATAGGTAATTTGTATTAATTTTTTTATCTCTTGAACTAATTTATCACATTTTTCTGGATCATTTATTATATTGATTAGTTCTAATCGATTACATTCATCTAATAAATCTGGATTAAGGCGACTAGAATGTGCATTTATCCTTTCAATATCAAACTAAAATCCAAAAAGATTTAACATAAATTTAAAAAATAATTTTTATTTAATAAAACTAACCATTTTAATCAATTCATTCATTTTATAGCTTTTCTGTTTAATGGAAGTTTCTTTGGCAAATCCACCGCCAGTCAACGTTACATAATTGACTAATGCTTGTGGTAAAATTCCTTTATCTCGATAATGTTCGATTTGAATATCGCCTTGCCTTTTACTTAGTTTAGAGCCATCAGGATTCATTATTAACGGTAAATGTCCGTAATCAGGCGGATTCCAATTGAATGCCTTATACATTAACAAATGTTTTGGTGTTGAAATTTGCCATTCAACACCCCGTAAAACATGTGTAATTTTCATATAATGATCATCAATAACATTCGCTAAATGATATGTTGGATAACCATCTGTTTTTACTATAATTGGATCTCCTTCATTTTGTGTTATATTATATTTTATATTTCCATAAATAATATCATGGAATTTATCAAAATTTAAATCCAGTTTAAAGCGAATGCAATATTTATCATTATTTGCAAGTTTTTCAGCTATTTGAACTGGTGTCAGTTCTCTGCAGCGGTTATCATACTTTGGCACTTGTCGGGCTCGTAACGCTTCACGCCTTAATAAATCCAAGCGTCTTTCAGTACAAAAGCAGTAATATGCCGTACCATTCTCAAGTAATTTTTTCACTTCGTCCCTTATGGAAATAGAAAACTGTAAAAAATATATTAAAAATATAATTTATTATCTTTACTTATAAATATCTAATCGTTGACTTTGAATATATGGACCATATTCGCCTCCATGTAAGGGACCCTCATCAGGAATAATACCAGCCCATTCTAAATCTTTACATAATTGTTCCATTGCTCCCTGCACAATGCGTGATTGATCTGTATCCTCAATACGCAATATAAATTTTCCATTATACATTTTTGCAAATAGAAAATTATATAATGCTGTTCGTAAACCACCTAAATGTAAAAATCCTAAATAGTTTATATAAAAATTTATTATAATTTTCAAAGAAATTTCTTTAAAATATGTAAATATTTCAACCTGTAGGACTTGGTGCAAATCTCACACGCACTAAATTATCGGTATGACATAATCGATAATTTATATAAAAATATTTATTAATAAATAAATTACGATATTTTGTAAATAAAAGTGTCATATTTTATTATTTTTTGCTTAAATTTATATTGTTATTATTAATAAGAAACTTTTTTCTGCTATATTGTGACATTTCTAACTGTCACTGCCTCAAATGCATAAAACACACGAGAACTTTTTTTTTTTGCTCTTGCATAATATTTGTAAATTGTAGTTAAATGCCATCTATGTCACTATAGAAAAGTTGCGAAATAAATAAAAAATATCGTATATACAATAAATTTTAGCACAAATTCACAAAAAATATTTTATACATTAGTAAAATAGTCATTGTGAATAAACTAATGTTTAATTTCCCTTTAAAAAAAGAATTTTTCATTACCGTCTGACAGTGACAGCTGAAAAATTATTTTTATAAGGCTCGCGGTGATTTAGTCGAAGTACATATGTTTTATTTTTATGTTATTCTGAAGTAATAAATAATAAAAATTAAGTAAAAATGGATAATGTGGATATGCCAAAATTAAATGAAAATGAAAAAACATATGCCGGAATACCAGAAGCTGTTTTTGTGGTAATTAGAAAAAAAACTTTTAGCATGAATAAAACAAACATAACCTTAATAACCAATGTCAATAAATCTTTTCATATTTATTAATTTTTTTATACAAATTTAGGAAGATGTAGATGCATACATGCTGCTACCTGATAATCTTAATAATGCTGATAAAGTATTAAGAAGGTTAGATGAAGAGCACAGTAAATATAAATTTATGGAATTCAATATTGCAACAAGGCGTCGACGTCTTCGGCAACAGATTCCCGATTTGGCAAAATCGTTAGAAATGATTAAGATTTTAAGGAATCAAACAACTGACATGGATACACATTTTTTATTAAGTGAACAAGTATTTGTTAAAACTGAGATTCCACCAACTAAAACTGTATGTTTATGGCTCGGTGCAAACGTTATGTTGGAATATCCTTTGGACGAAGCTGAGACATTATTAAAGCAAAATATGGATGCAGCTACGGCAAATCTTAAATGTTTAGAACACGATCAAGATTTTCTTAGGTATATTTTGAACATTGTTAATTCATTAGATTTAGTTTTATGTTTATTCATTTATTTTTTCTTCTATTATTAATATAGGGATCAGCTTACAACAACTGAAGTAAACATGGCTAGAGTTTTTAATTGGGATGTTAAAAAACGTCAATCTGCTAAAACAGCCTCTTAAATTTTAATTCACTATTTATCATTTTGCGTTGCAATTTTCTTTATATAATCAATTTCTAATATATGAATATAAGTAATATTAAATAAATTATTGTCTGTTTAAAATGCATCAATTTAACCGCTGCTTCTTCACTTAAATGAATAAACACTTTCATTTTTATTTTATTTAATTATTGATTTGTATTAAAAAAAAAAAAAACATCTAATTAAAAAATAAATAAATTAAAAACAAAACAAAAAATTCTTTAAACTTTACATTAGTGTGTTCTCTTTATTTAATTAATTTATTTTCTCATTTTATACCACACAGTATGAAGGCACAATTTAGATACTTTAATTATTATAAATTTATCTTTAACATTGTGCATATGATAAATAATTAAAAAAAAAAAGAACGAAAATAAATGAATTATTTATCGTAAAGATTTTTATTGTTTTTTTTTTTTAATGTTAGTTAAATCTATATTTTGTATAATTATTAATTTTTTAATAATTTATATAGATATTTCTATGAAGTAAAGAATAAAAATTAAAATAAAATTCATTTAAAAATATTAATAATAATAATTAATTCATTAATTATCTTAATTTATCTTGTACTAGTTTTTTTTAATTAAAAAATAGATATATAGGACATTTAATCATTTTTTTATCTAATTTTAATTAGGAATGTATGTACATATGTATATATATTTATATATATATATATATATATATATGTAAAAACTCACATTTTTTTCTTTCTAACGATATGAAAACTCGAACATGTGTTAATTATTGTTTTAAATCTAATTAACAGAAAACAAATACAACAGTAATTAATTTAGTTTTTTACTAAAATATTTGAACATTTTTTCTAATGTAGAGTTCTAATGTGAGCAATTATATGTATTTTTTCTTTAAAAAAAAAAAAATTAATTCAATTATTTATTATCTAACTTTGATTAATCAATTTATAACGATATAATTGATAATTAATAAATAATAATTATAATAAGGGAAATATTAGCACATTGAAAATTAAATACTAATTTAAGTACGACGAATAGAATCACTTCTAATCAATTATTACATAATTTGTTTAAATAAAATAAATAAATTCATTATTTCAGAATGTTAAAAAATAAATAAAACTTTTGGTTAAATAAAATCTATAATAGTAACTATATGAATGTATAATAGTAATATGTTATTGATAATTATTCGGAATTATCTAAGGTATTGAGGGCGGAATCCTTATTAATGGACGTATTAGTTTCATTTGAATCGCAAATAGTTTCTTTGGTGGTTGTTGATACTTCATTTTCTGTCTTATCACTTATAGCGCTTGTCACCACCTCATTATCAGTTGTACTATCAGGGACAGATATATTCAATGTTTCCTTATCGTCAATGGTATCTGTAGTTTTTAAATTAACATCAGTGTTTACTGGCGTTTCATTATTTTGCACGATTTTATCAAAATTACCACTTTTTTTAATTGTTAACTCTTCGATTTGGCGTCGCAGTTGACACAACTCATTTTGAGAGTCTTCCAGTTCTTTTTTCAACGAAGATATGGTATCAGCATCACGTCGTGAATCACCTAAATTCACACGCAAATACTCAATTGCATTTTCGGGTTTAACAGGTTCTTGTAATAGTTTTATAAAGACTTTACTCAGCATTTCCAAAACACCGCCACGTTCTAAATATTTGCGAAATTCATCGCGTTTCGTATCAATTGGCTAAAATATAATATTTATTAGCGTTGAATTCGTTTTTTTTTATTATTTTTGTTAAATTTATCGTTTTCTAACAATTAATAAGAAAATAATAAAAATATGGAATTTTATATGAGTTGCAGTAACTCACTTACCTTAAATGTAGACATGTTTTTGTAATTAAATAAATTTATTTATTAAACAGAAGGACGTACGTGTTTATATTATTTTTTAGAGCAAATTTATAGTATCACAATTAATTTAGCTTGTTTAGAATATTTTTCCTTTTATATATTATTTTATTTCAACGCTTTTTTTGTATGTTTTTGTACTTTAATTTTACTTTAGCTAAGCGATTTCGATATACTGCACTCACCATCGACCAATTCAATAAATAAATATGGCAGCAGGTTTTGCTATATACATAGATAAATGAAAAACAAAAACTGAAAATACCAACAGAAAGAAAATAAAAGTTATAACGGTTTGTTTCTTAGATAGAACATTGTAAATGGATATAAATAAAAACCCTTAACACTCTCATGCATGCATTGCGAAGTTTTATTTTTTTTAGATATTTTAATTAATAGAGAATAATTAAGAAAAAAGTTATTAGATAAATTGTAATATGTTATTTAATAACAATAATTATTGAGTGATTATTATTTCAATGGGAAATTAACGAATTTATATACAGCATCTTTAAATAACCCGCTACTAGTTTTTCAGAAAAAAAAAATTCGATTTTCAGACTGCAATTTTAATATATAAGTAATGAAAATTTACTTTTCCAGAAAACATACGGCGGATACAGTCACCACAAATTCTAAACTCTCACCTCATACCATATGTAATTATAATAACATAAACTGTTGTCAATGGAAAGTAGAGCATATCTTAACAGTGCATTATTAAGGATTAAATTCAAATACTAAAATCTTTTTTTGATATAAAATATATGTTATAAAAAAGACATGAATTTAAAATATTTATGATAGGATAATACATGTATATATAAAATACGAATATGCATAAAGAATAAAATACATGTAGTAAAATTAAGGGCACAAGTATTGATTTTTCTTTTTATATACGTATTTTTTTTTTATTATTATTAAATAAAGGAATAATCTTTCAGTCTAATTATTAATATAAAATTATTATTATTATTTATTAAATTTCATGTTTTATAACATACGTGTACAAAATTTGGTATAATATAATATTGATGAAAAATGATTTTCTATTAAACAGAAAAAAAATGCACTCGATAAATGCGCAGAACTATATTAATTTTCAATTGGTTATTATTTCTATATATTTATGTATATAGGGAAGTATATGCATTATGTATATTATAAATTAAAATCGATTAACAATAAATAAGGCAAACATCTAAAATCATTTGTTTTACTTTTAATAATATAATTTTTAAACACAACCGTACTCGTACCACACAGCTGGCTCCTTATCGTTTGGTTTTTTATTTGAGCCACCACTTTGAAATGACGCATTGCTACCACTTTGGTCTATATTTGATAAACTATTATTGGATAGAGTATCGGCATTCGCCGCATTAGATGGCTCACCCACAATTGTGGATATTCGATTATACATTAATATAGTTGAGGGACTAGTACTGCTATTACTATTATCGTTTGTTGTATTATTAGTTGGAGTGGGTGTTTCCGACCTATTTATAGATGTGTCTTGTGAATCGGATAATTTTTGATTATCATCAACTAAGTAAACAGTACGTCTTGACCCGGCAGTACCAAGATTTAAGGATGTGCTTGTAACATCCGGAGGATCCAAACTAAAATTGTAAGACCTGTATTTAGATAATAAAACGGAAAATTATATGAATAAGCAGCAAATTTACCCGTGAAAACTATTTCTATTTGCACGATTGTTATCCTCTCGACGAATAGACTGCAGACTACTTCTGACACCCCCACGTGTTAATAATGCATCAAACTGGTTGCTCTGTTTTCTCTGAAGGCTTTGACGTAAATTAGTATTTCTATGTAATAAATTTGTGTCTGATGCAACAGAATTTGGTTCTTCAATACTATTATCTGATTCATTACCACCAGATTCAGAACCGAATAGCTGTGATTGTGTTAGTCGCGAGTCATCAATCCATGATCGACGATTATTCTAAAATCAAAGTGTAAAATTTTATTAAATAAAAAAAACAAAAATTATCAAACATTTAACTTACAGTATTAGGAACTCTTTTTATTAAATCTGTGCAAGCTTTTTTCATTCTTTTCATATAACCAGTACCTTGCTTTCTGTTACAAAAATAAAAATATAATAATTTTAAAATAATTAAATATATTTATAAATTTGAAAATATACTTCTTTGGTGAGCAGCTTTCTAACTTCCTGTAATGCTCCATTATTTTTTCTTCCAATTTTTCTTTCTGTCTATACAAATTATTGACTTTGTCTGTAAATTGTTTCTCTTCATCATGATAATGTTGTTTGTCATCTAATGAATGCGCCAACAATTCATGATATTGTGATAACAACTGTGAAACATGTTCCATTAACGTTCGACGATCAATATCCAAATTAGCATTCATTTGTAATAACATTTCACATTTTTGGGTCACTTTAGATAAATCAATTTCAAACGTCGTTGACTGATCAATACGATTATTTAATTCACCAGTTAATTCGGTTTTTTGTAATTTTAAACTACTATTTTCTGTACGAATGGCTCTATATTGTTCCTATAAATAAATTTTTTATTATTATAATATAAATAATATTGACATAAGCGCAAAGACATACCTGGATATTTTTGTACTCTTGTTTTAATCGTTCATTTGTACTAAACAGATTTCTAAAATCATCCTTTAGTTTCGAATGTTCAGCTCTTAAATTCCCTAAACTGATTGAATCGCGTTTCGAGGCATCAATATTTAATTCTAGTTCTTTGATTAAATTCTCTAAAGCCATATGCCTTTCTCTTAAGTCACGATTTTCTGTTTTTAAATCACGTAAGGTTGCTTTTAAAATCTCTTTTTCTTTATTTTGAGTGTCATATTCTGCACTTAAATGTTCATGCAAACATTGCATTGTAATCTGGTCACTAAGTAGAGATTCATGTTTTATTTTTATTTCATCTAAAGCTCTAGCTAGCACATCTTTCTCCGTAGCTAATTGGGAATTGGCCAGCTGTAATGCGACATGTTGCTTGTTTAATGATGTTACTTGTGATCCAAGCGTTGATACATCAACTTTTTGCCTTGCATTTTCACCTTGTAGCAATTCATTAGCCGTTTGTAATGTAGAATTTTCTTGCAATAACTGATCACATTGTTCCTTCCACTGAGCACTAACCGAAGACAAAACTTCTTCAGTTTGCTTTAATACTGTATCACCGTCACATTCATTTGATATTTCTATTTCTTTTTCTACTGTAAATACTTCTTTGCGATGACATACAACACAAATTCCAGACGAGGACATTTCTTTACTACAATTTAACATTATTTCACGTACAGTTTTAAATGTATCCGGATTTTTAACTAATTTTTCAACTACTGTTTCCACATTTAAATCAATGTTATCAATTTCTGTGTCCTCCAAACCTAACTTTTCAAGATTTTGGATAACTTTTTTTGTGGCCAATGTTCCAGAAATTAAATCCTGTCGCAATGTTGATATTGTCTCAATATTTATATTATTTTGAGACAATAGTTCTTGATTTTGTATTTCTAATTCATGTACTTTTGAAGTTATAGCTGCAGTTTCCTCAACTTCCTTCATTAACCTTTGTATATCCTTCGACTGAGATTCAATTTGAGTTACATTAGTGTCCAATAAAACATCTTTTATTTCTAGAGATTCCTTTAATTTAATAACTTCTTTTGATAAATAATTATTTTCCTTTTCTATAATACTTAATTTAGATGTAAGTTCATACGATTCATTTTTCACTTTTTCCAATTCTGCCTCCTTTAATTTCAAATGTTCAACGTCTTTATTTTTAGAGTCGAGCGTTCGCTCCAAATCTTCAGCACGCCTTTGAATCGATTCATTTAAATTCTGTATTCTTTGCTTTTCTTTAGTTATCGTTTCAATTGACTTCTCAAAATCAATCATTTTTATACGATCTACTTCACGTTCTTGTGTTTGTCTATCGTTGGCCTGTTGTCGGGCATCAAGAGCATTTTGCAATTTTCTATTTTCTTCAAGCGCATTTTTAAAAACCTCATCCAATTCTTGATTTTGTTGACATAATCTATTACAATTATCTTGAAGTTGATCAATTTTAAGTGTAAATTTCTTTTTATCCTTTTCAAATTCAAGAATTTTATTGGCTGATTCGTGAAACGTAGATTCTTTCATAGCATCTAAAGAAGCAAGTAATCTTCTGTTCTCCAATTCTAATTTTATTGCTCTTGACTGTGCATTATTGGTTAATTGCTCCGATAAACTATTATCACCTGATGTGCAATCACCTTCTTGATCACTATTTAATGCTTCATCAGATTGTGGTGCTGTTAATGTTTTGGTGGTTAATTGTAGTTGAGTATTTTCTTCGAGAAGTTCTTGAATTTTTGCTTTATCAGAATCAAGTTCTAATGCCATATCATTTAATTTTTGCTTGTATTTTAAAATTTCTGATTCAAGTATCATAGCATGTTCACTTCTTTTACGTGATCTTTGAAGTTGTTCTTCTAGCATCTCTCTGTAAATTATGAAAAGGTAATTTCGTTTACAAACATTAAAATTATTTAATTACTTACTTAGTTTCTAAAAGCATCCTATTATCTTCTCTCAATTCTTCTACTCTTGTCTTATAGAACTCTGCGTCACTTAATTTTTCCCTAAATCTTTGTATTTCCACTTCAAGCCGATCGGCGCGATCAGCACGTTCTCTTAGTACGTCAACCTCATCCCTATAAGTAGCTGCTCTTCTAGCCTCTGTATACCAATCTTGACTTTCATTACGTAATTTTTCATATTGACTTGCCTTATGATCTAATTCTTCTTTGACTTCCATGTATGCTTCTGATTTTTCTTCTCTAAAATTTTTATAAATTTATTAATGAAAATAATAAATAATTTTATTTAAATTGATGCTTACAAATCTTGTCGAAGTTTTCGTAGTTTTGATTTCATATCAGCTAATTCGACAGCCATATGATTACTATCCGAAGTCGATGATATAGACGATGAGGTGGTTGGCGTCGACGATGAACTATTTGAATTAGACTTTTGCATTGTTGCACTTAGCCCATTTGTTGTTTGTTCGGTTTCTATAGGCAAACTGGCAATCCAATTAGAATGAAACTGAAAATCGTTAATTATATTAAATAAATAAACAGGAAATTAAAAGCAGAAATGATTAATCATTTATATTTAATACATACTTGATCTCTTTCCTTTGCTAGGCGCATCAAATGAGCTAACAAATGTGTTGTATTGATTTGATTATCTACTGTATCATTTGTCATAACTAAACTTTGATTATCTGTTACTTGTTTAATTAATTCAACAATAGCACATTGTATATCAACTTCCAATTCTTTGATTCTTCCGATAAATAATTCTTTGTTCGGACATTGTACAGCAGCACCCAGTAAAAGTGTTAGTAATAATTTCATTTGTTCCAGGCCTGCTCTAGATTCTACAAGATTTATATGTAAATATTTGTTATAATCACATAAAAAATTTCCCGAATAAAAAACAAAAAGAATTACCTGGAAAATGCCCAAGTATAGAACAATTGGGCAGCACCAATACAGTTTGACCCAATTCATCCTCATATAATGCACGTAAATTTTTGACTATTGAATCGAAATTTTTCGCTCTTGCATTTGCCAAAGATTGACCCTCAAGACCAATTAATTTCAATAAATGATATTGTGGCTCCGGATCTATTTGTAGCCACACACTGTGATATATATGTCCATCTAAAAGTGATGAATAATTCGCCAATATATCTGGACGCGGCAGGCATGATTCAACCTTAAATATTATTAATTTAAATAAATAAAAAATAAAATGTTTTGAGTTAAAAGCAAAATTTTATTATTTTTTTATTTCAAGAGCTTAAATAAACAAAAACAAATCTTTTATATACACATAAAACAGGTAAAAAAATCAGCATATGGTATTTTAAGCATAAAATCGTTCAAGCAAGACCAATATTTAAAAAACACTTTAGAATTTTTTGCTTATATTTTTCTCCTCTTTATTTATGAAATGTTTTCGTTAGTTTATTTAATAATAATAAAAAAAAAAAAGGAAATAGATAGAACAAAAAAATAGAAGTAAAAATAGTCATGGAGAGAATTCTATAAATGTGTATTTATAGTTTTTTTTTGGTTTTTAGAAATTATTTTGGTAAATAAAATGATTTATTAATAATTTATTAAAACAAAAAATACATATGAGAAATCTGTGTGAATTTTTGAAAAAAAAAAAAAAAAAAAAAAAAAAACAAAACAAAACCATACTATATGTAATAACATAAGATCGATTCATTGTAAATTCCCATAATTGAAGCACTGAGGCCGCTTAATTGTTCATTGCTTTTGTCTTATTGCTGTTTTTTTTCTGTTCTTTTTCTTTTTTACTTTTTATTTAAATTTAAGTTTTCAATTTAATTAGAAGAGAAAATGAATGTAATTTTAATTTTCATATTTTTTTAATTTTAACAAATAATAATAATTAATCATTGCTTACATTTACCATTAATTATAAATTTATTAATACAAGTATTATTAATACAAGGTATTTTTATTACATAAATAAAATAATGAACCTACCCAAGATATTAGTGCTCCGTTTAAGAAATCTTCGATCTCAATCATTGAGACCGACATATCCAGGTGTGATTGTTGTTGTTGTGGTGACGGAATTGTAGAAGACATAAAAACTGCTTTTTAAAGAAAATGTTAACACCACAAAATAACATTTAATTTATTTGCAACATTAATCACGATTTTATACTCTTAATTAAATTAACAAATTTTTAATTTGTTCTAATTAACCTTTTTGCAACTAAAAGACATTTAAAAAAATAATAATAAAAACAAAAAAAAGAACACAAAGTCTCTACTTTACATTACAAAACACCACCAAAAAAAATATATTTATGTTTATAAAAATACAACGTCTGCGAAGCTTGCAACAATTTTTTAGACTATTCTCTATTTCTCTTTTCTCGCACAGTATTATGCTCTGTATTATAAGCGAAAGTATTTCGCTACAGTAATTTGAAATTATTCTATTTTAAATTAGATGGCGCTCGTAGCAGAGAAAGAATATTTTTTATTTAAATGTAAATGATTTTAATTATACATTTTATTTAACCTATTTTCATTGAAATTATTTATAAAAAATCACATTTATTAATAGGATTATCTGCGATACAATCAATTTTCATTGTCTTTCCAAGAATCCAATCATAATATTCAGCCGAAAGACCACTTGGTTCACTTACTTTAATACAAACGTCTGTCGCCGAAATAATGTCGCCAATTGATAAATTTTTTGAATAAACACATGATTTGCCAAGTTTACGGAAGCACACTAATTCACAGTCTTTTATTTCTTTATTCCTTACATTTGCTAATGAATATTCAATGTGATTTATTTCATCACAAGTATGTAAATTATTCTTCTGAGATATTGTTTTTAATGTGTTTAAAATATTATTAGTAGAAGTGTTGTTTTGTTTTTCTTTTTCAACTGAACGAATTATATCAATCAATGTTTTGAATTCAACGGGATTGAGAGACGAACAATGATCTGATCCCTTTTGATTTTTATCCAATGTGAAATGACGCTCAATTATCTTAAAAACAAAAAAAAAAAAACATCATTCCTGGATAATTGAAAAAAATAAATAAAAAGAAAACATACTTTTGCGCCCAAGATAACAGCTGCGACAGACGCCATAATTCCTTTTTCATGTCCGGAATACCCAATTACAATGTCAGGGAATAATTGTTTATAAGTTTCAATAAACCGTAGATCAACATCCTCAAATTTGGTTGGATATGATGATACACAATGCAACAATGCAAAATTTGTAGATTTGTTCTCATTCATAATTGAATATATTTTATTTATTGTTGTAATATTTTGCATCCCGGTTGATATAACTAGAGGAACTTTAGTACTTCTAGCATATCTTAACAATGGAAAATTGTTTGCATCTCCAGATCCAATTTTAATAAATGGCACATTCAATTCTAGCAAGTCTATAAAAGATTGAGTATCCATTGCCGATGCAGTGAATAAAATGCCAAATTCGTTTGCATAATTTTGCAATAGTTTATAATCATCTAAACTGAATTCAAGAAATTCTTTATGTTCGCCATACGTTTTGCCCCAGCTATTTTCGCTTATGTACGGACGAGCTAAAGCTGATTTTGTAAATTTATCTTTTAGACTGGACTTTTGAAATTTAACACAATCAGCACCAATTTCCTTAATTTCAAAAGTACAAACGGAGTAATTTCAATAAAATCATTTCTTTTATAATTATAAAATATATTTACTTTTGCCTTTTGAATCATAGATTTAGCAATTTTTAGTGAACCCTGATGGTTTTGTCCAATTTCTGCAATTATAAAGCACGAATCGACATTTGGGAAAAAATTCATTTTATGGAATGAAAAAATAAACTTCTTTCACTTATGATTTATTAAAATAAACTAGCATAATTTATTTAAAAATATTTAACAAAAAAAAAAAACAATATTAGTGTACAAAAATATGACTTAAACGTCAATTGAATTAAATTAATATAAATTACACTAAATTAACAGTCGGAATATAAAATTTTAATTTAAAAAATATATGTATGCGCCTTTTATACTGTGTAATTGAATCAATAGTGATAGACACCAAATACTGTTACGATACAAAATATGGTTGCATTAGTAAATATTTCTGATATTTGATTATCACATTCAGCATCCCATCTACATCTAGCTATATAACGACTACCCGCTCCAGTTTGTTGTCCTAATTTTACTTCAACGACATGTTTATAGCGTCTCATGGATAATTCTTTTATACGTAAATTTATCTCATCAGCAATTATTTTTGTCCATTTTGTCGCTTCCAACGGTGAATACGATTTTCCTGAAAACAACACACTCTCATATACACTTTTTCTTTTAATACAATATTATTGATTTAATCCTACCTGTTAATGTGTCTGTAAGAACTGATTGAATTATTTCTTTCACAATAGTTGTTGTAAATTTATCATGCAGCTGGGGGCGCATTTGATATGTACTAACAGGTAACTCTGTAGGACTGTCCTTTATTGCTAATGAACCCTCCTCAATCTCTTGACTCTCCTCTGAATCTTCTTCCCACATGTTATATGCTTACTGATTCACATGCACTAAATAACTCTACTATAGGTATAGCGTTCAATAAAATTATAATTAAAAAAAATTGTTTATATTTATGTTTCTAAGTGACAGTTGTCATATTTGACGTTTTGGTCAAAAATATTTGAATTATATGTTCGTATGAACAACCAGGTGGCGAACGAAACACAGGTAAAAGCGAAAGCAACTCAAATGATTAAATGTCATTTAAATATAATATAGCTTTGCCGGCTTCGTTCACCATATTGTTAGGAAATAAATGATATTTGAGTTTTAAAGCGTTGTTATATTGAAATAAATAAAATGCCAGAAGTAGAAATTTTAAAAGATACCGAATTAACAGAGGCTGAGGCTGAACTATATGATCGACAAATAAGGCTTTGGGGCTTAGATTCTCAAAAAAGGTAAACTGAAACATAACCATACATTTTTATATGCAATAAAGTTTTCATTTTATGTTTTTAGATTGCGGGCATCGAACATTTTAATATGCGGTTTAAATGGTTTAGGAGCTGAAGTTGCAAAAAATATAATATTAGCCGGTGTTAAATCGGTTACATTATTGGATAGTAAAGTAATTACAGAAGGTGATTCATGTTCACAATTTTTGGCGCCAGTTACATCAATTGGAAAAAATCGTGCTGATGAATCATTAGTACGTGCTCAAGCCCTAAATAATATGGTTGAAATAAAAACAGACACATCGAAATTAACAGATAAAACGGATACATTCTTTCATCAGTTTGATGTTGTTGTAATTATTGAAGGTACAACTGAACAATTGATTAGAATTAATAACATTTGTCGGTTAAAAAACATAAAATTCTTTTCGGGCGATGTGTGGGGTTTATTTGGATATAGTTTTGCTGATTTACAAGAGCATGAATTTGTAGAGTAAGCATTATTTATTTGCTATTGACTTTTGTTGTTTTTATTTATACCTTTATTTCTATATTCTAGAGATGTTGCGAAACATAAAATTGTGTCAAAACCAAATGAAAAAACAAAAACTGAGTTAGTATATTCTACAGTAAAGCGTACCATGTCCTTTGCTGCATTTGCTGATATAATGGAATTTGATTATAAATCATCGCATTACAAAAGAAAAATAAAACATAATGGTCCAGCTTATATTATTTTTCGTATATTACAATCGTTTCGTGACACAGAAAAACGAGATCCGTGTTATAAGACACGGGAAGCAGATATCAAATTATTAATCGATATTCGGAATAAAATTGCTCCAGATCTAGTTGATGATACGGAATTAGTAAATATTTTCAGTCAAATATCACCAGCGGCTGGTATAGTTGGTGGTGCACTTGCTCATGAAATAATCAAAGCAGTTTCACAAAAGGAATCTCCACATAGAAATATGTTTTTCCTTGATCCAAATCGTGTATGCGGTTTTATTGATTATTTTGGCAATTAAAATAAATTTGAATTCTTTGTTTTTCACATTAATTACATTATTTAATTAAATTTTATTTGTTCGATGATGCGAATAAATACTTAAAATAAAAAAAAAATTAATAAAATAATTTACATGATTTTTTTTTCTTTTTTATTATTTCTCATATTTAATAAGTCACAGTCACAGCTTCCTTGTTCATTATTCCTAAATACATTATTTATTTTAATATATAATATAAAGATTTTTTTTTTAATATACTTATTATCTAATAGAGTACGGAACAAAAACAAAACATTTTTTTTTTTACATTTATTAATGCTGCAACTGTAACACATTTATTTATGGAACAATATTTGAATCTCTATATGGAATAATTATTAATTTGGGTCCCATTGACGAAATGATAAAAGTAAAATCTAAATAATTTTTACTATTATAATTTGATTAAATAAAATAAAATATTCATGTAAAACGTATAATTAATTAATTTAATAAAAGTTTGGAGAAAGAAAAACAACTGAGAATTGAAATAATTAAACACGCGTTTTCTGTAGTTATTGTGCTTTTATTTTACTGTGTATGCGGTTTTCAAACTAATTATCTCTCTCTCTCTTTCTTATTCAATTCTAAAAAATCAAACAAGAATTATTCAAACGTATAACGAAATTGCAATTGTCGGCTATCGATATATATATATAGAAATATTATTCTGATATAGTCAAATTGTTTATATAAAATGTAAAATTATTTTAAAATAAAAAGACAAGAATATTGTAATTTGTTTGCTGGAAAATTTTTGTAGTAATTTTATTTTCAGATAAATATTTTTTTTATTTTATTTTTATAAAGATGATTTTTTTTTTTAGTATTTCAAATATATATTATATATTTTTTTCCTTTGTGATAATCAACATATAACAATGATTTACTTTATTTCAAAAATAATACATTTTGCATATCAAGGTAAATCAATCAAATATATTTGATAGTTTTTTTTTTATTTTTACTAAGAACTCAAAATGTTTAGATTTCTTTCCTGTTAATATTTTTATCTTTTTAAAAATTTCCATACAATTATGATTTTTGTTAATTAGATCTTTGAAAAAAAAATCATTGTTTAATTATTCCACCAATCTGGGCCAGAACTATAACTGTTCGTGTTGCAGTAACTACCGCCATAATTGCCGCCACCTCCGTTGCCACCATTGTAGTAACCTCCACCATTTCCACCTGATATTATAATTAAAAGAAAAAATATTGTTAATTTCTTTGTGTACTCTACTAACACCATATAAGTAATAAGTATTTAAAACAAATTATTAGTATTTATTTTCATAACTCCTAAAAAATTGTGTCTTGTGCGTGCGAGTGTGTGTTTATAACTAATGTTACCTCTATTACCGTAATTTTGTCCGATGCCGTCGCTTGGACGGGATCCACCGCCGTTGCGGTTGGCTGTTCCTCGATTACTTGCTTGCGTACGGAAATCACGGGCACCAAATGAATTGCCACTATACCCTCTAGCTCGATTGCTACCACCACGTCGGCCACCGCCATGTGATCGTTCTTGTTTAATTATCTCCTCCAGAAATCCAGGCACATTTTGTTTGGTCTCAACGAGTAATTCAACCAAATCAGTACAAATGTTACGATTTTTGTCATTAAAAAAACTCGTAGCAACACCTAAATTTCCCATACGACCTGTGCGTCCGATTCTATGCACATACTCTTCGACATCAGAAGGTAGATCAAAATTGACAACATGTTTTACATGTGGAATATCAAGACCACGAGCAGCTACAGCCGTAGCCACTAAGATTGTACAGCTGCCCGATCTAAAACTTTTCAATGCATCTTCACGCTCACGCTGAGTTCGATCGCCATGAATACTTGTCACTGGAAGATTATATTGATAGAGAAATTCTTCTAGTGCATCTGCTCCTTTTTTAGTTTCCACGAAGATTAATGTCAAGAGTTCATCCGTATTTTCTTTATTATTATATAAAGTACTTAATAAATCAAGTAAATGAGATCTTTTATCTTGTTCATTCACCCATAATATTGTTTGGGTAATATTTTCTGAGGTAGAACCTACTCTACCCACAGCCAAAAATATATAATCCATTAAGAAATCCATAGCCAATTCTTGTATAGCTTTTGGAAAAGTCGCTGAGAACATCAATGTTTGTCGTTTGCCTGCAGGTGGCATATTACTTTTCTCAACAATGCGTCGTATTTGTGGTTCGAAACCCATATCTAACATGCGATCAGCTTCATCCAAAACAAGAAAACGAATATTATCTAAACCAACTTTTCCACGAATTATCATATCGTCAAGACGACCGGGAGTTGCAACTATTAAATGGCAACCATGGTCTAATTCACGCATCTGATCCGATGTATTATTTCCACCATATAATACAGCTGGACGCATTCTAGCACGATATGAGAATTTTTTCGCCTCTTCAAAAATTTGTGTAGCAAGTTCACGTGTTGGTGCCAAGACCAAACCTAATGGAAATTGCTTACGACGATAAGGACGATTACTAGGAGGCGGATTTGTTACTCCATGTTCATACAGTTGATTTAATATTGGCACTAAAAATGCTGCGGTTTTTCCAGAACCCGTTTGAGCACATGCCATTAAATCTCTACCACTCATAATAATTGGTATAGCATATTTTTGAACCGGAGTCGGTTTGTCATATCTGGCCAAATTTATATTATTACGAATAATCTCTGTCAGCTTAATGTCCTCAAATGTTGTAATGTGTGGTGGGACTTGAGTACCCGTCGCCTCCACGGGTATGTCTTCGTATTTGTTAAAGTTAATACCGGTATTTGCTGTTCCAAAGAGTTCTTGCTCCAAGTGTTCATTACGGGGCAGGGGTACGGTATAATCAATTTCTCCTCTTCCTCGTCCTCCATCGTCTTTCCATTTTCCACCGATATTCGCTCCATCACGTCTCGATTGTTGATCGTATGATTGGGAAGAATAGTTTCCACCACCTCCTGAATACGATTGCTGATTCTGTTGTGGCGGCGGCTCCTGCCAACGATCATTTGTTTTGATTGGCGGATCACGTTCGCGTTGATCCTTGTCACCGCCACGGGAACCTCCACCTCGAGAACCTCCTCTACCACCCCAATAATCTCCCTTTTTTTCAAAATCTCCACCGTTTTGGTAATTATTATCATCAAATCTTCTAGCACGGTTAAAATTATTAAAGTCACCACCACGATCTATACGATCGCGGTCAGAACGATTAGGGCCACCCTCGTATCTACGATTTCCAGTGCTAAATAATTAAAAGTATAATTAATTTCTACATAATTTGGAATAAAATCTTAATATTTTTTACCCTCCGGCACCACCCCTATAATCTCTAGAGTCGTTTCTATAATCACTTCTATCGTTTCTATTATATTCACGTTCACCACCACGATAATCGTTTCGTGATGAAGATGAATCGCTTAGATCAGTTGAATTGACTGATTGATTACTATTATTCCCTCTTAGATGAGGAGGAACGTAACGGATTACGCCACCTAAATTATTATTATTATAACTTGAAGCGCCTGATTCTTCATTCAAGTCCAGACCAGCAATCTACATTAAATAAAAAAAAATTAATCTATTAAAAATATTAAAAAAAAAAAATTCATTCTCCAATTTTCTATTAACAATATCAAATGACATTATCTATTCACAAAAAATCTATTTTTCTCTCATTTAGAATTGTGTAATTAATAATTTTTAAGATTTTGCATTTTAAAATACACATTTTTCGTTGCCCGTGTTGGCCGCCATTTATAAATTATAAAATAGTTAAGAGCGCATCAAAAAAAAAAAAAAAAAAAAAATTAAACTAAAAATAAACTATATGCAGAAATTAGTTTTAACAAATTTTTATTACAATATTTGCAATAATTAATAAATTAACTAAATATAAAATTGCAATTAATTTTTAATATTACAAAAGACTTTGATCACAGCAAAAAAAAATCCTAAAATTGAAGTTCTCTTTGCATAATTTTTTTTCTTTATTTGCACAATGGAATCCAATTTGGTATTACAATTATTTAAAAAAAAAAATCCAATTTATTATACCTGCTGCTCTAGACCTGTACCATTTTGGTTAATAGCATTACTCATATTACTTCCAGTCAGTTCGTTGTTTTTTGAACTTTTTCTTCTTAAAAAGTTCGGGACTATTAATTTCACTTAAATTATTAGAATTAAAATAAATGAGATTTATAGTTTTTTTCTTTATACTTCTATTTGTATTTATTATAAATTAAGTTATGTATTTATTATATTTATTTTTTATATTTTAATATAAATTATTAAAAGATATTCTTTTATTTTTTTATAAAGCGTCCGTCTTAAAAAATGACGATTATTATAAATAGTTAGAGCGTTTTTCTTTACGAAGAAGTTTATTCCTCCTTTACTATACTGTCACTGCACTGTACTGCATGGAAAAAATTACCACAAAGAACATGAAACGCAACCGCAACGCAAAACACATTAATGATAGGAACGAAAATGCAACAACTGTTCACATAATTTTAATTTATTGTTTACTTCATGTGAGAAACGAATTGCATCTAAGTTCATTATCATTGGCATTATTTTACTATTTCAATCAAGATGGCGAAATCATATTATTTTCAATAAAACACAATTATATATAATTTTGATTATTTTTTAATATGTATAAATAATTAAAATAAAAACGTAATACATATAAAAACTTTGTATTAATTAAAACCATGTTGTGAAAAATTGTACTTCCATTTCGATTAATGCATATAAAAGAAACTCAATATTTTGAGCTACTCACTTGGCTTCCAATGGACTTTCAACAACAGTACCATTTACACTATCCGCATTAGAAATAACTGTTGTTGGTACACTCTGTTGTGTATTATCTGGTACAGAATCGTTATCAGTAGTATTAGATAATATTGCTTGATTTATTTTGGTTTCCACTTCATTTATTCTATCGTCAATTAAAACATCATCAACTGCAGTTATAATTGTTTTATCGGGAATACTATCTAATAATATGGCCGGTTTCTCAATTGATATATTTTCAATTACATTTTCCCCTTTACCATCAGCAATATTAGTTTTATCAGCGGCACTATCTAACATTGGCGTTTCATTTTTATCTTTTTCGTCATTTACTTCAACAGTTTTTGAATTTACATTTTTTTCAATTTTTTGTTTATTGCGATTTTTATTTTTGCCTTTTTTTGGCGTTTCTTCTGCTTTTCCATCATTTACAATTAACGTATCAAGTTTACCTAATAAATGTGCTAAATTTTGTTTCAACTCAGCACAATTTTGTGTCATTTTATCCATATCATCTGTCTTAGCTGGTTGTTCGGGTTCCTCAATTTTCTCTGTAAGTGTTTCGGGCGTTATCTCTGGTAATTCTGGACGTTCAATATTATTGTCCTTTAACGTTTGCAGCAAAACTTTTCGTTCGACTTGCAATGTGCGTAACAATTTTTGCAGTTGGTTATTTTGACGATGCGTTTTATATAAATATTCATCTCTTACATGTTTATCAGATGCCATATCTAGTAATGCGGCGTTACATTTTTCATACTTAGATTTCCATGAAATGCTTTCTTTTTCACTTTTGGTCATTTTCTTTGTAATCTGTAAATTAAATACTACTTTAATGTAAATCATTTTTAAGATGATTTCATTTATACCATTTACCTTATCTATTTCAGTTTTGTAGCCAGTAAATACATCATTACTCTTTTTAAGGGATGTTTGGAACTCATCATATTTCTCAGTGTAAAGTTGTAATTGCTCTCTTAAAGCCTTTTCCCTTCCATGTAGATCAGATATTATTTTTCGGCATTTTGTTAATTCGATCAATAACTGCTCCTTTTCACTAATTTTGATTAAACAAAAACAAATCATTAAAATTTAGTAATTGTTTTAATTTAAATGAACAGCATCATTTATATACTTTAGTAAAATTTCTTTTTCTGATGCGGCTTCCATTTGTACTTTAGCCATTTTTGCTTCATTTAGCTCAGTCGCTAATTCCATTTGCTTATTTATTTTTTCAACCTGTTTTTCTCTTACTTCATATTGCTCCAAAATAAATTTAAATCTAAAAAACAAAAAAAAATATTTTTATTTCTTTTTTTTTTTTTATAATGAAATTAACATGTTTAGGAATAACGACGTGAAGTCAACCTGTGAATAGCTTTGAGCTACCATGTCAATTTATGGATATAAGGTATTTGTGGACATTAGTTTTAAAAGATTGGATATTAAATTGGTTTGGGAACGCACACGCTGGTAAAGCGTTTCATTTCTTTGCTGTACGAGTAAATAAATCGTTTTAACTATAATTGAACTATAATTTTCAATAATTACTTTTTAGTCATTTCCAAGTTATCTTCTCTTAAAATCTGATTTTTTTCATTGTTTTCGTGCATCATTGATGATATTTCATTTAAAGCTTTTTGAAATTTACTTTGGGTTTCTTTACGTTTTTCTTCCTCCTCTCTTATTTTCGACAAACTTTCCTCCTTAATCGATTTGTTTTGTCGTTGAAGTTCCCGACATAATGATTCCAGTTTAGATCTGATCAAAGTGAAAAATGTATATTCTAATTTACAAATAATTTAAATAAAAACATACTTTCCTAAAATTGCTTTATTGTATTCTTGCTGTAGATTCTCTTTTTCGCGAAGGACTAAATCAAATCTTTTATCATTTTGCTTTGCAGTTGCCATTGTTTTACGACTGTCCTTGTCTAATTCAATATACTTTTTGATTAATGCAGATAATTTTTCGTCAGGAGTTTGACAATGTTGCAGAGATTTATTAACCTTAATAAATTAAAATCTATACCATTTTCCGGTATAATTCACCATTTTGCTAGCCAATTTCAGCATTTTTCCAATGAACTTCAATATTTTTAGCAATGAAATTTAATGACTATTTTTTCAATGAATTTTAACATTTCTAAAAATAGTTTTGCCGTACAAACAGTAATGATTTAAAGAATATTTTTAAAATATCCAGTATTATCTATTGTTATATTGTTAGATTCCAACAAGATTAATTTTGATAGTAATTTAAAAAATCAAGCTTAATCTAATTATATTTTGGGGATTTAACAAATAGTAATAAGGGAATTACAAAAATTAACTAATATGAATTAGTAAAATCAAACAAGCATTCTGCCAATGAATTTTATCTCTTAAATATAGTCATAATTCATTTATAAATTGGGAAAAAGATCACCATATACGGTTAAGATAGATATGGTTTTACAGTATGCCTATTTGAATAGGATCTCCTATTGCGGTTAGAATACTCAAAGAAGTTCGAAAATCTTTCTACTTTTCTATGAGACAGTTTCATTGTTATTCTAAATTATACTAAAATGTGATAAGCTAAAACCTTCCCTTAATTCAGGATAAATAAAACAATATTTTTAATTTTAATACCAGGTGAAAAAACAGTATTTTTACTGTCACCTTTTTGAATCAAATTGATTTTCTTTACTAGAATAATTGCTAATTTTTTTCCTTGCCGAATTACAGTGTATATGTAACAGTTATCCAGTCAATATATGATCTGTTTGATGCTATTGAGCCAATGCATTTAAATCTTTTAAAGCGCGTGAAATCAAAAAAATCAAATGCACAGTTTACAACACATTTTTAATTTAAATAACAAAGTATTGTAGTTTAAAATCTTTAAATTCACTGGTAAGATATTGAAGTTCATTGGTAAAATGTTGAAAATCGCTGGCAAAATGTTGAATACCAAAAAATGGTATATAAAATAATTAAGTAAATTATAAATATATATTTAATAAATACTACCTGTTCCTCTATTTTTGCATCTCTGTGTTTCTCTTCACGTAAACTTTTTTTTTCGGTTTTTTCTACTGCATTCTTTACACCAGCCGCGTTTTTATTTTCTTCCATTTTGATAAATAATTATTAATTTAAATAAAATTCAAATATATTATATTTTAAAACAAAACAATAAGAAGTAAATTTAAATATATTTTTTTTATGATTTATAATATAAAATGAAAATTAAATGACTTATTAATTTAAAGAAAATTATGTTATGTGAAGCTGTAATAAAATGATCACTTAAAATAAATCTATATATACATATATATATGTTAAATTTATAGGTTATGTTTTTGTTTTTTCAATATTTATGCAATTACCAATTAAGAACAAAATCACTACATTATCGACAAGAGAAATTTTTTAAAAATCATATCGGATTTCATTATTAATTTTAACTTTGTTAATATTTATTTTTCTTAATTTTATTAATTCAAAATGACAAACAAAAAATTGAAAATAATAAAATATCAAAAATAAATTATAAAAAAAAACTTCGTATTCAAGCACGTGTTTAAAAGATTTATTAACGTAAAAATAAATCAATAATAACTTCAATTTTAATTTAAAAACGATTTATTTTCAATACCGTAATTAAAAAAAAAATTAGTAAATGAAAAATAAATTGAAAAGAGAACAAATTAAATTAGGAATAAATCTACCTTATTAAAGAAAATCTAGAGTACTGAATAAAAGTTTCATTTCGTCCAATTCGTTTTAGTTCTATTACTAGAAATCTAAATATAGAATTTAACCATTTCGTACACTCTCATTCAAATAATTTCTTTAAATTATATCTTTAGATTTTCACTTTTTATTTGTTTACTCATTTTTAAACTGCGTATATTTTTAACTTTAATGTGTATTACGTTCCGTTTGGTGGTTTACCTGTAAATTTGTGTTAAGAAAACAACACGTGAGTCGTAAAATATAATTAAAAATTGAAGCATTTTCGTAAGTATAGCTTATAACAAATGAATGATGTTAGAAAAGTATATTAATCAGCCATCGATGCCATGAATACATTAATGGAAACTATAAAAAAAAAAACTTGTTAGATCTTATAATTCGTTAAACATAACTTTTTATACATACAACAATATTCGTTAACATTTTTTCAACAGGTATTTAACGTATCTTATCTTTCCTTCAACGTTGTTCTATGTAGCAACATATGGCTTACATACCATATAACTTACTAATTATTTTAAAAGGCCGGTTGGTTTATTATTTTGATTTGTAGACAAATTACTTATTATCACATCAATATAAATACCGAATTATTTAATAATTGACATAAATTTAAAATTAATTTAATATTCAGATGCTATAAATCCTAGACCATATAGCATATATTCTAAGTCATTTTATAATTTAATAAAGATAAAAAACACATGGTAAAGCGAAGTGGTATAATATCTGTTGTATTTTTGGAAATTTCTTATTAAAATAGTAGATTTACAAATAAAAAAGATGTCGCTAAAATTGACAAAATATTTTACACAAATATTTGTTGACGTATGACGTTTAAATTTACATATAACATCAGGATAAAAATTTCAAAATAATTTTGATAATAATAAAATAATAATAATAAAATATATATAAATAAAAATGGCATCTGATTGGGAGGAAATTAAACGCTTAGCTGCAGATTTTCAAAAAATTCAATTATCGTCAACTCTTCAAAAGTATTTATTGAATTACAATTTGTTTAAAAGTGTGTAATCTTTAATAAACTTTTCTAATTTTAGACTTTCTGAACGCAATTGTATCGAAATTGTGACACTTTTGATTGAAAAGGGATTAATTAAGGTTATATTTACAAATGATGGAAAGGAGTACCTCACTCCTTCACACTTGGAAACAGAAATTAAAGATGAATTATATTTTCGTGGAGGACGTGTGAATTTAGTTGAATTAAGCAAATCATTTAATATAGATTTGTCACATATTGCTAATACTGCACAAATAATTTGTGAAGAAGATGAAAATATTTATTTAATATTAGGTCAATTAGTAGATGAAGCCTATTTGCAAAGAATTGCGACAGAAATAAATGAAAAATTAAGTCAAGCAGGAGAGTTGAATGTATCTGAATTAACAGTACTTTATGATTTGCCATCTGATTTTTTATTACAAAATGTAATGGAAAAATATTTAGGTACGAAAATGCCATTTGTATATTTATTAAATATATTTTAAAATAAACTTTATTATATGTGTTATTTTAGGTAAAATAATTCATGGAAAACAGGATTTAAAAGATTCTCGGATTTTTTTTACTCAATCACACATTGCTCGGTGTAAATCAAAATTGCGTGGTGCTTTGGCTGCATTAACTGTTCCCACGCCAGTAACAGCGATTTTGTCACAAAGTGGTGTACAAGAAAGACTTTTTCATTTATTATTAGATGATATATGTACCTCAGGTACAGTCACTTCGAAATTACCTGGTGCACAATATATACCTAATATTTATACAAAAATGCAAATTGAATGGGTAAATACATTTTACAACCAAAACGGTTACTTAGAATATGATTCAATAGTAAAATTGGGAATTAGTGATGTTAAAGGATTCGTTCAACGCCAGCTGGCTACTGAAAAATTAACTTTTCTCGATAATTGTGTAATTGGAGCGAGAATTACAGATCAAGTTGAATCAGCATTAGAAGAATGTATTGTTACCGGTAGTTATTTAGACGTTACTACTATTTTGCCTTCTATTATATCCGATACTGATATTAAGAAACTATTAACAAAATTGATTGATGTAACATCTAAAAAACAAGTTATGGTTTTTGAAACAACAAGTAATCATTTTAAGCGTAAATTATAATGCTAATACATTAATAACAATTTTTATATTGTAGTTTTGACAACACAATATTTAGATTCGATTTTAAAGCCCAGTTATACTTTGGCAAATGTAAATGCAAAAAAATCTGTAGATGAAGGAAAATATCAACAGTACATCGCTGAAAAACAAATATCAACAACAAAAAGAACTGATGATTTTGAGGATGATAAAGTAAAAAAAAATTTAATTTAATAAAATAATTTCTTAACAAAATCATTTAACTAGATTGATCGTCGTGACGAACGTCGTCGTAAGGCGACTAGTGGAAGAGTTGGTGGAGGTACACAAGGTCGTGAAACTAAAACGAAATCAACGAAAAAGCATATTCGAAATGATACAAAAAATAATGATTCAGATTCTGATACAGAAATGTCTTATAATAATAATAAAAAGAAAGGAAATATTGTAATTTGAAATATAAAATAATTTACTCATATATTATTTATTATAATAAACTTTTTATAGACTTTGGAGCTCGTTACTTTAAAAGAAATTGAAAAATCTTTTAGAACATTACTTGAAACCGATGGGTTGGAGTATTTAGCAAAGGAATTGGCTCAACATTATTATCCGTAAAATAATTACTTAAAATATTGTAATAATTTCCATTCATTTTCTTTTATTGTTTACCTGTACTTGTAGTGATATTTGTAAACATGCATTAGCAACTGCTCACTCTTTGTATGAAGCTTCTCTGCAAAATTCACTACAGGCGCGTAGACAAACACATGCTGCTTTACAAGAGAAACTTAATACTTTATTTGTAGACATAAGATTATATGAGAAAGGACTTAAGGTTTAAATTTTGTGTAATTATTAAAATTAATTTAAATATAAATTTTAATTATTACAGTTTTTGTCTTCTGATGTTCAACCACAACTTGTAAAATATTTACTTAAAACATTAGGCACTGATGTTTGCAATGAAATATCATTGTATATAGCAAATGAGTGTAATTTAAATTTTAATAGTTCAGAATTGACTCACGATCAAAGATTGAAAATAACTCAAGAATGTGGTAAGTAGTTATTTGTGTTAAGGAATTGAATCAAATTTAATTAATTGTTTGTTATTTTATAAAGCTAATGAATATCGATCAGCGCTTGTATCGTTAAATAAATCATTAAATGGTTCATCAATTGAAGAGTTCTTAACTGCTGCTGATGCTGCAGTTGATTCATGTAGTATGGTGTTAAAAAAGATTGATAAAAAGAAGGATCGGTTTGTTTTTTTAAATTTTTACTTGTTTTCACAAAGTTTAATTGTTTTTTTTTTTTTTTTTTTTTTTTGCAGAACATTAGTTTTATGTCATAAACATGGATTATTAGAACAACTATCCAATTGTGAGGATCCAGCTTTAATATTGCATTTAACTGTGCTTGTTATATTCACTGTTTCGACACAACATATGCTTCATGCGTCTGGACGACATGTTGCAGCTATTATGAATTTTTTGCGGCCAATGTTAAGTGATGAACAAAATTTAACATTGTCGATCTATCATGGTATTTTTGATTTATGATAAAATAAATAGCATTTTGTTATAATTTTTCTTCTTATATATTATTCAGATTATGTGCTAAAATTGTTAAATAATACTCCTGAAAGTGATGAGGGAAAAGAAATTTTAGAAGAATTAAATAAAATGATTCCTGCTATTAAAGAAATGGCTTCTACGTATAAGAAAACAACGTTATCATCAACAGAATAACAACATATTAATCCTGGAATATGCCTTTGTACATTTTTTTTAATTTTTTAAGTGGTTATGGTATTTTATTTATGTAAACCATATTTTTATAAAACAAAGTCGAACAGTTATATTAAAAAAAAAAACTGACTGGTATATAATAAATTTAATAAGAAATACTCTGTGTTCAAATATTTGAATGATTTTGATTTTCTATTCAGCAAAATATGTTCAGCAAATTTATTTTGAATGGTAGGCCCTGATACTAAAATGACATTTCTTAAGAACAGTGCTGCTCTCTTCTTTGTGGTATATTGATGATGGTGGTGGTAGTGATGAATTTTGTTCGCAGTCGGCCATTGAAATTTTATTGTGTACAATTTTCTCACTTAAACGTCATTAAAATATTCATATAATTAGAAAAAGAACTCAATTAGTGTTATTATCAAAAATAATAAAATATATAAAAACTACATGTGTTAGAAAAGTTAAATTATAATTTAAAAAAATAGTGCATATAATTCTATTTATTGTGACATATATATATATTTATTATATATAATATAATTTTTTTTTTTGATTCTTTGATTGAATTTCTGTTATACACATTTTTTTATACATTTAGTTCATATATAGCATTAATTATATATATATATATATATATATATATATAAATCATATATATATATATATATATAAAATAAACACAATTTTGTAAATAATTAAAAAATAAAACAATGTCAACTCCTGCTCGTAGGCGTCTAATGAGAGATTTTAAAAGGTTTGTGAAATCTCAAAATTAAACTAATAATTTTTAAAAATTAAAAAAACTTCATCTGTGATAGGACTACTGCTAAAATGTTAAAATATATTTTCTAGAATAAATGTTTAAAAAAAAAAAAATGGTGAAATTAAATTATGTTATTCATTTTTAAGAAGAAAAAACAAAAACGTGTGATTCATCATTAATATGATCTGTTTCAATAATTTTGGTACAATATGTACTGCTTGTAATTCAAATTAAATTATAAATATAATGATTGTGTTAAATAAATAAATATATAAAAATATACGAATGTGTTGTTGTTGTTGTTACAATTGTTGGTGTTGTGTATAAATGGCCTAGAAGAAGAAATATTGAAAAATAATAATAATAAAAAAAAAAACTTGCTAATAATTTTCTCGATTAAAATAAAGGATAAATTATTGTAGTTTTTTTTTCTTTTCCTTTTTAGAGGCTAAGTAGGGTTTACTAAAGCATTTTTATTTTTAATTTTCTTTTCTTTTTTTTTTTACGTAACACAAATAAATAAATAAAAATTATTGGCAAAACGTTTTTTTTTTATTATATATTTTCTTCAAATTTAAATATAATTTTTATGTAATATTATAATTTTAAAATTTGCATATATTGATTAAATAAAAGTGCTATGATTTTTTTAAGCTAATATTTTAAGTAAAACAAAAACAGCCTTTTTGCAGATTCTCTATTAGAAATATTATTATCAAGAGACATTAATACTATGATTATTTAGTAAATTTAGTATAATATTTTATTTTGCAAATAAAAACTGTATTAAGTTTTTTATTTTTTGCTTTATTTTGTTTAATAAAAAAATTAAAAAAAACGAAAATAATTAAAAAAGAAATTTGTAAAAAATTTATTATTTTAGGTCAAATATATATATTTGTTGAAAATAAAAAGAAAAAAATGAGATTCATGATGTTTAAAATATGAATGGCATATGTGCTGCTTTTTACTTGACTTTGTTTTATTGAATATATGCGTTTACTGTTGTTATTGTTGTTAATTATAAATGCCTTTTTCTTTTAGACTCCAGGAAGATCCACCAACTGGTGTATCTGGTGCCCCAACAGATAATAATATCATGATATGGAATGCTGTGATTTTTGGTCCACATGACACCCCATTTGAAGATGGTACATTTAAATTAACAATAGAATTTACTGAAGAGTATCCAAATAAACCGCCAACAGTACGTTTTGTATCGAAAATGTTTCATCCAAATGTATATGCTGATGGTGGTATTTGTTTGGATATATTACAAAATAGATGGAGTCCCACATATGATGTTTCAGCAATATTAACATCAATACAGGTAAATTCAATTTATTAAAGATTTAAAAAATGAATTTAAAAAAATGAATAAATTATTTTATTTATTTTCAGTCATTATTAAGTGATCCAAATCCAAATTCACCAGCTAATTCAATGGCAGCACAATTATATAAAGAAAATCGTCGGGAGTATGAAAAACGAGTAAAAGCTTGTGTTGAACAAAGTTTTATTGATTAGCCCCCCTATTATAAATTTATTGCAAATAATAATAATAATTAAAAAATTAATAAAACATTAAAAAATTATTTATCCTAAACCAATGTATCCTTGTCCAACTTTAACTAATTTTCAATCCTTAAAAAAAAAAACCATAAACATAAACAAATTAACATGATAAAAACTTTATTAATATTAGTATCACTATTAAAAAAAATAATAACAACAAATGATAATGAAAATACACACACAGCTAAGAGCATTATATTAAATTATTGTTAAAAGAAATTTTTAAATAAACTATTATTTAATAATAAACTATAATTCTGTAATTAAAAAAAAAAAATAATAGAAAAACAAGTAATAAATTAATAAGTTTAAAGAAAAAAACATTCTTCAAAATGAAACGAAAATGTGGAAAAGTTTAGTTATTTTGTTGCTTTTTTTTCAATAAATATCATTGATATCAATAAGTGTACACCAAGAAAAATAATGTATGAAGTTTAAAAAAAAAAAATAAATAAGAAGAAAATTAATAAATGAGAATTAAATAAAGTCTGCCATAAAAAATAATAATTTTAAATTAAATACATATATTTAATTTAATATTAAGATTAGGCTTGAGAATGTTCGAATAATTTTGGCTTAAAAATGTGCAAATTTTTATTGTGGGAGGGAAAATAATTTTCTTTTCTTTTTTACTTTTGTTCTTTATATAAAGAAAAATTATTTAAATAATCAATTGGATTTTATTTTTCTCTTGTATATCTCTTTAAAAAAATGTAGCAACATCATCAACTAGATACGGAATTAAGTGAAGTTGTCACATGAATAATAATTAAAAAGGAGAAAAAGGGAAAACGATTAATTAAATTACAATATGTAATTTCTATGAATTTATAAGTATAGTTCAAAAGAAAATAAGAAATGAATTGTTTTATTACTTTTTAGGTTTTATTCTCTAAAAAAAAAAAAAAAAAAAAATTTGTGATTAAAAAAAGTTTTTTTTCTTTCTTTTGTTTAATATTAATTAAAAAAAAAAATAAATTTAAATTATTAAAAGGAAAAATGATTTTTCGTTTTTTTTTCTTTAGTTACACAAAAATTAATAAAATAAAATAACACAAAATGGTGGGAATACTATTTTTCTCTTTGTATTAAAATAAAGTAATAAAATCTCACAAAAAAAAAACTTAAATTACTTAAATAAATATAAGAAAACAAAATTATATATACCTATATGATAAATAAAAAGATTCTAAAAAAAAAAAAAAACAATTATGACTTGAAATTAATTTATCACAGCTAGAAACTAATAAAATGACAAATTTTATTACAAAAATTATTTTGGAATTACATATTTTTTAATAAATATAAATATAATTGAAAATAGAACAATGACTGCGATTTTTATAAAACCTGCATTGCTAACAGCATTTGCTGACTCAATTGAACGTACAATTTGATTATTTAATTCAAATACAATTTTACTCTCTTCTAAAATATCTTCCTTTGTTTCTGGATTCATCATAATTGCTAAATTATCGACTAATTCACGCATCCGTTCTTTTAGTTCAGATATATTAAAATTTGGAAATGTTGTTACCGCATAACCATCCGTATTTGAATCGGTTGTTCTGTTAAATTTTCTTACAATTTCACGTTTCTTTTGTAAAATTTGACCGCCCGACAATAGACCCATGTATAAATGATAAACATACGCAATTAATAACAACGGTTTATTTTCGGCTATATCTTTTAAGTGTTCTAGATAAATTTGTACCGAATCGCGGGGCTTATAATCGGTTTTCCAATCATCACCCAAGTAAAATTTCAAATCCTGTTCAAATTTTGTTGTTCGTCTGTATTCCTCCGGTAACATTTCAATTGGAACATGATTCTCTAAAAATTTAAATACTTCATAGAATACTAACAGACCCTCAGCCCACACTTTGTCGTTTGATAATGCTAAAAAAGAAACTTATGGTGAAATTGCGATTAACGAAATATTACTTTCATTAATACAAACCAAATGTTAATTTTGCATTTATTAATGAATCACTTATTTTATGTATGGCTCGGGTTTTCTCTCTTAACTGTCTGGTAAATGGTTTCCCTGCGTTCCGCTGTGTTGTCATAATTTTGTCAATACTTTTTTTGAAAAGATAATCGAAAAAAATTAAATGTGAGTAAAAAAAATGATCTTTCCTGAACTATCAAATGATTATGAACAAAACAAATACAATGTTAAAACATAATATGAACTGCGAAATATGAATGACATTTAAAAATATGAGGTTTAAAACATAAACCGGTTGAATTTTATTGCCATATGTATTATGCGGGAATAAAAATTTACCTTCTATCTATATTGTTGACATTTGAAGTTTATAATTCAAATCACAATCATAACCATACTTTATATTTCTTACTTAGAATTATGGGCAAAACATCTAAAGATAAACGTGATATATACTATCGATTAGCAAAAGAGGAAGGTTGGCGGGCTAGAAGTGCATTTAAGCTTATTCAAATTGATGAAGTGTTTAAAATCTTCAAAGGTTTATAATTTTTTATTAGTACATAACATAAATGAAATTGATTTACTTTAAAGATGTAACGAGAGCGGTCGATTTGTGCGCTGCTCCAGGTAGCTGGAGTCAAGTTCTATCAAAGAAATTATATGAAAATAGTGAACAGAAAGAGGATATTAAAATAATAGCAGTAGATTTACAAGCGATGGCACCGTTAGAAGGTGTAACTCAACTTCAAGGCGATATAACAAAATTAAGCACAGCAAATGCTATAATTGAACATTTTGGTGATAAAAAAGCACAATTAGTTGTTTGTGATGGAGCACCGGATGGTAATTTAGATAATTTCGTTTTTCAAATTGTATTCAAATTTAATATGTTTAACCATTCAGTAACTGGACTACATGATATCGATGAATATATTCAGTCTCAATTGCTATTAGCAGCTCTCTGTATAACAACACATGTTATAGTTGAGGGTGGAACCTTTGTTGCAAAAATATTTCGTGGTAAAGATACATCTTTATTATATTCACAATTGAATATATTTTTTGAAAATGTATCAATTGCTAAACCGGCAAGTTCAAGAAACTCCAGCATAGGTAACAAATTAAAATTTTATAAACATTTCCATTAAAATTGTTTAAAATTTTAGAAGCATTTGTCGTGTGTCAAAATTATCAACCACCGGCTGGATATATACCACAAATGATTAATCCAATGGTAGATGATATTAAACTTTTAGCAGAAGATACAGGATCTCAAGTAAATCGAGCGATTGTTCCGTTTGTGTTTTGTGGTGATCTCCGTGGCTACGATTCTGATATGTCTTATAGCTTGCTATCAGATCTTAATGACGACGAATATGAGTATCGTGAAGTTGTTCAAAAACCTATTGACCCAGCTTATAAAGAAGTTCTTGAACTAACTAAAACAATATCACTTAAGCATTCATCAATTAAATTGGATAATGAATTAGAAGAAAAGTAGATCATTTTATAATTTTTTATTTTAAAAATATATTTTTAAATTGTTGTAAAGTAGAATCCGATATTACAGTATGTATTAAAATAAATTGACTATCACGTTCGTCTGCTAATGTCTCTGTAACAGTTGCATTTTTATATAACCACGACATTTCATTGCCACCATTTGGTACTCTTATTATCATTTTCACACGTTTTGTTGCTTTTAAAATTTTATTCTCAATTTCGATTAGTAAATCATTGATTCCGTTTAAATTTGTTGATGATATTAAATGGATATTTTTCATTTTTTTATGATCATCAATTAGATCACACTTATTACCAACATTTATTATATTTTCCATTGAAATATCATGATTGGTGTTATAAAATAGTTGTGCTAATGTTTTCTCAACATGGTTTGCTTGTTCTTTTAAATTTTCATTTGATACATCTTGTACATGAATAATAACATCAGCCAACATTGCATCTTCCAATGTGGCAACAAAACATTCTATTAAACCAGTAGGAATGTCAAGCATAAATCCCACAGTGTCAATGTACAATATTTTCATTTTGCAAGGTAAATAGCCGGCATGTGCTGTAACATCTAATGTTGCGAATAATTGATTTTTTGGCTGTAGAGATTCTTCATTTGTTAATGCTTTTATCAAAGAAGTTTTGCCAGCATTCGTATAACCAATTACTGCGACAACTGGAAACATTTTTTGCTTTCTCTTATTTCTTAATATTTCTCTATGTGTTCGTACTTTTGCCAATTCCATTTTTATTTTCTTTTCACGCATTCGAAGAATTTGCTTCTGCGAATCTGTAAGTTTATCAGAGTCTCGCATTTGGCCCCAAATATATGGAATTTCTGCCATGGCTACCTATATTTTTGAAAAAATTAATACCGTTATTAATTTTAATTATATAAAAAACGGTTTTCTTTATTATTTACCTGAAGTTTAGCCTCAGCGCTTGTTGCATGAAGTCGTAAAATTTGTATTACAATAGAATATCGATCCATTACTGGTAATTTAAAATAATTCTCCATACTTCGTTTTTGAATACGTGAAATTGTTCCCATGCTGACAAATACGCATGTAATCGCTTCACCATTTTGTTGTAAATTATCTATTAAATTTTTGATTTCTTCAATTTTTCCAGTGCCAAACAGTTCTTTTTTATTTAAACTATCTAAAGACACTTTCAAGCTATAACCAACTTTCCAACTGGGTAATGATCGTATTAAAGATACGGCCTCCTCTAATTGCAAATCTGGTTTTGAATCTAATTTGTTTTTACCCCATTTTACATACGGTTGTATAACAAATACATTTTGCAGAAAATTAATATTTTTTGTTACATGCATAACATCATTTGCAAGAAGGTCATAGTCTCTGTAATTTTTTTTTTTTGTATAATTGATTAAATATAAATGATTACACTAATTAATAATATTTGCCTATTATTCACCCAATCTAAATTATCCACACTATCGTCAATAGTTTCTTCATTTTTATCAAATTTATTAAATAATCTAGTTTTTTTCGTACTTTTCATTCCATATGAACTATGCTTAAATCTTGTAATATCGATTGTAGTTTTATTACAATTTAATAAAAAAAAATTATTACAACATAAATAACTATTTTTTATATCCGGTAATAATTTTCTACTTAATTTAATAATTGCATTTATTTTATTCATCTTTTATATTTATTTATATAAGGTTTTTTTTTAATGTTTGTACACACTTTTTAAGGTTATATTTATTTCTTTATGCAACTAAAAGCAAATTTATGTTCCTATATTAATGCTAATTAAATGAAAAAAATTAGTTTTCCATTAAACTTGTATATTTATCTTCAGCAGCCATCCATCCAGCTTGACATGATTTTGTACGATCACTTGTTACTTTATATGCTACGGCGACTGCAACAGCTGATGATACCAAAATATGACCCTTCTGACTATATGGTAATTTATTTTTTAATGCCTTTTGACCAAAATATGTAGCTGAGAAACCTTTTAAATAATTTTATGTTGAGTGATTTAAAAAGAAAATTAAGTTAATATTGTACCTAGAAGAAATGATCCCAAACCAGTAAATAAAGCTCTAGTCATACATTCCAGATAGTTATTAAATCCGGGATGTTTTTCCTTTTGTTGTTCTTTTATCTTTTTAATATCGTTCATTTTGCAAGTAAAATATAAATTGTGAAATAAAAATATGGGATTTTCCCTCATTAATTAATATCACAATATTCTCATTTTGTGCTCAATTTTGACATTTCAATTTATTATGCCACTTTCCATATTTCGGCTCAAAATAGCGTGTATGTTGAATTTACGTCACCTTTTTTTTAATTAAACGACAATCAATAGTTTTTTTTTAATTTCATATAGTGAAAATCGTGAAGGATTATAGAAATAATAAATTAATCGATTAGAAAGTTGTGTAATATATTTATTTAATTTGATAAATACTATATGAGTTCTATTTTATTAAAAAATATTTCTTCAACAGCCAAAGCTTTAATAAATTTTAGTGATTGTCGGCAAGCATCTGTTAGATGTCAATTTGTTTATAAACAGATATCGGATACTTTTAATACAAATTCATTAAGAAAATACAACAGTATGTCTATTGGCAAGCCAAAAATAGTGTTTGTTTTGGGGCCACCAGGCGCTGGCAAAGGAACACAATGTGAAAAAATTTCACAAAATTTTGGTTACGTGCATTTATCTGCTGGTGATTTATTACGCGAGGAACGTAATAGAGAAGGTTCCGAGTTTGGTGAACTTATTGAAACACGAATTAAAGAAGGTAAAATTGTACCGGTAGCTGTAACCTGTTCATTATTGGAAAATGCGATGAATAAATATATAAAGGTAATCAATGCATGCATGTTTTCATGTATAATAAAATTGAAGGTAATTTAATTAATTTCATAATTGAATTAGGAATCTGGAAAAGATAAATTTCTTATTGATGGTTTCCCACGGAATCAGGACAACCTAGACGGTTGGACAACACAAATGTCAAACAAAGTTAATATGCAATTTGTATTGTTTTTCGATTGTGAGGAGAATCTTTGTGTGAATCGTTGTTTAAATCGAGGCAAATTAGGAAGTGCTCGTGTAGATGATAATATGGACTCATTAAAACAACGTTTTAATACTTATATAAACGATTCAATGCCAATTATAAATTATTATAAAAAATTAAATTTAGTGCGTCAAATTGACGCAACATTAGATCCCGAAAAGGTATTTGAAAAAGTTAAAGAAGCATTTGTTGCAAAGCATATGGGCGAAGGAGAAATTATGAATTGAAATAAAAAATATAAAGTAATAATTGAACGAATTAATTATGTATTGCTATTTTTACTTTTTAAATTTTAACACTTTCAATAAACTACAAAACTCACATTTTAAATTTTTATTATTTAAAAAATAATTTAACACAGAAACTCAATAATATTTATTAATTTAACACCACTTGCACTATATCATTCCAATAATAATAATGATAATAAATATGAATACAAAAACAGGTAGCTGGAACATCAAATAAAATAAATAAAACTAATTAAAAAGAATAAAGATTATAAAATATTATAGATAAATAATAGGTGAAGATATTTTAGCAAAAAAATGTTAAATATTTAATAAATATATAATAAAATAAAATAAAAAAAAGAAAATAGTAAATATTTATTGTTGTTTAGTAAAATTGTATTTAATAATGAATTAAATTACTGCATGTTGAATTAAAAAAAGTAAGAAGAAAAACGTTTTTTTATTATGATTATTTTTATTTATCTTCTTCCATCATTAATTGTCTGGAAAAATTTGGTGGTAATGTCGCAAATGTCAAAAAACCAGTATGACCAGGCATCTGTTGTGGTCCCATTGCTGTTATAACTTTTTTTACATCACGCTGTTGTCCCATCGATTTATTTTGCTGCGTTGTTTTATCATCTGATGATTCAGTTTTCTAAAATAAATGTTTTTTTTTTCCATAAATATTTAAAAATTATTTAACGGACAAAAATGTATTAGAGAATAACGTGATGACGATGTAACAAGGTTTCATAAATAATTAAATTAAAATTAACTTTTTTCTTAATATATACAAAAATTTATTGAATCGAATTGAATTGAAAATTGAATTTTTGTATGTAAGCTGCCGTCTGCTACAGCAATTATTTATTGAGAAAATTATTATTATTTAAAAGAGAATGTAAAATACGAATATTTCATAATTAATTACAATTATACGATTTTAAATTAATAAATAAAATATGTACGTGTATAGTAAGGTTTTTTTTTCTCTCTTCATAATGATAACAACAGTGAGATTTTAAAATTCCGAATGTATGAAAAACAACATTTCATATGTGTGTAGTGATGAATGTTAGAAAAATAATATCGGGATTAACTTGCTTGAGCATAACACGACTTATTTTTTCATTTTTGTTTATAAATTTACGGTTCTCAGATTGTCAAACAAACATAATCAGGAGCAATTGATCATTGTGTAGTAAATCTACATTTCCGTTCAAGTCGAACATAGGTCCGTTATTTAAAATAAAAAAGAATTTTTTATTCAGTTTCAATGTTTGCTGATTTAGTATCGCAGATTTTTTTGTATTTTTATAGAAAAAATTGACATGCGAAGGTCTACCAGATCAGTGTATTGCATAACTGTTTTACTACACAGTATGGTGAAAGAAAATCCAATCTAGAAATGATTACAATACTTAATAAATTATAAAAATTGTCCAAAAACAAAAAAAGAAGAATTTTAATGTCTAAATACAATGCAAGTATTACCGTAAAAATCAAATCAATCCGAGATTTGCCACAATGTTTAACAAACTCAAAATCATCAATTAACTTCCAATAAACTTTTATCTTAATTATAATAACAAAAAAAAAAAAAAAATAATAAACACAAAAAGACAACCAGAGAAATGATTTTTAAAAAAAATAAAATAAATCATAAATTACAGACATTATAAAAAAATAAATAAATCCCTTTACAAGTCTGTAGCAAATAATAATAAGAAAACGAATTACCAAAATAAAAGCTTTTAAAAAACCATTAACGTATCCATTAATTTTTGCACAAAATATAATAATATAGAAAATGTTGACAGAGAGACAGAGTTGTAATCAATGAAATTTTAATATATTATTTAAAAAATAAATTGTGTAAAATTTACAATAGTTTGTTCAGAGACGTAATGCAATTAATTTGAGATCAATTAGAAGGTAAGGCACACTCATCTCCAGAATATTTAATCCTTGCTTTTTCTATTGAAAACATTTCTGAAATACATACTCTATATATAGCACCACTTTTTGGTAATAATGATATTTTATTATTTTAGAATTGTGTTAAATGGCAATCACACTTCAATTAGACTAAATTAAAATGATAATACATTCAAATTAAAATCCTTATCATTTATTAAATTTTCACACTGTCGGTAAGACAATTGCTTCACCAATTTGGCACCTGTTCAACACTACTTTGAATTTCTATTGCCACGGTCCTGTGATTTGTATTAAATAAAAATATTAAACCAAATTACAAGTCTTTAAAAAGCGTCTAAATTACATACATACACACATAATGATATTGTCACCTTGTTGCAATTTATTATTATTTTTAAATAACAATAAGCTGATTTATAATTGCAATAAGAATATCAAGCAGTTTTTTTTGAACGTATAAAAAAATCGTATAAATAATCGAAAAGAATTAAGCTTAATAAAAATAAAAAGAAATATTTTTTTAATAAATTCAAAATTTCAAAATAAATCATTTTATTATTTATTTTGAAATTATTTTTTTTTATATATTTACGGATTAATTAGATTAATTTAAAGTTTACTGAGTTTTATTAAAATTATTTTCTTTCTTTAATCATTTTCGTATTTAAATGGAAAATGAAAAGAAAATATTTCTTTTGTTATTAATTATTTAATTAATTATTAACTCACCTTATGTTTAACAAATTCTAAATCAATTATTGGAAAATTTTTTACTCTGACCGTATCCTCAATTTGTATTATTTCCATACTTTGAATTTCTGTAAAACCATTCTGTTCAAGTGTTTCACAACAACGTTGTGATTGTTCAATACATGGTGAAAATGAACAAAATCTTCCACCTGTAATTAAATTATATACAAGAGAATATATATATAAATATTGTTAGATTCTTAATAAATAATTATAGTTAACTAAAGTCATATAAATGCCATTAAATATGATGTATTAGCATACAGTTGAAAGGTTATTATATTGTAGACGAGATATTTTATAAATTATTATTATCATATGTTTAAATATGTATGTTAGAAAGGCAACATTATTATTGTTTATTATTATAATTCTAGGAGAAACAAACAAGTAACAAAATTTTACATTTTATTTATTTTTTTTAACACCTAACCGTGAAAATATGAAATAATTCTTTTATTTTTAAAAAGTTGTTAAAAAATTAAATTTATTAAAAATAATAATAATAATAATGAAAACAACTTTTAATATACAACACAAATGATAAATTGATTCGTGTGTGGTTTGTTCTCTTGTTGCTCATTAAAAGAAACGAAATGAAAAGAAAACGCAAAAAAAAAACTCATCTAAAACTACAACAGTCTACACTACAGCTTGATTTTAATTTAATAATAATAATAATATAAATAGTAACAAGAATAAATGTTTATTTATTAAATATTACTCTATACATCATAACATATTAACCTTATACACAACCACCTTCTATTTTATATAAAAAAAAAAAAAGGAAAATTTCTCCTCTATATTTTTTACATTTGAACACGTGCTACGTTAAATGGATATTTATTTTTATAATTTTTACTAATTAATAATAAATGTCATTATTATAATTAATTATACAAATGAATAAAGGTTAGTTTAACATATTTTTTATATATTTTCATTTAAATTAAATAAATTTCACCATTTTATTGTTAAATATTTTTACGCAAATATACCTATTAATAATAATTAGCAAAGAAAATTTATTTATTTTATATTTAATCCAACGAATTCTTGTTTGTTGTACACAGCACAAACATAATGTATAATATCTTGTATTGAATTAGAAAATAAGATATCTAAATGTTATCAGAGAAAAAGTATTTTATAATTAAATTATTTAAATTTTTATAAAAAAGTGTCCAAATTACAAAAATTTTTACGAATTAGTGCATCAGTACACACTAAAAATGATAAAGTAACAACAATTTAAAAGCGTACAAGGAGATTTGGTACAGTTTATAGATTATCACTTAGAAAACATTTCTCGCTTAAGCATCGTCGGGACGTAGCGGACCTCACGGTTTATTATACATATAGTTACGTTCAAAAGAAGTCTCCGAAATAATGCCTTCGCGAGAAAAACGTGTACGGAAAAACAAGGGCTGGTATTACCACCCATGGTCGAGCGGTAACCTTAAGTACATCGACGATCCAAAACAATTTCTTTACTCGTACAGCAAAGAAATTGAACGCCTGCCTACCAGCGTGTGCGTTTCCAAACCAATTTAATAGCCAATCCTTTAAAACCAATGTCCACAAATATCTTACATCCCATCCTTTAAATTGACATGGTAGCTCAAAGCTATTCACAGGTCGACTTCACGTCATAATTCCTAAAAATGTCAATTTCTTTATAAAATTCGGAATCACAATATTCTTTTCGTCTCTAATATTTATTCAAAAATATCGTTATAATTTTACAAATTTTAATATATCTCCTCGAAAACCGTTTTTTATATATTTTTACTCAAATTAACTGTTTAAAACATTTTCTATAATCAAAGCAAATAAAAACTTTTCTTAAAAAACTTAAACACGACGATAGACAATTTTTTTATTTTTACTTTTATAATTGATAAAAATATAATTAACGACCAATAATACCTATATTTATAAATTAATTGAACTGTTAGTTGAAAAAAGTTTAAAAAAACAGGAAACATATTACTATAAAAACAATTAAAAATTCGGAATACAGGTAGTCCTCGACTTACGACCGAGAAAGGTTCCTGGTCATCGGTTGTAAGTCGACTAAGTCGTAAGTCGAATCTCATATAAGACTCATATAAAAAAAATTTAAGAAAAAAATTATATACTGTACTACTAACTTTTAGGGTCATTTTCTTTGAAAAAAATTGGCCGTAAGTGCGAACCGTCGTAAGTCGACTCGTCGTAAGTCGGGGACTACCTGTAATTCAAATTGTTTAGTGAAATTATTTTAAACATAAATAATAAATATATAACATACATAATAAATATGTTTCGTGTTTACGCAATATTAAATCAAATCCGTAATATTATAATACAGGAATAAAGTTTCCACTCAAAGATCTATCGATCTATTGTAAGTATCCAATTAAAACATAAATTACACGAACACAATTATAGAACACGAACCCAAAAATCTATCCAAAAACCGGGCTCAATTTTAATGCATTTATTCTGCTTTAAATATTTAAAAAGAAAATCACTCAGTATGTAAATATACAAAAGATCAATAAACTTCTCCATTAGCAACTAAAGAAAATAAAAATGTCACATAAAAGATTTAATAGACACTGTTTACACTGTTTGGTAAGCAAATTGTAATTAGGAGAACTACGCGGCAAATAATTTATGTTGTAAAATGTTACAAAAAAATAATCTGAAAATTACAGGCGAATAAAAAAGTCATGTTGACAAGACAAATACAATGCAAAATGTTTTTGATTATTTAAAAAATAAAAAAAAAACGTTAAATATAAAATAAGTTTCACAGCAATAATTTTTAATTTAACAAAATAAAGAAAGAGTTTATTTTTATGCAACGAATTTGTATTAACTATTATTTACTTTTATTTTTTTTTTGCATATGTAAATGTTAATTTATTTAGATTTTTTTTTTAGTTGTAAATATAATATGGGTATTTGTTAACTGTCGTGTGATTTTAAATTTATTTACTGTTCCATTGATAAATTCCTTAAAAGGATTATTATTTTTATTATTATATGAGATAAAAATTAACTTAAACTATTAACTGGTGCTTTACAATTAAATCAAATAGTTAAAAATGTATGATCAATAAAAATAATGATGACAATATTTTATTTATATAATAAATTGTTTCATTTCTTTCTTTTTTTTCTTTTCTAATAATAATAAATAATAATTTATTTATTTTTTTCCTCTTATTATATTATTTTCTTAATTGCAACAAATCACAAATACGACACCTGTTGCGCGCTTATTCTAGTTAAAAGGTAACTTTTAAAGATAAAAAGATAACTTAAAAAAAAACAAAATACTAATAATAATTTTAATAAAAAAGAAAATAAGAGAATTGAATAATTCATAAGGCGTTTTTCTTGCACCCGATAATCAACAATTTAAGACAAGACTTTATTTTATAAATAAATAAAGTAAAACATTGAATCGCATGTCAAGTAAATAGCGACAAACTAATTGATGGGAAACCTTGTGAATTTATTTAATTTATTGATTGGCAACAATAACAAATAAACAAAACAAAAAGAAGATTATTATTATAGTATAAATGTAACCAGTTCCGGAAGAAGACATCCATCAGAATTACAATCAAATAATTAAAGCAACTTTAATGAACTCGAAAGTATATATATACTTACCGGTTTTATTATTATTATTATTTTTTTAATATGACTTGACTATATTAATATAAAAAAAGAGTAACGACGTAAATGCAAGTTGTTTAGTGTTCCTTCTTTATGTTCTTAACATTTTTACGAGTGAAGTGTAATCCAGTACTGAAGAATAACATCATCAATTTGCTTATTGTTCAAATATAAAACGATTGCGCATAAAATAAATATAAAAATAAAATCAATGTAACAGAGAATGTTAAAATAAGAGAGAAGATTAATTTGATTTCTTTTTTTCCCTTTTTTTTTTTTACTTAATACACAAATAAGGTAAAGCATCAGAATGTTCAATCCAACTATATCTTTTATATATACTTAAACTAATGACAACTGTTGTAACACATCTTGAATATAAGTTTATAAGAAAAATGTCGTTTTCACAGTGGATCGGCGTTCTTTTAGATCTTAAGAGTGCTGACATGACGTATTACAAGTAGTTACATTGTGGACATTTCCTATATATGTTTATGGTGAGTTTTATGCATTTATTTATTTGTAAATAGTATATTCTATATATATTTATTTATTTATTTAATTTAAACATATAATCTAATTATCTCATTTTTCATTTATTAATTAATAAAAGAAATAATTGCATTTAATTACATTAAAAGAAAAACGTTTTTTTTTTATATTCTTTCTTTAATGTAAGTTCAACGAATGGATCAAAAAAAGTCATGTAGTTCAATAATTTTTGTTAATAATTAAATAATAATAGATAAAATTATGAAAATATAAATTTTTACCTGATTGCTTCAATGATTTTACAGCATGTGGAATCGCTAACCAAGGTGCTGGCAAATCTAAAAATACTGCGTCGGCTTTTCCATTTAGTTCTTCATTAAAACCAAATTCACAAACATCACGGTGTCGCACCTAAATCAATTTTAACTTTAGATTTTACGTTTACACAATAATTGTAGTTTTGATACTGTTAATTACCGTAACGAAATCACCAATTCCATGACTAGCAAATTCTTCTCTAGCCTGTTCAACTCTTGCTTCATGAAAATCAAAAGTATGTAAATGTCCATATGGTATAACAGCTCGAATAAAGAAATGTGATAATGACCCACTGCCGGTGCCTATAGTAGAATGGGGCAGTCATATTTATATTTATAAAACGTTAGGGCATTTTTTAATAAAATTTTTAAGCACCTGATTCTATAACTATACTGCCTGGTTTAATTTCAAGTTGGAAAAGAATCATACTTATATCAGGTGTATAAATTATTTGTGTTCTATGCGGTAAAGTTTGTGTCCATAATTCTGGATTCGGTTGAAAAACGTATGCCCACCCTTTTGATAATTCTACCTAATTAAATACCTTGTGACTTTTTTTATTTTTGTAACGAATAAATTAAAAAAAAAACTGCTGCTATATTACCTTAGATCCATATTTTTGTCCTATTAAATTTTTCACTTTAAGTGCACCATAACTTGTTTGGAATATATTTTCCACAATTTCACCTTTTTTATTCTTTATATTTGTTTGTACATCAATTGCATGTAAACTGTTTACTGATAAATATAAAATTACTGTATCACCTTCATCAATTGTTGATTTATATTTTAGAAAACTCATTTTTATAAAAAATAAATAACTATTTGCATACAATAATATTTACTGCTTTCTTTAATATTTTTAAAACTGATTTGAATGACAACTAAATTACCAACATAACCTTAATGTTTCACGTGGTTTTTTAATATAATATTTGCATCTCATTTTAACTTTCTCTTATTCTTAATACTGTTTCAATGACAGACATTTTGACAGTTCTGAAAATCGATATATATTTTATAATAAAAAAAATAGATCGTTTTTAGCTCAAAGAGTAAAATGACATAATATGATGATAATGTGAAAAACGATACTTTTTTTTCATCTAAGTTGCCCAAACTTATTAAGTCTTTTATAAAATTTTTGTATTTTAAAAAAATTATCAAATATCTTCTTTTTAAGTATAATATTAATAAAATTTATGCAATGCAAACATGCATGGAGACAAGACTTTTAATGCATTAAAATTACATTGAAATTTTATGTTTTCAGTAAATTCGGTTATTATAATGAAAACTTAAAAAGTGTACAGTATTTTTATGTTTTAAAATTTTTATTAAATTACTGTGCTTAACCTGTAAATAATTTTGTTAAATTCATCAAATTTACATAAATCTATAAAATTAAAGTAAATTAGCTAATTAAATTAGTTAATTAAAAAATAAAACATCACATATATAATTAAATTAAATAAATTTTATTGAATTTACATAAGTCATATTGATTTAATATTAAAAATTAATTATACTAAAAAAAAAAATTCAATAAAATAAAATATTTTCTATATTTAATAACTAAATTTATTTATTTTAAAATAATAATTATTATAGTTTTTTTAATATTTAACACACATATACATATTATTAATTATAAATTATTAATAATTTATTAACTTTTATTTATTTATATATAAAAAACTAATTAATAAAACAAATATTAATTCAAAATACATATTGGCCGATTTATATAAATTTTATATAGAAATAAATTCTAAACAAATTAATAAAATAATTTTTATCTATTATTATATAAGTTAATAAAGTATTAATTAAAATAATATATAAATGAAAAAATAAAAATACTAAGCCTCTAATAATTAATAATTTAAAAAAAAAAAAATAATAATAATAATAATAATTGTAAAGGAAAATTTTTTAAAATAAATTAATAAATTAAAATTTTAAATTCATTTTTATAAACTAATCTTAGATTATCTTACAAAATTAAATTAGACTAAATTTATTATTTATCGTTTTGCTTTAGGAATACAGTTCCTTATAGAAAATGTTAAAAATATAAAATAAATAAAAAATTTCTTATCAGATTTAAAGAAATTAAAAAATTAAATTAAATTAAATTAAACAGAAAAAAAAATAATAGTAAATAAATAAATTGCACAAAACCAGCCATTTATTATAAGTTTTTATATTTTATTAATTTTTAATATTTTTTTATGAATAAAAATATTTATTGAAATGGTTTTTCAGTTTTTCTTTTTTAAAATTTTTTTATATAAATTATTTGGAATTATTATCTCAATACTTGATGATCAACATCAAAAATAATTTATAAAATTCTTGATTAAATATTATTTGTAGAGTGGGCATGGAGACAGTGGGAAACATTTTAAGACAATTTTTAATTATTAAGTCTTCGGTTCAATTTTGTTTTTTAAATAAATAAAATGTGATTGCTAGTGTGATCGGCGATCTCTCATATCTGTAATAAAAAATAAAAAAAATCTTTAGGTTTTGTGATGGTTGGGAGTTTTTAATTGGTGGAAATTCAATTTTTTTAATAAAATATAATTACCATTTTGGTCATCTTCGATGTTCTGATGGTCAATTGGTTGTAGTGGCAACAGACGATGATCTGGTGGCCAATGTGGCATTTGTAAAGGAACATTTACTGGCGTAGGAATTGTTAAACCATCCTGAGCTAGACAAGGAACACATGTTGAACAATCAACGATTGGTACAAATTGTTCCGAGACCCAATCAAATGAAAATGCTGGACCATGTGGCGGTGGTGCACTGGACGGCGTTGGAGGTGTTGTTGTCATATATGGACTGAGCTCTTGTTGTGAAATATCTGGTACTTTTTGTGCGGCTTCTGACCACGGTGGACTCGGATTCCACTGTTCCATAAAATCAGTTGTATCCAGTTGCATACTTTTTGAATAAATTCTAGGTCGTGTCGGAATAACTGTGCTAAGCAATAATGTTTGTCCACCAAAATCCATATCCTGTTGTTGTACATGCAATTCTATCATTTGCGGATTAGATGAGGAATCTTGATTACATTCAGGAATGTACAATGGTTCAAGTCTATTGATAGCTCTTCGTTTACTAGGTGGGCTTTGTATTCTATTTCCAATGCTACTATTGTTACTACTATTGCTACTATTCATACTCGAAACATTACTATTACTGCTGCCATTACTAGTTGCACGGATTTCCATATTAGATGATTGCTGCAGTAACGGTGGTGGAGTTGATTGACTATAATCAACCGGTTGTGTATCTAATCGATAAGTGTATGGCCTATAATCACTGCCCATGCCCGAATTATGGTGTACATGTTGATTTGATGTACCATTATGGTGGCCCATTAATGATGGAGATCCTTGATGTTGGGAAATTCCAACCGGAGAATGATAACCATAAGGAACATGATGTGTAGATGGATAACCGTGCGACAATCCAGGTGGTTGTATTGCGGGCGTCTGATGTTGATGATAATATTGTGTATTTGGCGGGATACGTGTTGGTCCTTCAAACGGAATTCCAAATTGTATTTTAGATTGTACCGAATAATAATGATATAGCCATGAATTTGCCACCATAACTGATGATTCACGTTCACTAAAAGTAAAAAATCAAAAAAAAAAAAAAACTTAATCAATTTAAACGATTAAATAAATTAAAAATTAGCAACGTTTCATTGTTTATAAAAAGAAAATAAAATAAAATAAAAAAACTGAGTGGATATCGTGAATATTGTTTCTCGATTTTTTCTTTTTTCTTTTTTTTTTACCATAAAATAAATAAAAAATGCATCAATATACTATGAGTACGAGTACAATATATAAAATAAATGGAAATTCTCACATAAATATTAAAAGCGCGGCTGTTGAGGGACCACACCACAAGGATGCGGGTGTATAAATATAAAGAAAATACACAAAATATCATCATAATCGATTGGCCGATATTGTACTGTTTTCTTTTCTTTTTAATAATAATAATATTTCTGTATCAAAAAAAGAATACGAAAAGCCATAACGAAACGAAACGAAAGCACAACATAAATATGTTATGTTTTTACTTTTATTTGTTCTTAATTCATTGCTTCTGATAGACTTTCAAAGTTTTAATATACTTTTTTTTTTCATTTTTATTATCTTATACATTAATAATATGTATAATGCTCTCGCGCTTTATTATTATTATTATTATGATCACAATTTAATCTCTTTTTTTTTTGTACGTTTTGTTCTGAATTGTTTTGTTTGTTTTATAAGAAATGTAATGTTTGGACAAAAATATGTTCAACAAGAGTTAAAACAGCAGGAAAATAAACATTTATATGTATTTTATTAAAGAAAAATAAATATATATAAAAAAAGAGCAAAGAATAATAATAATACTAAATACTATTACTGCTTACTGCATCCGATTTATGTTTTAAATGAAAAAAATTATTATTTTCATTTATTTTAGCCACATTTTTTTTTCTGATTTCATAAAAATGTGAATCTGGAATAATATTAAAATTTTCAGTATTTTCTTGCTTTTTTTTTCAATATTTATATGTTTATTCTTTTATTCAATTGTTCTGTATCCTCCTTGGGCAAATAAATATACAGCAAAAAAATAAATAAAGAAAGAAAGAAAGAAAATAAACATTGTCGTCGATATGCGGTTTTGTTGTTGTCAAAATGAACATTACGAGTCTTTATAATCGTCGTGGTACATTTGCTTTGGTTTTGTAACCTTTGAACCTTTATTATTATTATTTATTTATTTATTTATTAAATTCTTTTTTTTTTGTTGTTTTTCTTAAATAATACAAAAATTTAATTTAATATAAAGGATTGGTTTTCAATGCAAAATTTTTATTGAATTTATTCTTTATCATCACAAAAAAAAATTTTTTTCATTGTAATTCTTTATTGGGATTTTTTCTTTCTTTGAAATAAAATTAATTTTCTTTTCTTTTATTGTTTTTGTAAAATAAATTGTATGAGATAATTAATATAATGAATATAAAAATAAAAAAAAATTCATGTAAACACGCGCTGTTAACACTTTATGCTATTATAAAGCTTAATCACGATACGATTTTTGTTTTGTTTTTATATTAAAAAAAAACTATAATCTGTTGTTAATAATAATTAAAATCATGAAATACTGTTTTAATGATTAACACGTTTTATTGTAATTTTCAAAAGCGTTACCTGTATTCATTGTATCATTTTCTTTTCTTTTCTTTTTAATTTAAATTTATTTTTTTATTATTAATTAAATTGCATACAAATTGTTACACATTTTTATTGTTAAGTAACTTAAAGCTAGATTGTAAATATTCATATGATGCATGTAATTTTATATTCTGATTAACCAGGTGATAAATCGTTATGATAAATCATAATTTAGTAGAATTATGCGTGCGGACGGATTGAAAGTAGTTAGATTTTACTTTTATAAATATTTTTAAACTTAAAGTCTAACTGTAGAAAGTTCTCATCACATTTTAATGGTTCTATTTATGCAGAATTGAATGAAGATTAAGAAAATGGAAAAACACTTCGTACATTTCAAAAATTCAGCAATACCTAGTACAGTGCTTGTAACAGCACTTAGCAGTAATTTTTCCTGTTATATATTTTTTTGTAACAATGCTACGTTTGGTTTAATACCAACTTCCATAATATAATCTAATTCATTTTCATTTAATTCAATAATTTTTGTGTCGTATGTAAATGCAATGGTAATGTAAATGCAATTATTGTTTAGAAGAAAATGTGTTTTACCAAAATTTAAAACCTCGCTATAGTACAAATCGAAACCGCACTTAAACTACTTTAAAACGATAATCGTGAATTTATTCCCCACCATGTGGGGAATCTACATAAATACATGCCCCAATAGGCTAGATTGCTCTGCAGTCTAATCAAAGAGCACATTTGAAAATAATAAAGATTCAAAGAGTAAAAGTGTACCGTTTGATCTGCATACACATCATGCTCTTCAAAAGGGAGAAAAGAAGTCCGAAGTTCGATAACCATGCGAACAGTGTAAATACGTTTCCTGATTATTAAATCATAAAATTTATATTTAAAACAAATGATGTCACAAAGACCATTGAATAAATTTATCCAATTTTAATAATTAAGAACAAAGGCAAGTGATAAACGTCGGTTTAAACTCTACAAGAGCAGAGCTTTATATACTCGTTTCATATTCGTTTTATCATAATTATATATATTTATTTATAAATAATATTTTTGTTTTAATTTTCACAAATAAATGCCAAAAATATATCGCAGATTTAACCAAGTAAAATAAATAAAAACACAATGCAAAAAAAAAAAAGAAAAAAATATGAAACATATTCCATTAAGTGCTCCTTATTATTCTTAAAAGCTAAATGTTTAATAACAAAAAGATTAAAAAGTACTTTGTCCATCTGTTTCATGTAGATTGGTGTTAAAACGAAAATAAAAAAAAAATTATTTATTTATTTGCATTATATAAATGTGTATCTACTACTACACGCACACGCAACATAAAGTTTTTAGTATTTAAATTAAATAATAAATTTTCTTTAATAAATCATTAACTAAACTCAACATTAAATGATGCCTTTAATAATAATAATAATAATAAATATGTACTATAAAATCATATTGGTTAAATGTAATATACGTGCGCCACAGTATAGAAATAAAATTGCAATTCGTTTTGTTTATGTAATTTAAACAGAAAAATAACACATGATTACGTATATGATGAAAATTCAGCTCGTTAAGCTTTATAATAAAGTAGATCGCATTAAATTAATTTAATTAAAGTGTAAAATGCAAAGCGAAAATACTAATAATAATTATAATTATAATATAAATAATAATAATAATAATAATAGTATTAACAACTAACAACAGCTTAAAAAACAATACAACATTTAGTTTTATTTTTCTTTTACTCCTTGATGTGATGGATTATAAAGAATCTTTTTTTTTTATTTTGTCTTCTTTTCGTTGCTCAATAATTGATGGGAACCTTAAATAATACGTTTATTTTTGCTTTTAAACTTGACCATAAGACAAGAATATTTATAGTAGAGTAGAGTTGCGTTTTTCTTTCTTTTTCTTTTTTCATTTTAAATCTAATAAGTGGGTGTACTGAATGCATTTTTACATCATTTTTCAAGAAAAAAAAATAAATATAAATTAAAAATAAAGATTATTAATATTTAAATATAAGTACATAGATATGTCTAATTAAAAAAAAGAAAATACCATTTTTCAATAATATGTCAATAATTGATTCTTTAATTATAAACACTTAAATAAAAGTATAATTAATGTCACGTATGAATTATAAATAATTATTTATTTGTTTATAGTTTTATAATGTTAAAGTAAGTAAAAAAAAAAAATAAAGAAAAAACTGAAAACTATAAACAACTAAAGAGAATTAAATAAAAATACATCGCGAATAACTTATTGCGTTTACATTACATAGCGATTAAATTTGTTGCGGTTTAAACCGATTTTTTTTGTTTCATTTTATTCTGTATAAAAATGTATCTGTTATATATAAAAAAAAAACAAATAATATGTTTCTTAGTTTTAAAGCTAAAGAAGAAGATTGCTCATATTATATATATAAAAAAAAACTGTAACTAAGACGAGTCTGGTTATTATTATTATTATTACTGAAGAACTTGAGGGCGAGCGCTCGCGCATTTTTTTTTCCTTTTATTTTTACGTTTCTTTAACTAAATAAACATAATGGTTTTTGTGCTAAAAAAAATTAAATAAAATATGTTGAAAAAGATTTATTTGTATAATCAACCAGATGAAGGATGAGGTATACCGTCGCGTTTTGTATAATTCACAATGTAATTTCCTTCTAAAAAAAGAAACACACACACAAATTTAAATAAAAAAAAAGAAGAAAAATTTCTTATCTGTTTGTACTATGTACGCGCTTACAAAACATATTTATATTTAGTTGAAATATAAATTATTTTAAATGATTTTATTAAAATCTAATTGAAGATAGTTAAATAGAAAAATTACCTTACATAATATATATTTTTCAATATTTATGGTGATTTTGTTGCTTGTTTGAATGACGCACGTAATTTTTTAGATAATTTATTTAATTTTTTAATTAAATCTCTTGGTGTTTTCTTCTTTAAAATTGATTTAGTTAAATCAGATATGTCATAGATATTTTTGATTACTAATTTGACTAAAATTTTGCATTAAATTAATGCTATGCCACGAAAATAACAATTAAACATAATTATGGTAAAAAATTGAATTTATGAATAATTTTTTTTTTGTTTATTCTGTATTAGAAAGATTTGTCTGGCGACAAACCCGATTTATTATTAAATTAGTGAAACTTTTAAAAATCGTACTGTAAGTGGCTATCAATTGCGTTTTTCCAACACAACTGCATCCATTCTTAGCAAAAAATTTTGATTTTTAAATAAAAGCTTTATTACTTATCTCTAATAATTTCTCTCTTTTATTTAAATAAACCAGAAAAAGTCAAAGTAAATCGTTATGCATAGTTTTTCTATTATGTATCGTTACGGAATACACATATTTTTTGTAAATAAGGGATATCATCAAATAATTTTAATATTAAATAGAGAAAATTGCAAAAATTATTATTTCTTTTAAGCAATTACAAACCAAAAAGAAAACAAAAAAAAAAAAAAAAAATTGAAAATTAGATTCTTTAAATTCCGCTTATTGATTTAAATTATGAATTTGAGAATTCTCTCTTTAATTGAATGATTGGTAAAAAAGAATTTTTTATTTGAAAGGCAAGAAAAAATAAATAAACCAATAATCATAATCATAATAATAATAATAATAAAATTAAAAAGCAGTTTAAAGAAATACACATTCCAATCAAATTACATATAATTTGATAGAATAAATGTTGTGCGTTTATGTATCTGTCTTTTATGTATATATTTAAAGTAATAAGAATATTAAAAAAATTAAATATGTATATATATATATAGATATAACTAAATAAGTTAAGTTATGTTATGTAAAAAATAATGTCTCTTCGCACTGTTTATTACTATTAACGATTATGTAAAAATTATAAAAAACAAAAAAAACACACACAAAATCACAAATTATAATATTTTCATGTTCTGTTCGCATATAAATTATTTTTTTCTGTTAATTTATATATATATATATATAACTCTTTGTAATAAATCGTTAAAGTTAAAAAAGTAAAAACAGAAAATAAAAACAAATCTTAAAAATAGGAGGTACGTGTTTTACAAATAAAATGAAGAGCGAACACCGATATTTAATCTCAATAAACAAATTCTTCTTTATAATATTTTTTTTTTTATAATTTTTTACCAATGAATTACTAAAATCACAAATATCATGTTTGTTAATATTATTATTATTATTATTGTTATTATTTTTATTATTATTGTTATTATTTTTTATTATTATTATTATTACTTTTATTGATATTATACAACTATATGGATAGTTTGTAAAGTTTCACTTCATCATTTTCATCAGTTAAGATAATTCTGTCTGAATTAGCCAAGACATTCAATCAGATTAAAAGACAATAAATAAGATGCAATAAAACCAAGGAATCTTTAATAATAATAATAATAATAATAATAAATTAAAGAAAATATAAATATAAAAGAGAAAAAGGGATAAATTTTCTTTACCTTTGTTTTAGCCTGGTGTTGGCTTAATAATTTAACGATTAACAAAGAATTAAATAAAAAAAAAATAAATATATAATAATAAAGGTGAGAATTAATAATTAAAAGAAATGAAAATACCTTAGTACTTGATTGGTGCAAACAATAACTGGCTGTTGATTTGAATCCTGACCGTCTCTTACTTGAAGTACAACATGCACCCAAATAAAATCACCATGACGGCGTTGCATTCTAACAAGTAAAATACATGAACGATCTTGCTCCGATTGTGTTACTTAAATAATAATAACAATAAAAATTAATATTAGATTAAATATTTTTAATTAATTATTAATTTATGTTTGCTTACTTAATCTATGTTTGGTTTGTGCTTCACGTGTGCTATCCCAGTGTAATAATTGGTACCAGGAGATACCTTGCAATTCAGTACGATTATAGCCTAAATGAAATTCACCACTGAAAATAAATATATATAAAAATTGAATGTAATTATTATTAAATAAAAAGTAAAAAAGGTAAATTTATATTTTGGTAAAGATTTTTTCGGTTATTTATTCAGTGGACGGACACGTTGACACATTTATTATGCATTTAATGGTTTTAATGATTATTTTCTTTAATTTCATAAAAAAATGAATCACGACAAATACACGATAGTGATGTGCACGCTTCAAATGAGGCGAAAAGCAATGAAATAATAACAAAACAATAAATAAAGAAAAAAAAAATAAACAAATTACTTTACTTGATTTTAATTAAAAAAATAAATAAAAATAAATTAATATTATTATGCATATCCTTTGAGAACAAATAAATAATAATAAATCCAAAACATGTAATGTTTTAACAAACTCAAGCTATTTAAATAATAATATAATAAATGTGATTTGAAATTAAAAATAAAAAAAAAGACAAGATATTCGTGATGCGCGAATTATGTTTTCTTATAAAACAAAACGAAAAGATATTCTTATTTATTTAATTATTTTATTTTAGTTTTATTTTAGTTTTGTTTTATTTTCTTCTACTTTTTTTTTAAGTGTTTTTATTTTTAAGGTGAGTATTTATTTAAGTTAAAAAAAATTTGAATACATATTAATGCCAACAACATGTGAGTAGCTAATTTTTTTTTTTTTTTAATCAAATTTTTTTGAAATTTTAATTGTGATGGCATGATTTTTGTGTTTGTTTTACCAGTGACACTTTTTCTATTCAATTAAAACAATAAAATTAATTATTAATAAATAGAGCATTCACCTTTGTATATATGTATATATATTTATTTATTTTTTGGTTAATTTATTCTTTAATACTAGAACGAAAATGTTTATTATCGTTTTCTATTATGATAACTGATGCATAAAGTCTAGTAAACATAACTGTTCTTATTTGATTTATTGAAAATTAAATTATATTAATTGTTTAATTGAGTTATTAGCTTGTTATTATTAAATTTCTTAAAGACGTTTGAATTAATTTTTTCACTATAAATTACATATTAATTACGCATAAGAAACGTTGTATACCAATATAAATTGTTTGGTCATCGGACTGTTGTCCGCAGGACTTTTGTCAATAAAACGGTTGATTACTCTACAATTTAAATTTATTACAAATAAGTGCTGGAATCCACAAACAAATAAACAACACTACTAGGAGTCGGCATTGGTACATGGTTGATTACATCAGTCAAATAAAAAACAGTCCAGTAATCAATAGTTCGTTAATAGTAACATTAGAATTATTTACTATGATAATATTATTTGGCCTGTATGCTATTCTGGAAAGATTGTTGTTTACATGTACTGTCTCTAAACACAAAAAATTACTTGAATAATTTATTTATGTATGATGCTTTTATGCTATTTTCGTATAAAAACAGTTTGTCTAAAATTTTACAACTTATTCCGGGGATTAAATAATCACTAGGTAGATTTCAAAGTGATTTCGTTTTTTCTAGTAGTCTGTACCAAAAAGACGTCTGCACTCGTACCAGTCTTAAAAACAAATGTCTAGAAATATATCAAAATTCACCCTTTAAAATAGTATAGTAGCGCTTCGCTATTTATAGTTTGACTTTACGTCGTAATTGCTAAACATGCTAATTTTGCTAGAAAAAATAAGAAAAACACTCCAAGTAACAGTTTTTTGAATGTTTAATTTATTTTTTAACGAAAAGTATTTGTTTTTCACCAATAATTATCAAAAATTGGATTTTTCTAAGAGAAATTATATTTTCTTTAAAAAATTTTAAATAAAAATTATCATTGATGAAACGAAAATAATGGGGAAAAAAATAAAAACATATTTAACAATGTAATAAAAAAAAATGAATAAAAATTATGCAATTTTGTTGCAGACATTAGGAATATGTTTCAAAAATATATATATAAAGCCAGTTAAAAAAAAAAGTAATACAAACTTTACCTACAAAACATTTATTTAAGCAAAAAGAAAACTTTTGCAAAAAAAAAGGTGAAAAAAGGAAGAAAACTCGAGGTTGCTGTATGGATTTTTCAGCAGCAAAACTATATATAATTTTATTAACCTGGCGCGGTCGGTATAGATCGCAGTCAACAATACATTGCTCAGCTCAAAGAATAATAATATTAAAAATATAAAAAAAAACCAAACAAAACGACATTAACGAAAACAAACCAACATGCTGGGGCCACTTCATTGTATGCAAAATTGGACACAATTTTTATATATTTAAAAATAATAATAATAATAAAAAAAATAAATAAAATAAAAATATATTGTCGCCGTTTGTTAGCTGCTGTTACTGGCTTTTGTTTTATTTAATAAAAAATTCAAACAACAAAAATATAAATAGTTTTGATAATAAATAAATAAATAAATAAATAAAAAAAAAACTGTAAACAACAATAATGTCTTAAAAAAAAAAATTCGCGAATAATTTAAAAATTATTGTGATTTTTTTTTTTATTGTATTATTTTGTCATTTATTTGATAAAAAAAAAATGTGTTTTATTTTTTTGCACTAAATTCTTTTTATTTTTTTTTATTGTATTTAACGTTTTGATTGTTTTGTTTTAATAAAAAATATGACTAAGAAGGAGCACATGTTAAATAAATGATTCATTGTGTATGTATGACCTTTGATGTATGACTATTTTGTATTTTGATGTAAAAAAAATATTTTAATTAAAATAATTTTTTACTTTATTAATTAAAACAAATAACATAAATTCAATAGAAAATGCAAAAAATATTTATAAGGAAGAAATAACCAACGACAAAACAATAAACGAAAGAAAAGAAATAACTGCATAGATATATATCGTAAATAAAGATTAATTTATTTACTGATAGTAATCTAGCAGAAGAACTATATGTCACCAGTTATTTTCATTTTTTTGCTTTTTGCTTTTTGCTCCTTATAGGTGGATCATTGATGTTGCAAACAAAAAAAAACCAACCACACAAAGTTTAAATTTTCTTATGAAAAATAAATAAAATCGATAAACTGAATAAATAGATTAATTCTTATACGTTTTAATTTATCTTCTAGAATTATAATAAATATCCGATTAATAATAATAATAATAATGTCTCACACTATTTTATAATAATTATTATAATTTATTAAGAGAGTATTTTAGATTATTGTTATTATTATTTTATTTATTATTATTATTATTATTTTATTATTACTTTTGTAGATACTTTATGATTCAGAATTATTTTTAATTTATTTGCAAAGCTATAATGTTTCATATTGCAAACTTTTATTTATTTTAATGCAAGTAAATAGTCAGTGATGAATTCAGTTGACTGGAAAAGAGTTGAATTTTTGAAGAGCCTTAATAATATAACGTTATAATTATAGCACCCAACTAGATATTAAGATTTTTTTATTAAAGAATGTTTAGAATTTGCAATGTATAGATTGCCTGCAAATAGTTAACACTATTATGTCAAATTAAGGACAAGGTATCGAAGATATTTGTGTAATTTAGTTGTAAAAAATAGTGGGTTAAAATGAATTGGGAATACGCTTGACGACAGTACTTACAAAGAAATCATTTTGGAATTTGAGATGTACGAGATGTGTCTAACGTTACCTCTTGGCTGTGCGCGATATTTATAATTTTATAAAGTGATTGATGAATTTGTATTTTAGACAACATTACTTGCTCAACTTTCTTGCTACTAATATTTCTAAAGAGCTTTTTATGTAAAGTTTTATAAAAGATAACATTTCTCCAATTAAACTAAAAAATTGTTAAAGTTTTTTAATACTCAACTGCATCTATACAGATTTTTTTTTTGCAAAATCACTTTCTATTTTATGATTTTTTGAACGAATCTTGCTTTCAGTAGGTAGTTTTCAATAATGTCTATATTTATCAACGGTCACTGGTATTATTTAAATCCATCACTGTAATGCTCTGTTAAAAGCACTTAATAACTACAAATTTTCTGTCTAATTTTTCCCAACGTATATAATATAAATTTTATAATTAAAGATATAATAATTTTTATAAGAATAGTGAAATTCTCTTTATTCTTAACTTATCTATAGAAAGATTTCGTTGTGTAACAAAATAAATAACAATAAAAAAAAAAAAATCAAAAGTAGTTTTATTATATTAAAAAAAAAAAGTAAAAAATTATTTATATTTATTTATTTATTTATTCTGAAAAAAAATGAAATCAAAGTTTTAATCTGTAAATATATATATATATATATTTTTTAACTTATAATTTTCTTATGTTATAAAAATATTCAGTTGCAATTGTTTTTATCTTAATTTTATTTTAATATCGCTTATCTGAGTGAGGTTATCACGTGTGCTGTTTGTTATTGATTTCATAAAACATAAAATATTTGGACTTTATTATTAATATTAATAATATTTATATTGTTACATATAGTTAATATATTAAAAGATTGCTGCTGAGTTTTTAATGCAGTTTAAACAGAGAAGACAACAGCAAAAAAAAAAGAAGAATTTTATAAGAAAAATATTTGTCTTTCTTATAATAATTTTTTATTTTATTTTTTTCTGCTCTTTATTTTAATTCGTAAGGTAATAATATTTACAAAAAAAAATATTAATAATAATAATAAAATAAACTCAATGAATATGCATATGAGGTGGAGGAGAGTACATAGGTTTTCGACCACCTCTTTTTTTTTTATTTATTTATTAAAAAATAAATATATATATACAAAAGTGAACATAAAAATAGCCAGAAGCATAATTGTTAGTCTTTTTTCTTTTATTATTATTATTATTATTGTTGTTGATCGCACATGCCACATAAGTTTTTCTAATTTATATACCTTTATATGAGCAGAATTTTGTGGCACACCCCGTTTCTTTACGTTTATTAATTCTTTATAGAAATTTATATATATATATATATATATATATATTTAATAAAAAAACCAAGGTAAATAGGGTATTTTAACGTTTTAATGTCAAAGTATAATTTTTACTATACTATACAGTACAGTAGAGTAAAGTACTTTAATTTTTTCTTTTCTTAAATTTAAAGCATGTTAAAATGAATTAATAAATTTATACAAATTGCCATAAGGAATTATTAATAAAAATAAAAAATATTATTATTATTACTATTGTCACATATTTTCAGTTAAATAAATAAATATAAGAAATAGAAAGATTAGCTAAACGCAAGAGTAAATTTTCTTTTTATTTCTAGTGTGAAATGTTTTCATTTTCATTATTATTATTATTTTTATTATTTTTATTGATATATTAAATTATTTTAATTATAAATTTAATAAAAATGTTTTATCGAAAGTATTTATATATTTTGTATTTTTTTGTTTTGTCTGTTTACCGGCGCCAATATATTATTTATGATTAAATTATTAATTTTAACTATTACATCGTCTGGTGGTGTTTTGTTCGTTACGTTTTATAAAATTTTTTTTTCTTCTTCTAACTATCAATAATTTAAGTATGTTATGCTGTGCGCATTTAAAGGTACACAATTTTTTTTTTAATAATCATACAATAGAAAAAAAAAGAAACGAAAATTATGATTCATACAAAAACTTTAAATTCCTTAAATATTTTACTTATTTTATCTAACTAATTTTTGGTTTGTTCTCTATTTCTCATCCGTTTTGTTACTGATTTTTTGTCATTTTATATTTGTTTGTTGTTTTAAACTCTTGTTAACTGATTTTTGTTATTAAGAAATTAACGAATTAAATTACTAAATTAACGGAGGACAGAAATAAATGAAAGAAAACTTTATAATAATAATAAGAAAGAATCTTATAACGAATTTAATAAAGTAAATATAATATTATGTTATGGTTTTTTAACAAATAGAACACAAAATTAATGTTACCTATGATAAGATTGAATCATAATAAAAATAATAAAATTAATTTATGTTTTCTCTTCATTTTTAGTCGGTTCTATGGTTTTTTTCCATTTATTTTTCATCAAAATTGAATAAATTATTTATTTGTTAAATAGCAAAACACACCTTCAAAAAAAAAACTATAAATTTAATTAAAATAATTACAAATGTATGTACAAACATTGAAAACATTTTTAACATAGAGTTAGAGACTTATTTCTCTTTATTTCATGTCTGTTTGTCTCAACGACATATTGGATCTGTTTAACCTATTCAATGACCTTATTATTATTATTACTATTGTTTTTTTTTTGTAATATGATAAATAAATAAATATTTCTGTAAAAATAAAAGTAAAAACTCTTCATATTGCATCGTAATAAAAGTTGCAATAAAAGTTTAAATAATAATACTTCAAACATAAATTTATTAGGAAAATTTCTTACTAAATGGACGACAGTGAGGAATATACCAAAAAAAAGAAAAACTCATTTAATTTATTAATAATTCATTTATGTGAATAATTTATAAATAATTAAGGATCACATTTGCGTCCAAAATGCATTTTCTTACAAAAATAAATACTTTCTGCCACTTAAATATAAAACTTTTGTGTTAATTACAGAAGAAAATAACTTAAGCTTAACGAACACCAATATTACAAACAAACAAAAATTAAACTGAGTGAAACTTGATTAACTTAAAAGAAAAATATTAATAATAATAATTCTAACAATCAATTCAACGCCCTATATTTTTTTGCTTAAAAATTTATCATATAGTTTTTTTTTTTATTTATTTATTTTGATGCGCAATTTTATTTCTCTTAATTTTTCTTATTTTCTTATTGGATCTGTTCTGTTCATGTATATTTACATTTTTTACTTAGTTTTTCATTATTACTGTTGTTGTTATTCTTTATGTTTATCTTCTTTATGTAAGATTTGTTATGTATTTTATAGAGAGTATATCATCTTGTGTGTGCTCGATTGTTGGTATTATTACTAACAATTCTCTTTATTTTCTCACGCTACAATTTATGTCCATCATTTTCTTTCAGTTATAGCTATGTTTGTCTGTTACTTGCATTCTTTGACTTAAATTTTTTTCTCTGTGTTTTTAATCTTTTTTACGTTGCTGTTTTTTGGTTTTTCTTTTGATTATTATTATTACTATTATTATATAGTATTTTCTGATATTCATATACAATAATCGTATGCATTTATAAATATATATTTTTGATTAGATTTTAATGCATTATTTTTTTAATAATCAATATTTTTCTCTTTTTTTTTAAAACATTATTATGCTCTATTTTCTGCTATTATAAATTTCAAGTAGAATGTGAAAAACATAAAATTGATAAAACAAATAATAAAAGTATAAAGTAGAAGTAATTATGCGTTTAAAGGTAACTAATTACTTTAATAATATATAATTAATGATGTTGTGTAAATATTGTTAGTAATAATAATAAAATATTATTGAACTGTGTGCGCGTTGTTTAACCATAAAAATGTCATTCAGATGTTACGCATAACACGTCCACATCGTACCATGCATGAAAGTAAAGAAAAGAAAAAGGAAAAAAAAACGAAGCATTTGATTTGTTGATGATAACTTTCAGATGTTGCTCTGATGATGTTCAACATTATTATTATAATTATTATTTTTTGAAAATTTATATAAATAAATAAATAAAATTTTTAAATAATAAAGAAACGAAAAGAAAAAGTAATCTTGTTGTTATTTTAATTTTAATTTTTCTTTTTTTTTTAATACTTATTGTTAATAATAATTTGCGCGAGAATGTATTTTGTACGCCCACATTCTGGTGGCTATAAAAGCGGTACAATTGATGCCGCCACTGGTGAGCGCTATAAAGTGTGATCACTACAAGTAAAGACATATAAAGAAAAATGATGAAAAATAAAATAATAATAACAACAAAAATGAAAAAAACACCTAAAAAGAAAGAAAAAAGCACATTGGAACATGAAAAAATTAGTTTGTAATTCGATTTAAGTGGAGAAGGTTAATGGTCATTGGAGATTAGCACGCGATGGTTTAGTTGTTATTTAAGTAACACTGCTACGAATTCATATTTTATTTTTTGTTTTTGTTTTTACGAAAATCTTTGTTTTATATCTTTGTTGTTGGTATTATAATTATAATTATAATTATTATGAATATTATAATATAAAAATTAACAAGAAGGAAAAGAAATAAACTTTTTTTTTTGTATTTTCTATAGCTTAGTCTGATTAATCGATTAATTTTTATGCTTTATTATTTGACATAATCAGCATTTTAAGTATTAAATAAACTTTAAATAATACAAATTTTTTTTTTTTTTATTTATTTATTTGAGTCATCATAAATTTTCATGAAATAAAAATTAAAAATGAAAAATAATTTCATAATGATGAAATTAATAAATAAATAAGACAAATCCAAAGAAAAAAAAAAGTAACCGAATGATTAACAACACATTTTAGCACATATCAGTGTTTTAAATTAAAAACCACAAAACATAAAAAAACCATTTATTTTAAGATTAACAAAAAAAAAAAAAATTTTATTAATAAAATTAAGAAAAGAAAACGAAAAAAGAAAAATTTGTCAACTCTGTTTAAATCATGAATATTATTTAAGTGTTTAAGAAAGATTGTTATTGTTATTAATTTAATGTATATTAAGTGCGTTAAAATAACAACAAAGGAGAAATATATATTGTATATTAGAAAGGTATAAATAAAAAAAATAAAATTATTAAGCATTATGGTAAGTGAATTAATTTAATAACAAAATAAAAATGAAACGAAACGTTGATTTGCACACATAATGAACAGATTTTCAATACACTTTAGGCAAATGATGGAAAAAGAATTAAAAAAAATATTAATAAAAAAAAAAAAAAAAGAATTAATATGAAATCAAATATAAATTGTAGATTATATCCCCTTAGGAGAATGTCTGTTACTTAAGAAATTGTAATAGAGGGTGGAGTAACCATACATATAATAATGAAATATATTTGTGTATTAAAAAGAATAAGAAAAAAGAAAATATATTATGAATTAAGTAATATTGATTCACTTTATATGACTAATCGATTGATGTTTAACAATTTATTATTAATAAAAAGAAAAATCAAAACACAAAAAAAAAATTGAAGTAGAAGAGAAAAGGTACGGTGCGACCAGAGAATATTGAAACAATCAAAGTTTATATTATTCTTTTGATTAAGCCGACTGAGTAACAAACAAACGAAAAAAAAAAAAACATTAAATAAAACAACATTAAGAAAAACAAAACCGTGGCATAATGTACACCACATAACACAAATAAAAAAAAAATTATGTAGAGTAGTGTGCGATTAATTTTAATCAATTTACTTTGGGGCTGGCTCATCGACTCATCGCATTTACTTCAAGATTAAGGATGACGCGCGCGAGTAAGCGGCACTTTTTATTAATCTATATATATATATATATGTATATATGTACATGCCGTATTCTTATTTATATACGCTTTATAATCTCTTTATCAATAAGAAATAAAATTAAAAAAAAATATATGTAAAAGAAGAAATAAAAATTAATTTTCAATCGAAAAATATTAAATCATATTTTTCTACATTTCTAACATATTTTTTTATTCTTTTCAATTTTCATAAAACATATATATATAATATATAAAATACATAAAGTATTTAAAAATAATATTATTATTATAATAATAATATTAATAAAAAATAAATAAATTAATTGCCCTGAAGACCTGATATTTATATGATAAAAATCGCGATTAACGCATAAAATCAACAAATTGTTACGGGATGGTTATTTAATATAAAATAATAATAATAATAATAATAAATAAAAATAAAATCGATTATTCCGCGTGGGTGGGTTTAATTTAAATATTCATATACATTATATTTTTATTTTGCTTTTATCGACATTTTATAAGCAATAATAATAATAATTTAAAAATCGGCAATACTCACTTTTTATCAATGTGTACAATTTTCATATCCATTGAGTGTATTGTTGTAAATACATTTGTTGCACCCTGTACAACACATTCACGTGTTTCTGGCATTGCAATTGGTGTACACGTTGCTAAAAATACTGGCTCATTACGACTACATAATGGTAAATATGATAAATAATGACCTTGGACTAGGACTACCTGAAAGTAATAAAAAAATAATAATTATTTAATTGATTAATAATGTTGGTTTCGGTCAATTTTAAGGTCTTTAATCAATTAGATGCATTTCTTCAAACAAAATTTAATTTCTTGTGATTATTTATAATATAATTTTAATATTTTATTGTTTTTGGTTTAGTGAAGATTATTAGAAATATAGCTTGTTGAGTGTTACATTGCAAAGTGAACGCTTAATATAAGCAAATGGTATTAAATTTTTTTTTTTAATAAACAAACCGATGTAAATTTTACTAAAAAACTCTAAATAACATAACGATGGCATCATCAACTATATGATTGGAGCTTAGTATATTTGTAAACATTTATTTAACAGGTTGCAATATTAAAAGCATATTCGTCCGCTGAAAATATATTCCATATCATTACTTATCGCGTAAAGAAAACATTATACAATTTCGTAGATCGAATCATATTAAGGTTCATAAGCGTTTATTCTAGTCCTAGAATAGCCAATAAGTTTTTACGACGGGTCTTTTTTTTTTTGCCGCTTGCGCCGTGTCGACGGGCTGTTTTGCGAGAATCTCGCACAACATAAAAAAGTTTAATATCATTTAAAGTGAATTAAAACGAAAATTTAGCAAATGTTCTACAATTAAATTAGTACATATGTTAAAAAAAACTTATAGCAATTCCGATGTTAATATCTGAAATCAGAAAAGATAGCTTCTTTCTGACCTGTCGTTTACCATCAGCCGACAATACCGACAATGGTGGTCATATCTCAAAGATATCTCCTCTTTAGACATAGACCTCTTCACTATGTATAAAAAATATTAGTTTTTTACATGAAGTTTGGGCGAAATATCTGTTTTCAAATATATTTTAAAATCTTTGTTTCTGTAGCGATTTTTTCTATAAAAAAAAAAAACAATAATAATTAAATTTAAAAATTAAAATTAGTAAGGTGTAATAAAGGAAATATTTTTAGAGTTAATGCGTTTCTAGAATCAATAAGCTCACGATACTAGGATTAATTTCCATTATTTGACTGTAACTGCAATTAAATTTTGTGCATAAATATGTCAGTTATGCTGTAAATTAATCATGCTAAACGAATAAGATAATGATTATAAAATGATAAAAATAGTGTATTAGTGGTTAAACTATTAAGTACCTGATTAGTGCACCATGGTAAATTGTTTATATTTCATTTGCTACTGTCAAAATTCTGTTTAAAAATAATTAATGTTTAATAATTCAACGCATGTTGAATAAGTTATTATTGATAGACTTAAGCCATTTATTTTATAAGAGAAACTTTTTCAGTTCTTGTTGCTAATAATATCGATCGTTTACAATACTTATGCCAATCGTATTTTATAATAATCGATTAATTATAATGAATAAATACAAAGAATAATAATAACAATAATTGTTAATTATTCATCTAAGGTTTATGTAGTAATTTAAAATTATAATTAAAATGAATACATAATTAGTACGTCACACATAAGTCACATAAAAAGTAAATTCTCATAATTAAAAATAATAAGACAAAAAAAATAAATGAATCACCTGTTTATATTGATCGATTACATATTTCGCAAAAAAAAAAAAAAAGTTAATAAGAAAGAATATATTTACTTATAAATATTTATAGTTGATTACAGCATCGTTAATAATATTAAAATAATAATTATTATATAATATATATATTTATATTAATAATATTATTATTATTATTATTCTTAAGTAAAAATTATTTATACACATTTATAAAATAATTAACTAGAAAAGAAAAATATATTTGTATACATATGTATATAAATGGCGCGAGAGTATCGATCGATTAAATTGATTTTCATGTTTTAAAAATCATCAAGGTCTGAAAAGTTAAACAATAATAATAATAATAAAATGTAAATTGTAAACAAAAACAACAATAACATCAACTACAATTACTAGTTAATTGTAATTGTAGTTTTTTTTTTTTTTCTAATTTAATGTAAAAACTAATTAAATAATATTTATATTATACATTAAATCCGCCATTAGAATTATAGAAATATTTATTATTATTATTATTATTATTATTGTTATTATTTTAATGATAAATTTTATACAATTAGTTTTTTAATTATAACAAGTCAATTCTCTAATGATAATTTATTTATGTTAATAATATGAATAATTTAATTTCATTTTTAATACCGGAACTGTTTTTTCTTTTTTTTTTTTTACTTTTTATTATTTAAATAATTTTCACTTAGTTTTTTAAATTTTTATTTAATAAAATTTAACAAGTGGTTTTTATGGTTAATTATTTATTATAAATGAAATTATAATTATAATAATAAAAAAAGGTTTTTATTTATTTCTGTTTTTATTTATAATGACTTTAATAAAAACAAACAAATAAAAATTGAATCATATATATATACATTGATATGTATTTCTTGGCATTAAATTTTCTATACGCTAAGTGAGATTTATTTATTTTAAACAATGTAATGTTGTGGACATTTATTTTAATTACATTAATTACACAGATAATATTCTTATTTATTTTATTTTTATATTATAATTATATATGCATATATACATAAAAAAAAACCAATAAAATGATCTAATTATAGTTTTTTAATATCCGTTTATTAGTGATACGAAAATGCAATAATTTTATATAACGATTTTTTATTTTCTATTTTTTTATAATTATAGAAAATAAATAAATTAATTATACAAAGAAAAAAAGAAGAAGAAGAAAAAAAATAACAAAAGAAAATATATTTATATAAATAATTTAATTAAACTTGTTCCTTGAGTAATGTATCTTTGCACGTCGATCTTTAATTCTTATTATTCAGTTTCTAAATTTAACAATGAATAATTTATTGTAAAAATGCAGAATTTTTTTTATTATTTTAATTTTTCATTTTGAAAACAGTATTTCTAATAGAAATAAGTATATACGAAATATGCATAAGTGTCACGGCCAAATATCATCATATATAAGAAATTATTTATTTCTTTAAATAAAGAAAAGTGGCAAATAAAGCTTTATAATTTAATAAATGAAATAAAGAATTGAACTTGAGACTAGTAGGTTTCTGGAAAAATTTTATTATTAACTTATAATAATAATAATAATAGTAATAATAATTATTATTTTTATGAAAGGTATTTTAATTTAACTAAAAATATTATGTCAAGGTATTTAATTATAGAAATGACTTTAATTTTATAATAAGAAAAATTTAATAACAGAGAACATAATTCACATATGTTGTATTTGTATTCAAATAAAAAAAAATAATATTTTTTACTATAAATTTAATTAACTGTTAGAATGAGTAACGCATTAACAAAAAAAAAAAAAAAAATCGCCAATAAATTACTGTAAAAGTTCAAGTCTGTTCGGATTATTGAAATGCAGATCAACTTTTAACCACGTGTATGTTACAAATAAATTGATTTAATTTTTTAAGAATACAAAATAAAAAAAAAAAATAAGAAGAAAATGCAAGCGAACAAGTCAATGATGAAGATGTGAATAATACGTGGAAATAAATTTATATGAAAAAATAAAAAAAAATATAATCGCAAATTCGTAATCCATAAAATATCATCGTTACCTTTACTGTGTTATTTATTTATTTATTTTTCAAGATGAAAACATTTCAAAGTGTTTTTGCCATTTTGCCTTCAGTAATTTTATTATATTATTATTATTATTATTATCATTATATTTTTTTTTATGTTTTGTAATAGTTGTTCGTCTTTTATACAAAAAATAATTGAGGAAAAATGTTCTCTGACGGTATCTATCTTAAGTTGACGAAGTCACAGTCTGATTGTATTACGAATGTGTGGTACACAGTTGTTTACGATTTTGGGAGTATAGAAAACTAACACAAAAATTATAAATCATCGTAACAAAAAAAAAAAACAAATAAAAATATTTCTTAGTTTTTTTTTTGTTTTTTAATTGGATCCAGTGAAAATTATTTGTTTTAAAAGGCAAAAATAAAAAAAAAAATAAATTCAATGTGTAACAACTGTTTCACTTAATTTAAAGATTTTTCATTTCGTACATCAAGCAAAAGCAACTAAACAACGATGTCAACACGAGCCAATCTTAATAAAAGCAACAGTTTTGCATTGAAGAGAACAATAATTTTTCTTTTATTTATTTTTTTTTTTTTGAACATTTAAATGAAGACATATTTTTGTATAAATTTACCTCTCCTCTGGTAAAACCAATTCAGATTTTTGCATTTGATTTGACTGTTGCAAAAACAAAGACTTGTTTTTCGTAACGTTATAATAAGTTTTATATAAATTGTTAATAAACCACATCGGGTGGTACAATGTGTCGCGTATTTCTATATATATATGCATATCTTTTTGTGATAAAAGAAACACCAGTGGAGGCGCACAAGACGCCAATTATTTTTGACTGAGTGAAGTGCTTTATAGTTAAGCACAAATGATAAATTGAAATATTGACAATCGTTTCAAATGTCACTGTTCAATAATCCAATTTTAAAAAATAACAAAGATATTTACATTTTATTTATTTATTGTTTAAAAAACTTTAAATTTTATTTGAATGTAAAACTATATAGAAAATTCAATTTAAATTAATAAATTAAACGTACCTTTTGATCACCGAATCTCATCTGACGTCTAGCATTTCGACTAACATTCATTCGACATAAGAATATACGCTGTTCACCTTCCATTTGTTGTACTAAATTTGTATGATGTGTTTGCTGTGGTACACTACGGCCTAACTCGGCTTGTATTGAACCATGATCCTGTTTATCGATTATATCATACACAGAATCACCATGGATAAGTAGGTCTTCCTGTTAATTGTAATAAAAAATAAAAATGAAATACAAAAAAAAAAATACTCAGTTTTCAATTATAATAATATTATTTTTTGCTATCAACGCACAACTGTGAGAAATTTATTAATGAAATATTTTCTGTTTTCTTTCTTTTTTGATTATCTGCATTGGCCCTTGCAAAGTTTTATTTTTTTTTTTTTTTTGGTTTTAATTATCATTATCATTATTATAATTATAAATATTAAAAGTTTTTAATAATAATGAAACACCAATAACCAGTTGTATTCAAGATTGATTTATGACTTGTATAAAAATTAATTACTCTGATGCTAATTAGTTTTTTTTTTATTTATTTATTTATTTTTACTTTAATTTTAATAAATGATTTTGGTTGATTTAAAAATACAAAAAATAAAAGCTCTAGCTTTAATAGTTTCTTTTGAGTTCAAATACGTGTTTCAATTTTAATCGATTTATTTTTTCTTGTGTTGTGTATTGCTGTTGTTATTTATTTATTTTTTTTGTTAATAATATGGAAAACCAAAGCCAGAGATTTAGTTTATTTTCTTAAATATATAATTTTCATAAATATTATATTATTTTTAAATATATTGTTATTAAAAAATTAATTTAATTTATTTATGAAAATCAATCTTGTATACACTTGGTATGTTTTTCTGGGGAAAATTAATTAAATGGTTTTTTTTTTCAATTTATTAATTATTTTTACGCTTTTTTTGGATAAAACTATGTATTTGATTCAATGTACTGTCCTAGTCCTAGAGATTGTTTTAACTTTGCAATCAGAGTGCGTTAACGAATTATGCACAAGAATTTTTTATAATGCATAATAATAATAATAATTAATGACTTTTATGCTTTAGAACATCGTATATAATTTAATGTTTTGCAGAATAATAAGTTATACAATCTAAGACTTTATTTAGATGTGCATTTACAATACACATATTGCTAAGTTGATTAGAGTAAAATAGTTTATACTATCATTTGGCAACAAGACTGTTTAGTGGCACTGTTTAGAGTTATTATATTATAATTTTTAGGTCCTTAATCTATTTAAGACTATAACATAATATTGAAATTTCAATAAACTCTACCTAATTGTGTTACACTAAACGCTTGGTACAGAAAACCGAAGTATATAAAAACAGGATGAAATCATTTGCGAAGTATTGCAAAATATTAAATTCAATACATGTTGATTATTAATTAAATTTCAAACACAATATTTGTTATATTGTTTTATTATATTAAAAAGAGTCTCGTAACTCTAGTAATTAAATTATTTTCTGTGCATTTAAAGCTAAATTTAATAATTTAGTTGGTTTAAAAATAATATAAAATTTGTGTTTTGAAAATTCAAGGATTCAAGTTAAAATTTCAACTTTCCAAAGTTCTGATTTGTTTTCTTGTATTGTTCTGACTAATAATCGATTTTAAACTAAAATGAAATTATAAATAACTGTAATAATGCTTCTCAGGTAAGTTAAGTTATTCAATAAATAATCAGAAAATTAAAATATGTAAAAGTTTGTGTAGCCCTGGTTAAAAATGAATAAATTATTAAAAACAAAAACGTTTATTAAAAAAAAAACTCCAACTTAAGCCATATATTTCAATTAAACTAATTCATATACATATGCTGCAAATACCTCAATTATAAGTATGCCAATTAATATTGGTTCTACTCCCTCAACACAATAATAATTAATTTTACAAACAAATTTTTTTTTTTCAATTTTATTTCCATTAAATCATTCAATTATAATGGCATAAATTTAATTTAGTTAAAACAAAAAAAAAAGTAAATAAATGGATAAATTGCGCATACAATGCACATGAACAAGCTTATTAATTGGAAATAAATAAAACAAAAATAATTATAATACTGAAATAAAAAAAAAAACAGCACACAAAACTAATAAAGAAAATAAAAGTAAAAAAAAGGTAAGGTAGGTAAGGTAAGGTGTCGTTAAAAATAAAAAGCACAGCAAGCACTTTTTTTTTTACTTAAGCAAAATTAATAAGAAAAAAACGACAAAATTTTATGAGTTTTCTTTTTCTTTATTTTTTTCTTTTTGTGTGCATAAAACTTGTATATGTCACGCATCGATTGGTACGTGCTGGCGTGTGAACACGCGTGTGGCTGTATATCTGTCGTGTTTATTTTCCGTTAAATATATTTATATATATATATATAAAAGGTATAAAGAAGTTAACTGTGTGTCTCGTTTGAGTCTACATTGTTTTGAAATCGATCTGTGTTAAGTCAAAATGTTGTTGAGGCGGAACAAAAGCTCGATTCTTAAAGAACAAGCAGTACGCGCGCCGCCAATTTAATTCTTTCTCTTGACTTTTTTTATATTTATTTATTTTTCTTTCGTAAAAATTTTTCATGATTCATTGTAATGTTGTATTTAATATAAATATATCTATATGTAAAAAAATAAAATAAAAACTTTAAGCGATTCTTACACTTGAGTTCTTTATTTTCATATTATTTGGTTACTTTAAAACTTAATTTGTGTGATGAGATAGATCTTTTCAATATTATTATAAACATACATTATATAGAATAAAATTTATGATCTTGATTTGTTTCGGCTGCTTAAATATTAAATTGAGCATAAAACCAACGTAATGAATGAACGTTTTGTCACATTTGAAATTTAATTACATAACCTATAAAATTAAAATAAAATAAAAAAACTTAACAAGTATTTTTTACATGAGAAATAATACTTTTTAAATGTTTATAACATATATTGTAACGGTAGGCTATACACATAAATATATATATTTATTTATTTACTTATGCAAAACTAGGTAAAATCAGATAATCAAAATGTTCTTGAAATTAAACAATTTTTTACTAGTTTCAACAAAAAAATGAGAAAAAAAAACCAATTTTCTTGTTGGTGTATAGAAAAATTTTCAGGTGTATTTAATTCGTATTACAATAAAAATTATAAAATTAATAACATGAATACAAAGAGTGCCTGGTCATGTGTGCTATAAAAGCGACAAATTTATGACTTTCGATGTCAAACGTAAATATAAAAATTAAATAAACATATAAACAGAATTATAAATAAATAAATAAATAAGAAAGGAAAAATAATAATAACATAGCGTTAAGTAAAAGATACAAATAAAACATTTAACATAAGAAAAATGCAATACAAGAAATAAGTGAAAAAAAAAAGAGTCAATAATAATATCGAAGTAGCAAAGAATTGCAATTGTTGCAGCATTAAAGTTAACAAGACGATACTACATAACAACATTTTAGTTTTACTTAAAACATAAACACATAAACAACATTTTAAGGTAGATAAATGGTTTCTTAAAGAATACAAGAAAATAAAACATTTTTTACCACCATAAATGGATTAAGCTGTTTTCAATGTTTGTTCTCAATTTATTATAATTTTGTTATATTCTTTGAATTAAAAACAATTTTGCATCACTTTAAATTTGAATATTATATAAGATAAGAATTTGATTAGTCAATTTTTTTTTCCTTTTAAATTAACGTAAAATACTTGTTTTTATTTGTTGAAATCATAAAGCACAAACATATTAATAACCACTTCATCACTTTCATTGCATATACTGCATGCATAACAATGTTAATAAAAGTTAAATTAACTGAGAAAACGTACAAGAAAAAAAAAGAATAGAAATGAATAATAACTGACTGACACATTATAGCGCCTTTAGAATTTAATATAGTTAATTTTTTTTTATTTTCTTTAATTTAAAAAATAAAATCAAAGTTAACACGTGCTGTGCAAATTAAAATTTAAAAGCAAGAGTTAAATATATTTATGTATGATGTGCCAATGTGAGTGGCTTCAATAACCTTGTATAAATTTCAAGAATAATCACACTAATATGAATCTAAGAATGAATAAATAAATAAAATCTTATTAAAATTGAATTGGAGAACCGTTAAATACAGATTGAAGACCACTGTACGTTTACCTATCAACAATATCAACACAATGCATTTATATTGTTGTTTAAATTATAAAAACAGCAAAATGTGCAAAAGAAACAAAAAAATTGTTCATTTTGATTATGCAAATTAAGTCAAATGTAAAGGTATAAGAAACAAGAAACGAACAGTACCCGCTAAACAGACATTTAAAAGGCTAAAAATGTTGCACATCAAAAAAATCTCAATTCAACGAGATGACAGATACAAAAATATAAATCATTTTTACTGCTTATAAAAGATAATAAACAAAGAAAAGAAAAAATGCAGCACAGACGTTTTTTTTTTGTTTATCGCAACATACTTTACTGTTGATAAATCGTTTTGCAGACAATTTTTCTTTTGTTATTTTACTCATTTAAATTTTTATTAAAACGCGTGTATTTGATTGATTGACGTTAGACAATCAAAGAAAGAAAAATTTTTTTGTATCCTGATTACAACTTAATAAAATGGTGCTTTTTGATTTGTTTCATTTAAATTATTTAACAACAAACAACCGCAACAGTAAAAAATTTACAATCCTTTAATTATATAATTAAATTAATTAACCAAATCCATTTATAATTAAAAATTATTTTCATTGGATTAACAGCAATAACAGAGCATGTAATTTTAATCCTTAACTGTAACATGCTAATAATATGTTAACTTTTTTTTTTTCTTTTTATAATTAAATTGGTCAAGGTGGTATTTATATTTAATAAGAGATAAACTTTCTATGCAAATTATTGTTAATAAAAAAATAAGAAAAGAAAACGAACATTTATATGTGATTAACAAATCTATTTTTCATAACCAACAGAACTGTTTCTGTATAAATATTTCTTGTGTTAAATCACGCGATTAAACACAGCACGACATAAAGTCACAAACAGCGTTTAAATTACTGTGGATGTTGTTTTGAGGATGTTAAATTTTTTTTCGCTCGTCTAATGACAATAAACAAAAAAAAAATGCTGTAATATAAATACACTATGTATAAGGTTTAATTAACTAAGCGAGCAAAACTGTATTTAACGCAAAAAAAAAAAAAAAAATAGAAAGAAAAATCAATATTTCTTGATTTAAATAAATAAATGTATTAAAGTAAATCACCAGAAAGCTGACAGTTGTTAAAAGGCGTACATAAAACGTACATAAACTTTAATGCACGATATGTTACAGTAATTACTAACCTTCTTTATTTTATGACAAGTTTTAAATCCAACATTCGTATAGATATATATATATTTTATTTTACATTAAAATTAAACGTTATTATAAATAAATAAATAAAATAAAATAAAACAAATACAATGACAATGAGGTGGAGTAAATTGTATGGTTAAAAATTATATAAATATATTTATTTATTTTTATTTACTAATCACTGCAATAATGTAATATGGCGCACGCCTTAATACGCACGTATCGTCAAGTATCGCATAAATGTTAAAGGAATAAAACAAAACTTTTTGAAGTCTTGATTTCTTTGATATGAAAATATAATTGCAATAATTTTTTCTTCATATTTTCTTTAATCCAATTGTTATTGTTATTTAAAATTGTTGTATGAATTGTAAAAATTTACATTGCAATTGCCAGTCACGACAGACATATTGCATATTAAGTCAAATAGGGAACAACCCCTTTTCGGGTGGTCTTCAAAATATGACGTTTTATTAAATATATTATCTGTTTTTTTTTTTAATCTTTCTATAATTAAGTTGTGCTTTAGGTTATTAAATACATATATTTATGTGAATTTGTAATATAAAAAAAAATTAATATTATTCTTATTTATGTGATTTATTATTAAGGAGAAAAAAAATGCGCACAGCATGTTGTCCATCAACAGTCATTATTTGTGGTTGTGGTTATATTATTGTCGCGTCTAAATTACCGAAAAAATAGATCACAGAATAAAAACCATCGTATATCGAAACAATAAGACAAATCTAAAGAACAATAATTGATTGTATCTTTTCATAAGCTTTTACTATACATAAACTTAGCTTTTAACAAAAAACCAATTTCTTTAAGACAAAAATAAAAAAACCCATCTAAACAATGGGAGACTTATAAAATTATTATTAACAAAAACAAACGAAAAAGAAAAAATGTCGCACAAATGACATATGACATTCATTTGAACTTAGATTTATTATATTTAAAAAAATGTGAAGCCATCATCAATCTAACTCGATGTTCTCTCCTATTACCAACACACAAAATAATTTATTATTCATTTTTCTTTACTTTAATTTTTTTTCTTTTTTGGTTTGTTTTGTTACTTCCCAGTGGCATTGCCCTTTAGACAACATTTATTATTATTATTATTAATTTTTTTTTTCAATATACATAGTCAATATTTTATTTTATTATTATTTATTTATATCCACTCACTCGCTAATAAATGGGCATTTTTTTTTTATTTTCAATTTTCATTTAAATTAATTTAAAAAAATTTCTTAAGTATTTTTTGCTGACTACAAGAATAAGTGACTAATTTGATGTTGACTAATAGCAATTAATTTACTTGTGTGTTATTTACCATGTTGTCATTTTGTTTTAAATTTATTTTTCTCTGTACTTTATTACTTTTCAAGATATAATATATAAAGAATTAAAAAACATTTAAAAACATTTTATATAAATGACAGAAGTATTAACAATTTAAAAATTTTATTCGAAAAAATAAAGAAAAACCGATTATATAAGTTAAAATAAAATAATAATAATAATAATAATAAAAAAATCACTCTTATTGCATTGTGACCTAAATTTAAATTGAAAAAAAAAAAAAAAAACAGAAATAAAAACAAAAAATTAATAAATATAATTTATTATTTATTAATTTATCATTTATTATTATTATTTTTACTTTTATTTTAATTAAATATTGAAAATAAAAGAAAAACAAATGTTCATTTTGAATATTTAAATTAATCCGGGTTCGTGTTGATTGTTTTTTTTTATTTTATTTTACCTCTCTTATACATGCATTGAAGTCTTTTATTATATTATTTATTTATCGGAATATATAATAAAGTTATTTATTTATAAAATTACTAGTTTTCATAACTGGCGCCACGTAATATATTCTAAACCAAATTTGGTTATAAAATTCTTCTATTAATGTATTAATTAACTGTCAAAACAGTTAAAATGCCAATTTTGAAAAATTTATTCACCCACGTCTTTATTAATTTATATATTAGGTAAGCTAAAGTCTAGTGACTTAACAATAATAATAATAATAAAAATAAGAATAAAAAATTCTATTGATTCTTATAGAGAAAATTCTTCTTATATTATTCTTCAATTTTCTTTAAGTATGGTTTATAGTGTCACAGTAATAATAATAATAATAATAAGTCATAAATATTGATTAAAATATATTTTTTTTCTCTAAATATATACAACTATCAATGTGAATCTTACATTATATATATGTTAAAAAAATAAATAATAAACAAATTATTTATATAACATAATTATAAGAAAATAAATTTAACAGTAGCCACATACAAAGTTTATGTTAAATAAAATTTCACGCCTTCTTTATATTATTATTATTAAAATTATTTATTTAATCGAGAAATGTTAAGCCAAAAAAAGAAAGAAAGAAGGAATTATTTAATAATACGATATTACAATAAAAGTAATAAAAATATTAATAATAATAATATTACTAATAGTAACCGATTATTGTCTTGATGAGGATAATGATGAAATAAATAAGATGCGTGATGTTAGCTGGTATAATAGACAAATATTATTAAAAATTATAGAAAATGAAGAACTCAATCATAATTATTTAATCTTTTAATTTTTTGAAATATAAAATACACAAAATTTATATTTCGTGTTTATTTAAGCTGCAGACATGTATGTGGTAATAAATAAAAAGAAAATAATTGAAATATTTTAAAGCATTTTAAATTAAAATAACAAAAAATTTACAAACAGCAGTAGCAAAAGCAATATTAGGTAAAATTCCTTAATAATGTTATTACTTTAATTATTATTGCTTTAGTGAGATAAACATTTTTGGGTTCCTTAATGTCGAGATTTTTTAAATAATTTTTTATGATATTTTTATATAAATAATATATTTTGGAATAAAATTTAATATTATTTAATTGTTATTAGTGTTTTTTCATAAAAAACTTAAGATCTATGTAATGGAATGTGTTTATTCAGATTGATCAACAAATAAATTAACCAAATAATAAAAAGAAGAATTTTTATTTTATAATCATCTTGCAAGATTCTCCGTCTTGTATTGTTTTTTTGTAATTTAGAAATAAACATGCTAAGGATATAGGGGTTGTGATGTCCGAAAGGATAAAGTAGATGACATTCGTTAAAATATGCACTACAATTTCTTATTTCGAATCCCACTGCCATCAATAGACTAGATTGCTGCAATCTAATCTAGTGCATAATCAAAATAGTTATTTAAGAGAAAATAAGATTAGCCTATGATTTGAATACATCTTGTAATATCTATGCTCGTCATAAAGGGAATCAAACAGGGAAAAAATGCTAAGCATTTATAAGACAATGATTGCTAAGTCATGTAATTTATAGAGTGGATGTTAAGAATTTGCCTTCGTTTGTTTTCATGGGATGCGCATGGACAATACGTTTTATTGCTTTGTTTTGCATACAAAGTAATCGGTTTAGGTAATTCAAGTAAAAGTCGGCCTCTTAAAAACAGAGAAAGCTTAAGTCACATAAATTTATTATGCTAATAACTCCACATTAGTCAAAATCATAAAATATCTTTATTCAAATTCACAATTTTCCTATAATATACGATAATTGTCTAAATAATATTTTTAAGCTATTTATTTGCAAAGTTATCTCATTAAATAGCTAAAGACATTATACTACGATACCGTTAATAAGAATTACTTGCAATTTTCTTATACATAAACCTAATGATTTCTCTAATAATCCTAAGAAATATTAATACAATCAAATAAATCCTACTTCTAGTTTAATTATTTTTCGTTTAATTTTTATTGATTCAACAAAATTTTATATTTAAAATTAATCATATAGGTATTTGATAACAGTACTATACTAATACATCTTAATGTTATTAAATTATTAATTATATAACTTTGTTTTTCTTTTGTATTAATGTAATGTTTAATTAATGAATGTTTTTAGTTATTCTCACAAGAAAAATAAAATTAGAACAATATTTATATAATAAATAAACAAAATCATTACTGTTTTTATTATTATTATTATTTAATGTTCATTTTGTAAACAGGCGGAGAATTTCGTTTTTTCTTTTTACCAAAACGCCTACCGTGTACATTAGAAAATGTTATAGAAAAAAAAAACATAATAATTTACGTCAAAAATATAATATTAGAGTATTTTATTTATTATTTCTATAATAATCTTAGTTATTTTGTGAACAATTTCTTTATGCTATATTTTTAATTATCTGTTCAAGATAAATTGTTCAAAAATTAAACTTAATAATAGTAATAATAACGACTATATAAAGAGATATAAAGAGACTTCCTATAACTATATTAAGAAAATATCAAGTTTTCACTCTTATTTTATATATATAAATATATATATATATATATATATATATATATTATATATAAATATATATATATTTTACAATTAAATATTATTAAAAAAAAAAAAAAAGTTAAAATTCATCAAATACAATTACCGACACTTAATGTACCAAACATATTAATGTTGTTCAGTCAACTTTTTAAATAATTTACATGATTTTGTGTTTTGTTCAAGTGTTTCGCAAATATTTATTTAATAATTTTATTTTGTTTTCTTTTTAATGAATTAAATTTTTATTATTATTGTTTATGTTAAGTAAATTACCATTGAGTGGCCCAAGTATTCAGCAGCATTATCCGATATGTAGAGCAATTTTCCATTTTGGGTCAACATCATCAGGAAACCAGATAATGCCTATAAATAAAAAAATAAGAAAAATTTTATGTTGTTAGCTTTTGTTTTGCAGCAAAAAAATAAACTTAAAATAATTAATTGATTATGTTGACACCATAAATTAAATGCAATCATTGAATTTATGGTGTAGGTAGATGATTATTTATGTTTAGTTAGTTTATTATTTAAAATAGACAAAATGTTTCTATTATTGTATTTTATTTATAAATCAAAAAATTACACTAGAAAGACATGGAAAGAAATGGACAAATTAACAATTTAAAATTGGTTTTCGGAAACTGAAAAAACAGAAAATTAAAATAAAAATTATTTGGAAGCATAATGTCAGTAATGGCGTGCACAAATCTTATCAAAATTATCATAACCTAAACCTTAATATTATACTTTTGGAAGTTGTGGTAAACAATGATATATTCAACAATACTATGATGCATTCTGACATCCTTAAAAGGTACTTTTATAGCATTGTAGACATACCAGACAAAATTTTCCAAACAATTTATAATATAGAAAGATCTTTAAGTAAGCAACGCAAAAATATGTAACAAATTTGAGTAATTTTCTTTTTAAAAAATAATTTTAGCCTGTTTTTAATATGTAAAACCATCGATCTGCGTTTTCGCTTGAAAACGTTAAAATGGGATTTTATTGTAATTAAAAATTCAATAAAAACTGTATCGCTTATTTCCTAATTTGGCTCTTATTTTCAGAGTCATGCGTATACGATTTGCATAAACACTTAAAGCTAAATTACATACTGATTAATCAACATTTCATTGTTTGAAAATAAGGACTAGAATGGATTGTCTTGATTATAACTTATGTTTATTATCAGAAAAGAACTATTTGCTGCTTAATGCTTAGTAGATGAACTTGTTCTGGCCTGGTACTTTAGCAATCTGAGTATTCTTTAACAATGCTCTACTTCTTAGCACTACTAGCATACAATCTTGAACCCAATATAAATGCTACAAAAATATCTTTCTTCATACCACCGCAACATAGTCTTTTATATGAAATTTTATGTTAACAAGAATTTAGTAACATTTTTTGTTTGATCTCATTTAAATAACAAAAAAAAAATAATCAGGAGATAAAAAAATTATAAATAAGAAGAAAAAACAAAATTATTATTATTATTAGATAACATAAAAATGCATCTTGTGTATGAATATAGAAAAATTTATTTTTAAAATTAAATTACATCATTTTAAAACATGTGATTTTCACGCTTCCTGAATGCAAAAAACATACACACAAAATAAATAAAAACATTAAACAATTCTTATTAGTGAATGAGGTTTTTAACTTGTCGGTAAAATTCTGTTTGATGTAGAAAAGCAAAAAAATAATAATAATAATGATGGTAGTTAAGACATTGATGTTTTATGTAGTATTTTTACTTTTTTTTTTCTTTATTTATTTTTACATAATTTTAATATAACTAGAAATGAAAATTATATGTAAAATTTTTTTAAACAAGCTAAAAATTAAATTAATTTAAATAGATATATCAAATAAAAAATTGAAGAATCCAGGACATGTTGATGTGAATATAAAAAACCAAATAAAACAAATCAATAACATTGCATAGAAGAAAATTTAGTAAAGTAAGGAATATTTTATTACAAGCAAAGAAATGAAAAGATTTCTTTTTTTTTCATAGAGCAGAAGAGATATCATAGAAAATAAATTACATTGACACATGTGTGATACAATTTAATTTAATTTTCTTTATTTTTCTTTTTCTCTTATTTATTTATCACACAATAATTTTATTTATTCAACATAAACGATTAAGCGTTTCTTAGTCATTACACTGTCAGTTTAATAAATTCTTACAAAAAAAAAAATTATAATAATAATAATACTACGAATGCTAAAAATATAAACAGAATTAATAAAGAACGAAATAAAACTTAAAAAAAGAAAAAATTCTTCTTAATTATCGATGCGGAACATCAAGCTTGAACTTTTGAACTTCTTTTATATGCTCTCGCTCTCTATCTATCTACCTTTTATTTTTCGTTATTATTATTATTATTATTACTATTTATTTTATTTTTTTTTTTTGTAAATTCTGTGATTAAAATTATACAAATAAAAAAAAAGTAAAAATAATAATAAAATTGTAACATAAGAAAGGTAATGGTAAAGAAGAATGAAGAATTAACTCAATATAATAATGTAAATGTTATAAAATAGCCAAAGCATTTTTCTTTTTTCTCTTTTAGGGGGAAATAATCAAACACACAATTGTAATAATTTTTGTGTAAAAATAATATTAAAGAAAAAAAAAAAAACTATTAATAATAAATTAATAAAATGTACACGCTCTGTCCATATAATTATATTTAAATTTCATTTAATTATGTCATATTTGCTTTATGCATTCAATTATAAATGTATGCGTTTTGTGCATTTAAGTGTTTAATTAATGAAATAAATTAAGCAAGCGATTATTCTGTAAACTACATATTAAGCTGTCTAAATTGCTTGGTTTTTACTCGTTTAAAGTGGATAAATTTTAACTGATTTCTATACTAAAACACTTGTTTTAAATAAAATTAAATTCAAAATTAGACCAGCAGTTTATATTTCAATCAGAAAAATTGCTTTTAGTAAATAAAATCAAATCAAGAATAATGTTTTCGTATATTTTTTACCGACTTTCATCTTACATCACCGCAGTGACATAAAAAAGCACACTTAAAGCACAAACTATCTTCGTATTTCATGCTTCTCATAAAGAGAAAAAGTTCCTTCTCAAGTCTCTTTAAAACTATTTTATCGTAACTTTAAACGATATTTGCTATATCAATGAATTTTAATTGTTTTAACAGAAATATCCTTATGATAATTTTACGATAAGTCTTGCTGTTATCATGAAACGCAGACAAACGCTAAAAAACAATTACCTGGTGCATTTGCATGATCATATTTAATTGCAAAATTGTAATTTATATTTGATACCTTTTATGAGTTTTTAGAAAGTATTTTCACTCTGTAAGTACATTCAAGTAAGGAAATGCCAATTCCAACTGATGGAAAATATATTTTTTTTTTATAAATTATTTATAACAATATTCTCAAGGATTATCAAAATATTTGTTTATAAATTTTAAACTTTCAAAATCTTTATCCATAAATTAAGTAATTTTAATTACAATAATAAATAAATGTTTATTTTTTTTTTCAATTTTAAATTTTATTTTATTACAAAAGTTTTAAAAAATCATAATGACTTAACCATGATTATATATTTGTACTAATTGACACAATATTCAAAAGTTATTTAAATGCAAGAAAAAAACATTTATCTGCACATTGGTTTTTTTGTTGCAAAACAACAACAACAATAATAATAATGAAAATAAAACTATAAAATAGTTAAATGCAACATAATTGTAATAAGAAACATTAAGATTTGCTGGTTTTTTCTTCGTTTTTTTTTTTTTGCATATATGAGAAATATATATAGAAATCACTAAAAAGTACATTAAAATATTTGTATTTAAATCGCGTGATAAACGCAATAATAAATTAAATTGCGATATACGAGTTCTTATATATTTATTTTTTTTTATTTTCAAGTCTATATATATATATTAAAATACTCAAAATACTAGAAAAATAAAAACTAAAACAAAAAAAAAAAATATGAATAAACATTTAATTGCATTTTGTAAACACTAAACTATAAAAAAAAAAATTATGCATTAATAAAAAAAAAGAAATTAAAGCGTTTAAATAAGACAAAAACAAAAAAACAGATATAATATTGCGATTTATATATTCTCATCATTATTATCATCGTCATCATCAGCATCAGCATCGTCATCACATATTTAAACAGTTAAAATAGCATTAAGTGCAAAATAGAAATATAAAAAATTTATAATAAATAAACGAAGAGAACTTGAATTATAGCATCAAAATATTTATTTATTTATTTTTATAAATTTTATGTCGTATCAATGATACATCTTTGTTTAGAAATTTTACTATAGAATTACACTTATGTATTAAATTAATTGGTTTTATTTTTTCGAAAATAATATTTAAATTTTGTTGCTAATTTAATAAAATAAAATAAAAGAAAATATTAGATAAAATTACAAACAAATTAAAATTCAATTGAACAAAGTTTAATTTAAACAAACGCGGAAGTATTATCTTGAAGATTAAAAAGACAGAAATATGTATTATTTTTTCTGTTTGTTTGTTTGTTTGATTAGTGCATTTTAATTTGTAAGAAATTTCTATAAATTAATCGAAATTAATGTTGTAACATCACATACTTTGCCAAATTATAGTGGGAAATTTTATTACATTAGAATAATGATTTTTCTCTGTTTTTTGTTTTTGTAAAAATTTAAATTTATTACAAATAACTAACAAAAACTATATTTTTGACCATAGTACAATTACAGATTAGTTTTATTTATCAGAATGAGATGTTTTAAACACAGCGTTTAGACACATCAACGAGTGTTCATAATATTTTTAAAATGTAAGTGTATCGAGACATAATTATCTCGAATTTATGTGTATTTTTCATTTAAATAAAAGAGTTTCATTTGGACATAAATTAAAAATCATTATCATTTATAAATTTGTCAATAATTTTTGTCAATTTTATTTTTTTCTATAGGAAGCGCACTGATGGAACAACGCTTCTACTTTACCAGTATTTCTATTGCGATGTTTTGTTACAATTTTTTACTACAATAATTTTCTTAATATTTATTTTAAATCGATTTTTGATGCTAAACACTTTTTTGTTCTTCATTATTTAGATATTTTATTGATTTGTTACAATTTAATCATTATTATTATCTGCCAATCGGTAAACATCATCATTAACTATTTATTTCTTATGATTTCCTTATTGTTGCTTGTTAGCAAAATGACAATAATTATTTACTAACAATGCTATAACTATATAAAAATTTATTTAAATTGCTCTTGTTTTCCAACTAACAAAAAATGTTTTGAAAATAACAAATTTTTTTACACATTACATAAATTAACTGCTTCAAAAATAAATAATAATAATGAAATAAATAATATATAAAAGATTTGCAATATCATATGAAAAATAATAATAATAATAATAAAATAAATAAACTTAAAAAATGTTCAAACAGTGCACAGTAATTTAATGATATTTATTTATTATATTTTTAGTTAATAAAAAAAATAAGTAAATAAATAAAAATTCTCCCGCAGTCTTTTTTCTACTTAAATTGGACAAATGTACGTTTATTAATTAAACATAGTAAAGAGGAGAATAAAGAAAGAAAATTAAAATTATACTACATTGAAATGATTAAGTATTTATAATAAAAACATTTAATAAATATTAACAGATTACAAACTCATTTCATAATAATAATATAATAATAATATTATTATTATTATTTTTATTATTTTTATTGTTAATCGTAAATTAATTAAATGAGAAAATAAATTTTAGTCTTTAATTAAAAGATTAAAGTGTGGATTTATGTTAAGAGAAAAATAGAATGAGAAAATAAGAAAAAACGATTAATTTATTATATTTAAATTAAATAATATTATAATGATTTGTCTTAAATTTAGAAATATTTCAATTAATTTCATTTAATATTACAAATTATAATAATAATAATAGAAAGTTAAATATAAACAATTACATTAGCATTCTACATATGCTTACATTTATGCTTAAAGTCATCTATTTTGTTTTTATTTTTTTCTACATTTAATTTAAAAACCAAAACAATTTCACAATACTTATTTTAGATAAAATAATAATTTTTTACTATAATTTATTTGATAATAAATTCAAAACACGTAATAGTAATGTCACAGATTCTATATAAATAAAATAAGACAAATATAAAGTAAAACCATTTAAGGGATTTCAATGATTCAATTTTTTATCTTTACTTACTTATTCACTTACTTACATCCATACAATTTTGTTTTTTTTTGTTTTTATGAATAAATAAATAAATAAAAAATAATATAATTTTTACTACCAGCAGATAATCAAATGAAATATAAATTAATTTTTTAAGTGTCACATTTCTTCTTTTACCGTACAAAGTAATATTATAATTTGCGATATGAAAACAAAAAAAAAACAGTTTTTCATAGAATTTAAAATAGAAAAAAATAAAAATTAATAGTCAAGTAAATTTATGCATAAATATGTAATAATTTTTTTTATTTTATTTTTTAAAATAAAAAAATAGATAACCGACGAGGTTAAAAATGCTAAAGTTTATTTTATTAATTTTTTTTTACTTTGTTTTTCAAAAATTGTTATTAGCATAGTGCTTATATTTTATTAATTTATTTTCATTGTTTTTTGCATATTTATAGATGCATAAGTATTAGCGCGTTTATTTGTTATAAGAAATTGTCAAGTAAATTGAATTTGTCAAGTAAATATGTTAGACGAATGATTATTTTAAAAATATAACTATTTGTTCTTTTCGTTAACCATCAACCATGTTTAAAGAATAATGTTGATCCATAAAAATCAAAAAAAAAAATTTCATTGCCATAAAAATCCTAGCAACAATATCAATCTGGTAATAATTTTATTTTCTTTAACGATCAACACGCTATCAGAGTACTTAGGTTAAAAATAAAATTACTCGCCATGTCATTTTTAGCAGATTTAAATTTATTTTTAAAAATTAATTCACTCACAAGTCTTGTGAAATAATATTTTTCTATTATAAATCTTAATAACATAGAAATTACGTGTCTAAATATATTCTCAGCAAGTAAAACATGCACATATACGTTAATAAAATCTGTTAAAACAACAAATATACATGACATTTATAGGCTAAAATTGTGACCATTGAAATATCTTTTTGATTCGAAATATTTATTTAATTGCGAAAAATTAAAGTTCGTGTAACTAAAAGCTGTAATGTTTGTACATATTAAAGTCATCTTAAGACTTGTTTAAATATAAAAAAACACAAATAATTTTTAACAAAGAGAGCATTCAATTTTAAATTAAAAATTTTAAAGAACAAATATTTCTAGCAGACATTTTGTCGCTCAAAACATGTTAGTTGTTATGACAATAAATTAAATCTCATTTAGCCATACAAACGACAGTAATAAAACTTTCTTTCTATTAAATTTCTTCGATCCTATGGGAACTATGATCCATCAATGATAAATAAATATATATATTTTTGATAATCTAATTTAGATCGTGCGAAAATTTCAATAAAATTTATTAAAAATATAAAAAACATAATCATAATGTTAAAAAATTATCTCTGATATACATATATGTATCATATATAAAAGGCTCTGATGTAAGTACTCCAAATATTTTAATCGGATTAAGATAGAAAGAATGAAACAAAAAAAAAATTAAAATTAATAAATTGTCAAGATCATTTGTGATCCCGTGTGAATTAAATAAATAATAAAAAAAAAAATAATAAATCAATTTCTTAATAATTTTGTCACTTTCGTTTAAAAATTCGATGATGCATAAATTTTTTTTAATTTTATCTGTAATCATAATTGAAGGTAAAATGGACAAAGAAATAATTCATAAATAGTAAAAGCTCTCAGCTGTGTGACTTTATTTCTAACAAAACATTCAGATAGAAAATATTCTAATCCGCATATTCTCGATTTAAAAGTTGTTTTCTACAATACAATACTAATATAACGAAGAACAACTATTTATTTTATTATGATTAATCTAACGTTAAATATCTTGGATTTAAATTTCTTTTCTAATAAATATTTTTAATAATAAATCGTATTCCCAACTAGAAAAAAATAAATGATAAAGAAAATGATTTAGAATTTATACAAAGCTTTTAAATAAGTTTTTCTTTGCTTCTTTAAACGTATCTTTCATTTATTGCAAGAGAGTTAACTCGCGATTTTAAGGATCCATTGAATTACCAATAATCATTTATTTATATTAAATTTTAATGCCTTAAAATATTTGACAAAATTTCATGGAAAACATTTTAATGAATTACTTGAATACACAGCTTTAGCAAAAAGGAAAACTTTCTCAGTAAGCATTGTAATGAGTATTCCTCATAAACTATTATTAATTATAAATGTGGTAAATAGACATCTATAAAGCCGTAAAGATAATTTCTTTATACTGCAAAATTGCGCGCTTTTGTTCCCTATACTGTGCAAAAAATGATTTAATTATTATTGGTTGTGTTGCACGGCGCTTTGTTAACTACAGAGCGGTGGAGTCGAATGTTTTTTATATATGTATATTTGTCGAAATATGTTGTTTTTAGTTTATAATTTTAAGAGATGAAAAAAAAAATTGCAAAAAATTGATGCTATATTGTAAAACGCATTAAAAATTGTAACTTTATAGCTTTTATGCACTGCAATTAAAGACATATAAGGATTTTTTTAATAATGCGTAACTTCTGTATGTTTTTGTTTAACCATATATTTATATTGTTTGGTTATCCTCATTTAGTATTTTAAGGAAGCTCTTGCATGTGCCTTGCTTCTTTTTTTTTGTTTGTTATATTTATATATATAAATTATTTACTTCATCGTTTATTTATTTTTTTACAATTCAATTCATTATAAGAGCAAAACAAGTATTTAAACAAAAATATAATAATGATAATAATAAAACAAAATAAAAAAACGCTAAGAAATAAGAGTACAAATTAAAAGAAGAAAAGAAGCACAAATTAAAAACAAAAAAAAATTGTTAAACAATTTTCCCACACCCGCCCACTCATCCAATCAACAAAGAACAAAACGCATAGAATATAAGAATAGAAGTGAAGTTAAAATGAAGTAAAAATTTGTAAAAAAAAAAAAAATGTAAAGAAAAGAAAAGAAGAACAACTTTTAACCGCAATTTATAACTATTTAATATCATAAAAGTTTAGTGTTCTTTGCTTTTATTTATTTATTTTATTATTATTTTTTTTTTTACATCTTTTTATTTAACATTTACCATTTAATGGAAGAAAAGCAAAAAAAAATTGATCACCAAAAATTATCTAATGATGCTTTCTACAACTACAACTAATCAGAAACAACTCTATTAAAAAATTGTCGGTTTTTGTTGTTGAAATTTTATTATTAAAAAAAAAAAAACCTAAAAAAGCAAAAAAAAAAAAAAAAATGATTATTATTACTTTGTAGGCGGGCGTGCGGCAAAATACTTGTGTACTTAACTTTATTACTTTATTTAATGAAACGAAGCGAGATAGAGAAATAACAACGCTATACGGATCGATGCTTTAAAAACTAAAAAAATCAATGCAAAGCGAAAACATTAAATAAAAAAAAAAAACTTCAAATCGATCTAAATTCGTGACTGAATCAATTTTTTCTTTTTTTTCATTATTATTATTATTATTTTACTTGTTGTGATTTTTAATTACAAAGCAACAGCTAAATTGGAATTGATATATATTTGAAAATAATTTAACAATAGAGTACAAAGCGCTTGATTTATAAAATCACACGCAAAATAACAATATTATTTATTTATTTATTTAAATAATTAATTTCATTTCTTTGCATGAATTGAATAAATGTAAATGTTAAATAATATGCTATATTGGTTTAATGTTAGAGACGTTTTACTGGCCTATTGTTTTCCTTACTATAAACGTTCTACTTGATGTCTGGTTTCCATTCTTTAGATACATTTTATTTTAAAATTATACTATTAAGCATGTGTATCAACGGATAATTGCTTATAATTACTTGAAATTATATTATTTTACTGATAATATTTAACAAGAACTATTTATATTAATTAAATGTAATTATTATTTTTTAATCCATTTAATGATGTATTTGTTAACCAATAGCTATTGCATTAATTTAATTAAATAATTAACCATTCATTGCTTCATAGTTTGAATTATCGATCTTGATTTATAATTAATTCTATATTATCCTTTTTATCAAATAAAAATAGAACTTACTTAAAAACTGATTTGTCAAATTAAGTGCTGGTTAAATGCATTATATTGCAAATGCAAGGTTTAAACAATACAGTGTCTTTCTACTGTGTGGAAAATGCAGTAATGATAGTAGACATTGCAAATTCACATTTAATAAACTTATAGGGGTTTGTAAAAATATCACCCTGACTTAATAGGATTGTTAACAAAATGTGTTTTAATTAACTAAAGTCACTAAAATTTTTTTTATAAATTACAGATTTTAAATTAATTAGAAGTCAGTTACTCTTATTATTTATTTATCTGTATAAAAATTAGTAAAGAACATTAGCTTTTTTTGTACTAACTTATATGCAAAAAAACAGACATTTAAAGCGTTTATTAAAGCCCTCAAACATAAAGAATAAATGTACAATTCATACACGTCCTTTAATAACGATAGAGTAGAATCTTTTCTTTTCTTTTCGATATAAAAATCTGGTTTTACGTTTTCCGATATATATATTTATATAGTTAAAGTTGTTTTCAAACATTGTTTATAATATAAAAAGCTAAAAACGTTATTGAAAAAAAAAAAACCTAAATTCAACATATGATTATTATTATTATTTATTATTTTTATGTTGTATTTGAACTTTTTTGTTTTGTCTGTTTGTTGCTATTGCTATTGCTTGTGCTGTTATTGTGTGTTGTCTTCTGTTATATTTGTTTGTACATGTTTTATGCTTGGAGAAACAAAAAAAAAAAAAAAACCAACATAAAAACAGAACAAAATAGATAGAGTCTTAAGATATGCGACATGAAGTAAGAGTTTTTTGCTTTTTTTTAGTTTTTTGCTTCATAAATGACCCAGTTTCCACGGTGTAGTGTTGTTATTTTATTTTTTTAATTTTTATTTCTATTTATTTTTATGTTGTTATTTTAAGCGGGTACGTTAATTTTAATATTAATTTTATTTTTGTTTGTTTGTTTGTAGCATTATATTTTATTTTAATTTTTATTTTTCCATTGGATAATGGTGAAAACGTGATTATAAAAGAAAAGAGTAATAATATTAAGTATTTGTCAGATTTAAGTCACATTATATTGTTAAATGTGTATCGATATTATTATAGGATGAGTTTGTTAAGTTTTTTGTTGTTTTTGATGTTCCGGAAATATTTCTCGTTCCGTAGATATTATTTTATTATTAATCTATTTTACACTTATAGCAAAAATATTTCGTATTTTTATTATAGAAAAAAATAATAAGTTGACTCCTTAGAAGAGAAATATTTGCGAACAATAACTGCAACCAGAAAAATAATAATTAAAAAGACTATTACTGAGACACCGCTAGCGATTAAGTTTCTCAAAACACTGTTTTTTTTGCAACAACGCATTGTTTAAAAATCATTGTTTTAGTGGTAGCAATATATAATTTTCCGCAAGAGGATATTTTGTGGCCAGGGTCAGTTTGATGTTTTGTTAGAACTCAGTAAAAACTTTCAAGAATCTCGGGAAAAATCATGGTGGAAAGTATTTAATTCTTTAAGTCTGTTGTGCTTCAAAAATTAAATTTAGTTTAAAAAGTAGAAATTTGACAAAGCCTACTTAATGGTCTCTTGTTACCATTTTCTTTCAAATGAAATTGAAGGTAGCATAACAGTTTAAAAATAATCTCAGAACTTTATGTTCAGAGTTCGAGCTCATGTTGCAGTATTAAAGGAATCTCAATAAATGTAATTAAATGAAACTTTCAAGTTTGTTCACTGAATAAAAAGAAACATGTTTAATACTTTCGTTAATGAGATATATATTAGCTAAATAATCTTATTTTTAAAAATATGTATTTAATAATAAAGACAAAGCACTAAATAACACAGACAAACAAAAATGCCAATAAATTCCTTTCAAATCCATTAATATTAATTATAAATTAACAATAATGAAAACATATTATACAATCGCGATAATAAAATTAAATATTTAAATAAATAAAATTTAAACAATAATTATGTGAAACAAGTGAACAAGTGTGTAGGTGGGTGGTAAAAATTTACGTGAGAATTTTGTAATTTATTAATATTAAATGTAATTTTAAATAATCATAAAATTACCTATTTATGTTTAAATTATTTAAAATTATTATATAAAATACGGATGCTTAATAGACTATTAAATTTAAATTAAAAAAATAATAAAAAAAAAACGTACCACACCCGTTTTGCTTTGTATTGCTGATTTTTCTTATTTTTTGCTTATAAGAAAAGATCAATAATGTTTTTTTTTTTTTTTTTTATAAATATATAATTTTTATTATTCAATTATTTTACATGGTGTTTTTATATTAGAATAATAATATTTAAAATAAATAGGTGAACAAATAAATAATAATAATAGAAAAATATTACTCACTTTTGAAAATCCTATATTTGGTGTTGGTGTTTGATGTTGCAAACTAATGTCATGCCGTTTAAATACTGTAAAAAATAAATAAAATAAAATTAATCTTATTTTGTATAGATAATTTCTGTATTTATCTAAACAAAAAATTAAATTTTATTAGTAAAGCGAAAGTTATGCGCGAAAAAATTAATAGAAAAGATTCTTTTTCTCGTAAAATTATTATTATTATCTCGTTGTTGTTTTCTTTTTTTTCTATTAAACAAAGAAATTGATTCTTAATTTATTAATAAATAACTATTGTTTTGTATCCAATTTATAATCAGAGGTTGGTTAACTTTAATTTTTTTTTAAGTGTTTTGTGTTTATGAATAAATTATGCTACATGATAATTTGTAATTATTTCTGTATAATGTTTAGTACATAATTTGCAATGAAAATATCTCTGATTTTTATAAATAATTGTGCGGTTTTTATTTATGAAATATTCTCCCAGCCAAATACATGTGTAATTACATAATATACCCTTCTATAGTACAGTTAATATGTTCACTGCACTAACGCAGCACTATTAACGGAAATTTAACATCGTTGTTCTTTGGTCTTTAAATGCGCTAAAATTACTCATTTATTTTAATGTTTAAGTGCTCGACGTGAACTTAACATATTCCCAAATAGTAAAGGTCTTCTCTAACAACAATATCTAAAACAAATTTATAACAATGTATAACTTACCCAGCGCTAATAAGCACAAATCTAATTATGCAAATGGAAACGAAAAAAAAATAACAATAATTCAATTCAAATAATTTATTAAATATTACATGCCAATAACAATACAATTAGAAATATAGAAATTATACCATCAATTATATGTATATAGACTTTAAAAAAAAAACGTAGCAAATATAAATCTATTTGCTAAAAATTTGTTATAATAAATTTTAATTAAAACAACAAAACGAAGGTGATCGTGTATTAAATAAATAACAAAAATCAATCAAACAGGAATAAAAATATCTCAAAAAAAAAATATAAATATAAATTAATAATAATAATGAAATACATAGATTGTAAAATTAAAGAAAATACACGAAATAACGAAAAAAAAAAACAATTTATTTAAATTATGTTAATTTACAATGCTGTATTATTAATTAAATAATTTAATTAAGTAAGAAATATTACAAGTTAATTCATGTATTTGATGTTGTTAATGGGCAACAAAAAAAAATAAGAAAAATAAAAGAAAAGAAAAGGGTTTTGTAAATATATATGCAAAATAAATGATAAACCAATAGTTGAACAACAACAGAGAACAGACGACTAAAGCGAACATATATGTATATAGTTAAGCATAAAAAAATGTTCTGATCATTAAATTTTCGTTCTAAAAAAAAATGTTACCATAGATGACAATAAAATGATTAAAAATGTATTAAAGAAATAATATTAAACATGTTATTTTTTTTTCAAATATTATAAATGTATTCGCTTCGCTCTCTACGTTGAATTATCATAAAATTAAGTTAATTAAAATTAATTAACATTTTGAGAAAGAAATACACAAAAAATAATGCTTTAATTGCGTTTTTTTATTTGATATTTGTTATTATTTTATTTTTTTGAAATCATTTCTTTACAACACTAACGATGACGAACAACAATAGAGGAAAGACAAACATCACACTTCTCCGCTTCAAATCAATGACAAAGTAAAGAATTAATTTAGAAAATAAAAAACAAGCTACTAAGGTATCTTAAATATTATTTTAAATATTTAAAAATATTGTTTACCAACGATAAATATTTGATTAAAAATTTTGTACAAAAAAGAAAGAAAAAAAAAATAAACGTAAAAAATCGAAAAGAATTTTATCATTGTTCGTTCAGTGGCGCCTTTATTGTTAAAATATTATTTTATTAAATTTCATCTTAAAGAGTATTTATATGTTATTTAATAGCGTTTTTTTTTGTTGATTATAAGTAAATGGTACACAAAGATATTAATATTAAAAGAAAAAATTAATTTTTAAATATACCCCAGTTACTAGGGTTTTGTTGAAAAAGTGAAAAAATTTTTGTTAATGAAATAGAATTCTGGAGCCTGTCTTATTATAATTGTTGTATTGTTAAATTACCAGTGGACTAGACTTTACAGCGTGCGAGCATCTTTCTGTGCAAACATATGCTTTCGTAGCATTCATATTCTTGTTTCATAATTACGAAAACTAAAAAAATTTATTCAATTTTAATAAAATAATTAACTAAATAAATACAAAAAAAAACTTTAAAGTCTAATAATAATTCTGAAAATTGTATTGCATAAAAAAAACGACAAATTTATTTATATGTTTCGGTAAATGACGGTCTACAACTTTTTATAACTAAAAACTAAGCAATAATGAATTATATGTTGTTTAAACAATCACATTTTTTAAAAAAAGAAAAAAAATGTTATTAACATGAATAACACAAAAGGTTACAATTATTAAACAACAACGAAATTATACACACTAATTAAATACACTGGTAATATTCTTTATTTATTTTATGTATTTATCTAATTCGAATCTCTCTATGTATATAATATATATATACGGTATATATTTAAAAGGTGTGTAAAGTTCTTAGAGCGTTCAATAACTGAAAATTAATTTGTTTTTTTTTTTTTTTTAATTATTTATTTTAATTATATTTAATAATTATTTTTTACAATTTTAAAGAAAAAATAATGAAGAAATATAGCTTTAAGTAATTTATTTATTATATATGTTACATGTGCGATATGTATGTATGATGTTGTTTGTTGTTTTTTTTTTTTTTTTTAAAATAAAATATAGTAAATTCAGCACTTGTCGTTCTATTTATTATAATTTTATTATTATTATTATATTAAATTAATATTTAACGTAGGTTGACTTTGTTATAACTATTAATATTATTTAACAATGCAGCAGGTGGTAGATTTTTTTTTTTGTAATATTAAAAACAGAAAGTAGCAATTGAATATCAAAAGACTTGAGTAAGCAAGAAACCTGATTGATGTATTTCTTTTTACCATTTTCGGATTATTTGTTTTAAGAAATTTTGAATTGTGGTGAAAAAACAATAACAAAAGATTATTTTTCAAATATAAAAATTTCCTGTAATTTCTTTATTGATTATAATATGCCTCGAGTGACGATAATCGTGGTACAAAAGACCAGTAGCGCACTGCTGATTATTATTTTGAATAATACATTCTATTAATTTTTTCTTTTATTTTTATAAAATCGCTCAACCAAATCCCAAACTTTTTTATGTACTTTTTTTTGTGTAAAAATATAAGATAAAACATTTAGATAAAAATAAAACAATTATTTACTTGTGATATGATTTTTAAAACATACCAAAAGCATGGTACAACCGTTTATTTTTTCCTCAATATTTAAAGTCTAGTTTAATTATTTTTCTGCTTTTCTATATATATATTTACTTGTATATTGATAAATAAATAAACAATGAAAATAGCAAGAGAGTTTTATTTTTATCTATTTTTCCACTGTTAATTTATTTAGTAAATTTACACCATGATTAAATAAAATGCAAGTAATGCGTTCAGAAAATAACACACTGGTGTAAAATAATTTATAAAAACTAAAATAATCTTAAATATAAGGTAAATGAAAAATAATAATGATAATAGGCGGAAGACAAGAATAAATTAAGTTAAAAAATGCAACACGCTAAATTTGTTAATCAAATAAAATGAACAAGTAAAGAACAACAATAATAATAATACTAATAATAACAACTTTAAAGATAATTAGAATATAATTGTTAATTATAATACGAAAAATACGATTATTTTTTTTATTTTTTATTATTTTGTAATTATTATTGAATTTAGATCAATTGGAATAGAAGAATTTGTTTACGATTTATATGTGAACTCACACACCGGCGGTAAGAAACTTTTTTTTCAATAATATTGATATTTATGTAGTATACAGTTTATTATTTTATTAGTTTAATGAAATAAATCAACAGTTTTATATTGGAAGTTAGCAATTTATACAATATTTTGGAAAAGAAAAATGAATGAAATATTTACATAATTTAAAAGTTTTTAGTTAATAGAATAAATCATTGTAAAATGTAGCTCACTGAGGAATTAAGACTTATAGTTGATAAATAAAAAATTAGCCTAATAGTAATCATTTTCCTATAGTAATTATTCTTAGTTTTCATCTAGAGTACATCTGAGAAAAGAATAAATGAATCCATTTTAGAAATTAAAGACACATAAAGCTTCTTTACTTAAATCGCATATAAGTAATAATATCAGGGATATTGAGGATATTTAACAATTAAAAGGGAAAAAATTCAAAACATCATACGAATAATTATTGCGTTACACCTGTAAGAGAAGACAAAGAATAATATTCAATCACACTCCCATAATATTTATTTAATGGTATTAACCCTCCTTATTATGTAAATTATGCTTAAATTAACTATTAACAATAATAATTATTATTTTTATTACAATCATAATAAAAGTAACAATAACAAACCATCATAAACTTAATAACAATAAAAATAATAATAAAAAAAAAATCAAACAGAAAACATTTTTGATTTTATAGATATAATAATGAACCCCCGCAAATGTTTTGTAATATCTTTTTATTTAATAAATTATAAAAAAAAAAGAAAAATTGTAAGAAGAAAAAATCTTTAAATCACTTAAAACAATTGAATGATTTTTTTTATCGAGTATCTTCTTTTTGCTTGTTTTTTTTTTGACGATTGGCAGACAGCGTGGTGTTATAAATAAATAAAGAAAAATTAAACCATTCAAAATCATGCTATATATATATATGTATATAATATATTTTCACAGGTGCGGTTCATATTTTTGTATTTATTTATGAACAGATTATTTGTTGTTATTATTTTTTTTTTTTTTCAAATCGACGCGTGCGGCGGTCGTAACCTTTTCTCTTAAATATTAAAAATTAAACAAAAAAAAATACACACATTAAAACACATAAATAAGATCATTGAAGACAAGGTTATTGATAAAGAAAAGAAAAAACATAAAAACTGGAATTATTATGTTTTATATCCGGAAACATATTTAGAATAATTTTATTTATATGTGAACTTAGAATAAATAATAAAATTGTCATGTTTACGACGGAAATTCGCCACTGGTTTATAGCGGTGATTATTTAGATACTGATTAAAAAGTGAGGTGTTGTACTACGGCTTTTAATATTGCCGGTTGAAGTATCTGGTCTCATTTTGCTAAATTACTGACCTTCCTGTATATTCCTGAATTTTGATATATTTTCATCAAAGAAAATAGTAATTTAAACAATAATTTTGTTTTATTCAAAGCAAACAATAGTTTACTGAAATTTTAATGAATAGCAATATTTTGTCCTTAAAGGGTTAACACTGTATATGCAACAGTCTTAAACTAACAAATGCACATGTAAAGTAGTTAGATGATTAAAAGTATCTTTTTTTTTTATACTGAAATTGACATATTTAGAAATTATGACGTGAAGTCGACCTGTGTTAAACTACCATGCCAATTTATGGGATGGAATGTAAGATATTTGTGGACATTAGTTTTAAAGGATTAAATACTAAATCTTAGTTTCGCAATTAATCCATTATGCAATTAAATAGCACAATTCAATTACAAAAAGTACATATATGGTTTAGAGTAAATAAAAATTATATTACTTAGGAAAATGATTTTTTAATTTAAATTTAATAATATTTATAACATATGTTTTTGTTTTATTAATCCATTGCAATGATTTGAATTTGATGATTAATGTATCATTAATGAGTGCATGCAGTACATTTACATGGTTTTTTTTTATCATTTTATCTGTTTATAATAATGATAATAATAATAATACCTATTCTTGTAGAAAATTATTTAATTTTGTATTTTCTTTGCAACGCATCGCTTAAAAGTTTATTTATTTAATTTTTTTTTTTTTTTCAATTTTAATTTTAATTTTCTACTCTGTTTTATTTACATTTATTTTCATATTTTACTTCACGTCTGCTTTTTTTTTTTCGTTCGTAACCTTTGCGTGTTTACAATCAGAACCTGAGTATGTGATTTTTGACTTTAGTTTACTAATTGCTGAACTAATAATGTACAATATGCTGTTAGTTTTTTTCTTTTTAAAAAATAAGAGAAAAATAATAATAATAAAAAAAAAATGAAGAAAAACTGTATCATTATAATTGTTTAAAGACAGACCAACCGAAAACAAACAATTAGATGGATATTTAATTGTTTATTTAACGTAAAAAATTGTGTTCAAAGGTATTAAAAAAGCATATATAATATATATAAACAGAAACATAATTGTATAGATAAATTTCAATGATAATTTATGTTTATTTCTTTCTTCTTTTATATTTATTTTATTTTGCCACCACAATGAACACACGTTCACAGTTTATATACAGTTTATATAGTGGTGGATTTGGTGGTGCTGATAACACAATGCTTGGTGACGCTTAATATTACACAATTTAACATTTAAACGAAAAAAAGAACACAAAAAATAAAAAAACAGTTAAACGTTTATAAATCGTGGTATGTTGGTTTTTATTGAAAAAATTTTTAATCGAAAAATGGTTAATTATTGTCATAATTATTTTTTAATTGGTTATAAAAGTGTAACATAAAATTTATAATATGTATTCGATAAATTAGCATTGAAAAAAAAATAAATAAAATAAATGTATACCTTATGATCGGACAAAAATAAATGACGTCACATAATTAGTAACCAACGAATTAATAATTAAGCGGTGTAAAATTCTACTAATTCATAAGAATTCTTTATTTTATTTTCATTAAATAATTAACACGAGAAATTGATTTTTAATTAATAGTTTATTTTTCTTTTTGATTATTTTGTCACAATGTGACATGTAGACAACGAATAATATATAATTTTTTTTTTTTCTAATAACATAAAAGAAACGTCAAAATTGACGGTTTAACTTACCTTGCTGAAAGTAATTTGCTTTCCTAACATAAACACAAACTAATGCCATTAATTGTAATTGTGATAAACGTTGTCTAGTTGATTGTGGTAACGGCAATAAATCACGTAAATTTGCTATCTCTGCGTTAATTAAATCACGACGTAATTTTGATGCACCCTTCGTCGATTTATTTGCTTCAAATCTGTAATAAAGAAAAACCATTTTTTAAGAAAAATAAAATTAATCGTATTGTTATAATAAAAATGTGAAATGAAAAAAAAAAAAAAAAACCATAATTAACTGGGAAATAAATCAACATAACGCTAAATTCGTATACATGGAATAACATTAACCAAATTTGGAAGCTACAATGCTTAACGATCTACTTTCAAATATATAAAATTCAATTGAATTGCAGCTAACTTCTTCTGTGTGTGTCACCTTTTCACCTTTCACCTTTTTATTTCTACTTAGCGTTTGTTATTTTTTTGTATACTTTTTATATTCTCTAAATTAAGAAGGATACAAAATTAAGCTTCAGCTATAAATCAATAATTTAACCGTTAAAAAGAAATAAAGTTAAAAGAGAGAAAAAAACATAAATACAAATCAATTAATATTATATTTTGGACATCAGCAAGTAACCAAAAAAAAGAGAAAAACTAACTAACAAAGCGGCAGCAGCAGCTTGATTACAATTTCACTTATAATGATTCATTTATTGTAAAGTGTCCATCAATGTTCTTTTCTTTCTTTTTTTTTATTTATTTATTTCAAGTATGTAGTATATTCATAAATAATTTACGGTATAGATTGTTTTCTTATTATTTATGTAGTTTAGTTTTTATACTGTTTAATAGATAAATAACATAATAAGAAGAACAACCAGAAAAAAGTACAACAACGAAAACACACGTTGATTTTTTTTTTTTTTTTCTTAAACAGAATATATGGTAACAACATACATATGTAACAGGCACAAAAAAAAAAAAAGAAAAAAGAAGATTAAGCATAGTTTTTTTTCATTTTTTTTTTCATCTTAAAAATAATGTTCATATACAATATAGGAAGAGAAGAGTTGTAAAATTGATGCGAACCAATCAATCACAATTATCTGTCATTGATTACCTTGCGGGCGATGTACTGTACTGTATTTTGTAATGCCTTAAGTATAAAATTAATTTTTGTTTTTTCATTTCTGTATATGATTTTAACAGTGGTTAAGAGAAAAAAATAATATATGCATTGACAGCGTACTTTCTGTTCATGCTCTGCATTATGTTGTTTTAAATATATATATAAATATTTTTTATTATTATTTATTTGTTTTACATCACTTTTACTCTGCTGACAGATGGTTAGAGTTGATATTTTATTATTATATTTTACTTACTCAATATAAATTTTATTTTATTTGATTTTTATGTCATAACATTAATAATATGCACATTAAATTGTTTTTCGGATGTCAAGTATTTACATAAATCATTTGTTCAATTAAAGAACTATTTTGCAACGAAAATTTACATTTTAAATCAGATAATTAACGGAAAATGATACAAAGAATATACGAGAAAAAAAGTAGTGATGTTGGCGTTTGTTAATGTTTAATTGAGATGAAGGAATTTCTTATTTATTTTAATTTAAAATTAAAGTGTAAAAGAAACAAAAACAAACAAAATCACTGCAAATATTTATTAAAATTCCCAATAAAAAAAAAAAAAACCACATAACAAAATTTTCCACTCAAAATAAATTGATTATAATTGAGTTAATTTAATTTTTTTTTTTTTGATTTTGCTTTTCTTAGAAAAATTGATTTAATTTTTTTTTGTTTTTGTGGTTTGTTAATTTTTTTTTTGTAATTTAATTAAATTACATATTTCTATGCTGTTTTCAATCAAATAAATTGCAAATAATATCTATTGATTAGGTTTTTATTTTTATTTTTATTTTTTTTTTTTTTGACTTTTTTTTAAGAAATAAACTTTTGTTCTTGTTTAGAAAATATGAAAGAAAGAAATAAAAACGAGAAGAAAAAGAAAAAACCAGCGAAAAAATGATAAAAATAGAAAATTATTTTGTAAGAAAATATATAAGACAAAAGCGTTAGTATTGTAATTCTAATGTTCGTTTGTATTTTTATTATATTTTCTTCTTTGTAGCTTTTATTTTAAGTTTAATTTTATATTTTTTATTTTTTTTTTAATACAAATGTATAATACTCTTGATTCCATATCAGTATCGTGGGAACAAAACTTCACACGAACATTGTCTGTCTGTTTGTATATATATATAAATTTCTGCTGTATATATATATTATTCTCTTGTGTAATTTTACCTTTTATTTTCTGCAAGCTTTTTTATTTTATTTTCATATTTTTTTTTGTTTTTATTTTAATTTTGTTTTTCTTATAGCAGCAAAACCAAAACCAAAAAAAAAAAAGAAAAAAATTATTATAAACGTAAAATTGTATGCAAGTTTATCGAAGAAAAAAAAATAAGAGAAATAATTTATATATATATATATATATATATATATATATATATATTAACGTTTTAAGTAGAAAATAATCGCTAAGTACAATTAGACCAAATGCTTTAAGTTAGATTGTTTTATGCTTTTTGTTTTTAATTTTTAATTATATTTTTTCGTTAAAGTTATTTGTTTTCAATTATCCTTCAACAATGATTAATGTTTTCATTCAAACTTATTTAAATAAAAAAAAAAATAAGAAAAGAAAGGTAAAAAGGTATTATTATTATTGACGAATAGTAAGTAATCAGTTAATAGTAAATTGATTTTTCTTCAACATTATGCTTTGTTAATTATTAAATAATGAATTATTTTTTTTATAAAACTAATTAATAATATTTACCAAAACAAAAAGAAAAAAAAAGAAGTAAATACCAAGGAAGAAACAATTTTTTGAGAGACAAAAATTCCAAAAGAAGAAAAAAATTTACTCATAAAAATTCCTTAAAAATAATTTCCCCGATTAAATATATTAATTTTTTTATTTTTTTGATAGGTTTTTTGCTGTTCTTTCTTTCATTTTGTTAATGTTTAATTTAAAAAGTACGTAACAATTTACATACCGTGCACGCAACGCAAAAAAATTTTTTTTTTTATTTAATAATAATTCCCATAAAATATTTACATTTTTTTCCACTCCCTCGCGTGTAATTGCCAATCGTAATGTTGTTCAATTACATAAAAAATAACGTATTTTAAACGTATATATATAAATGTATATAAGAAAAGTAAGTATTTAAGTAAATGACGTCCCACTTATACATGTATGTAAAGAGGAATCCATCAAACACTTATTGGTTAATAGTTGACTGATGGACCGAAGGATTTTTGTCCGTCATCAACATACAAAACAATAATGATAATAATAATAATGTAATAAAAATACATATAGTTTGTGTAATCAAAAACCCTATAGGGTACTATATAATTTTGTATCTATCGCGATCTTTGTGCAATCACCTTATATTTTCCAGCACAATCGAAAAAAAATACCCAATATTGCCTCAAGGTTATATTCGCCCCAATACATATGTAAAGTCTAATGTTTTATCCTTTTTTTCATGTTTTTATGTAACATGTATGGATTGGAATATATGCCGCGCGAACTATGAAACAAAAATTAACCAAAAATATGTATATTGTTTTTTAATAAAAAATGTTAAATATGACGTTAAAAGTTCGAGTTAAGGAGATTCTTTTGACGGGAATTTAATTTTTCGTTGTATTCATCGTTTAAATAATGTTGGCATAATGTCGATGAGTTAAAACTGGGGATAATGATAGGTACAGTAGCTACCTGACTTACACAGATCTTGTTCTATCTTTCATTCGTTAACATTATATGTATTTTAAGCTTGATTATTTTCGAAAGAGACGACGATCATCTGCTTTAAGCCAAAGGCTTAATATTTGATTAAAGAGTTTATTACAATTTTTATTTTATTTATTTCCAGTGGGCTTTCTACAACGACTGCAGCGAGCATTTAATACACATTTACCACAATTTTTTTTTTTTATTTATTTACTCCAATTGAAAAACAACAGCTAAAAATAATGAAAAAAAATTAAATAATAATAATAATAATATTAAAACAGAGCAAAAATAATAAGACGGTAAAATATAATAATTTGAATGATGTGATCGAAGTAAAGTAGCAATTTGAGGCGAAGAGAACGAAGAAAAAAATCAAAACATATTTGATTGTTGTTTTAAATGCACTTATTGGAAGGAATACATGCTAGAAATATTGGTGCTACTGGACAACTGTGGGAATTATATTTTTTATTTTCTTCGTTTTTTTTTTTATTAAAAATTAATATTTTCTGTCATGGTTTTCATCTTAGGCATTTTCCATAATTATAATATAAATAAATTTCGCATAAGAATACACTAATACTAGAGATTTTTTAATTGAAGAAAAATTCCTTTAATAAATTCGAAAAATTCAAAATTTTATTTTCTTTAATTAATAATTCGTTTATTGTTGTAATCGAATAAACTGAAAATAAGTAAATGTAAAGAAGCCGCAACGGATATATTATATAATGTATAATGTTTGTTGAGGCACGCGCCATCAGAGACAACATATAATATATTAAAAATAAAAAATGAAGATAATTGCTGGAAACAAAAGATTTATTTTATTTTTTTCATTTAATTTTCAAATAAAAATTATTGTTCTTCTCAGACGTATTTAAACGCGCGACGTTTCTTGATGAATACTAATTTGTGTTTAATTTCATTTTTTATTATTATTTATTTTTTTTTTAGTTTTTTAAAGAAACTCACATTATTGTTTTATGTGTTTTTGATTTAGAAACGGAATTGCTGCCACATATGGCACACGCCGCAATCGCGAGAAACATCGCGCTTGAAACAAACAGAAATTATTCTTTTTTACCTTTTTCGTTTTCTTAAATTTTTTATTTAAGTGAAAAAAAAAAAACAAAACGAAAATTAAAAACGAAAACAAATATTTCGTCTTTCCGCTTTTTCTTTAAATTAACTTTAAAAAAAAAAAATGTTTATTTAATTTTATTCTTATTAACATTGAAGGTTGTCTCTATTTATCTCTCTGAATCTCTGGTGCGTCACACTACTCAATATTTCCTTTTGTAATTTAATTAGAAAAAAATAAATGTTTTCTTCATTTAATTATTTAATAAATCATTAAATAAACATAATTTTTTTTTTAATTTTTAATGTAAAAATTGAATTAAAACAAAAACAAAAGTCTTTATTCATTTTTATATGCAAATGCAAACGAGTGGATAGATTTTAATCATTATTTAAGCAATAAATTATTATATTTAATTAGTTTTGTATAATTGTTTTTATTTTTATTATAATTAAAATAACGAGTAGAAGTAGAAAAAAAAAATAAACATGTTAAATCAGAAATGGATTAGTGTAAAAATAAAAATTAATTTTATTAGCATGATATGAGGCGTCGCTTTTGATGGCTCAGTCTAACAATGCACAGTGTTTAGTTCTATCTAACGGCTAAATGCTGTTTTATAAGAAATACTTATTTTCAATTATTTGTAATAACCTTAGCTGTAGATCACTTACAAAGTATTAAAGAATATCAACGCATTTATAGTTCACTAATTTTATTTAATGTAAAAAAAACATAAAGCAAACTAAATCATCATAAATCACATCATCAAAAGTCATCAGACACAATGAATATTTCTATTTTAAAAACATCCTAGATACAAATATTTAGTTAATTAAATTAATTTAAAGATACGGTCATTGAGTTGTTCTTTTTAATTTTTCATTTTTTCTTATTAAAACTATAATCTAATTACATTCAATCAAAAAATTGGTTATGACAGGAAAAAGTCAGTAATGTCCAGATTTAAAGAGTGATTTTTATGCTTTTTTTTTGTATTCATATTTTTCTTATTTTATTCTGTTGTTGTCTTCCAATAAAGAGCATTAAGGTTTAAGCCGATTATCATTTATCTAAATCTTGTAATCTTTAAAATGTCAATCTAAATGGACGATAGTTATTTGTTATTGTCAAATTTATTGTAGTTAAAACAAAAAAAAAAAAAGAAATAGAGAAGAGAATACGCCGCATTTTTCGTTATTCGGTTTTCCAAAGAACATTATTTATTTTTTGGTTGAGATGGGGGTATTGGTATCGTTGCCTTAAAGCGGCATAACGAACAGCACGGTGCTATGGTACCTCTATAACAGAACAATTGTTATTTTACAACAAATAATTATTCGGATAAATAAATCTTTAGTTAACTTAAATATTTGATGAGAGAGCAGAAATGTACACAGCGAAAAAAAAATAATTTTTCGTTTTTAATTTAAAAATAAAAAAAAAAAAACTAACTGTCACTATGCGATGCGGGAAACCTTGCCTAATCAAAAGTAGAAAAAAAAATATTATTTTTTTTTTTATAAAGAATTTTTTATTTTTAAAAATTTATTTTTAAAACTAAATTATTTTTGGAACTCCAAAGACAAACAATGATATTAACATCACACGCGTCTTGTTAGCATGTTATACGTAAACTGATGATGATCATATAATAAAATACGTATTTATATATAACTAATAATAATAATGAAAAGAAAAGATAAAAATATAAATAATAAAAAAAAATGAAGAAGATAAATAAATGAAAATACAATAAAATAAAGATAAATAAAATGAAAATAAACTGTGATTTTTACACTAATAAACAATTGTATTTGATGATTATTTTTAAAGATTACAAGGTACAGTGCCGTATCAGAATAAATCACTTATATTCTTTAAAATATAAGATTCCCTTGTGCATTTACGTGTAATATTTAATTGATTTTATTTTATAACATAGTATCTTTGTGGAGCAGCGAAATAATTCTCTAACATGTGACACACAAAAAAAAAATTAAAAGCTTAGATTGATACTTGTTCCGGTTCCGGTACGACCAATTCTGTTTTTACACGATCTTTTTTTATCAATTTTAGCTTAATTCAGTCTAGGAAAAATATTAAATCAGTATGATAGCGATCACGTATGATATCCGACGATGATAGAGCTATTCGTTGTTTAATTCATGCCTTTTTTACACGGTTTCTTTATGCACGGTTTTGTCGGGAACATATATACCGCGTAATTGAGTATACTATGATTATGAGAAATAAAATTGACGTTAATACTTGTGTAAATTAGTCTTAATTGCTTAAGAGAAGACACAGCATCATCAATAAAAATTAGTAAAATAAAAAAACGCGGAGGAATTTCAATTTCATTAGAAATATCTTATAACGATAGTGTTTAGGTAGTCGAGGAAATCTTTTGGTTTATTCCAAATTGTATATATCACAGTAATAAACCAATTAAAAATATGTCTAAAGGTGTCTTTTTTGATAGAACTTTACATAAAACGATATTATCTGGCGAATGTACTTGAATTCCTTTAACAGATGTTTAGTACATGAAATCTACCATAAATAAAATACTAACATACTATAATTCTACTCATTTATATGTTAAAAGGAATATCTGTTGAGTCAGTTTAATAGTAAAGTAATCATAATTCGGGCCTGTCATCTTGATCATATTCATCATAAATGCTTTTCTTTTTTTTTTTAATTTTTTTATTCAAGCATAATTCCTAGTATAAATATACTTTTTTTTATTGTATTAAAATATTGAAAAAATATTATATGATTTGTCATCAATTGTTTAGCTTATGTTAAATAAAAATATATATTTTATAAATAAAAGAAAAATAGAAAAAACTTTTAAGAGTTGATTTAAAATACCATAATGGATGTGCTAATAACTGTCTACGTGCGTTTTACTTCGATTACGCGTTATTTTATTACGTTTTTATGCTGTAAATGAGGGTAGAAGTCTGTGAGTTCACAAGTTATTTACTTTAAAAATCATTTAACAAGCATTTTTTTTTTTTTTTGCTTTAATTATCATTTAATTTGCTGAACATTATTAATATTTTCAATGAAATTTTTGTTTACAATTACTATAATGGTAATTATGTTGTTCTTTTTTCTTTTTTTTAGAATATAACTAATTTATTAGTTAAACAAAATTAACTTTTTATATTTATATCAAATTATAGCAAGTAATATTGTGAATATTATTTATATGCAAATAATATAAATTGTGAATTTGCATTAGTTTATTTTAAACAAAGATATATGATGTAATTTCTGTCAATAATGTAATATAGATTGTTCTGAAGTATTAATTCCTTTAAAGTAAGTTATGAGACGAAAAAATTGACTAGTAGCAATGGAAAAATTGTTTCTGAAAACACGTACATAAAATAATAACAAAACTCAATAACGTTTTTCTGTCAAAAAGAACCAAAAAAAAAAAAAAAACAGCCCACTAAATATTTCAAAGAGATGAGAATGAATATCAAGAATTCACTGTATTTGACAAAATTATAAAGTATATTTCTGAAGGCGCTTATTATAATTACGAAATAAATAAAATAAATAGCAAACGTTACCAAAAGCTGCATATTATAAGCAAATGAGCACGTGCTATATATACATGTTGAAATATTATATAAGCAAATGGAAAAACGAAGAAAAACTAAATTATAACCTAAGATAAGTATATTTTGAAGCAATATTAAAACAATGTTTAAAACAAATAAAAAAGAAAAATAATAATAAAGGAAAAAGACAAACAAACAATAAAATATAGTAATATAAGAATTTAAGTAATAAAAAATAAAAAAATAAATAAAACGCTAACAATAAAGAATTTTATGAACATGGCTACTGTTTTTGTCTCTTGGATAAACCACATCAGCCAACAACAAGCCGATGTAGCGTGAAAAAAGGAATACACGAAATATATATATATTTATATATTTAAAAATAAATATCGCGGTGGCAACAAAACAATAAAAACAAAAAAAAAAAAAAATACATAAACACCAACAACATGACTTTTTTTACCTTTTAATATATATTTATATTTTTACATTTAAATAATTTTAAATAAAATTAAATAAAGGAAGGAAGAAAATAAAAATTTATATTTATTATAACATATTTTGTATAGTGAAATGGTGACACCTGAACGAACACATCTGTGTAGTTTTTTTAAACATATATTTACGAGTTTTATTTTTTCTTGCTGTGTACCATTCTTATTATTTTTTATTTTTGCTTAAAATTTTTTTTTTTTGGATACGCCAACGCATAAATACTGCGTTTAGGAATGGCCGATATTTTTTTTTTTTTTGTAAAGGAAATTTAAAACAATTTTTTTTTGTATGAAACTGAATGTAATAGTGAAAGATTAATTGTTGAATAATATTTATTGATGACAATGTTAGTCAAAACAGAGAAGCTGTATGAGAAAAAACAATGATGAGAACTTCTTTTTTCTTGTAATGAATAAATGATCAAATATACCATTAGCACAACATATAAAAAAATTACTTTTTAAACAAAATTAACGCAATGGAACAGTAACTAGCTAGAGAGAATAAAAATTGAAAAAAATAATTCAGTTCAGAAGTCTTTTCCATTAAATTTTTAAACATTTTTTTAAAATTGGTAATTTCTTGAATAAACATAGAAATTTAGAAGAAAAAAAAAACTTATTTTAAAACTGAATTAGATTAAAGAAAGAATGAAAGGAAAATATGAAGAAAATCAACAAAAATCAACAAACTACCAGCGCAACAATTATTGATTTAAGAAATTAGACCGAATGCGCGCACCAGAGCATTGTCATTTTTTTAATGCTCCCGTCACCAATTAGCATACATTTGTTAAATAAATAAAATTAATTAATTAAAATATATATAATTATGCTTGTGTTAAATGAAATTCTTTTTTAAATTTGTGTTTTGCTTTAAACACAGTAACCGAGAAAATAAGAAGATTTTAGTATAAATACGAGTATAGCAATAGAGTATTAACAGACAACATTATTCTTATCAAATGTCTTTATTATATGCGCAATTTTTATTTAATTACACAATTTTCTAAACTAAAGTGTACACAGTAGCAGTTAATGTTGCTATTAAGCTGTAGGCATTATTTAAACAATCGATTTAACTATCTTTAAAAAAAAAACTTAAAATAAATAAATGTTTTCACATCTGGTAATAAATATATTAACTGTATGCAGTCCCTTTTTTTACATAAATCATGTTAATTTGTGACAATCTAATGTACAAAATTCGTAAACTATTTATTAGGCAAACAATGCTGATTTCATCAATTAATCGGTAAATTTCAAAAAATAAAATTATTTATTTAAATATTTTTCAAATGCTTGTAAATCGTGTATTGCCGTAGGTAGATGACTAGTTTCAATATACATTAAACTGCTACTGAGTGTATAATACAAAAAAAAACCATGCGTTAAAGTTCAATTATGTTTGCTCTCAAAAAAAAAAAAAAAAAAAAACAACGAACCTGAAAAAAATAAAACAACGAACTCGAAATAAATATAAGAAAAGTCTTTCGATTATAGAATTTTTATAGAAAAATTATCAAAAAAATAGTAATAATTAAGTTAGATAGGATAGGTTACATTTTAATTATATTATATTTGTTATATCCATTGTAATTTACAATTTATTACGAAGTATTTCATATGTCAGTTAATTCTCTCAAAGGTAAAACTTGTAATTTGATTCACTAAAAAATTATTTTTCAAAAAAAATGAAAAAAAGTACAATTTCAATGCGAGAAAATTCATTTCAAAACATACATAATTAATATTTTTATGACGGGGTTACCTATATAAATAATATTAACAAATAATCCTTACATATTGTCATAACCGCAACACGCTTTAATTATAAAATTTAAAAAAAAACTACTATTATTTAGAAAATAAGCGTAAATTAAATTATATATTATGAATTGAAAAATAGAAAATTATTTAAACCAAGACTAATTTTCATTTTATTTTATTTATTTATTTTTTAATTTTCTATTTAATTATCTATTGTGCACGCTTAAGTTTATATTCATTTTATAATGATTTTAATTTTGTAATTTTCACGTTGATTATGGTTTAAAAAGGAACATAGTTTTTTTTTTTTTTCTTTAACAGAATTTCTCTCTTTTATTTAATTTTTTAATTGTTTTTAGTTATTTTTTTTTTTTTGTTTCTTCTATAAGAAATAAATAAAATTATTTAATTATTAGGTGCACGCCCCACGAAACATACATTTAATTTGACAAAATATCGTGAATAAAAAATAATTTGTTTTGTGTTTTTTTCTTCTTTAAATTCATTTATCCTTAATAAATTTTATTTTAATTTATTTATTTTTTTTTATAACAAGTTAATGTTAATATTTATGTTAAATGCGTAAGAAAGTTATTTTTACTGTTTAAAAGTTCCATTGTTTTTATTTTTATTATTAAAGATATTTTCTTGTTTCGGTATTTTTTTTTTATAGTTTTTATTAATAATAAATTAAAAGAAAAGAAAAGAAAACAAAAAATAAAATATGTTAAGTGCGACCAACAAACAGCCAAAAACAGCTAAGGCGCGGATTCAATCATTTCATTCACATCCTTTCTTAGTTGCGTTTTTCTTTACACATTACTGTTGGGGTTTTTTTTCTTGTATTTTTTTTTTTTAAATGATTGTTCTTTTGTTTAAAAATTAACCTTTTCTTGTTTTCTTCTTATTCTATATATTTGTTGATGTTGTCGTTTCTGCTTTATACGCTTCTTGTTACTATTTTTTTTTTAATTTTTTGGTTAAATAGAAAACAAAAGCCAAATAAACAAACAATCCAATGAAAAAGAAAAGAACAAAAAAAAAACGATCAAGATCGAAACTAATGAATCATTAATTAAATTAATAATGTTATGTGTTTTGTTTCTTTTATTTTTCATTCTTTAGTCAAAAAATACAAAATACAGTAGATTATGGATTAGGTATGATATAAGAAAGAAAGAAAAACTAACAAATAAAGAAACTATAGAGCGACGGGGGTGATATTTACTTTAGTTTCTTATTATTTTTATTTTTTTATTTAAATTATTATCATTTATTAATGTCAAAAATCGAAAATAATTTTATTTTTTCTATTAAATAATATTTTTTTAATTTGTTTTAATTTTGATTGATTTATTCAATTTACTTTGGAACAAGTTAATTATGATGAAAACGAAAAAATAAATAAATAAATAAATTTTGTTTTCTCTATTATAGAATTCTTTAATTTTTGATCTTTTAATTATATTTTACGAATAAGATTATTTGCGGTGATTACATTAAATTATTCTTATTATTATTAATCAATAATTATACTTTAACGTTTATAAGGTTTTTGATATTTTGATTCGGTTAAAATTGAAGCGGCAAAGTAGTATTAAAAATGAACAGTGTGACGAATTGTTGTTATCCTACCTTGTAATGCCACCGCTGTGACATTACTATAAATTGTTATTTACAAAAAATTATTAATTACTTATTTTTAAAATAAATAAAGCATTTACTGGCGCGTGTCGTCAAAATTTTCACCATGCGTTGTTAAGCTATTAGGAAAATACGATAAATATTTGGAACTAATTTGTGTATATGCGGTACGGCTAAAATAAGAAATTTTCTAGTTTTCCTTAATCAAACATGAAAAATGTCTTTAACGTAAAATCTATGTATTAATAACACTGTTTTACGCCCACGGTTGTGTCGCAAGGTGTCGTTCCATAAGTTTTTTTTACTTTTTATCGTTTTTTACCACTTTTTATAATCATAATACCTATCGATACGAGTTAATTTAATTATTTTATAGAATATGATACGTTTCATCAAATAAAAATCATAAAATTATTAAAGTAAAATTTTATAACATATCGATCACATCAAATTCACGTGTTTCTTTTCACCTTGGCGCCATATATACTTGTTCACTTTATACACAACAGCGAAAAAGAAAAAAAAAAGAATCTTTAATCCAATAGAGAATTTTTCACAAGTTTTATCATCAAATTTGATGTTCTTATTTCTATGTTGTATTTTATTTCAATGTTTAATTTTAATTTATTCATTGTTTATTTATTCTTGAATATATATCTATCGATATATATATATTCTTAATGTACATATACACCAACCATCCAATTAATTAATTCGCCAAAGACTTTGCTGTTAATCAGACTAAAATGTTGGTAAATCTTTAAAATAAAAAATAAATAAGAAAAAGTAAAAACAACCACAGTGTACCATATCCATCCAATGGATAAATTAGTTATTTAAAGTATAAAAAATAAGAATTGGCAGCCACTGCTGTACAATTTAATCTCTTCATCTTGTATTTTGTTGAATTATTTTTTATTTATATATATTTTCGTCTCTTCTTATTTTGTGGTTGTAATAAAACAACGAACGTCATATAGTCGTTTATTCTGGTTTGTTATTTGTTTTTCTTTATTTTCCCTAAACTGTGATCTTCATCATCATCGTAAAATTTCATCAAGAATCATAGTTTATATAGTTTTGTAGTGTTTTTTTTTTCTTTTAGTTTTTGCTTTATTTGTTAATAATTATTTTTTACTTTTACGTATTGAATTCTTTGTTATGTAGTTTTACCAAGACATCATTTTGTCTCATCGCAAAAGAAAATCCAAATAAATAAAAAAAAATAAATCTTACAACATTAATAGATAAGAATTAAGTCAAAAACTTTAAAGAAAGAAGAACTTAATTTGACCTCACTCTGTCCACTCGTTTGATTATTCTTTAACGATTTTTAATTTTTTTTTTTTTGTTTTTCATTATAAAATAGTAAGGCTGTGTGTTTTTTTTTTGGTTTTTAGTTTTTAATTTACGTTAAGTCGATCAACACCAAATTCAAGAAAAAAAAAATTAAATTAAAATTTAAAACGTTTTTCGCTGTGTGTGTGTATAATCATTATTTCTCTAAGTAAGGAAAAAAAAAGTACGCGTTTTGTATAATTTTATCTGATCGTTGGTGCAGCTATTAATTTGGTGCAATATTGGAACAACAATGTGTTTCGTTTTTACATAGTTAAAATTGAAGTTATAAAGTCAGCAAGAAGAACAACAACAGCAAAAAGTGTTCATTTGAAAAGTAAACCCAAAGGGAAAATAAATAAATAAATAAATAAACTAGAATATATGAATAAGATGAAGATGATGAAGAATAATAAGAAGAAGCTACAGCAGCAGCAGCAACAGCAGAGCAACATCAAAATAATATAAAAAATCGAATATAAAACTAACTATATATATATTTTATTTAAAGATTTTTTTTTATTTTTATTTTGCGCTAATTAACAAGATGATCGAAGTGGTGCGATATGGTCACTTTTTAAAGCTTATTTAGTTTTTACTTGTCGTATATTTTATATGAAAATGATAACAATAAAAAAAAATGGTACGCATTGTAATTACGCCGAGCAAAATTCAATGAGGGTTGATTTCTTTTCTTTTTTCTGTACCACGAATATATATCGTTTTTCTTATTAAAAATGACAACACTGAACTTAAATAATGATCGGTATGTCATTAACCTTTTAAATTTTTCTCCTTTTTTTGTTTTTCAAAATTATTTTCACAATAAATTTAAATAAATGTCCTTTAAATTTTTATTTTTTAAAGACTTATTTATAAAAAATGAGACACACATTCGTTTAGTTATTATATTTAAGTAAGAGAGAAAAAAAGAAATCAGACGTCTAAATATTCTGAGATAAAAAAATAAAAAAAGAAAACAAACAGACGATCCAATTAACATCAATCAATGCCGATTATACACTGATGATCAGTTAGCGAGTTTCAATTTTTATAGTGACGCAAACACGCGATTTCAATACGTTTTGAGTTTATTTTGTTTTTTATTATTATTTTCTTTCATTTGTTAAAGTTTTTGTTTTGTTTTTTTTTTTTTTTTTTTTGCAACGGTGAGCCCACAGCGGGCGCCAGTTTTCATTTATATTTATTTGCATACAAATCACGCATTTTAGTCATATTGAACTGTCAAGCTTAGATTTTTTATTTATCTTTTTTTCTCAAATTTCTTCTTCTTTTCCATTTTCATCCTCTTAATCTTCTTTTTCATTTAAATTTTAAGATTAAATGAAATAAAAAAGAAAATGATTTATTAACAGAGTCCAAACGCACAATATTTATGAGAAATATTTTATTATCTTAAGTTTTTTTTTATTTTTTATTTATTTTTCTTATGAAATGACATGCGATTGACAACAATTAAAAACAATTTTCAGAAATAAATTGTCATTTAAGTATTATATTATTTGCAGGGAGAACATAAACTTTATTATCTTTTATAATAATATTTTAAATTAAATAAAAACAAAAATGAAATAGCTACAAAGAAGCACCTATGTAGCATCAACATGACAAAAGAGTTTATAGTTAAAGTGACAACTCAATGACACTCTAAACGACGGCACGGCACGGTATATGCCATTCTTTGAAATATTGTTATTGTTGCTGATTATTCTTATTAGTTTGTTTCGATTATTTATTTTTTTTTTTTTTTTCGTTTTTTTCTTCAATTATTATTATACTATTATTGAGATATGATCGCTAATATCGCATTTATTTATAATAATTATAGGTTAAACATTTTATTAATTATTACTCTTTTCTTTTTTATTTTTTATTTATTTATATTATTTCGTTTTTAACAGAAACAGGGCCAATATAAATAGCAAATCAATAATTTAATAAATAATTATTTTGTTACCAAAATCAATGGCATGGTAATGCAAATGATTTATGAAAAGTAACTCATTTTAGATACAGTTGAAAAATATTTTTTATAAAAACAGTTTAGCAGCTATTACGGGATACTTTAATATCGAAATAGTTTAAGAATTTTAAAAATAATTTATTTAAAGCTGAGCCAAATTTAAAGGTAAATACCTAAAAGTACCTAAATGTAAAGACTCCGAAATACTTAATAAAAACACTGACAAAGTGAGTCGGTAATTTTAAGTAAGCATAATTATTAAGTAAAAATGGTTTAAAAAAAAACTGTCACCATGTTATAATTAAGCAGCGAAGATTGTTTAATTTATCAAAATCAAGATTTATGAATGAGAAGCGTCTATTGAGATATTTACCTCAGGCGTTAGAATTATTACCTACGGATTACATTATTGTTTGCATACCGTTTAATGAAACAAATGCAACAACATATATCACTCTCCCATAAATTCAAGATTAACTAAAGCTTTTGATTTTAAAAACTTTTTTCTATTTTTATTGAAAAATTATAAATAAAACACAAATATTAATAAAAAAGAAGCAATCTGTGGCATCTTATAAATTGATTTATATTTCTTAAATTCAGCATTATGTTAAGAGTGTTATCACGAGAACTGTTTAAGAATTTAAGTACTTTTTTAATGATATCGGTTATATAGAGTATAAGGGTTATGTTGTCAATACAACAATGTTCTTCAAATTTTACTCTAATAAAATAGATTTAATGATGTTTCAAAAGACTTTTTAGTTGTTACAACGAACCTCCTAAAAGTATTTAAAGTCTACTTTTTAATGATAAAAAATACTTTATAAAAACTAAGTGTTTTTTGTTTACATAAAAGCATAAATATGATTTTTTTTTAAACATGAATCATATTGTTTATGCAAAATGTGTGTGGTTTGTAAGTTAAATATTTTATTTAAGACATTAAATGATTTATCTATGTTGACAAGATGAATTTTAAATATGAGCTTTTCAAGTGTTTTCTTTCTTTTGTCAATAAGTAATGCATCGTCGTCAATGAGTAATAATTTAATTTCTAATAATAATTAAAATTTAAAAAATCTAAGCACTAATAGTTGACGAATGGAATAAAACTGAATCTCTTATCTGCTGTCATGTGCATAAAACATGCATTTAATTTTTATTCACTTAACACGCCTAAAACGTGTAAAAATCTGTGTCACAAATAAACATTAAAATCAATGATAATAATAATCAAAAAATAAAACTTACTTCGTAAACATGATTTTCCTTTAATAAATTACTTTTAAAACTATTAATTACTAAGGTTTTTATTTTGTAAGATTAATTATTATTAATTAAATGTTAAACACAATGTTCACAGTTTTATTCACCAAAACTCACTTTATTATTTTTTTTATGAAGTTAATTTTTAAAATGCACAAATATTTAAAAAAAAAATTTCACAATGCACTTTGCATTTTATATTAATTACTCTTCATATTATTGTTGCTTGTTAATAAATTAATTATGATGACATCTGATTGTTAGTAATAATACTTTTGCCATAATTGAATTAATTTTAATTTGCATCTGTAATAAAAAAATAGAAATAAATAAAAATAAAATAAAATTTAAATAATAAATAAGAATAGAAATACGAAAATAAAAAAATGTTTATCTGATAAAAATGCACAAAAAAAAAATAAACAAATAATTTTGTAAATTTAACTAAATAAAGATCCTTTCACTGAATCTACGGTAAAAACTACCCACTTAATTTGTTCACATTTTTCTTCTTTTTTTTTATTATTTGTCGTTAAATTTTTCTCTTATTGTGTTTGTGTTTAATTTATTTTATTTTACTATATTATGACAGAACCGTTTTCCGTTAATTGTGCTGCAGTATTGTTCGCTTTCGCGCTTTTATTTAGATTCTTATGTAGATTTTTCTTTTTTTCGTAATAAAAGCTTTTGTCAATTTTATGTATAGAAAATTTTTGATTTAGAAGATTTTTTATAGAAAATATCATCGTTGTAATTTTTAAAATTATTAAAAATTTTATATCATAATATGTCAATTCAATGATTTATATAGAAAATTAATTTTTAATTATTATAATGGTTTTTATTTTAAACGTGTCTAAAGGTTTATGCAAATAGTTATTACAGTATCGTATACAAAAAAAAATCATATAATATGCATTGATAGGAATATAGGTAATTATGTTTAATTTGATTGGATTTTTGCCATTCAACATCCTCAAACTTAACCTTTATAATACCAAAGATATTTTTACAAATTTTATGATACTTTTGTAGAAAAACGTTGATGAAATTAGTAATCAGCAAAAAAAAATCGAACCTTCGTGGCTAGTTATCTACTACTAACTGCCAATAATGAATTTACGGTATTTTATTGTTCTTAAAAAACAACGAATCGCTGAAACAGGCGGTTTCTCTAAAATTTGGATGGGTTAAAAATTGGTAATTTATTATAAATAAAACTGTTTCAGTGATTTTCTGTGGTCCATTGTTTTTATTTTATTTTTATATAAATATTGAATTAGACGGTGTTATAAAGACTAGTCAAGTATACTGCGTTTAAGAAAATAAGTTTAAACAAAATAAAGCAAGCAAAGTGTTTTCTTAATTATAGAGCAGCCGTCGTTATTACGAAAACGGGCAAGAAAAGAAACTTACTTGTATCAATGGAAATTCCTTAAAATAAAAGATAAGTTAATAATACTGCAGTTAAATCGTATGTAAAGTACGTAAGATAAATTTAGGTAAAAAACTTCAGAACTTAAAACTAATAATCCAACTCTGCTTCCATATTTGACTATATATTTATTACTTTCAATCTTTTTATCATCAAAAAGTAAAGAAACGCAAAAAGAATTGCACACAGCAAAGCAAAACGTATAATAAATAAAATATATGTACTTACATCATCAAATCATCACAGTTATTATTTGTATCTTTTATTATAACTATTATTAATATTTGTAAAAGCTTACTCTTTTTTGCATAATGCAATAAACTTCCGCCTTATTATTGCAATAACAAAAAAAAAAAAAAAAAATAGTAAAAAAAAAACAAAAAAAGAAAGAAAGAAAACAACAACAGCAACAATGACCACCCTCGCATTTATTATTTAATATTTAAATGCATTTTCTTTGCTTATAAAGAGAGTAAATATATATATATATATAAATTAAAGTATTTTGTTCACACGCATTACTAAACCAAAACTAAACCGTGAAAAAATAAAACATTTTTTCTGTTTGCATAAAAAAAATTGTTTTTTTTTTTTTTTTATGCAAAAATATTGCAAATTTATACGAAAAAACATAAGATTTCGTGTTTTTTTTTCTTTCTTTCTGTTTTAAGAATATTTTTTTTTTTTGGTTAGTTTCATGATTGTTTTCCTTTAAAATACTTTACTGTTGTTGAAAACAATTTTTTTTTATTAAAATGAATAAATATAAAAAATAAAATAAATATATATAAGTTAAAGTGAAGACAATTGGTGAAAAAAAAATTAAATAAAAGAAAAACTGAAATACGCGACACAACACAAAACATTAATATAAAATAAATGTTAATAAAAAATAAAGAAAGAATGAACAAAAAAAAAAAATGGTGAAATATTATTATTATTCAGATTTGTTTTGTTTATTTAGTATTTATTTTTCTGTTAGAAAAATCATGCAAAAAAAAAAAAAAGAAAGAAAAAGAGAAGCTTTCCTTTCACTGCACGACAATATGATGATGATGATGGCGCAGTTAATTCTATAGTTTTGTTGGCTTCTGTTTATTATTATTATTTATTTGGTTTATGCTTTTTTTTTCTTTAAATTAAATATAAATATATATATAAATAAAAAACTATAATAATAATACTACAAATATACTATATAATAACTTTGCTACTTGAATTAACAAAAAGAAAACGAAGCTTTTTTATGCTTAAGGAGAAGAAAATGCTATTTGACTGTCAGTTCGCAATTGTAGTATTAATAAACGGAAAAAAAAGACAAAAAACAATAAAAAAATAGAAAACAAATGACTGAGAACAGTAAATGAGAACGTGCAATCCACATGTCAAACTAAAATCATGGCATACTGCACGAAGATATTTTTTTCTTAATAGATACAAAATAATAAAATAAAATTTGAAACAAAATATTTAAAATGAAATTAATTTTCTTTCGTTTTTTTTTTTTTTTTGGATAAAACTATATAAAATTATAATAATATTAACATAAAAAATATTAAAAAAAAAGTGTTTAGTGACTTCATAAGAAGCGCAAAATAAATTTAAAGCTTATGACGCACTATATATGTAAAAAAATACAAAAACAGAAATAAAACTAAAACTAATCAATAAATATGTACTTAAAATTTAATTTAAACGTTTTCATTGGTTTTGATAATCAACACACAACAAAAAAAAAAAAAAATAGATGGTAATAAAATTAATTTTTTTATTATTACTATTATTATTTTTCTATTTATTTATGATAAAACCGTGATAATGTGACACGTTTTAAATGTTAAAAATAAAGTTTTTTTTTGTTTTTTAAGCTATATTTTATATTGAAATTACTCATATTAATAATTAGTCATTTATTTTGTAATTAGTTTAACTATTATTATTATTATTATGTATTATTAATAGATAAAATAACATAATTGTTGCAAAATAAAAATTTGTGCACATAATTTTTGTACTAAAAAAATTATTTTCTTTATTATTAATATTATTATTTGACAGTTAAATCAGTTTTATTTCCACATGTTAATGCACACTTCGATGTAGGAAAAAATGATAGAAAAATAAAGCTTTTAAGCGTATGCAATCTTAATGCAACAAAAATACAATATATTTCTGTTAAAAATGAATCAGCAAATGAAGAAATTATTTTATTCATAAACCGTTTAGTAATAATATCGTGAATGATTAAAAAAAATAAATAATAAGAAGCAGATAAAAAAATTAATAAACTAATAAAATTTAGAAATAGGTTGGAAAAAAATTAAGTAAAATAGATTTAACCGCCGGTAATATTTCGGTGACATCAAAAAAAGAAAAAATAAAGAAAAATCTTTATAGGAAACTTTTATTAAATATTATTTATGACGTATAATTTTTTTTATTTGTATAATTTCTAGTGGTTTACATTAATAATCTTGTTTTTTTTTTGTATTTATTTTATTTATTGTGGTTTCGTTTAGCACTTAATAGTGAATTAATCATAATTTACGAGCTTTTTTTTGTATTATTTTTTTGTTTTTGTTTTGTTGGTACTATTATCGAATTAATTTTGGTTTTTTTATTCTCAATAAATGTCAAATGTTTTATCTTATTTAATATATATATTTTGTTTTAATTTGATTTTTATTAATTACTTGTAATTAATTTTTTAGTATTTAAAACTTATTAGCAAAACTTTTATTATAATTTGGATAATAAATTAAAAACAAAAACTAAAGAAAAAAAAATATGTGTTTTGACAAATTTGAATAGAAAAAGCTTTTTTAAAGGTGTTTTTTGTGTTTTTAAATTAAATATTGACATTTTAATGTTTTGAAATATCATTGACGGAACGAATAGACAAAGAATATTGTGTTTCTGCGTGTGTGTGTATGAAATTTTTGTTTAAACCACAAAAATATGCATGCTAAGTGAAATTACAGTATGATAACCGTTCCTATATTTTTTTTTTTTGTCTAATATTTTAACAATGATTTAGAAATGTAATAACGCAATAACTTAAGCCAAAAGGAAGGCTGTTTTGTTATGTTTTCTTGAGTTAATAATAAAGAAACACAAGAAACATCTTTAATTTTAAATTAGAAATTAAAAAAAAAAAAACAAAAATTGTTTCTTAAAGACGAAATTAATAACAAAATCAAAATGATGGTGTTATTTATTGATTGTTTTTATTAATAAGAATTAATATTTATAGGAAGGCAAAAAAAAAAATAGATTTCTATGTTACATGATAAAATGGGAGTGGAATGATATTTAATTAAAATAAACTACAATAAATGATTTTATTTTTATTTATTATTAATATTAATAATACATTTTACTATCGTTTTATTTTTTTTTATTATTCTACTTTGATATTTGTAAAGACGTATACCAAATGAATAACCATTAAATATATATAATAATAATAATAATAATAACATAGTAGAAAATTAGACAAAAAATCAATATCGTTCACGTATTAAAAGTAATAAGTGAATAAAAAATAAAAGAAAAGAAAAAGAAAAAATTAATAATAATAATAATAATAATAATCTTAGAGAATGAATTGCAATTAATAAAAACTACACTAAGCTTAAAATAAAGATATGAAATGTAAAAAAAAAAAAAAACTTAACTAAACTAAACTAAAAACAATTACCGTGTTAAAATTGGGTGGAGAATTTTACCTGTCGAAATATCAGTTAGTTCCGCGTTAATGGACGATGAAAGAGCAAATTATAATCCGAGCATATTTATATTTCTTAAAATAATAATAATAAAATATATATATATATATATATATATATTTAAAATTACTTGTTTTCTTTTTCTTTATTTAAATAAATAGATAAATATGAAGAGAAAAAAAAACTAAATAACTTTTTCTTATTATTTTCTTCAGCCTTTTAAATTAACTTTTTTTTTTTTTTTGTTTAATTAACTTGTTATAATCAATTTAATTAATTAAGAATGTAAGCACTTGATTGATTTTTTTTTAAAGGTTACAATTATAAACACTTTGAACGTTGGAAAACACTTAAAAATAAAAACAAAACACACTGAGAGTAACTTAAGAAAATCCTTTTATTAATTTTTTATTTTTATTGTTTTTTTTTTGCTTTTAATAATTGTTTTAATTAATAATAATTGAAAATAAATAAATTATTATTTAATGTTCTATAAAAATAATACTAATAATTATAATAATTAATTGATTTAAATTATTTAAAAAACCGCGATCACGCGAAACGACATCTTATGTTGTTACGTCGTAGCGCTCCAAATGAACACTAAATAATAATATTTTGTAATTGTAGACATTCTATTAGAAAATATACACAGAATATATATAAATAAAAATAATAATAAAAGAAAAAAATAAGAAATAATAATAATAATAAGAAATATACAACAATAACAACATAATATATACGTATGTACGTATGTAAAATTCAATGAAAGTCTTGTGTGCACTGTTGTTGTCTTTTTTCTGTACCATACAATCGTAGCCGCTCACCACAAACTTAAGGCAAAGATAAAAACAAAAAATAAGCAAAACCGAAAAAACAATTTAATACTTATACTTAACTCCGGCTCCACCAAAAAAAAAAAAATAATAATAATAAAATGCTATAAGCTTTTAACTCTTTTTTACTTGATACTCGCTGTTATTTGTGTTTCCTTTTATTACACAATACAACGGTGTGGTATGCGATGTTCATAAACTGCACTCTATATTAAAAAAACCAAAAAAAAATCATTCTGTTGTCTTTGTGTTGTAAAGGAGTTGAGGGAAACGAAATTAATCAGTGGTTATTGCTGAGGATAATTTATTAAAGGTGGTGGTAGTTGTACTAGTATGAGTGGTTGTGATTGTTTCATTTTTTTTTTATGAAGAAAATAATATCCGCGTGTTTAATAATTTTACCTTATAGAATTTATCTACTTTTGGTAGTTTTTGTGAATTAATAATTGAATTACGGTTTTTGGTTTTTCTTTTTTTTTTTATTTTTTTCAATAGAACTGTGGAAAAAACAGTATAGTGTTGATATTTAAATTAATTTATGTAAAATCGATAATTCATTGGAGCTGTCAGAGACGCTCAATCATAAATATTTATTGTTAGAAAACAAGAAAAATGAAATAAACACATAATTTTTTTTTATTTAAACATCACACTTATTAAAACTAATTAACAGATTAGCTTTCAAATAACTTTATTTACTTGAATATAAGTGAAATGCTTCATTGTAATTATAAAGAATTTATAATAATTTGTTATCGAAATTTATTATTTTCTTTTCGTTCAAATATGTCATATAGTAAAGCTTTTTTATTTTTTATTCTTAAAATTTATTTCTTATTTTCTATATTATTATTATTTTCCGAGCAACAAAATATATTAAGAGTAAAAGAAAAAACACAATAAATACGCTTAAAGCATTTTTGATTATACAGCAATAAATCAAAAAACGGGAACGTGGTTTATTGGTTTTAGTTTAGCTAAGTTTATTTTATTTTATTTTTATTTATTTTTTTTTTTGCATTTTGTTTTTGGACTCTTTAATAAATAAATCAGTTCTGTTTAAAGATTACTTTTTTTTTTTCTTAATTTTAATTTTATAATGTTATTTATTTACTCAATTATTTCATCCTTGTTTATTACATACATAGAGGTATATTGTGTGCTTTGCATTCTTTTAAGCCTAATGTATTTACTTTCTCAGCGTTTTTTTTTTCTTCTGTTATTGTATCTGCGGTATGTTTTTCGTAATTTCCTTAGATTTATAAAAAAAAAAAAAATATTCAGTTGATGCAAGATGAGCAAATTATGAAAACAATAAAAGATTTTTTTAAGCGACGAACCTAAACTGTTTTTTTTTTATTCTTTTAAATTTACAACTAAAAAAAATTATGATATTGATGGAAGTAGGCTAAGGCTACATTTGTTGCATTGACATTATCTGCTGTTAAACAGAAAAAAATTATTTGAAAGCGAAGCAAAGGCGATAAAAGATTAATTTTTATTCTGCAATGGCAGATACTGACGGTAATGATATGATAAGATACTGAAGATAATTGAATTACACTTTTTAATTGACAGTTTTAAAATAATTAAGTATTTATTAATTTAGGCTGTTATCAATTAACCCTTAAATACAAAAATTTTGTTGCATGCGAGTGTCACCGCAAAATGGTGATATACATCCGCAAAAAATTAAATATAAATAAAAAATAAGAATAAAGCAGAGTAAGCACCAATATGAAACAAAATTTGCTTAAAAATTATTTGTCGCCACAGCGACTCTGAGACCACGGACTTTAATTGAAAAATCACACATTTTCAGTTCGATTCCCATCAGCAACTAGTAGTTTTTCGCAAGAAAAAACTGTCTCGTAAAAATAATCCATTGTGTTTAGACACCCAATAAATAAATACGTTAATAACAACAAAAAAAAATTATTAACAGAAAAAAAAATGTATTCTTCAATTATAAGGAATTATATTTTTTGTATTCAGTTGCTTATATTAAAAATAAAATAAAATAGTTAATTTGATTACATAATACCATTGCAAAATAAAAATATATATATAAAATAATTCAAGGTAATATAATTCTAATAAATCTAACTTATTCTAATTAAATTATGAGCTCACTATGCATTATTTTCCGGACTTTCCTACATTAATGCAAAACAAAAAAAAAAATCTTACAAAAATGATGACGGCGAATTTTGTTATAAAATTAAGAAGAAAAAAAAAAATATAATCATAAAAAAAAAAAAAAATTCATATTGATTATTTATTTATTTATTTTCGCTGCTTAAGTAAATAAATTAAAATTTTATATATTCGATATGTATATAAAAAAAAATCATAACGTCAAACAAAATGAACACAAAAATATAAAAAAAAAAAAAAAAAACAAACAAAACGAAGAAGAAAAAACATTAATAAAAAAAATGACGTTAAAATGAGATAAAACTATAGTAAATGAATAATGGGCGTTAACCATTTTCATTGGTTGTGTTTAGTTTTCTTTATTGTTTTATGTTTTTTTTTTAAATATTTTTTGCAGTGTTTGATGTGTGTGCGTGTGTGTGTGCAAGCGTGCGTTTTTTTTAAATTTTGATCAATAGGAAAAAAGGTCAACGTATCACTACTATCGAATATTAAATATAAAATTAAATATATAAGACTATTAATGATTGACAACTAAAATTCTAATGAGTAGTAAAAACAAAAATAAATACAATTGGATATTCATATATACACATATGCATAAATAAAGAATTGATAATTAATTAAAAAGGAGTGATTATCGTCTGTTTTTACCTGTAGTTAATTATGTAGAAAGCATGTAATTGTTTAAAATAAAAAAAATTAATTTCAAATAAATGAGACAGAGACCTCATTTATTGTGTAGTGCAACTATATATAAAAGTTATAATATTGAAATTGGTTCTGTTCATCGATTATAATGTTACCCTCAAATGAGTGCTAAAAGTTTATTTCGTCTATACCAACATTTTCCATTTATTTAATCTCTATAAGTTGTTAAAATTCAAAAAAGCTTCCTAAAAATGTGATATATCTATGAATAGAATGATTTTTATTGTGTAAAGAAAGTTCGGTAGTCATTAATTCATTTAGCTTTTCAGATTATTGTTCATGATGATATTTATTAAGAGAAACTACTAGTAAATCGGTGGTTTTCGACTGACCGTATTTGCTGTAACATAAGCCTTCTTGTATCGATGCAAGTCTTTTTTAAATACTTATAACATGTCTAGTCCTTATTTGCCTTTTATATAAATCTTGTATTTGCCCTAATTTGGAATATTATCATGATTAGTTTGCAGCAGCAAAGTTCAGACTTGCTGTTTGTTTAAAAAAATTTGATTTATATTACAGCGTAATATATATCGCAGCGTAACTTACAATATTTTTCTGCTTACAGGAAGTATTTCAAACAAAAAATAAACATTAGCCTCTTAGCGAATTTCTTTCTTCGGATACCTAGGGATAAGACACCTATGGATAAACCTAAGGGAACTAACACCATTAAGTATAGTCAATATATCTAAACCACAACACGATCACACCGCAAAAATTTAAACGCATTACCGTCGGTCGTTTTTACTAAATAATTTAATTTTCAATCTTTTAAAGCCACCAAACACCCTCTAATCACTCTTTTCCAAATGTCATAACGCAATTGGAGTAAAAGAAGTAATTTTTAATCTTAATCTCAGTTAATTAATTCTCAAGCAGCACGGTAGCAGTTGTCAGATATTTGGGGAGCCAGGACCCAACCTGAAAAAACTATGCATCAAATTAAGCATAGAACAGAGCATAGTTTTTAGGGCGCCAAAATTCTTAGGTTGCAGAATATTTTTTTGACAATATACAAGAGCATAGTGAAAAGTCATCTATTTTTCCATTGCAATTTCGTTTTATGTAAAATTTTCGCCTGATTACAAATGGGTTGGTTTTTCATATTTGGTTATTAAAACCATAAGAAAGTAGATTTAAGTGAGATAAGTAGGCAATATTTATTGTTTTTTCGAAGGAGATTCATTAATAACCGGAAAGCACTTTAAATTTCCTTTTGATAGATCAGATTTCTAAAATGTTAATTTTTCTTCTAATGACTTCAGTGTTGATATTGATGGGATGATGTTTTTGGATTTATCTTGAAGATAAAACGAGTTGCCAAAGTTGCTAGACAAATTTGAATTTTCATACAAGGTTACAGCAATTTTAATTACTTCACGGCACATCGAGATTTGAAAATTTCACGGAACACACACATAGATTGAGCAACACCTTTTTAACGGGTTTAATAAAAAATAATAAAATGTCTTAAGCAGTATCTTATGTTTTTCAATTAAATTTAAATGTTTATTCTTTTTATAATTATTATAATTATGCTTATATCTTGTCAAGAATGTCCCAAACTGATTTCGGCTGACTTCTAATTTCTTAAAAAAAAAAAATTTATATAATTGCAAATAAAACTAAAGAAAAGAAACGATATAAATGCAAATTATTAAAGTTATTAAAAAAAAAAATAATAAAAAAAGGTAAAAATAATTGATAAAAACAGAAAAAAAAACTATAATAATAATAACAACAACAATATAGAGCATAAAATTAGATAAAATAATTTTTTTTTTTCATTAAAGATATGTTAATATATTTACAATATATGAATTTATTTAATTTACGTTTTACATTTATTATTATTATTATTTTGACAAATTAAAATTGAAAAATTAATTAAAAAAGAAAAAATAAAACATTTTTAAAATTTTAAAGATAAAGAAAAAGACGTAGAAACAAAAAAATATATAATTTATATATAAACAAAATGATTAAATATTGATTAAAAATGAAAAAAATATTTAATTTATTTTTTTTTTTTCATTAATTATTTAGGTGTTTTTCTTCTTCAATTTTTGATTTTTTTTTTTTTTGTTTAAATAGAATTAATACACATTTAATGGAAGCAAAAAAACTTACATTTAATAATAATAATAAAAAAAATTTAAGTAATTAACATATTTTTTTTTTCTTGTTATTTTCTTTATTTACTTCGACATTCATCATAATTGACAAATGAAAAAAAAATCTTTTTTTTTAATTTAATTTAATTAAAATAATGTCATTGGATATTTATTTAAATTTAATTTAATTAAAAAAAAAAAAAAATGAATTTTTTTCTTTATTATAGCGCGCATTAGACATACACACACCCACACGCGCACGCACACATACAAAATAATTCTAATTTATTTAATAAAAGGGTGAAGAAAAAGTAAACGAAAAATAACCGTAAATAAGAAGTAAAATATCTCTCATTTGATATAAGAAACTTATATGTAGAGAGAGAAGAAGAGCAAAATCATGGTGAATTTTAATTTTTATAGAGATAAATAAATCATTTTTCATTAATTAATTAATTATTTATAATTATAGAGAATTGTTTTTTTTTTAATGTTTTTTTCTTTTTTTTTTTAATTTAATTTTCTTTAATAACACATAATTATTTATTTATTTATTAATTTATTAATTTTGCATATATGTGTATATATATATATTTATTTTTGTTTTAATTTCTATCTAGTTTATGTTTAAATTTAAATTAATTAATTAAATTGTGAACTTACATAATAATATAACATTTTTTTTTCTGTTTTAATTTTAATTTTAATTATTTATGGCATATTTTGTTGTTATTATTATTATTATTAATATTATTATTATTATATTTATAATTATTAATATTTTTTTTTTTACACGATTGTTAGTTTTCAATTAAAAAGAAAATTATTTTCTGCTTGTAATAACTTTGCATGATGATTAAAGATATTTTTTTATTTTGTCTCCTTTAATTAATTCTTAATTTTTTCTTTTTTCTTTTTTTTTGACTAGTTAAAATATATTTATTTATTTTTTTTACATATTTATAGAATATTTGAAATAAAATAATTAATTAATATTTATTTATTTAATGAATTTATAAATTTCTCTGTGTGTTTTTTAATTCTTAGTGTTAGTGTTTTTGTTGCTTATTCATATTTAAATTTCAAAATTAAATAATTAAATTAATTGCAATTTAATTTATGTTAGAAAATACAAAGAAGAACAGTAACCGAAAAATGTAATCAAATTATAGTAAATTTACATATTATGTTTGTCTTTAGCACGTCTTCTGGCTAATTCGGACATTCCGACGGGACCCACATTAGCTGCTTGTGGTGATGCTATTGCCCGAAATGTCGCATTAACGGCACCCTTAAGTGCTGCCGTTGCCTCAACGCGATTTATTTGATTAACCGCATGGTTTCCATGATGATGATGATGGTGATGGTGGTGCGGCAATGAAGACGGTTCACGCAGTCTTTTTGTGTCTTGTGGCGGATCCCATAACCACGGATGTTGTAATATTTGTGCAGCTGTAGGACGTTTCTGTGGCACAATATGTAACATTTGACGTAACAAGTCCTTTACATCGGTTGATATAGTTCGCCATACGCCCGACTCTAGATCAACGTGACCGGAACCAATTCGCGCTAAAATCATTTCTGGTGAATCATCCGGTGTACTAGCGAATGGTGTCTTGCCATCCAACATTATATATAAAAGTACACCCAGAGACCATATATCACATGCTAAATCATACCCTTGACGCTTTAATACTTCGGGTGCAACGAAATTTGCTGTATAACAGGGTGTCATTAAGAGACCATTGTCTGCACGCAATTGTTTTGCAAAGCCCAAATCACATAATTTCAATGAATCAGGTGTTTGGTGTACCGTCGCATATAACAGATTTGATGGTTTTAAATCTCTGTAAAAATAAATAAATAATAAAAGTAAATATGGTGTTATTATTATTGCTGATAATAATAACAAACCTATGAACGACACCATGTTCATGTAAATAAGCAACAGCTGATACAACAGTCCGTAATACAGAGCTAGCTTCCTGTTCGGTCATATTTTGTATTGATAATATACGATCTAATAATTCTCCGCCTTTTAATAATTCCATAACTAAATACACATAACTACTATCCTCATGTACACTATATAATGTTACAATATTCGGATGATTACCGTAACGTAATAGTATTTCAACTTCCTCGCGGCAATCATGGCCAGACTTGTTAATTATCTATTTAAAAACACAAAAAAAGGATGTTAGTAATTTTGTTTTTCTTTCTTCTCTATTTTTTTTTTTGTACTTTAACAGCATATTGCTTTCTAGTTATTTTATGCTCGCATAAGCGGCAAATTGAGAATGTCCCACGACCTAATTCTTGCATTAGTTGATACTCATCGTAAAATGATCCAGGTTTAACGCCGGGTATATCATTGCTGAACGGAGACCGTGTTTGTTGTTGAGATGGTGCTATACCAACTACACCGCCTGTGCCAGACCCAGTGACACAACTCATTCCCATGCCACCATTTGACATTGACATAGATAGTGCTACCGAATCATCTAATAAACCAGGCGCTATAAAACTGAAACCTCGAAATATTTCATGGGCACTTGCACTAACTGGTCCACCAGGTGAATCCCTATATTAATTTTTTTATATATATATTTATTTATTACCAACAATAAAGGATAAATATTTTTTTTATGTTTTTTTTTTAAAGAAAAATTAAATTTTATTTGATTTTCGTTAGTAAACGATGGGTTAGATTAAAAGAAGAAGATGGAAAAAAATTTTACTAACACAAACCTTGGTGATTTGCTCGTATACTCTGAATCAAAATAAAAGGCATCATCACGTGAGACAGCGGGTATAAATGGTGGCCGTACATCTTTTTTCACTAATGCATTCCAATCAACGGTTGCAAAAAACTCATGACGTTTTATATCATCAATGCCATTTGGTCCAGAACCCAAACGATTTTGTGGATTACGTTTAAATAATGCACGCAACAATGATTGTGCTTCTGGACTTAGATTTTCTGGCATACCTAATTTTGTTTTTAGTATTTGATTCATTGTCTCCTGCCTCGTAGCACCGTGAAATGGTAAATTACCTGTTAACATTTCATACTAAAAATATAAGGAAGAAAATAAAAATTAAAAAATTGCTTTTAAATTGGTAAAAGAGTACTATACCATAAGAACACCAAATGACCACCAATCAGCAGCAAAATGGTGGCCCTTACGATTGACAACTTCTGGTGCCATATATTCTACAGTGCCACAAAAACTATACGTTTTACCATCTAATGGTTGTTTTGATAGACCAAAATCTGTCAGAGCGATATGACCATCCTGATCTAACAATATATTTTCAGGCTTTAAATCTCTGTATATAATACCTAGACTATGTAAATGATTAAGAGCCAATGCCAATTCTGCTAAATAGAATTTTACATCTTCTTCGGTAAACATAACCTTAAAATAATTATTTTTATTAATAAAAACTAATCAACATGATATAAGAAAGTTTATAAATACCTCTTTGCTAAGTCTTGTAAATAAATCACCGCCACGTAAAAAGTCCAATATTAAATATAATTTTCCAGGCGTCTGAAAGGCATAATGTAATTTAACTATAAAAGCGTGACCAACATCTGCCAAAATGTTTCTCTCATTTGTACTACGAACACGATCCTTTATTTTCAATGTAGCTTTTTTAAGAACCTAAATTAATAATAATAATAATAAATGTTTATTAATTATTAATTTTAATACTATTTCCAAAATCATAATTATAATAATTAAAACTTACTTTCATAGCATATAAACATCCTGAGTCTTTTCCAACAATTTTTCTAACCAAAAACACTCTGCCAAATGAACCCTCTCCTAACACTTTTAATAATTCGAATTGCGATGGATCAGCCTTATCATGACCCTCTTTAACTACATCTTTTAATTCATATTCACGCTCCTTCATATGTATATCATCATCCTCATCATCACCACAATCATCATCAGTTGTTTGTAATTGTTGATGTAATAATATTGCACTATTTGTGTGTTCATCGTATGTATCATCAACTACCATTTCAGCATCATCCAGTGATATCTAAAAATATTTTAATTTTTTTTATAAGAAAACAAAACAAACATTAATTATATTAATTAATTAACTAGTTTTATATATTAAAAAAAATTATATCAATTATTGGATGATTAACGTTTTAGCTCTATAATACTCTAACAAACTAAAATAATAATTTATAAAAAAAAAAAAAACACTTAAAACCATGCAATTAAACTTTTGCAAAGCCAAAAAAAAAAAAAACTAATAACAATAACAATCCTTGGAACAAACAGAAATTAATTTCAGGAATTAAATTACAGCAGCAACATAAAATAATAATGATTACATTAGTAATACCTCACAAGTGAAAAAATAAAAACTAAGTGATAAATATGTGTGTAATTCTTTCTTCTTACGTTTAACTCAAAAGGAAAAAATATAATAAAATATATATTTATCGGTTTTTGCTGTTTTTAACAAATAAAATAAAATAAATAATAAAATTTAATCTAAAAAAAATATATTTATAAAAAAAAAAGAAGAAAAAAAAAATCCCAAACTCCCATTAATTTAATTAAATTAAATTATTTTTTTCTATTTATTTGTAATGTTTTAGTAAATTATTTATTTATATTTTGTTCCTATAATTATGATATAAATATACAAAATAATTATTGTTTTCACTGCTTCTTCTTCTTCTAATTTTTGCTTAGTGGTTTCCCCTTTACTTATATATTTGTGTTAAATTATGTTTTAATATTAATATTCTATTAATTTTTTTTATTTTTTTTGTATGTATTTGTTTTGTTATCATTTATATTATAAATTTTTAAATCAAAATCAAGAAAATATAAATAAATAAATAAAATTTATTTGCACGAAAGCATAAGTTGTTTACTTTTCTATGTATTTGCCAGTTGTAAATTATTTAAAAAAAATATTAATAATATTAATATTTCTTTTATAGTTTTCATTATTATTATTATTATTATTATTATTATTATTATTATAATTATCAATTTGTAAATGAAAAACAAAGTAAATAATAATAATAATAAAATAAAAGTAAATAAATAAGTAAAAAGAAAAGCAAAAAATTATTTCTTATCGATTTTTAATTTAATTTTTGTTGTTTTTTTTTTCAAAATTATAATTTATTTCTTTATCTTTATTAATATATATAATTCTGTCGTGGCTTTAAAAACAGAAATAATTATAATAAAAACATTAGATTCCAATAAAATACGCGCAAATAATAATTTTTTTATTTTTTTAAATTAAATTTAGAATTTAAATTGAAATGATTAAGGGGAAGTTAAATATGTAATTGTGTTAGACAGTCAGTAAGTATTTAAACAGTAAAAAACATATTTGCTTACGTGGTTATTTAAATATGTGAAAATTTACAGTGCCATAAATAAAAATTAATACACATAAATAGTCTTTAGTTTAAAAATTAAAAATGTTTTAGTACTAATGATCTTTAGTGCTTTTAATAACTAACAAAAACTATATGCAACTGTAATAAAGCCTGTAGCGTGTTATAAAACAGAGTTCTGAGCTCTAACTGTTAAAGATAAAACGTTGCTACTATTTGAAAAAAATAATCGTATGAGTTATCTTTGGATCATTTAAGGATAACAGTGAAAAATAATACAGAAGAAACACGCTATCATAAAAGACATCAAATTACAAGAGATCAAATGGCATGGTCATGTCAAAAAAACACAAGATGACAGGATATTGAAAACTGATGTTAAACAAGACACGAAATATTATGAGGAGATGTTTACAGTCCAAGCAACATAGCAATGTTTGTGATGATCTCTAAGTAAAATGAAAATAGCACAATAGATGGAAAAAAACAAAGGACCGGTGTGTATTAAGCGTTCTTGGCTTCTAATATAAGAAAAAGAATCTTGATAACTTTACAAAAGTTCAATAAATAAATATACTGTTCACATCGATGTCTCTTTATAGTTTAAACGAAGAAGCATTAACATTGCGCTCGTTCGGAGAAGCCTAATATTACAGAAAAAAAAAACAATTATTTAATTAAAAAATAACAAAAATAAAATAAATGGAGTCTGTCTTAAGATACACGTTATCACGTAAAATATACATAACTGTAAAGAACACAAATTTAACAATGTTAATTAACACAATTAAAACTGTATTAATCTTTTTCTTAAGTATTTTTTTTTCTTTAAATACCGGTAAACGCCAACGAAGCACCAACTTAATTAATAATACTTTCCAACTATACACATTCAAAACATTATAATTGTCACTAAGGGTGAGGTAAGATGGTATTTTCCACATGCTATGCTATTTCTAATTGTGATTAATTAAAAGAGATACTATATTAGGTATATTAGGTATATTACTAATATTAGGTAATAAAAAACCTCTTGCTAATACATAATTTGATTAGCAGATATCTAAACATGCCTTTAATTTATAAAAACAAAATACAAATATATATATATATAAAATTATCGATAAATAATAATTATATTATCATTATAAACGGTGATATGTGATATTTGATGCTTAAATAAAAAAAAAAAAACTGATAAAACATATTACTGTGGGTGTATGTAGATTAATCTAAAGAAACTTTTTTTCAGTGTTTATTCTACAATTTCTTACTTACATACGATGTAATTTTATTTCATAACACAATTTTTCGTAATTATGCGAATATTACCGACAATTCGCTCAAATACATAAAATAATACCCTTCATATTTATTTATTAAATGACAAGCCAATAATTAATAATGAAAAACACACATAAATACTTTAAACAAAACAGCAACTCTGAATTCAGGATTTAATGTCGTTCGTATGCACAAAACAAAAATACACGAAGCACTTTAGTACAATGAAATGAATGAGAAAACTTTTTCACGATAAAAAGTTATTTAATTCTTGTAAAGAAATTTTAATGTAAAAAAACAGAAGCAGCGATGGGGACGCCTTATAAAAACACTAAGAACAAATATGATTGTAACAGGTTACATAAATAAAGAAAAAATAAAAGAATTTCTTATTAAAATAAAATAAACACAAGGAAGGATAAAGCATCAGCAATATAACATTTGTTTGGCTTCAAAAATATTTAATTATTATTATTATTATTATTACTATTGAGTAATAATTATATTATATATATATTATTATTTACTTTATTATATTACTAGCTGGTATTGCCCGGCTTCGCACGGCGGTAAAATAAAGTTTTGAATATAATGAAACCCCGTTTATGCTAATTTTTAAAGTCCCGACAATATTTAGTTTTTATATTTATTTAAAACCTCCGATTTGCCTTTTCCCATTAAAAATAAACATAAAGTAATAAATTCCATAGCCTGTTGATGTATTGTTAATGCAATTCAAAATTCTATTTCAGGGATGAAAATAAAGTTTTTATCAGAGAGCCTATATTTTGTTTTACGTATATGTTCACTTTCTAAAGAGCCTATTTTTAAAAAATCAAAGCATTTATAACAATTAATAGAAGATTATTTTTCTCTAGTTTTTACGTGCATGCGTACCTGAACCAAACAAAAACTACCTATTGTAAAATTCAGCTGCATTTCTCTTTACAGTTTAAAAAACAATTAAAAATAATTAGCAACAAAACAAATTTTGTTTTTGTTTTGTAGTTTCTGCAGGTATATCGGTAGCCCGCAATAAAATTTTGTTAAACATCTCAAATCGGAAAAAAACGCCGTCGTTTTGTTGTCTAAAATCAAAATTAATTTACCAGTATAACGATTTCTTTTAAATATCTAGAGTAATTAAAAAAGGTATAAAAAAATTAATAATTTAATTTTTACGGTTTCATTGTTTAAGCAAATTGAACTTGCCGTAATAATTTTTAAATAACCTTTTAAAACATAACATAAATATTTTCAGGACAATAACATTTTCTTGTATTTATAATTTGACAAATATTTCAAATAATTTGAATGATTGATCCTCCTTTTTTTAAATTATTTATTTAATTTGCAAAATACAATTAAGGATTTATATGATTCAAAAGCATATTTAACATTTTTAACAGTTGTATTTTAAATTTTTAACAGTTGTATTTTAAATTAAGCGCTTTTATTTTTCTAGTAAACAAATCTTTGCTAAACAATTCATATACTCAATCCATTTTAATTTTTTAATAGTACTTTTTCAAAAAAGAAAAAAGAGGGAGTGAGTTGTCATTATTATTTACATATAATCTAGTTTAGTTTCTTCCCACTCTACCTAAAAAGTATCAATTTTTTCCCTTATGCAAATAGGGCCAACATAATAATACACATATAGTTTTTTTCGCAGTTCAATTCATTTTAAAAAATTGTTACTTAGTTAAAACGTTAGTATTTATTTAATAATTTAGTTTTGTTAGTGGTGAAAAGAATAGTGTTGTTAGTTTCAAAAAATTATTTTTATTATTTTTTTGTTAAAATTGTTTTATTAAATAGAAATTGTAACTAATTTTAAAAGTGTAATTATTAAATAATATTCATTCATATGAATCATTCAAACAAAGAGAATTTCTAGTGATAGGTATGTATGTATATGTGTTATTGTATTTTTGTTAAAAAACGTAATAAATTTTTAATTTTAGGATCTGCTATAATAAAATGGCGTTACATAAAAGGTATTTCAATAGTACATTTTCAAAATAGAAAAGGGGAATAGAGAATAGAGAGTGAGTTGGAATTATTATAATATAGTTTAGTTTCTTCTCCCTCTACCTAAATAGTGTCAATTTTTTCCGCTTCTACAAAAATTTTTCCACCTCTACAAAATGTTACAGAAACACACGAAAAAATCGGACTTTACTTTATATATTAGATTATATAATATGTAACAATTCTATTGAAATTATAACGTCAATAAAATTTCTAAAATGTATAAGGGCACTCTGAGAAATAGAATATACGCTGTAATGAATCTGGAGGTATTTATGGGTTTTTATTCTAAAAAAACTGTTGCTTCTCATTGAGTTTCTTCGTCTACTTCTATGTGCGGAATATTCACTAGAAAATATTATTACAAATTCTCCTTAGAACTTTGGGCGTTATATTCATTTTTGTTTAGAAAATTTTATTATATCCGTGTAATATTACCAACATTTTTCAATTCAATCTGTCTTCATTCAATTCTTTGTAGAGCATTAACTAGGTGTGCTATTTTGATAGAATAATTAACGAAGTTTTAATAAATTCTTTGTGTAGTCGCACGATCAAACACAATCAATAGCCATTTATAGAAATCTATCTAAGAAATTACGCTATTCACAGGATTTGTCATATAAATTTCCATTAAATAATTTAACAAAATTTAATTATCTTTAAAGGAGAAAAACTTTCCAATTGATAATATTCAACAACTGAAAATACCTAGAGGCTTTTTAATTACTAATTGTTGAATTGAAAAAAAAGTACAAATAAACGTGAACACGGGTAATTTAACAGGTATTGGTAAAAAGAAAATAAAAGAAAAAAAGTAAATAATAAATAAGTAAAAAAAAAAATCTATTGTCTATGGGGGTGAGTATCATCAACCTGTTGATATTTTATATTTGATTCACATATGGAAGAAGAAAAAACATTTATAAACATTTTAATGGTAAATTTAGTAGAAAATTTAAATTTAAAACATTTTATCAAGTATCTATTCTATTCTGTATTTCTATTTTCTATTTTATTTTCATTTAATTAAGAACGAGAAATGAAATAAGGAATTAACGGAGAAGAAATAAATAGAAATAATAATACTGATTGGCATTACGTGTATGTTGTTTAAAACATCAACATCATTATCATTAACAATAAGTTAGTTTATTATTCATTTAGATATTATCCATTCCATATATATATCACTATAAAATAGAATTACCACTACATATCTATCAATAATCCTTTATTTACACAATACTAATAGGAAAGTAAATAAAATTAATTATTATTATTATTTTTTTTTTCAAATAAAGTAAACAAAAATTATATAAATATTTCATCAGCAAAATTAGGATAATCATCAGCTTTAAATGGTTTTTTATTCATTAATATTACATCACTATGACACCAAAAGACATTAATAAATTTCATTTAAACAATGTGTACATGATGACTTTAATGAATGCCCACACGATTTTCCAGAATTAATATGCAAATAATACAGCGATGGTCATACAAATAGCACAAATTATAAAATTTCTTGTAATTTAATTTCGACAATATAAAAATATTATTATCTGCGCCGAACCTTCTTCCAAAAAATGTCAAGCTTGTTTATATTCAACCTTGCTTTTTTATATATCCAGTTGATAGGTGTGGTTTTTTTCTGGATATCCTCCCAAAAATTTTGACTTCATTCAAACGCCTTCGTATAGTTCTAGCTGAAATTTCCAATCCAATTTCTGCACGAATTTCCTTATTTATCTCCTTAGAAGATTTAAACGTATTTTTTTGACTTTCTGGCAATTTTTCAATCTTCAAACGGAGTCGTCTTTATCTTCAAAACAGGTCTTGGCTTGTCTTCCTGAATATAAATCGGACCAAAATATTTGACCAAAATAATCAACAAATAATTAATTTTATATGTAAACCTTTTTAGACTGCAATTGAAAGTAATTTAAATACAATAGATCTAAAATAATTATTGTGTGCTATTTGTTTGTGCAGCGTTAATTTTACAAAAAAAAAAATAATATTTTTTTATTGCCGAACTTAAATTACACAAAATATACGAAAAACTAAGAAATTTTATAATTTGTGCTATTTTTATGACCATAGCTGTATATACTATATATATTTTTTTAATATAATTAAACAAAACGCATAATAATACTGAATAAATATTACATTTTTTTTTTGTATTTTTACATAAGGTTGGCTTTTTTTTAAATTAATAATTTTTAATCGGCTTAGCATAAAGTACTCGCCTGTCCTTTGCGCTTTACTACTAACTGTTTTCTACTGTACATAATGTACTGTATTATGCATAAATATTTGTACTGTACTTTACTGTATATGTATATAGATTACGGAAATGATTTTTTTTTCTAAAAGCAAATGCGCATATTTGCAATTATGTAGGAAGTAACCTTCAATTTACTTCTACTTTTTGTAGTTTTGATACTAGAAACGTAGGTAGATTCTTACCTTTAATAATGTAACAATTTGTATTCAATCAATTTATTATTGTAAAACTAAATTTATTAATTTATTAAAATTTTAAATTAAAATATCTATTTCCTCCTTTAAAAATCAAAAAAAAAAATTTTTACCCATTTTATTACTAAATTACTATTTCAAGATTCATAAATAAACTTGCCTTGTTCGATTTTCAGGATCTATTGCCAGTTTTTTTTTTTGTATTTTAATTACAATTAACAATTATTTTCTTATCAAAACACAAAACATCCATATGTTTTTGCGAAAAGCGAATATTATTTACAGAAAACAAAAAAACCCTTTTCATAGAAAATCTAGAAATAAAATTATATTTTTGTAAATTATTTATTATATCCTTTTACTAGACGCGCATCAATGACTTTATTTACCTAAAGGAAATACAATTTAATGTTTATTAATAAAAAAAAAAATACCTGCTCTAGATATTTCGAGTGTTTAATTTGCTACTCAGTTTAATCAACGTCACACAACAGTGACTATTTTCAATAAATATTATTATAGACAAAATTGATCAAACTATTTCAAAGCTCTATTACATATATAGTAAAAAAAATAAAATAGAGAATAGAGAAAGAAATTTTCTTTGAAATTTCCTAATTCCTTCCTTAAGACACTTTTAATCATTTCATAATGCGATTTCTTTTCTTTTGTTTAACATTTCCATATGTTTCTTTTATTATTTATAATTAATTAATTAATAAACAATAAAAATGTATAAATAGAATATTATTTACTCAATTATACAAATAATTATTTGTTTATAAATAATATGAATACCATTCATTAACCTACGAAAATACAAACGATTAACTAAATATCTTAAAGATTTTCTAATTTATTAATCATTTTTATTCCCTAATTATTATTTATTCATTTGCTATAATAGAAAAATTCAGTATTATTAAAAAAGCAATAAGATATTCTTTATTATATAAAACATTACACGCAATTCTATTTTATCACATAATTTGTGAATAACATGCTACAATTTAAGACACTTTATTTATTGTGCAAAATTTCTATTATGCATCACGAAAAAATGGAAAAAACTCCTCTTTTCCTTTTCTTACAAAGTAAATACACAAAAATAAAATAGAAAATATAATTTCAGTATTTAATATAAAAAAAAATTCCCACTTATAAAATGTGATAAAGGGAGTTATATAGAAAAATACATGTTTATCACCCACGCATTTAAACAGTGTTTATTCGTTAGAAATACCAACTCAACATTTTGTATTTTGTTATTGATTGTATACAGGTCAATGATTGACATTTTTATGTTTCTTTATTGGAATTAAGGCGTTTTAGAATATTTTCATTTTCAAAGAAATTACAATGTTATGCGATAATCAGTGACAGTGTTGATGTACTTGTTCATTCAAGGCTATTTAATAGAAAAAAAAGTCTACAAAACAAATAACAAATTCATTACACAATAGGAAACTTATTAGGAACACGAACATCCAAACATCAACACTGGATAGATATTAATCAATAAAAAAATAAAAAAAAACTTCCTACATTTTTCATTTTAAAATATTAACGAGACCCCACTATAACTCTATTATTCGATTTTATTTTGACAAAGTTATTTTGCAAGAAATGTGTAACAAAAAAAAAGAAGTAATTTTAACAGAAACAGAATTGTATACAAGGAGCAAATTGATAAATAAAATATATTATGATGAGAGTATAGAATATACTCAAGAAAATAATGAAATTGATGCTTTTCAAAAATAAATTTATATACATATACCGTATACACTTATGTTCGGTTACAAGAAGAAGCAGAAGATTAAGATAATAAAATTAATAGAAAAATTTAAGTGATATATATATATCGATCAAATTGAATAAATTTTCTTATAAGAAATGAATGGATTAATTTTAATACAACATAACAATGGTTTTTATTTTTATTTTTCGCTATTTTTTCTTTATTCATTTTCTTTTTTTTATTATTATTTTCTATCAAGTGTTTTTCTATCAAAACACTAATAAATAAGAATAAAAAAAAAATAAATTATGATTAGAATGAGAAAAATATAAAAAATTTTAATAGCAATAAAAAAAAAATTTAATAACTTATTGAGAATATGATGATCGATGATTTTGTGTGACACTGATGTAGATGGAATATTTTTTATGTAAAATGCAACAAGTTGATTTAATTCACTAAACGGACGAGGCAATATGAATTTGATAGAAATCTTTTGTAGCCAATATTATATATATTCGGTTCCACTTTATCGCCCTTATCTTAAGAATAAAATGAATAAACATATCGTTATTAAGATACATTTTTAGATAATTGACTTGCTACTAGATAAGACGTGAACAAACTTCTTTGATTCAAGTGGAACAGTTAATATTGACCGGAAAACTGTAAGTTTTATTTGTTATCACGACAGACATTCAACATACAAATTTGATTTAAATCGAGAGGAATTATATATTTAAATATACAACTGACAGGACGTATGGCAGTGTAATCATCAGCTGTATCATAGAAAAAACCATAGCTACGTCGAATCGTACTATTAATATCTAATTTCCCATTGACAACAAATAGATTTCAATGGAATATGATTCTAGTAGTATATTTGCGCTTTCTTGAATTTATCCAATATTCCGGGAAATACCCTAGTACCGTAAATAAGATAAATATACTTGACGTCACGTTTTACCATTCAGTCTACGGGCAACCTTTTTAACAGGTGATAAATAGATTTTCCATTTAAATAAATTCAGTACAAAAGAGAGAAAAATTTTACTATTTGAGTATTACATTGAAAAATTTATTTTTTCTTTATTAAAGAAATGAAATAATTTTTAAAAACAAAAAAATTCATTTGTATAATAGAATAAATTACCACAAAACCTCGACATATTTAATTAGCAAGACATAATATAATAAAGTGATAAATGTTAAATGAATTATTGTACGAAAAAGTTTTTTAAGGAACAAAGTAAGTAATGAAAAATTCCTGACAAATACTTTCTAATCAATTTTTGTTTTTCTGTAAAGTTTTCAGTCGCCCTCGTCTGATGTTTAAATTGTAAATATACAGAGGGACGAAAAAATAAATAAATAAATAGAAACATTTTCTCTTGTGGATGGAGTTTGAATAAAAGAAAAAAACATTGTGGTAAAAAAAGAATAAAATAAATGTAATATGTGATGCGCAGAGTATTATTTTTATTATGATTCATAAAGTTTCATTTCGCCAAAAATTACTATAGCAACAAATATATATTATACCTTACATCAGAAGTAGCCAAACTTTTCTCCCTTAGAGAGGACTATATAACAAGAATTATGGCAAATAAAGGAAAAAAATAACTATATGTTTTTTTATTTTATGAATCACAATAAAAGGATGCTTATATGAAAGAAAATTATTCAGTTTTAGCTTTGCGGGCTACTTTTAAAACCGCGGACGACCTGATAGCTACCCCTGCCTTACATAGAGCGTAACGTAGATTCTTTCTGTTTTATAAAATAAACTTTTATTTCTTTTTCTGTCTATCATTATAATAATTATTATTATAAATAAATTTTTCTTCTTTTTTTTCTGGTATAGAATTTAATGAATTTAAGAAGAAGAAATTTGCAGATTATTAACAAAGGAATGATTATACTAAGCAGCGGTAACACTTTTCCCTCAAACACCTTCATTAAACAAAAGAATAAAATAAAAAAAGAAAACAACAGGAAATTAGAACAGCAATTTAGTATAATAATGTAAAAAGAAGAAGCAAAAGAATATGTGGGTGTAAATTTATCCAATAATATCTCTCTATTATATAATATCTCTCTATTTTTTTTTCTTTCTTTTTTGTTGCGAGCAGTTTTTAATCACAAAAATGTCAGGCTATTCTGTATTTTTTTTTTTGCCATATAAAAAAAAATATTAATATTTTCCTTACCTGTGCCTTTTTTTTATATAAAAGAAAAAATCTATCAAAATATTTATAGTGAGTGGAAACACCTTTAGTGGAAGCATATTTAACACGCAAATAATGCATAAAAAACAAGAGGAGAAATTTTCTTTCATTTTCTTTTTAAAATTCATAATGTACAAAAAAAATTATAAATGGATGGATGGATAAAATAGTTCAAGCGTCATCACCATCATCATCATCATCATCATCATTATATACAGACATTTATATATACAAATAAAAGCTTTGTATATAGTTTTTCTTATTTTCTCATTTTTCGTTTGTGGTGTGTTTTATTCCATTTTTCTTCCAACACCAAAATAGTCAAACAAGTAGGCAATGAAAATTGTTGCGCCGTTATGACGACAAAGCATTACACTACAGCATCCACAACACACCAGTTTTGATATACATACATATATATATATATAGTATATAATTTTCTTTTTTCTTTCCTATAGCAATACGAAAATAAGCAACCAGTGTCGTCAATGGTGGCTTCTATTTTTTTGTATCTTTATGTAAAACACACTCTGCAAGTATTTAATAATAATAATAATAATACTCTTTGAAATTCTTAAAAAAAAATCATTTCTAAAAATAATATAAATTAAAGCTATATTGTGAATAAATAATTATTTAACATCAAAAAAAAAAAAAAAAAATTGACAATATTTACATGAAAGATGATTTAAATTATGTAAAGAAAGAAAAACCCAGTCCTTTCCATTTAGTCAAGATTGTATGTAACGCGCAATAAAGTCATTTAGAATGAGTAAATAATAAATCATCTTAGTACGGTTAAGCGAGTAGTGAATAAACCAAAAAAATTCTAAGAAATTATATTTATTTACATAAATTGTGCTTCTTCAAACTCTCACTCATTACACATTAAAATGTCCAAAGACAAAATTGATACCGTATATGTTCTATTTTGATGACATAAATAAAAATATCAAGACGATAGAGATTAACTGAAAAATTTTCTATTTTAAAAGTGGTGTTTTCTTGTTATTTTTAAGTAAATATAATTAAATATTGTTTTTATAATTAAGAAAAATATGTTTTTAAGTCACTTTTCATGTTTTTTTTCTATAAATACCATGCATTTATAATTATAATAATAATCTAATCATGCAAAAATATTGAGTAATTAAAATATGAAACTAATGATAAACCGATAAAAAGAAAAAAGCTTTTAAGAAAATTATAAAACAAAAACTGAAAATAAAAAATAATAGAAAAATCTTTAAAACAAAGATGATGATTGTGGGTGGAAAAAAAAATTATATTTATATATAAAAAAAAATAATATTAAAATCGTGGCTGTGGAAAAAACTCAAAATAAAGGAAATGTGAAGAAGAAAAAAATTAAACCAAAATCGTGGTTGGGACAAAACCAAAATGGGGTTTTTTTTTTTTTGTTTAAGAAAAAATAAAAAATTAAAATGAAAAAAACTTTAATAAACAAATCCACAAAATTATTATTACGTACAGAAACTATCCTGACACCTGAAATCGAGTTTGATACTCCGTGTGCTGCAAAAATTTTACAAAATTATAATTATTATATAAATATTTTTTAATTTTATTTTTTTTTTTTTTGTGTTTTAAGTGTTTAATTAAAATTTGTTTAAAGCTTTGAATTGATAATATAAAAAATAATTCACAAGCATTTTTACAATCTTTGTACAGTAGTTCATAACCAAATAAACATATTCAGATTATTTCTCTTATTTTATTCAAAATTAAGGTAATTTTTTACCACTTGAATAACAAATAAATCCAACTAAATATGAATCTTACATATTGCCAGTGGCTGCGAATTTAACATAAAAAAAGTATTTTATATTGAAATTGTCAAAATCAAATCGATGTACTGTCAGGGTTTGATACTGGTAGTCCGGAAATGTTATTACGAATTATCTTTTAAACATGTGTTAATGCATTTACTCTTAAATTTAGAAAAGGACACAAACAAACACCGAGCACACTTTGAATTAACCTCACGAATGTACCTTAAACTGGTAAAATTCTAGTCATTATTCTGTTAGCATTATAATACAGATAATTGTATTTTCGTTAAAACATTTAAATTTTGATTGAATTCAAATGAACATTTAATAACACTGCATTACCTCAAACAGAGATATGTAATTGAGATCTTGATACGAAAAATTTAAACTAGTTTTCTGAATCATTACTGTAACTGAATCTTTCTTGAACTTCTATATTGTTAGTTTTCGAGAATATATAAACAAGCATTTTATTATTAAATTATAAATTAATAATCCGAGTATAAATCGATATGTTAAATATTTACCCAATTGATTTTCAGGATGTTTTGGAATTCGGTTTGTGTACTACTACTTGCGTTTGTAATTAATCCGATAAATATATGTATGTGTAAAAATTAAATGTTTGTTTCAAGAAATTTCCGATGCCGTCAGTAAAATAGATAAAGAAAAAGCAAAAAATGCACCAAAAAATTTTAATTACTTTAAGGATTATAATTTTAAAAACAGCAGAAATATTTAAATTGAACTGTTACTGTTATTAATACAAAAATCCAATTCAACAATTGAGTTAAGATAAGATTATTATAATAATCAACGTTAAATTTCTATATATATTTTCATTGCTTAGAATAATTTTTATTCCCGGAATGCTTATGAAAAAAAAAAATGAGTGGACATCGAGCTTTTAATTAAAAGTAAATTACAATAATAATGACTATAAGCACGAATTTGCATAGCAAAGAAATTAGACAGCATTTTTGCAGATTATAAATAGAATTTTGTTATCACAAAATAAATAAATTAATATTAAATTATTAATTATTATTTACAAATAAATAGTAATATAATTACTTTTTTCTTTTAATAGAATATAAAATTAAATTAATTCAAAGTGGTACGAGTTCGTTATTTTCATTTTTTACTGGATAACAATTCACTTTAGGTCAGCACGTAAATTTAATTTTTTTCCATTAATATTGTGTTACCAGCCGACCTGGTTTGATTATCTCTCGAAATATTTCTTATTTAATTTACTAGTTTATCATTTATTTCGTCTGGAACACGGAAAGCGTGCATATTTAAAATTTCTATAATTAAAAGGATTAATGGACAGAAAGAAATTCCTTTCTAATGTGCATTCCGCTACAAAATTAAATTAATTATTTAAACACTTATCGAAGTATATATACTAGAATTAAACTAAGAATAAAACTTAAAGTTTTAACCACACAGGGGGGTTTTTATTCCTCGTAACTGATAAAACAATTATTTTCTCTTTTTTTTATTCTTTTACTTGGAATTTATTATTTTATTTCTCTGAAAATAAACGTTTAAGAATACAATTTCTATATTATTATATTAAATAATTTTCTGCATAAATAAATGACGAATGAATAAACGTTTAGTTTATTTGATTGAGATTTTTATCCGATTAAATAAAAATAATTCGTTTTAAAATTTAATGGTTATTAATAGGTAAATTTATAAAAGTATTCACTGTTCACTGTTTCCCCAGGAATGTATAAGTAATTTTATATTTTTTATATACACAAAAATAAAACCAAGACTCAAGCATATAAATTTAAATATTATTATAATTGATTATTATTTTTATTTTATTTTTGAATGCATTTATTACTCTTTAATAAAATTCATTTTAACTAATAACGACTCTGGTTGAATTTAATCATCATCTGGATTAAAGTATTAAAACTGAAAACACCTTTTCTTTGTAAATTTTCTTTACTAAAAAAATATATATGTAAAGAAAACATTTAATATTATTATTTTATTTTTCCTTTTACGATTTAATTCCTTTGTGTATTAAAAATGTCAACATTTTAACCACAAAACAGTGCTTATTCAGTGTGTTTTTTCGGGCAAATATTTCGTTTTTAGTCATTTCTTTAAGTAAAAACACAAAAAAAAAATAATCAATATTTTACACAAAATATAAGCAAAAAAAAAAATATGTTTTAAATTTTCATTTCACTTGGCATAATTTATATTAAAAACTCCTTAAAAAATAAAAAAAAATTATTGACTTAAAAAAAAACCCACACACCCACACAAAATACGGTAATTATCAATAAAAAATAATAATATAAATTCGTTTGATGTACGAACCACACCATCAAACTTTATAATCAATCAAAGAAAAGAAAAATGAATAAATTAAAAAAAAAAAAATTAAGAAAAATAATTAAACCATAATATAGTTATGCAAAATAAAGTAAAGTTAACAAAAAAAAAAATTAATTAATTTTTATAATAAAACATAAAATGATATAAAAAAAAATTGCTTTTTTTTTATTTTTAAAGAGAAAATGTACAAAAAAAAAAAAGCATAAAAATCGAAACCAAAATCGTAAAAAATTAAATAAATTTTTTTTTTTTGAATATAAATATGGCGAGCAGCAGGTGGATTAATAAAAAAAATACTCATAAAAGTGTAATCACAGAGAGAAAATAAGTAAATAAAAAACGACAAGAGAAAGTGGTTTTTTGTTTCTTTCTATCTTTTCTTTTAGCGACAAGTAAAATCGGTTTTTTTTTTGTTGTATTAATTAATTAATAAAATTATTATCACCACTTTGAATATTTTTTTTTTGTTTCAAATAATAAATTCTTATCTGTTGGTATTTTCTTTTCTCTTCATTTTCAAGTTTATTTTTCATGATTTACACAAATATAATATGACATAAATTCTACAAAATTGAATAAATTTAATGAATGTTAATTAATTAATTAATTAAAAATGTCAATGATGAAAATTACAAAAAAAAAATAAATAAAATTCTTATCTTTTTTTTAGTTATTTGTTTGTCAAATTCAACAATAAAACTACTTAACACAACGTGGATATAATTAATTTTAAATGAAATTCAACAAATTAATTAATAATACTATTTACTAAATAATTATTAATTATAATTTAAAACTTATAGAAGCGCATTAATTGTAATTTAATTTTTAATTAAATATTAATAATTTTTTTTTTTTGTTATAAACTACAAAAAAAAAATATGTTTTTTTTACGTGATTACAATTTTATTTAAATTATTAAAAATATGTTGATATTGTTTTAATTAAAAATAAAAAACAAAAATATAATAACACAAAAATAAAAAAACATACCACGTTCTCTGCGGTATTGATTGGGACTCTCCATGGATCCCCTGAATTGGCTAAAGGCATATTTTATATTTCACAATAATTAATTGAAGTTTATTAAACACCATTAGATGCTTTTTATGTATATTTTAATTTTAATTATTCTTTTAAACTTAACATATATATATATATATGTTGCAAACAAAACTCTGGTACGTTTTTATAATTATTTTTTTTTTTTAATTTATATATATTTCTTGTTTAACTTTGTTACAATTTTATTTTTTTAATTTGTTATTTTTCCTCTCTACACACAAAAAATGCAAATAAAGTAAAATTAATAAAACAAAAACACGAAGAAATTGTCACTGCATTAGTAGTAGTAGTAGTAGTTGTGTCAGTAGTGACAAAGTATTAGCGGTAGTTGTGTTGTTATTGTATTTGTTTGATGTATTCTTAACTAAGCAAAAAATAATTTTACACAACACACAAAAACAATTTTAAATTTTTATTAGTAAAATAATAAATTAATTAACAAGTAATACAATAATAATAAAAAAAAAAACAAATTAATCAAAACACTTTATTTTTATTTATTTTGTTTAACAAATTTAGTAAAAGATTATTTAAGAAAAAAAACATAAAAGAAGAAAAAAACTAAATGTTTTTGTTGTTGTTATTATATTTGCTTTATTGATTCTTGAAAAAAAAACAACACACAACACAACAACAATAATCACATATATATATATTCTACATATGTATATATCATTCACTTTATTCTACATTCACGAGGAGTAAAAAAAACTTCATTTAAGAAATATTAAAATTCTCGTTTGAATCCATGAAATTCAATTCAAATTGAAATTTCTTACAGCAAAAAAAAATAACGACAAAAGAAAATATTTTTTTGAATTAAAAAAACACCAAAAATAATAATCTTAATTAATTAGAAACAAATATATGTAATTTTAATTATTAAAGAAACGGACGACAGCAGACATCCAACCACATAGCGCAAAATATCTACAATAATGTATTTAGACAAATATACGCACACAAGTGTGCAATAGAAATTTTTATGTCAAATTCAATATCTGACAAAATATTTTTCGTGGTGGAAACTGCGCGTTTTATATCTACGAAAATGAACTAATAATTCTACAAAGGTAATAAAAAGTACACGGTTTGTGTATTAGATAATTTGAATAATAAAAAAGGTTTGAATATTTAATATGTTTTATTTTCAAAATTTTACAAAAATTGTTATTCTTTAATTGCGGGGGTGCCTTCTTTGTTTGCTTTCTTCTCAGCCCTTGTCTTTTTTAAACCTTTCATTTTTCTTGTCTGGATTGTATTAATCTTTTGTTTACCCACATGGATACGTCCATGCTTATTACCCAGACCATCTCTAGAAATATTCTTCTTTTTAGTCACTTTTAATTGTTTCGGTTGTTTCCTGGATAATTTATATAAGTCATCTGATGCAATTTTGGTGCGTCTAATTGTAAAATCAATTGCCGGTCCAATTTCATTTAATTCTACACGAGGTGTTCTCTGTCCAGACTTTTTTAAAATAATTTTATATGATCGCATTAATATTTGCAAATCGTCTGTCAGTGTAAAGCTAAGGACGTGCTCTAATCCTTGAAGACGAATACCTTCAACCTGTTTTATGAAAATTAATTTCTTTATTACTAAAGCATTTACTTTGAAATCCAAAAACTAACCGATTCTCTGTGAAATGAATCAATTAATAATGATTTTAAACGTCTTAATTCTTCTGTTTCTTTCCACTTGGGCCCATTAAATACTAAACACGGTTTGACACAGGTTCCGATTTTTTCATTTTTAAAATCTGATAAAGATTTATAACTTTGTATTCCTAATTCAATCATATCTAGTAACTCATTTTCAAACAGTCGACCAATTATAATATTATTCGGACGTTTTTTCGATGTTGAACCAAACATAAACAATGCACAATCATTTTTCCGGGCAAGACTGAAAGCGGTGTTTTGTAATTATTATAAAAAAAAATATTGATTTACTTTTATATAAAATTAAATACTTTTCTAATTCCGAGATATCATCAAATGGTGTTATGTCATTACTTCGTGTTAATACTTTACATAGTGGTTTTTTCAATTGATACAAATCTTTTAATGCTGCTTTTACATCTCCAGAACATTTTCTGCCCATTATGAATAAAGAATGTTTAGCCGCTTCGATCAATTTTGGCTCACGAGATATTAAAAACTTCTTACCTTTTCGTGTTGTTGGTTTTCTAATATTAAATTAATTTAATATTTTATTTATATAATTAAGAAATTTATTTATTTATACCTTATTCTGAGTAGAGACATGATTACTGTTTATTTAAATGAAAAAATAAATAATTATAACCTAAAACTTGTTACTATGTTTTCAATAATATAACAACTGCACGAAACGCACATGTATATAAAACAAATATTTTATTTTATTTGACAGACGTGATTTTAGACAGTTTTTAATTACTTAATTTTTATCAAGATGGCACTATAATAGTAAAGGATAAATTTAGTCTAACAGTTTAAAAAAAACCTTTTAAAGGCATTTTTATAAATATATTTAAATTTAATTCATTTATTAATAATTAATAGTTCATTCAACACACAGTTGCTTTATAAAAATCAGTTAAAACACTTTCCTTTGATCAATTTTAAAGGTTAAATGTAATCACAATATGATTAATAAAAGAATGAAGCAAAAAAAAAAAAACGAAATTATCAAATCATTACAAATTGACTCAATTAAGTAATATTATATGGATAAAAGAAATTAAAGCAAAAATGTAACTGAAATATTTAAATTTTTTTAATAAAGATTAATAATGATTATTTAATGTTTTTTTTTTTCTTTTTTGGTTACAAGAATAAAAAAACAATTTTAACCTTAAAAAATTACATAAATTCACTTGACCTTAACTATTAATTCACTTAAATTAATAAAAAAATATTCCTCTTCCGAATTTTATCTATTTATTTATAATAGTAAGTAGTAGTTATTAAATTTATTTATTATAAATTATATATTGAAAATAAGATTTCTATAAACAAATAAGAAATTTCTAGAATTTCCATGGATATTTTAGTAAATACCGTATATATTATTTATAAATTGAATAATAACGAAAAAAACATTTTACTTTCATTTTTATATACTTTAATATACAGGAAAATATATATATAAAAAAAAATATAATTATAAACTAAAGTACAGGATGTAGCAAAAGTAAATGGTAATTTAAATATTAATTTTTATGTTTATTTTATTACTATAATTACCTGTAACTGTTGTAACGGATTTTCATTCAGTTGCGTATTAATGGCGATTTAGTTTATGCAAATGTAATAAACGTGCTCATTTAATTTATTTAAAATACAAAATGTAATTAAATGTTTTTAAATTAATGTATAATAGTGTGTGTCAAGTATTTTTAAGTAATTTATTTTAACAAAAGGAATGACACTTAGTATTTACTACTGATACCGCTGTGTTATCCTCTTAATAATCTTTTCTTAATTTTTTTTTGTTCTTTTTTTTTTGAATTAACTCTATAAATAATCATTACTTAAATTACTTATTATTAGTTATATTATTATTTAAATAATAATAATAATAATAAAAAATAAAAATTATTGTTGGCAATTTATAATATTAAATATATATTTTTTCTATATATATTTCTGCAAAATGTTAATATTTTCTAGCGTGTGTGCTAAATTGTTTGGTTTATCCTCTTCTAATTCTTCTCCGTCATTATTTTCTTCTTAATATTTTTATTGTCATTTCAATTTATATATTTAAGAATAATAAGATTTTGGTATATTCACACGTTTGCTAGTAAAAAAAATAAAATTATTTAAACTTGGAAAAACAATTAAGAAGATGTTAATTTTTTTTTTTGTTCTTTTTTCAATATGAATTAACGTGCTTTAACTTAAAAAACATGCAAATACCTGTCTAAATTGCTAATTAATTAGTAAGTTTGATTTAATATTAAAAGATTGGATATTTGAAGAAGGAATAAATTATTCAACGATATTAAGTTGAGTTTTTTTCACATAAATGTTTTAAACGGTTATTCATAGAAGGTCTTTGTTGCGATCCCTAAATAAAGATTATTTACAAATTACGAAAATTTCATATTCGAATTTAATTTTATCTTTATCACAGTTAATTCATAAAGTAATTTTGCATAAGATTATTTATAGTTTTTTAGTTATTTTACTTTTTCACTAACTAGTAAACTAGGCTAGTCATAGTGCATAAATCACTACCGTAACAGATTAAATATTAATAAATAAAAGCAAAAAACCGGAATATAGATTTAATAATAATTAGAATACAGATTAATGAATAGCTACACCAAAGGCGGTGAAAATGGACACCGCAGGTAACGTAAAGCATATTTGAGTAAGATTAAAAAAAAATAATAATAATAATAACAATAGTTAAGCATTTAAACAGGGATGGTAAAAACTACGTAACGTTGCAGAATTATTTAACAAACTATGCATATTTGATTAATTTAAATTCTAGCGCCAAAAGCTCATTCGAAAACTGTGGACGCCCTAAAGCTATGCAATCATCGTCAATAGAGATAATCTATTACCGCGGTTTTTAAACTTAACTCCTTACTAACTGCATTTCTAAAAATTAACGAAAATTAATAAATTTTCAAAATCCTTTGGTAGTAAATACATAAGCTATGAAAAACAATATTTAAATTAAATCAAGTCTTCATTGCAAAACACACGTCAATTGTTATTTTCAAAGCGTTAATTTTTCGACAGTAGCATTTCCCATGTGAATCGTTCTTAACAAAAGGATTTCTTATCTCGTTTAATTTAATTAAATGAAAATTATTTAAAGAAAAAGAAAAAAAAAAGATGTTAATAAAGCTAACACATTGAACTGGTCCATCTTAACCAATTGTTTTAATCATGAATATATTTATTCATATATTTTGTTTGAATAATGTGGGATAAGTGGTGTAATTTTATTCGGTCATTTTATTCTTGTTAGCATCATCAAAAAAATTATTTTTTTTTTGTCATATAAGAACCAACCTTGATAAACATTTAACAAAACAATAACTAAAAAAATAATTTAATAATTTAATAATATATAAAAAAAAACTTATGTGATTTTAAAGTTTCAAAAAAAAAAATTAGATTAAATGTACTAAAATTAAGTAAAAACATTTTAGTTGTGTTTTGTCTGTCCAAGTGCCAAAGTTTTTTTTATTTTTCATTTTTTTTCAAAACATTAGTGTGTTGTTGTTTTTTTTTTGCTTGTTTATTGAAAAAAGCTTTCTGTAATATTTACAATTATTATTTTTTATCAACATTTCGTTTTTTTTATTAAAGTTTTTTATTTTTTTTTATAGTTTAAACATAAAAAAACATGTTTTAATGTAATTAATAGCAGGGTATTCTATATAATTAATAATAATAATAGTACATAATTATCAGTGAGTTTAATTAAAAGCTTGTTTAAAGTTTAAACAATTAAAAAAAGCACTAAATTTTTACACAAAATACGATGGCAGACGATAGAGAAATTGGCGTTGAATTATCGAGACGTGGAGGTAATTTTTCTTTATTAATTTCCATGTTTAACAGTTTATAAAATACAAAAAAGAAAAAAATACTTTTAAATTTTATATGTGATTTATGAAAATTTCCATACTCTATGGTACGTTGAAGGGGAAATTTTTTTTTCCACTTGTTTAAAACGAAAAAAATTTCTCTATAGAGAGAATTTTTTAACACAGAAATTTTTAATGGAAAACCCCTGCTTTAAACTAATAAATAATTATAATAAAAAATAAATTAATAATTTTAAGTTATATAGTAGACTAATAGTAGCTAGACCTACACTAATAAATTTATTTATTTTAGTTTTGTATAAAAATAATAAAAGTAAAATAATTTTATTTTATTTAATTTTATTATTATTTTTTTAATTACAGTTCGCTACTAGCACAAGTGTTTTTGTTTAGCATTTTAACAGGTTCATGTTATTTATTTTAATTGTTATTTTATTTTCTTCTTTCTATAAAACAGTTTTATTAATATTAAATAATAGTATTGGATATTTAATACGAATTAGATTTTAAAATAAAATTTTATCCATTTGATTAGATAATATTTAAATATTATTTACAATAAAAAAAGCATTGAATTTGAATCACCATGATCTCTGATTTTAAATTTTTTTCTGCATAAATTTTTCGTGTTGTTTTTTTTCATACTGATATTAGTAAAATAAAAAATAATAAAGAAGTTATTTACGCTATTTGGTGAAAGTTTAGTATGTTACTAGTGTGACCAAGATTAAAAGGAGAGAATAAAAACCTTCATCAACGGTATAAAAAATAAAAATAAATAAAACTTCAATGATAAATCTTGTCTCTTGCTTCTTTTATTTTATTTTTATTTAAAGTATTTTTTGTTTTGATTGGTGTAAGGACAATTATAAATATTTTATAAAATTTTTTTTTATTAATTATATTTATTGCTATATTACGTGTTAATTTAAGAAAAAAAAATTAAATTTTATATTAATAATGCAAAAGACACACGATGAAACAGGTTCGTTATTTCTTAAGATAATATTATATATATATATATATGTGTACCATTGCCATAAAACACTGCATTTATTTTTAATTTTAATAATAATAATAATAATTAAGCAATAAAATTGTTGTATTTATTATTTTATGTAATAATAATTTATATTATGTAAAATTATTTGTAATAAAATTGATTTTAACGACAATTACCTTAATGCAAAAATTAAAGATTTCCGTTTCGGTATTACCTTTAATGTAAATTTAATAATTGTTTACCTTTAAACAGGGTCGTAACATCACCATGACAGATTATGGGCTAATATTATTTTTACTATGTAAATAAGATTGTTACATTTTAATTTACAGTTTCTACTGTACACAAATTATGTTATTGTAACAGTTAGTTAATTGTTTATCAAGTTAATAATTATTTAAAGGATACTACTCACAAACAGATATTTAGTAATAAATAGTTTATTAAGAAATAAATAATTCTGCTTAAAATAAGATAAATTCTAGTATTTTTAAAACGGATCAACCAAATATTTGATTTAATTCTGTAATAATTGGATGGTATCATTTTATTATAAATTTTTAATTTTTCTTTTTTGCATGCCTTCGTTAAAAGAATATTTTGCTGCCTCACCTATAATATTACCACCACGAATTAAATATATAACAGAGTATACTTTATCTATTACTAAGTAAAGAAAAGATAATTAAAAGAAATTTAAATTCAAAATAAAAATCATCAAACACCAGTCACCTAAAAAACAAACATAAATATTATATTTCTAATATAAAAAAAAAAAATATTATTACATAATTTGAAATTAAAATTATTTATGCAAAATAAATTAATTGCGATGATTAATTGGTTTAAATAAAAACAAAATACCGTACATAAAAATAATCGTTGATTTCTATTAATTGTGTTTTTTATCATTACTTATCTTTTTCTTTTTAAATATAAACTTCAGGTTTTTTCTCTAATAAAAAAAGTCACAAAACACTCTCTTTGGTGGTTTTACAGTGAATATCCGTTATTTTTATACATACATTAGAAGAAATTATTACGATTTAAGCAATAATGTATTAGGATTCGTTTTTCACTTTGAATATACGATTTATCGTAACATTTTTATTTTATTTATAATATTTTCCTTATAAAATTTTCATAAAATTTTGTAATAATTTATTATTAATTCATGATAATAGCTATTACTCTGAATTCCCTTTATAGGCCACCGGTTTAATAGAGAAAAAAAGTTAAATTTTTAGGCCTAGCAGCGGCTTTATATCGGGTAGAGGCTTAATAGTAGTAGAGGCTTATTAGAGTGCATATTTTTTTAAAAAGAAATTTTATTGAATCTTATTTGATTATAGAAATTTATAAGTTTACTTATGAAAATCTTCTTCATGGGAAGCAAAATTATCTTTATCTAAACAAATAATTCATCAATTTTTCACGGAATGCGAGTTTCCTCTTCCTATTCGATCATATTTTAATACAATTAAGAATCCAGTGGCTTAATACAGGGTAGTAGCTAAATAGAAGAATCCTAAAATATTTTGCAATTCAAAAACACTATTAAGCCTCGATATGCTTAATAGAATGTAATGGCTTATAAAGGGAATTCAGGGTAAAGTAATTTGATTGAAAAGAAGAAAACTTTTGTCATTTATAATTCGGTATAAGAGACCATTTCCTATATAAGAAATTTTTTCTTTATTTTTTGTTAAATTTCGACAAGAGTTTTATAACGAATATTCACTGTATTTATAAATGTCAATTAATTAATTATTTAAAATCTCACTATTTACCAACTAGTCTACTTTCATTATTTCTATGAGCAAAAACAATATTATTGGCTCTTTGATGTCATTATTTGTCTTCAGTTTTCAGTGTGATTATTTTTCTTTCTGTTTTTATTGTAATTTTTCCTACTTTTTATTTTATTAATACAAATTTTTTTAATGTTGTATATTTATGAGACAAAAATGGAAAATAATAATAATAACACTATAGTGATCATGATCAATGAAAAAAAGAGAAATATATATTTATAGAGACAGGTGAATTGTATATTATTCGTATTATTATTATTATTATTTTATTGTACTATTTATTGCAAATTTACATTCAGTCATCATTAGTCGTTCGTTATAATATATTTAAGTAAAGTCGTCAATTTAACTACTTTTACAGTCAGCAACATTAACACAGTTTAGTTTAAAGTTTATAGAAATACATAAATTACTTCTATCTGCGAATTAAATTAATCAAACTGAAAAAAAAACATTAAATAAATAATAAAAATAATTTATTTAAATTAAGATAAAAAATAAAACTATTATTATATGTTTCTTGTGTGTTAATGCTGAGATGTATTTTCTTTTTCATTAAAAAAAAAAAATTTTGTTTTTTCGGCGATAAGAAAAAAAAACGCGAATTAAATAATATTTATAATAAATTTCGCTTTATATTATTGAATATTAAAAAAAGAAGAAGAAGTAGAAGAAAATAAAAACGTTTTATAATATTTTTAAATTGAATAATATAATTTTATTTATTTATTTATATATATTTAAATATTTTGGGCTGTGAAGTGGGTGAATTTTTATTAAATTTATAATATACATAAACGGGAAATGAATATTTTATTCAGTTAAATTGAACTAATTAATTAAATATATTATTATTATTATTGTGTAGATTATAGAGAATTTAAATTTTTTGCATTATTATAAGTTCAGTACTATTAGTTTTTTTCTTTGCTCATAAAAAAAAAAAATACATAAAAAACTGTGATATTATGTTAAATAATTAAATTAATTAAATTAAAAAAAATAATATTAAATAAAATTGTATATAGAGCGAAAAAATAATTAAAAATGTTGCAAAAATTTCAAAGTAAGTATTTCTGATATTTAAAGAATGAAAATTGTTTTTATTTTTTTGTTACATTTTTTAAAATTAATTAATTAATTAATATTAATATTGCTTTGGTGTCTGACACTCTCTGTTATGGCATTTAAGTTTTCCAATTATTGTATATATATAGATAAAGTGTATTAAAATTTATAATAACTTTTAAAGATTTAAGCAAATATTAAATTATGGTTTTGTGATGTTTCGTGATTATTATATTTAAATATTAATTAATTGTTTATAGTTAAGTAGAATGAATATACTACATATAAGTAGATTCTTGTTTTTATATGTTTAAATAATTAATTAACACAAAATAACCACTTAATTTAGTTAAACAGTTAGTTCAAAAAAAAATGTATTTAATTTAATTAACACCATTTAATAGTAGCCACAAATCAATGTTAATTTTATAGTTTTTTTTCTTTTTGTTTCTTTTCTCATTTTTTTTTATTAATTTAATTTATAAATAAAAAAAAATTAATAATAATTTTTTTTAATGAATTTAATATTTTTCTTCATTAATTTATTTACCTTGAATTATTTATTTATTTTGTTAAAGAAATATTTTAACGTTTTTAAATTAAAAAGCAGAAAAAAAAAATTATTACTTTGTTAAAACAAAATAATATTTTTAATAAACATTTATATAATTTAATTTTATACATGTGCTTCTCATTAAGGTTTTTTTTTGCTGTCATAAATAGTTAACATAATTAAATTTAAGATAAGAGCATTTTACTTTGCATGAATTTGTTTACAATTTTTCTCTTACTCTCTACTTGATCACGAGAATTGAGTTAATTTTCTTTTTACGATATTAATCGATAGTCGTGATGTTGATTTATTTTTGATTTGCACTTTGGGGGGTTTTTTTTTAAACAAAAACAAATAAATTCACCTTGGTGCTTGTTATAGTTAATTCCTGGAAATATATATTAACAGTTGGATTATTTGTATGGATTGGTTATGAATAAAGCAGCCTTTGTGCATACTAAATGGTACATTTGTTTCGTGAAAAAAAGTTAACCAAGGTTTAATTACCAAAATAAGTCGTTGAAGGTGTTTAGCAATTTATATTAATTGCAGTCTGTAGAGTATTTTTATTTTTCATTTATTTATTATCTTTAACACGTGTTATTGACAGAGACCGTGACAGTGATTATATTTATCATTACGGCTGCATGCATACAGGAACATTAATTTATTTTATATTAATTTATTGTTTTATCAGTAGGATTTAGTAGTTAGATGTCAGTATTTACTTTAATAATTAAATTATTGCTTTAATAAAATTGTTTTTATTAAACGCTAGAAGTTTTTGTTTATCATCTTTAATTGTTATTTTGTTATTCTTAACTGGATATAACTCATTTAAAAAAATCTTATATATAAATTGTTAAGCGTCGATAGTTTAACTTATTTCAATATCGTGTTACTCGTTATTTAACTATAGCAGTGATGGCTAACCTTTTACACTCAGCGTGTCAAAATTCATATAGTCAAAACTCGAATGTCGGGTCATATCTAGAAGTATTCATCATTTTTTAATATTTTGACGATTAATTAACAAAAAAAAATTTGATTTTATTATTTATTTTAAAAGCAAATAATCGAGCTGGATTTCATTTGCTAAAACTTCAATTGAAGGTACAAAACTGCGATTCACGGATTCTAAATTGTTGATATCGGTGCGATTTATCGGTGCGATTTATCGGTGCTAAGTGCCACGCAAACAGGCTTGGCGTGTCATCTGTGACACACGTGTCATAGGTTAGCCATCACTGAGCTATAGGTATACGATTAATCGTTTCCTCTAATTTATTTTTATCATTATTATTTAATAATAAAATTAAATTAATAATAATGAATAGTGAAATAACATATAAATAAATAATTTAATATTAAAAAAAAAAAAACGAAAATTATGCATAATGATATCATCAAGGCTATTATCATTTGGTTTTCTTTTTTTTCTTTTAAAAAATTAACAAAATTATACAAAAAATAAAAAACATTCATAATCATCGTACAATCGTTTATTTATGTTATTTAATTATAGATAAATTGGAATTTTTTTATATTTATTTTAAATTTCTTTATTAACATGTTACTGCAAATCTTTAAATATTGACAAGAGAATTCGGTGATTCGTGAAACACCTGGATGTTCCATGAGATTATTGTCGCAACGAAAAATATAGAAATTTAATTTAAAAAGTGTTTAAACAGTATATCTGAGTTTTGCGTTTCGAGGACGATACGATGAATGTGGTTTAATCTTTGCTTTTAATATTAATGAACGTGTGCACATATAGGCGCCTGGCAAGGGGCCTCGACGAGAGTCGGTTTAATTTATTTAAATTTCTATAAATTTTCATCTGTAAAACTTTTAGCCGCTGGTTTACACTGATAGTAATATCGTTTGTTTATCGATCAGAGACTTTTCTCTCATGGACGTTCATAATAGAGGAGTTGTAACTTTAGATGAAATAAATTATACTACGGAGTGCTTTAGCAAGATCAAATCTTTTAAAATATATTTCCACAAGCGCTATCTTATAAATTCCGTTTTATTAATAAGTAGTGATGTAATGTCGTTAGTCCTAAACATTTATATTCCTTGATGGAAAACGGTTTTACAGATTTCCAACAATTGTTAGAAACTTGTTAGAAATTACTGCTAAAATCACACTGTTCAAATATTTATAATCGGTAATAAATATATACAAAAAAAGCACGGCATATCACCTACTCATTATCATTTAAATCCCATTAAAAATAAATTATTATTACTCTAAGTGCGTTAAATTTACTTTTCTATTTTAGCTATAAATTTAAATAATATAACATTTTACTTGTTTATTTATTTATTAATTTATTTATTTTAAAAATAACTGAGTTTTTTTTTCGTATTAAAATATGACTAAGATAAGCCAGCCAGTAAGTAACGTATTAGTATAATGAAACTGACTAAATGATTAAGTAAAGTAAACTCAATATATATATATAAATGGTAATGCTAATTAAATTAATTTTTTTTTTTAAATGGTTGGTAGTGAGCAATCATATTATTATTATTATTAAATTTAATTGTATGACCTTGTTTAAAATATAAATTAACAACGAAAATAATACTTCTTTTTTTCGATTTAAATGTTAACTAAAAAAAAGCTTTTATATACTTAGTTATTTGATAATTAAGTAATTAGTTAAAAAAATAATTTTCCTTTATTTTTAGTCGCACAAAATGATCCAAAGATTGTGCTGGACCCGGTACAAAAGGCAATGGGGGTATTAGGTAAATGGCACATATTTGTATGTGCTGTCGTTTTTCTGTTAAAGTTTCCCGTTGCCTGGCATCAAATTGGTATTGTATTTTTGGCACCGCCAGTATCATTCTCCTGTATCCTGCCGAATGATACAATTCTAACTGATGATGATAAATGTAATGATGATTGCGTCAGTTATGAATATAATAGAAGTATTTTCACGGAAACAATAACCACACAATGGGATTTAGTTTGTGATAAAGCACAATTACCGAATTTATCACAGACACTATTTATGTTGGGTATTTTAACAGGAAATGTTATCTTTGGTACTTTAGCTGATAAGTAAGTTATTTTATAATAAATAATTTTCATAAATAAATACATTGGATTAAAATTAAACTATTTATTAGATTTGGACGCCGTGGACCTATGGTTTCAGCAGTATTTATTCAATTATTGAGTGGTGTTGCGACATCTTTTGCACCAAACTTTTTCCTATTCTGTGTCTTTAGATTCATTACAGCAATTGCAACTGGTGGTTCTATGGTCACTAGGTATTTAAATAATACTAATCAATATATTAGAATATATTTTTTATGCAAATAAATTTTATATATTTTAGTTTTGTTCTTGTGATGGAGATAATTGGTGCAAAATGGAGAGAATTATTTTCTGTTTTATATCAAATTCCATTTAATGCTGGTCATTTAATGTTAGCTGGATTTGGATATTATTTCCGTGATTGGCGTTACTTGCAATTTGCTATATCTATTCCGTCAATTGTATTGATTTCATATTATTGGTTGGTGCCAGAATCGCCACGTTGGTTATTCACTGTTGGGCGTGTTGATGATGCTTGTCATATTTTAGAAAAAGCAGCAAAAATGAATAAACTTCCAACAGAGAATATTCGTTCTGATTTAGAATTAAACTTTAAAACACGTGGCGGTTCTGATAATATATCCAAGGGTAATGTTTGGGATTTATATCGAACACCAAATTTAAGGAAGAAAACCATTTGTATGTGCTTCAATTGGTTTGTGTGTGGCTTAGCGTTCTTCGGTTTAGCACAGTATATCGGTCAAACAGGTGGTGATATTTTTGTAAATGTTGCAATTTCGGCTTCGTTAACATTACCAGGAACGGTCGTCTGTATTTATTGCATGAAGGTCTTTGGTCGTAAGAAAACGCTGATAACATCAAACACATTGACTGGCGTTGTAATGTTGGCCATCGCTTTTGTACCACCGACATCCACATGGACTGTAATCTCATTAGCATCTATCGGTATTTTCGGTATGAGTATTTCTTTCCCCACTGTATACTTGTATGGTGGTGAGTTATTTCCCACTGTTGTCAGAAATGTTGGCATTGGTACAGCTTCAATGATTGCTCGAATTGGTTCGATGGTAGCACCATTCGTCGCCGGTATGTCTGCTTCCCGACATTGGTTGCCACCATTTATCTTTGGTATAATACCATTAATCGGTGCAATACTTGTACTATACCTACCAGAGACAAAAGATACCCCATTACCTGAAACAATAGAAGATGGTGAAAACTTTGGCAAAAAAATCAAAAATAATTCATCCACTGTTGAAAATGGCAAATAAAGTATTATTATAATTATTATTTTTATTTATGTAGATTATTATTATTTTTAGTATATAAATTTATTGTTTATTCTTATTTTTATTATTTTATTTTATGATTATTTTTAAATTGACAATTTAATATTGCACGTAGTTAAATAATTAAATTAATTAATAAAAACAGGAGAAGAAAAAAAAACAAAAACAAAACAAAACCATATCACATAAGAAAGAAAAAACTTCAAACTATTGTAATGTATTGATAATAAAATATTGTTTCCAATTATTATTTTTATTCTTATTTAAAATTAATGTTAAAGCAAAAGTAATAAATTTAATTAGAAAAAAAATTATAATAAATATAAATATAAAGAAAATAAATTATCATCACGCTTTTTCTTTTTATTTTACATCTACATGTGTGGATTAGTGTTGTTTGTTTGTTTTGTATAATAATATTGCACCTGGATGTTCACTGTAAATAGATTTGATTTTGTGGCATGATTTAATTGTCAAAACGCCTAAATAAATGCTACCGTTTCACCAATATGAATGATTAGCACAATTAAAAATAAAATAAAAAAATATTTTAACTAAAATTCCTCTCATTCTTTAAAACAACATTAAATCGGTTAAAATTTATTTCATTATTTACTTTATTAATTATGATTATTATAATAAATAAAAAGAAATAATAATTATAATAAATCAATAATAAAAATTTAACTTTTATCTGAAAACCAATAAAACGGTTAAAAAACTGAGTGGTGAAACACTCAGGTATTTCGTACAATGCAAGAAAGGAATAAAAATTAAAAAAAAAAAAAATTATTAATTATTATATTATTATGCTATAAAATAATTAATGTGGTAAAAAAAATTGTTTATGAAATGAAAAAAAACCAGATAATTAATTAACATAATTGTATTTATACCAACATTTTGTCTTTATTAGTATCATCATTAACACTTGATCATATAATTTGATAAGAAACAAAAATAAAATTATTATTATTATTATTATGATTATTGCTATACGACGGTTAATAATCTGATAAAAAAAAATATTTTGCAAAATAAAATAATTAAATAAAAAGGGAAAACTTGAATAAAGAAATAAATAAAAGAGAAAAAAAAACATACAATCCATTTGTTTTTCCCCATGCAGACATACCTTCTATATATATATACAAGAAAAAACTAATTTAATTTTTTAGTTCATAGAAAACATTTCAGCCGATGAAAAGACTTAACACAAATATTGAACTGCTTGAATGTGGGAAATTTTAATAAAAAACATTTACATTAATAAAAACATTTAAAAGGTTTAACGGTTAACGATGCAACTTTAGTGTGTTAAGCGCTTTAAGTGAAACGAAAAAAAAACTATTTTTGGTGAATTTAATAAGTGAGACAAACAAAAAACTTAATTTATTTAATTTAAGTAAAAAAAAAAGTTCTTCATCATGGATGTAACTGAAAAAATAATTGGTGCAATGGGAAAATGGCAAATATTTGTGTGCTTAGTTGTGTTCTTAGTGAAGATTCCCGTTGGCTTTCATCAAATGGGAATTATATTTTTGGCACCAAAACCTACATTTACCTGTACGCTTCCAGATAATACAACAGCATCTGATCAATGCTCAGACTTATGCACATCATATAATTATGATCGCAGTATATTCACCGAAACTATTATCACCGAATGGGATTTAGTGTGCGATGATGAACCATTGGCTAATATGGCACAGACAATATTTATGTTGGGAATACTGTTTGGTAGTGTATTTTTTGGAACAATGTCTGACAAGTATGTATGATTATTTAGTTTTTAAGTAAAATTTTATATTTGTTTTTTTTTTTTTTTTTACTTTTAAAAAACTTTAATTAGATATGGAAGACGAATCCCTCTTGTAACAGCCGCTCTTGTCCAATTTGCGTTCGGTATAACGACAACATTTGCAACAACTTTTTGGCTATTTTGTGTTTTAAGATTTTTCACGGCAATTGCAACTGGTGGAACTATGGTGACAAGGTAATTTTGTGAATGATTAATCCTGATTTGTGACTGAGTTCAGAGCTTTTTTTTTTTTAATTTTAGTTTTGTGATTATAATGGAAATTGTAGGTACTAAGTGGCGAGAAGTATTTTCAGTGTTATATCAACTTCCATTTAATATTGGACATATGGGAATATCAGGTTTTGCATATTTCTTAAGAGATTGGCACGATTTTCAATTAGCCATTTCTATACCATCAATAATATTGATTTCATATTATTGGTTGATCCCGGAATCACCACGTTGGTTATTGACCGTTGGACGAATTGAGGATGCCACCAATGTATTAGTGAAAGCAGCTAAAATGAATAAACTGCCAACGGAAAAGATACAATTGGATTTAGAGGATAGTTTTCAACAACGAGGTGGTGACGATAACATTGCGAAAGGAAATATTTTTGATCTATTTCGCACACCGAATCTTCGCATGAAAACCATAATAATGTGCTTTAATTGGTTCGCTTGTGGTTTAACGTTTTTCGGTGTCGCACAGTATGTGGGACAAGCCGGTGGAGATATTTTCATTAATGTGACAATTTCTGCAAGCTTATCGATACCTGGACTTATAGTGATATATTTTCTCAAAGTGTGGGGTCGAAAGAAAACTCTAATTGTTTCAAATATTATGACAGGTGTTGTTATGATATTGATTGCATTCATCCCGGAAGACATTAATTGGCTAATTATTGCATTAGCATCGATTGGTATCTTTGGAATGAGCATATCATTTCCGACAGTTTACCTATTCGGTGGTGAATTATTTCCAACAGTGGTACGTAATGTTGGTGTCGGACTTGCATCCGTATGTGCTAGAATAGGATCAATGGTTGCACCATTTATTGTGGGGCTCTCTACCTATTGGTTGCCACCAATTATATTCGGTATCATGCCGATACTTGGAGCCGCTGCTGCATTTTTGTTACCAGAAACATTAGAACAACCATTACCAGAAACAATTGAAGATGCAGAAATGTTTGGAAAGAAAATTGCCAAAGCAAATGAAATTGTAGAAAATGGAAGATAGATTAGTAATTAGGATGTACTGTTAGATAACACAAAAATGACAAAATATGTTTTCTGCTTATTATTTTTTATTTCATAAAATATAACTCAAATTAGTTAAATAATTAAATATAGAATTATATTTATTTTTTTGTTATTTATTATTATTTATTTAAGGTTTTTTTTTTGTAATAAAATCGTTAACTTCCCCATCATATATTTCAAATCTTTATTACATATCTATATTTTTGAAGGTTAGATACTCTTATCAAGTTATAAGTAAAGCGCTTTTGCTTTCATTTAATTAAAATTCATTCATAATAAGGTATTTATTATATGAATTTATAACATACACAATTTTTTTTGAAATATTATCAAAAAATTGCAAAGTAATTTATATATGTCTATTAAAAAGTTATTAATTGATAAAAATAAAATAAATGCGCATCTTTGATACTTTAATCAATACATAATTTTATTAGTTTTATTGTGATTATAGCAGTTTTTATTGTTTTTAATAGATAAATCGTTTTAGAAAATTAATTTTTATTACTAAATTAATAAACCAAAGTGATTACTTTTATACACTTCAAGATTACAGAGGTTATGTATATGATTTGATACTGCTAATTAAAATATCTAAGAGATGGCGATGCTTACTATTTTTATTTAAAATTAAGTCCATGTTCTATTAAATAATTATTACAAAAAGTATTTTTGCCGTTAATTTTTAATTACGCAATAGTTATTTATAATAATAAACATTTAATGCAAGAATTCTATTTACTGCTTCTATTTTTCTAAGATTAATAATAGTTTGAATCAGTGTTTCTACAATTGTTTTCGGTATAATTATAAATCATTATTTTATGTAATTTTAAATCATTATTTTTTTCAATAAAGACAATTATTTAATCACATATATTTTAAAGCTATTACTCCATGTGTTAGTATAACATAATTAATTGTTCATATTTTTTAATAGTATTATGAACGCATGTTTTGAATATATTCTTTATATTTTTAGTGCCAATGCCAAGTTTTTAGGCTATAATTTATAAGCTTAATGTTTTCCTGTATATCTCATGCTAAACTAATCATAAAAATAATTTCCTAACGAAAATGTTTACCAAATATAAAGGGAAAAATACTTGCATGAGGTAAAAGAAAATAATAATTAATTAAAAAGTGGTTTGCAAAAAGAAAAAAAGTACAAGAAACACTAAAATTAATGTTTATGATGCTAATATTAGTTTTATTACAGAAATGTATATACAAGCCACACATTGTATTCTTTCTTGGTATGAGCATATAACGGTTTCATATTTATTTAACAATTGTACTATTTTACATTTTTTTTTTTTCAAAGATATATATCCAAATTTTATATATTTTTGAATACACTACGACTACGATTTACGAGCAAATTCAATAATATACAATCAATTCTCATTTTATGCGGTTGATATGTACGTTCCGCATAAAATGTATTAAAAAAACGCGTAACACTACTTACGGTTACGACTAATGAATAGAGACGTTCCATGTTTATTGAAAGCGCATAAAATAAAAGAATTAGTCAAAAAATCGCATAAAAAGAAACATCATCTAAGAAAAAAATTAATTTGGTAGATTGCGAAACATTTTTGAAGACAGAATAAGTTAAAAATTATAAGGAATCAAATCAACAGCTTAAAATTTTAATCTCCGAATCAATACAAAGCAATCATCTTAGCTACTAACTTTGTAAACTTCACGAATTTCGACTAAATGCTACAAAAGACAAAAACACAATAAGCACTGCACGTATTTTTTGCAAGAAATAAAGAAAAACCATATAAATCGAGAATTCCCGACAATAAAAATCGAATAAAAATCGTATAGAAAATCCGCATAACTTCAAAATCGCATAAAATAAAGTCGCATAGAAACAGAATTGACTGTAATTTGTTATTTTCTGCAAATTTAATTCGACGTGGTTTGGAAAATTGTTATAGCGAGAGAAAATATTTATTTATTTCAACTGAAATCATTATTTGAACTGAATTTATGTTCTATTAGGATGATTCTAGATATACTTCTAGATATTCTGTATAATTTAAAGAAACTTTATAAATTTTTTTAGTTAAATTGTGACGACCAGCGAATGACAATTAAAATTTGACTGTTTTTGGAAAGTTTTAGTAACGAAACTTTATCATGGATTAAACAGTTTCATATTAACAATCAGAAATCAAAAGTTATATTTTTCTACTAATTGGAGATAAAATATGTTTAAAGTATTTAAAAAATAGTGTCATTATCTTCCAACTAAGAATATTTGTTTTATAGATTATTTAGAAAAAGATATACACCCATCTTAACGACCTTGATTCGAAAAATGAATGACGCAAAATGAATCAATATTTTGCATACAAAATCATACAAATTCAAGCCGTTATAGCGAAAATGTCGTTAAATAGGCGGACGTTAAGCGAGGTATGGGTGTATTTCTATTTATAATTTTTTTTATAATGAAATTGACATGCTTAGGAATTTCGACGTGAAGTCAATCTGTGAATCGCTTTGAGCTATCATGTTAATTTATGGGATGAGATGTAAGATGTTTGTGGACACTGGTTTTAAAGGAATGGATATTAAATTGGTTTGGGAACGCACACGCTGGTAAAGCGATCCATTTCTTTGCTGTACGAGTAAAGAAATCGTTTTGGAACTTCGATGTTCGCATCGTACTTAAAGTTACTGCTTGACCGTGAGTGGTAGTTCCAGTCCTCGTTTCTCGTACACGTTTTTCGTGCGAACTAACTTATTATTACCTTAATTAACCTATTTATTACTTTACTAAATAGAAAAATAAAATTTTCTTCAAAACACTCAAATAGTTTTTTAATTCAAAATGTTTCCCATCTCTGCTTAAGTCAATTATTATTATAAATAAATGATAACAGTAACAATATAAAAGAATAATGATATATAGGATGAATGTTATTTGTTTAAAGATCATAAAAAGTAGGTGGAACAGTATATAAATTAAATTTTCTAAAATAATAATAACAATAATTATTAATAAATTCATTAGTTTATCTGTCCTAGAAAATTAATAACTTTTTTATTTTTTTTTTGTTTGTTTTTTATTGTCTTATTTAATTATTAAATGTTTATAGATAATAAATTTGAAACAAGCCTTCACGTTTATATGACTCAAGATAACACATAACTAAAATAGTAATAATTTGTAAGCTAAGCTAAGCTAAGCAATATATGTATGAAATTTTTTTTTGAAAATTATCGCTACTGCATGCGGAAAATGCATTTAATTTATGACAAATAATAATTTTTTTTAATTATTTGTTTTGTTTTATGCTTTTTTATTTTTTTAAATGAAACGGAAAAAAATACAAATTATTGGATCATGATATGGAATAGAATAATGTAATGAAATGAAATATATAATGAAATTAATATATGAATGTTTATTTAATTGCTTAATGTTAATATAAACTAATGTTTATAATATTATTGCACAACTAGTGGTTGCCATTAATTTAACGCCATTAGGTTTGTTATTTACCATATTACGGTAACGCAAGTAAAATACCGAAAATATTCCCTTTTAGTATTTCACAAAAAATTGACTATTATTATTATTTATATTTATTTTGGAACGATACTGATTGTTTAATTATTTTAATATTTGAACATTTTACAATTGTGCAGCATTGAGTGAAAATTTATATTTTTGGCATAGTGAATATTAAGCTTATTAATAATTGACATCTCATCCCAATAGAAAAGCACCAGAGACCTAATGTTAAACAGTAAGTTGCCTGTATAAAATATATTAGAAATTAATTAACTCTTCTATAGTGGCAAAATGTATAACTTAAATTAAATTTAACATACGGCTCAATTTACAATTTGTGCGCTACACACCACAAATTCAAACGCCATTATAACTCAATGTATTAACTTTCATATGTTTAAAAACCGCTTTGTGGTGCGGCGTCATTATAACCAATGCATTATGTATTATTTAAAACATTATGTACTTGCTGGTGTTATTATATAAGGCATATGTACGGTGTTCGTTGAACAATCATAACACCTGAGGAAAATCACTATGATCTTTTGGAACACTCTTAGTAAAATTTTTTAATCTATTGTAGAGCAATAGTCTTGACCGTAACAGTTCTTTACGATATTCAATCTGGCGATCTATAAACAACATCCTGTATGTAGTTATGCAATATTTATTATGTTTACAGAACTAAATTTTCAAAGTTTATTTCTTATATTAATAGGGAGTAATAATTTCAGTTTATATCATTATATATTGCTTAAAATTTAATCTATCGTGCTTAAAGTATTTAATAACTTTTATTTATATCAATCATAATCAATGATTATATTATTGTCTTTGAAGCAGTGATCCCCAACTAGAAAGCACGATAATATGCTTTGCGTTTGCGTATAATTTTTAAGTATAAGTCAAAATCATGTTCCGCTAATCTAAACTGATTGGGAATCACTAGTTAATTATTTTAAAATTTGACAACGTTTGATATATACATACTTTTCTTATCATAATATGCCTTCTTATCAAAAAGACAATAAATAAAATGTATTGCTTCGTTATATATAAATTCTATAAACATGCTCGGGAATGACAAACAGCAACGGTGACTCAGTTACTAGAAAATTGTAAATCATATAAATTAGTAAAATTACAACATTATTTATGACTTATTATGTTTTCTATTGAAATTTAAACACAACTGATTATATTATTTAACTAATAGTCGTTAAAATATTAAATTTCAGGAATAACATAAAGAAATAGCACGTTTAAATGCTCTTGTTCAACCTAGGTCACGACTACTTGTGGTGCACAGTGCATTCTGTAACAACTGTTTTGCACCGATAATCTTGCTACATTTATCTCCTTGATAGCTTCAAGTGTATCTTATTTTAATTTTATTTATTTCTTTACAAAATAAAAATATATATTTGATTTCGCATCACTGAGTGAATGATTTTTTAAATATTCTTTTATTTTTTAAAGAATTTAAAGAGAATTTTTATCTATTTTCTGTGTTTCTTCTTTTTAATAAAATAAAAAAATTATTTATAGAAATATTTTCTTTGATTTTACATCTTTTTTTTTCTTTTTTTTTGTAAAAAGAGAGCACATAATTTTTATAAAAGAAAATCTGTTTTATTTTTTGATTTATAGCGAATTTTTATTCAATGTGTTTCTATATTTTAATTTTAAAAAAATATTAGTGTTGATCATGACTGTGGTAATATTTTAATTAGAATTTCTAATTTTAGATTAATCAATGTTGAGAGATAAATTTAAAACTAAATTTTATTACAATTTAACGCAGACTTAGTATGTGTAGGTCAGGTTGTAAGGAGAAACTACTGTAGAATCTCACCACACAATGGTACAAAAAGCAGCTATTTTTTCTTGGTAATTTTTCACAGACTATATTTTATTGCAAAATATTTAATTTTCTTGATCAATAGTTGCTAAAACTGTTCATTTAAAAAGTGCAAATATTAACAGAATAATAAAAAATGTGTTCAACCACTGACTTCCCAATCATATGATGCATTTATTGCGTGTTTATTTTCAAGGTTAACAACTTATCCAATATAGCGCTATCAATACACGTTGATTCATTCATATTTAATTATTTATTATCATATTTTCGATTTTTTTTATATTATTGAAATAAATTTGTTATTTATTAATGAAATAAAATAATAATTAAATTAAATAACAATAGTATAGTAAAATAAAAATATTTAATTCATGAAAAACTTTGTAGCATACCTTTGGCACTATTATCAATGTTTTTATTTACTATGAATATTGTATAAATGAAATTTAACAGAGTTGTAATGGTGCAAATTTACTGCAGAAAATACTTTTAAATAATTAATACACAAAAAACAAATAATTCAGTTTGAAGCTTATCAAATCATTATCTATAAGCGTGATTTTCCTGACAATTTGATTGATTTAAGTATGTGAAAGTACAAACGTATGTCTTTTGTTGCTGTTAATGAGCTAAACCAATTTTTAATAATTATTTAAATAAAAATTATTAACTCGAATTGTGTCCTTATCATATTAATCATTTAAGATAATACAATCATCTAATACGCAATACAGTTTTCGTTGGAATTATTATAAATTGTTAAATATTGTATTATTTTTTTCGTTTTTTAATGTGACATAAAATAATATATTATTGCTTTAAAAATTATAATATAATTACTATAATTAACTATTGTTTGATAAATGCCGACATTCTTGGTAAATATTAAATGTTTAAATCACGCGATTCTCGATTACATTGGCTATGTTTATGTATACAAATAGATAATATAGTGACTCAACTATTGTAGTTGATCATGATAAGATGTACAAATGATTGGTTGTTAGTATAGGAAAGTTAAATTAAGAATAGAAAATTGTATTTTTATATATTCAGACACAATAAAAATTATATTTTACATGCAAATATACTGGATTTTCTTAAAAAATTAACATTAAACATGTGAAATAAATAATAAAAAATCTATTCTCATTCTCATTTTTTTTTTTTATAAACTCAACTCAACTCTAAAATAAATTATTTGCTATTATAATTTCGGAAAAAAAGACCTGGGCTTTGACTACTTTAAATGGTCAACGTAATGTAATTACAATGTTTAATAGTTTAACTAAAGTAAATAATTTGAAATGAAATGATGAAATTTAATACAATAATTATTATTTTTATCATAATTTCCTTCTTATCATTAGATAATAATAATAAAATACCACAACTTCAGTTATCAGTTAAATATAACATTTTTTTTTTGCTATTTTAAATAATTATTATTGCATTATATAATTAGCATTAATTAATATTAAATAATAAAAATACTATTTTTAAAACTTTAAATTAATAAACAAAATTTATTTAATACTTTAATAATTTAATTTCTTGTTCTTATTCACATAAAAAAAAAACATATTTTATTTTTATTAATAAATTGAGTAAGTTTTGTCTACTTGGTGGTTTTAAAATAAACGTATTTTTAGAATTTTTTTTAAATAAAAAACCTAACGAAACCACGATGAAAAGAACACAGACATTTTTTATTGTTAAATTGTAGCTGGGATTTTCTTTTCTTTATTTATAAATTCCCAAATTAATTTATGATAAAAATTTGGTGTTGGGATATTATATGAATTAAACACGTAGATAAGCAAATAATCAAACATTATTTGTTGCAGAATATTGTGACTGTACCCAGCTAAAAATCACTAACTATCAATTATTTTATTAAAATTCACAGTTTTAACTGACATAACACAAACACTAAGCAAAGCAATTTTGCTTTTATTATTTTCTACAGACGTTTCAACTTAGCGTAAATTTACAAACAGATTAATAAGTAAACAAAAAGTGTTATTATATTATTAAGTGTTATGAAAATAACAATTTCTATTAAACAATTACGTAAGCATAAGATAAGTAAGTATATTTGAGGAAGCTTTTTAAAATAGTCTCAAACAATGAATACTTCGTCTGGAATTCAATTCTACATTGGTAAGAGAAATATTAGGACTGAAGTTTTGAACTGTATATTTTTACTGTTTGCAAAAAGAACAAAACTAAAAGAACAAAACTTTGCTATTATTTAAAATGGAAACTCTTAAATTAACACTTAAACCGGTAGACCACAAAGGTATAGTCTGCGAAGGTAAAATTGAATAATTTGCTTTCATATAAGCATCCTTTATGAAGATTTCTAAAAATTCTAAAATTGTTTGCCAATAGTCATAATCGTCCGAAGACTTTATTTTACAGAATACATATCTTGCTTAAAGGATTAATAAACTGAAAAAATATGAAATAAAAACTGTCCAGGCTTTTAAACTTAAACCTCTTAATCACGAAAAGACAGTATAATAGCAAATTAAAAATGAAAAATAAAATCATAGTATGCCGAAAAACAAATAAAACCATGTCAAAGTTCAGTTTTCGAATTGTTTCTTTTCATTTGATATTATCCTGTATCAATCAATATACTTCAAACGTAGAATAAATAGTAGAAATATTATAAATGAAAATTATGAATGCAAAACAAAATTATAAAATAATTTTTAATAATTAATAAACTATCAATACATAAATTAATAACAATAATAATAATTAATAGAATTAAAAAAGTGTTTTCGAAAGGTTTTTTTTTATTATTAAATTCAAAGATAAAACGAAAAATTCTTTTGCCAATTCGTTTGACATTTAAAATTTTGCTTAAAAATTTTAAATTAAAATTATAGAAATGTTTTAAAATATTAAATTAATTTGAACATAAAATAAAAACAAACTTATTTCTAATTTAACTATATGAAAAAAAAACCTATCAAATGGCAGACGAAGATGCTATACAAAATCTCATTGGAAAAATGGGAATATGGCAAGGCAGTATTTCTGTGTTTATTACATTAATTAAATTTCCAACTGCTTGGAATCTGGTAAATAATAAAAAGATTATTTAATATTTTGATTAATAATTTGTTTTTGTAATAGATGGGTATTATTTTTATTGGACCAAAAATGACATATTTTTGTGCTGAGACTAAAGGTACCAACAAAACAGATGTTGATGCATGCTCAGATGACTGTGCAAAAATAGAATATAATCGGACAACATTTTCAGAAACAATACAAACGGAATTCGGTATGGTTTGTGAAAAAGAAACATTGTTAACGTTATCACAATCTCTAGTCATGTTTGGTGTGCTTGTTGGTAGTTTTATATTTGGATATTTATCGGATAATTTTGGACGATATAAACCGTTTTGCGGTGCCATACTCTTTCAATTTATTGTTTCATTTTTAGTTGCACTCTCCCCAAATATATGGATCTTTTTATTTTTAAGATTTTTTGTTGGTGCTTTAAGTTCAGGATCAATGCTAATTGGGTTAGGCAAAACATTTAATTTAAATAAAATAATTAATTAATTAAAATTATAATATGTTTAATTTTTTAGATGGGTTATCATATTAGAGATCATCGGAAAACAATATCGTGAACTTTTTACAGTACTATTTTATGTTCCATTTAATATTGGTTTATGTTTTATGCCATTATTTTCTTATTATTATCGTAATTGGAGGCATTTTACGATAGTTTATACAATACCGACAGCTGTTTTATTACTATACTTTTGGGCAGTTCCAGAATCACCGCGGTGGCTAGTATCAAAGAATAAAGTTGATAAGGCAGCAAAAATAATTGAAAAGGCGGCAAAATGGAACAAATTACCAACAGAACAAATACGGGAACAATTAGTTTTAGCTGCAGCAAAATTTCAAACAGGCGAAGGAGAACAAAAAAAGAAATACGGTGTTGTATCTTTGTTAGCTTCACCAAAATTGCGATTTAAAACATTCGCTTTATGGTCAAATTGGTTTACTGCTGGCTGTGGATTTTACGGAATATTACAATATATTGGACAGTCATCATCGAATATTTTCATTAATGTTTTGATCACAAATCTAATTCAAATACCTGGCTCTATACTTTGTATATTTATGTTAAGGCTTTTAGGTCGTAAAAAAACTACCTTTATAGCGAATATGGCAACAGCAATATCATTATTTATATATGCATTTATACCATCTAAATTTGATCTGTTGAAAAGTGCATTGGCAATTATTGGTTTAAGTGGAATGAACATTTTATTTCCTGCAATATATCTGTATACAGGAGAAGTGTTTCCAACAGTTGTACGAAACCTTGGAATTGGCACATGTTCTACAATTTCTCGTGTTGGTGGAATATTGGCACCATTTATAATCAGTTTAGGGAAATTTAGCGCAGTGTTACCGCCACTTTTATTTGGTTTAATTGCTCTAGTATCTGCTATATTAACATTATTTTGGCTTCCAGAAACATTAAATAAGCCACTTCCTGAAACTTTAGAGGACGCTGAAAATTAATGAATTAAGTAATGAATGAATGAGTGTGCTGCTGAAATAATATTTAAAAATGATTTTGATTTTATTTTATATCAAAAAAAAAGAAGCGCTACTTATAAGTGGGGGAAAAATTAATCAAATTAAGTTGTCAGTAAAATTTCAGTTTTGATTGTATTTTGAATGTTTATATAATAAAAGCGAGAATAGTTTAGTCATATATAGCAAGAAAAAAAAAATTGTGTCATAATTATGGAATAATTATTATGGATTAACAACAATACGATAATTACAAATAAATTATGATGATTAATTTGATAAAAATTGTATTAAATTATGTTAAATTATGAGAAAAAATTGTGATTTTTAGGCTACTATATATTGTAAAAAATTGATTTTAAATTTATATAAATTATTTTTTATCTTTAAAAAAAAAACTATTTTTTGCGATTGTGAATAAAAAAAAAATTGGGTGTGTGAATAACAAGCAAAAAAAAAAAAAAAATAATAACAAATTAAAACAAGAATTAATTATTTATTCTAGACTTTGTAATTTCTATTTTCGTCTTTACTCGTTTAATATCAATTTTATTTATTCAATATTTTCATATAATAATAATTTTATCATTTTTTAATTGTAAACAAAAACTGTTTACTTGTTATTAATGTAAACATTTTCATAAACACTTATTTATTCTGTACATTTATACATTTAATTGATCGTATATAAATTAATTAAAAACAATAAGGAAAGAATTTTATAATTATTAATAAATTTGCTTTTTTTAATGCATTTAACTGTTAATATAATAATTTTTATTCAAGGATAATAATATTTAAATTGAAAATAACTAATAATTGAAAACAAACTAAGTGAAATTAATATTGCACTTGCAAACGACCGTGATGGTTTTAATTCATTTGCCATTTTACAAGCATAATTTAAAATCAATAATTTATTCTTTCTATCTTAACTAAGGAAATAGCTGTTTGATAAATTGTAATAAAGATATGTACATACTTTTATTGAATTTCTGGATTCTGGGTAAAATTATTTGGTTTATATTTTATTCAATAATTGTGTGAAACTGGATGAAATTGTACAAAATTATAGCTAGTTCTAGTCATAATTTCTAATATTGTCAATTTCTGCGTTGTCTGTTACATAAATATTTTTTTTGTAACTTTTGGATAGATAAGCTTTCTTAAAGCATATTGCTGGTCACGTTGCAAGTTCACTGGCACTATCCATAATATACTAAATAGACTACCGCCCTCGGTAACTGCCTAGTTTATATTAAGAAAAATCCATCCCTGTTCATCTCTGCTATTGTATTCCCCCAGAAAACATCTCTTTCTATGCGTTTAACAGTCTCAAGTCTACGATATTAAATTGTTCCTGTTTTTGCTTAAAATTTATTTAATTTCAATATTTTTGTACAATATATACAATGACTATTTACAGCATACATTTATTTAGAAATTAAATTATAATACAAAAGCAATTATAAATTCAATGAATATATTATTAGCAAAATTGCAAACTGAAAAAAAAAAACAGAAAAAAGTTAACAAATTGAAATGTTTATTAAAACTGATTGCAAATTAGTAATTATTTATAATACAGATCGCTAAGAACGATCAGCATATTTTTTTATCGTTTTAGGCAGTACAATAATATGAGAAAAAAATTCTTATTCTTTGAAAATAATTCACATTTAATTTAAATTTTTGTTTATATTTTGTGGAGACGAAAAACAAAATAAAAGCATTAAAGTCGAAAGACTTGAATTAGGGGAAACCCAATAAAAATTTAAAGTCAAAAAATAATTTTAGAATAATTTATGAAATAAAGTAAATGATTCTAATTTTAAATTAAAGAGCTATTGTGAATTTTTAAGTAAAAAAGCAATTAAAAAAGTTTTAGTTTAAACTTCCTTTTGGAGATCGTTATATTTCATCATCATCATTTATTTGCTATTGTGTTAGAATGTCAGCATTGAATTGTATACGCAAGTGTTTAATTCAGAAATTCAGAGTAGTGTAAAATTAATGTTATTTTTCTATTCTAAAGGATTAAGTTTTATTTTGCGATTTCTATAAACAAACACTAGTGAAGAATAATTTAATTAAATAATAAAAAAAAAATAAAGTTCTATCCTCAGTTATAGTTGTGCAATTTTTATTTGTTTTGCTTACTAATTTGATCGTCATACTCCATAATAAACGTTTTGTATTTTTTCAGTGGCTGTTTCAACTTATTGTATATTTGCCAGTTGCCAAGGTACGTCGAACTTTACAATTCCACTTTACATTGTTGAAATTTAAACATTTATAATGCTTAGGAAAAATGGATATTGAAGAATTTTAAAGTACAGACAATCAGACTCATGTAATACTCATATGAATTAACCAACTAGACAAACAGATGAATATTTAATTTATATATTATTAAATAATAATTAATTTAGATATAATAAATTAATTTTATAATAAAAATACAAACTACAAATAAACAAAAACAAGAAACAAATGCTGATGTAATGTTTGTACAAAAAAAGAGAATATTTTTTTATATCTTTTTAAAATATGTTTCCATACAAAAATTCATTTATGTATAATAATAATTATAATATTTATAATAACAATAAAAATAAAGAAGTTAATAACCATCTCTAGCGGTTAGTAATGTAGTGGGGATGTAATAATTGTTTAAAACATCAAAAAAAAAAGTAAAAAAGTAAAAAAGTTTCTTTACTTTAAAGAAATGAAAAGAATTATCGATAATTTTTAAATAAAAAATGAAAAAATAAATAATAAAATTATGAAATAAATTATCGTAAATGAATATGTGTGTCTGTCTCAATTGTAATATTGTATAAATAAATAATAATGAATAATATTGAATAATTGATAACCTATAAGTCAAGACTAATAATTATTATTAATATAATTTATCGAAAATATTTAATTCAAATAAATATATATGTTATTATTCTTTCTTATTTATTTATTTATTTTTTTATTCCTGATTTATTTGTGATCAAAAACAAGTTTTGATTTGATTTAAAAAAATGAACAAATAAACATGTAAAATTTAAAGAGAAAAATCATTTGGAATCATACTGGCAGCGGCCACGTTGCGTTATATTTTTAGTTATTTTTGTTTTGTTTTTTGTATTTTCTCTTTACTTCTTTTATTATTTTCAGTTTGAATTGTGTCAGGCGTGCGCGCGCGCACTTTTCTTGGACTGACTTCAGCACTTGATTCGTTATTTTTACTAATTTCGGTTATTATTAAAAATTGTTGCTTTTTTTGTTGTATTTTTATTAATAATCAAATAAAATTAATAAATTAAACATACATAAATACAAAAAAAAATTATATTTTGTTACATAAATGTACAGTGTTTTGTTAATATTTGTTTTTAATTATTTGTTTTTGAATTAAAATTATTTTTATGGAAGGGATCAAACATTTAATTTAGAATTTCAAAAAATATAATTAATTTAATTTACTCATCTCTGCATTGTGATGAGATAAAGTTAAGTTTTTTAAAAAAAAGGAACAAAAATTTGTTATTTTTTCAAGTAAATAAAGTTTTATAAAGAAAAGTGATTAATAACGAATACAAGTTTAATTAATTTTGTTTATTTCTTCTTTGTTTTAGTTTTTTTTTTCTTTGCGGTTTAAATTAAAAATTTTTTTTTGCTAGTTTGTGAATAAAAATTATAATAAAAAAAAATGTGCCACCAGTTAATAAAAAAAATAATTTAAAAAAAGCAAAACAATGAAAGTTATTTTTAAAAATAAATTTTTTATTTTGTGTTTTGTTAATACAACCGTAAAAAAGTGAATTAAATAAAGAAAAAAAAATTGGTTTTTGTTTTTTGAAATTAAATTAAATATTAAAAAGCATAAAATAATAAAAACGGTAAAAGTTACTGCGTTAAATAACACAAAATTAAAACTCAATCATACGTACATGTACGCTTAGACACGTTGGTTTTAGCAATTTATGCAAATCCTATATACTTTGTAATTTTTTTTTTATCAAAATAAAATTAATTTCTATTTCTACTTTTATTTTCGGTTCAACATTTGCTTCTTTCTTGTTCTGTGGCCTTTTTTTTCTTTAGATAATTTATTTTTGGTTAATTAATGTGAAATTATATTTATCTATTTGAAACTATTTCCAAAGATCAGTTAAGTTCGGAATAAATAAATAAATTGATATTAACAAAATGAATCAACATAAACGATATGCAGGTAAAAAAATAAATAAATATGTGATAATTAATAATATAATGTGATTATATTTAAATTGTAAATATTTGTGATTTGATGATAATACAAAAAGAAAATAAAATTATTTAAATTTATTGTCGCTAAGCCTCATTTTGTATTTTCGAACAATACTGATCGTTAGATAACAACGAAACCAGCTAACGACCATTTTTATACAAATATAAATTTCTCTATGTTAAACAATGCGTGAAGTTCTCCGACTTGCAATATACAGTGTCGCACTTGATCGTGTGTAGCTGCTAAAAGTAGAAAAAAACTATTGCAAATCCGATGTGATAATGATCATAACCTTGATCCGAAAAAATAACTATTTCAGCAAAAAAAAAATTTATACAACATCGATATTTATCTAAAATGTGCTCATCGTCACATTGTTTTTAGTTTTTTTAACGGAAGGAGTTGCATTTCTTTACTACAAATTTTGTGTGATAGTTTTTAACAGTTAATTAGTTTTATTTTTTTCATTAGTCATTCATAATTACATATGCATAGCATATTTTATCATTCATTTCTGTATTTCCCATTGATTAACTAAGATGCTTTCTCATTAAATAATTATTTTAAAAACTTTATTTTTATTATCATTTTAAAAATATAAAGTTGCAATGAATAGTCCAAATGGTGCGGAAACTAAAGCATTGGCGGGTGATGAAGATGTTATACAAAAACGTATGGGCAAAATGGGAATATGGCAAATAAGTATCTCATTGTTTATCTGTCTAGTGAAATTTCCGACAGCATGGAATTTGGTGAGTTTTTTTTCTATTTAAGATAAAAAATCATTAAGATTTTTTTCGGGAATTCAGTATCCTTATTTATAGGCCATTTCTTACTAATTCCAGATGAGTATTATTTTTATAGCACCCAAAATTGATTATTACTGTGTTGGTGAAAATGGTGCTGTATTACCAGAAATTCATCCGTGTGCAAGTGAATGTCCTCGAATAGAATTTAATCGGACCGTATTTTCAGAAACAATTCAAACTGAATGGCACTTGGTATGCGAAAAAGAATCTTATGTATATATATCGCAGGCTCTTGTTATGCTTGGTGTACTTATTGGTAGCTTTATATTTGGATATTTGTCGGATAATTATGGACGCTATAAACCGTTTTGCGGTGCAATTTTAGCCCAACTAGTGTTTGGCATTATAATATCATTTGTCCCATATTTATGGATGTTTTTACTTTTAAGATTATTAATTGGAACCGTTACTGCTGGATTTATGTTAATAGGGTAAAAGAAATCATTGATAATCAAATATTATTATCTTATTTTATTTGTTTTTTTTTTATATTTATGTTTTTTCTTTTGTTCTTGTTGCAGGTGGGTTATTATCTTAGAAATTATTGGAAAAGATTATCGTGAACTATTTACAGTTATCTTTTACATTCCATTTAATTTTGGTTTATGTCTAATGCCTTTGTTTGCTTATTACTATCGTGATTGGCGACATTTTATGATCTCATACTGTATACCGACATCAATTTTATTGTTGTACTTTTTCACAGTGCCAGAATCTCCACGATGGCTGATTTCAAAAAATCGAGTTAATCAAGCAACAAAAGTAATAGAAAGAGCTGCCAAATGGAATAAACTGCCGACAGAAAATATACGTAATGATGTCATAAAAGTCGCTGAGAAATTTGAACCAGGATCTGGTGTTACTGTAAAGAAGTATGGTGTTATGTCACTTTTAAGAACACCAAATATGAGACGTAAATCATTTGCTTTATGGGCTAATTGGTTTGCTGCGGGTTGTGTTTTTTATGGACTGTTACAATACATTGGACACTCAGCAGGCGATGTCTTTATGGATGTATTCATAACAAACGCAATTCAAATTCCTGGCTCAATACTCTGTGTTGGAATGTTACGATATTTAGGCCGTAAGAAGACAACAATTATTGCAAACTTAATGACCGCAATTGCAACTGGTCTAATTGCTGTAGTTCCACCGGATTATGCTATATATAAAGTATATTTAGCAGTTATCGGTTTATGTGGAATGAACATTCTTTTCCCAGCTGTTTACTTATATACTGGCGAAGTTTGTCCTACAGTAGTCCGAAACATTGGTTTTGGAACATCCTCAACAATCTCACGTGTTGGTGGCATATTAGCACCATTTATTTTAAGTTTAAAAATATTCGGTCATAGTATACCGCCAATTATATTTGCTACAATAGCATTTGTTTCTGCAATGTTTGTATTTTGGCTACCAGAAACACTACATCGACCACTACCAGACACTTTGGAAGATGGTGAAAATTTTGGTAAAAAGCGATAATAATGTAAATAAAACTGAAAAATATATTATTTATAAAAATAGTAAAGTGTAAATAAGCATAAAAAAATTTAGTCATTTGTATAAAAGTGTTTACAAACAGAAAATATTATAAATAAATAATAAAATAATATAAATTATATATTATTTTTTTGTTGAAACAGAAATGGTAGACAATTTTTTTCATAAAATCTTTAATTATATTGTAATAACTATGCTAGAATAGACTGTTTATCATTTTGTCGGCATTAAATTAATTAGTTTATTTGATAAACGAAGCAAAACAAGACAAATACAGAAAAAAAAGTGATTAGAAAACTTAACTTCAATGGACTTTGCCTTAATCATTTTAACTGTTCTCAGTTCTTATGTCTTTGCTGAGAATTGTTGTCTACGCTAAACTCTAGCGGTAATAAAAGTAAGTAGATTAATTTCAAAAAAACGTTTGAAACTTTAATAAATTTATCATTTTTCAAAACAGTTATATTAACCGATTGGCTTAAAACTTAAAAATGGGAAGAAAAATATTTTTTAATTTAATTAAATTTAATTTATTATTGTACTAACACTTTATGATAGATCACTGACTTCTTTTTTGTATTTTTAATTACATACAAATTAACTATAGTTGCTATTTAACAATTATTATTTATTTTTTTGTTTATCTTTAATTAAACAAATTAAAAATATTGCTACGACATTTTTTTATATTTTCATCTTTATTTTTCTGCTAATAATATTAAAAAAAATAACTTTTTTAAACCTAAATATTAAAGTTTAACCACAAAAAAAAATCTTGTATAAATTATTATTAAGATTTAGTTTCATATTAGATATTTCAATAAATTTTTCTTTAATTTTGTGTATTAATCAACAGCATAATATTTCAGTGGCTAATTAATTTTTATTTTTTTTATTATGAATAATAATAATAATATTAATATTTGCTTAAATAATATTATTGCTAAAACAGCGAGCTACCACATGTAGTTTATTACATTGAATATACAATATTATACGCATAAACAATACAAATTTATATTTATATCAATTTTATTAAATAAATTATATATTTTTATATTATCTTTTAAATAAATAATTTTAGCATAATATTATAATTTAAGAAAAAGTTAGTGAGGAGCCTTTAAATAAATAAATTTCAAAAATAAAAAATCATCAGTTTGATATAGACAACAGCACAATGCAGGTGTCTCTTACCTGTTTATTTTGCTAAATTATATTCTAACAAGTGACAATACTGTTTATATAATTTTATTGTTTCTTCAATCAATTTAATTAAATTAAAAAAATATTTATTATTCTAAAACAGAATATAAAATATTAAAAAAAAAAAAAATTAAATTATTTGTATTTTGCTATTAGTTATTGTTTTAATCTGTTACCGACTACAGTGTTTTTCTACAATAAAATAAAAAGATAATAATATTTTTTGTGAATGAACAAGATTTAATGTGTAGTTTCCGGTTAAATAATATTAATAAAATAAAATATAATAAACAATTTAATAACTAGGATTTTTATTTATTTTTTTTTTTTATAAAGTGATTTTTATTATTTATATAAAGAACAATAATTTATTAATTCTTAATTTTATTAATACTTATTAAATTGTTAAGGTAATTTTATTTATTAGAAACAAAAAGTGGAAGAAGGAGAAGAATAAGATTTTAATTAATTAAACGTTATTAGTGATGTTTTGTGTATGGAAATAAAATAAATAATATTTGCGCATAAATAAAACGAAAATTAATTAATATTATCAATTTTTAAAAGCATTTGTACACGGTCTTTTTAATATCAGTAATAATCATTAATTATATTATTTATTTTTCTTATAACTAAGTGTGTACATAATCATTTATCACTTGTATTTATTGCTTTTAATAATTTATTATTATAATTATTTATTATTTAATTATTAATTATTTATAATAAGCTTGCAAATTGCTTCTTTTTTTTTTGTATAATTAAAAATATTTTTTTTTTACTATTAAATAACAAACAAAACGAAGAATTTTTTATTATTATTTTTTATTATTATTAAAGACATTTATTTATTTAAATAGCATCGAAAAGAAAAAATTAAATAAATAAAATGGAAAAAAATTTATTGAATAAAACAACAGAAACATTGAAATTGAACAATTTTAATCAACAATGTTTAGTCGGTTGTATATACAAATGTTCATCATTTTATTAAATTCTTTATTTTTTTATTATTATTATTATTAGTAGTATGTTTTTTTATTTCTGTGTTGCAATTTAATAATAAATAAAATAGGGAAATGCGTCAATTTCCTATACTTAATTATTTTCATTTGTTTTACTCAATTTAAGTATTATTATCTTGTTTTAGTTAGATTTTTTATTTTGTTTCTTCTTTTCAAATGCACAAAATATAACCAATAATAACTTTTTTTTATTCAATTAATTAATAATGTTATATAATTATTTTTTTAATTTACTAATTTAATTACTTTAATGTTCCGAAATATAGTTAAAAATTGATTAAGAATTGTAAATAAATCGAATTGATCTTTGATTTTTAAATAAGTGTAATTAATAAAGTTTCGTTTTAATATATTTTAATAATACCAAAAATACTGTTACAATAATGTCAAGTGTGGGCAGTTAATTTGATAAATTTAGTTAAGTAATAAAAAAAAAAACTAATTATTAAAAAACAATTAGAGTAAAAACGTTTATAAAATAAAATAACGAAACCACAAACTGTTTATAGATAAGTTAAAAATTAAAACAACTTTAACATTTATTTAAAAAAAAAAATTAAAATTCAAAATTTAAATATTTTAAAATAAATAACCAAAAAAACACACAAACTATGCAAACACAAAAGCGTAAAAAAGCACAACAAAAAAAATGTTTTTAGCTAATTAAAAGATAAATAAATAATTAGTAAATATTTAAATAACCAATAAACCGAATAAAAAAAAAATTTACTTTATTTTTTTGTTTTAATATTGTTCATTGTTCGCCACATGTGTGAAAAACATTTGGAAATATAATAATTGGACAATATTTAATTAATTTAAAAATAAAAAGGAAAGGAAACGAAAAAAAGTAACGATGCAAAAGCATAAAAAGCATATAGGAAGTGGCGAGTGTGAGTTGGGCACAAAAGTAATGCCATCTGTTGAAGAAAATGGTGAAATAATGCGTCTTTTAGTACGTTGCAAACAGTGCGATGTCAGTAATACAGTGAATGGTGATAATTTCGATGGATTTTGTGATACATGTGAGAAATGTCGTACAAATGAAACAGGTAATTAAACAATGTAAATGATTTATTTATTTATTTTAAAATTATAAACGCAAATAAAGGTGGCCTAATGTATTTATTTGTTTTGTTTAAAAAATGTAGTTAACAACCACGAGGCAATGCTTAAATTATTATTATTATTACTGTGTGAACGATTTTCTGTTGAGTTTACCGCTTCGTTGTTACTGAACGTTCTACTCTGTAATGATTCATCCTCGATGGGTTGATCATAAATATAGTCATCAGTAAGTGCTTCCTCTTTTAAACTAGGATCATTTATCGGTGATCGATAATCTACTTCTTCGTGATCTGACGAATGCACATCTTCGTGCTCTTGATATTCCTCCGGCTTAACAATTACTACAACGGATTCGGTTGTTGGTTTATGCAAATTATTATTCAATAGTTCATGTTTCTTTTTCAAAAATGTTTTATAAATTGCATTGAAAATGTCACCCAAACTGATTCGTAATAGTTTCTGAATTAGCGGCTTTATATTTAAGGATTCTTTAAATTTATTAACAATTGTCTCAATGTTACTTCGTGTCACCAGTGTATTAACAAGCCCATTCACATCATACTATAATTAATTGATAATAATTTATATTAATTTATGGTAAAAATGATTGTATTGGACAATTATTTAATTAAACAAATTTTAATGAATTATTCAAATCACATAAAAAATAAATTTTAAACAATTTAATCAAAATAATATAATTTTTTTTTTCTTTTCTGTTTGATTGAAGTTTTCTTAATGTTAATTTTGATTATTGTTTTTTAATTCTTTTTTTATCACTAATTTTTTTTTTTGTATTATTAAATAAATTCTTTTGCCAAAATAAGTGTTAAAAAAAATAATTAAAATATAATTATTATTGTTAATGATATCTCTCAGCTAACAATAGCTGATAATATTCGTTGAAAACAATTGCAATTTATGTGTTTTTATTAATTAAACAATTGAATTCAATAATATTATTTTAATTTTACATAAATAGTAAAGTAAATAAATTAATTAATTTTACCTGTACTTTTTCGAATTGTTTAATTGGTAATTGTTTAGCAACATTGATTGGAATTACAGCAATTGATGGTCCTTCATTGTATCCACCATTCAATTGATATTGACGTGCTGTTGGCAACGGTCTTTGTTCATAATCACAGTATGAATTTTTTACAATTGAAAAAATTAATAAAATTATTAAAATATTCATTTTTTTTTTTTGCTAATTAATTAACACTTTTTTATTAAATTATTTAATTTTACTGCAAAGAAAAAACTGGTAAACAATTATGTAACTTAACAAAACAACAAATTTATTCAAACTGATAGCTAAGTAAACATTTCTATGCATTTTATACATGCAAAAAACTGTTAATTTAATTAAAAAATAATCAACCCTTAATTACGGCGTCAGTAATTATCGCTTTTCTAATGCATATAGTTGTTCTTTTTTATAATTTAATTCAATTATGTAATAATATTATAATTATTAATCAATTTGTATTTAATTATTATATAATTTATACTTTATTGAATAATTATTAATAAATAAATATTATTTTTTTATATTTTTAATTGAATTAGGAAGTATTTTATTAAGTTAACATTTTTTGTCTCGTGTAAAAACTTATTTATAATCGCTTAAGATTCTCACTAATGTATATAAATTTGCATACATTTCGGTGTTTAATTTTTATATTTTTACAAAAATACAGTTTCGTTTCTCTTGCAATATTACAATATATTTGCAAAGAATTTTTTTTTTAAATATCGTTTATCCAGGGTTAGCTTAGTGCAAAATAATATTTTACAAAATTGATAGTATTACTCACAATGTGGGTGTTTAGTTTTTTTTTCCGTTTTGATATTAATTAAAATAAAACTTATTTACTTTTATTAATTTTATTTTTGATTTTTATAAACTTTTACTGTTTATATAAAATTTTTCAATTTAAATTTCATCTCTTGTACTTTTTTAATTAAAAATCGCAATTCTAATTCTAATTAAAAGAAAAACAAAAAAAAGTAATAATAAAACGAAATATAATGAAAAACTTTTAATAATAATTGTTATACTAAAATATAATGGAAGAACTGCTATATATATATATATATATATATATTAAATGTTTAACACTGAAACGTAAACAATCAATCACATTGTGGTATGCAAAAAAAAAAAAAACATTTTTCAATTTTTCTATATTATTATCACAAAGAATAAAATTAAAAAACACACAAAATATATATGTAGCTTGTGGTGTTTTTATATGTCGCATAAAAATAATACATATTCCATTGAATAAGTTAAAATTAAATGCAAGCAACGAAATGCAAGCAATAAACAAACGCTAAAAGGTAATAATAATAAAAAAAAATCATCAAAGCATAGATAAAAATGTAAATATTAAGGTAAGATTTGCAATTCGTTACACGTTAGAGTTTTTACTATTTTGCTAGTTTTGTATACAATTTTTTGTACGAGTAAAACAGAGAGATAATCCAAGAGTTTATCGATGAAAAGCATATTTAAATTTTTATTTTAAATGAAAAACGACAACTGGAGTCCTTGACCTATCTATAATTATTGTAAAATTGAGGTCAGTTAGCTGCCAATTTTACTTTAGGCAAAGAGAAACAAAATAGAGTAAAAAACTATGATGATAAATATATTTAATACATGTTAGGGCGTCATCGCCACGATTTATCTATTCTGTTTTTGTTTCCTTTTATTTTATTGTTATTATTTTTGTACTTGAAACTAATAAAAAAAATTAATTTAATTTGATTTTTCTTTTGCTTTGTTTTTATATATTTTTACTTTTGTTTCGGTGCTTGTTATTTAAATAGAAATGATTTGTTTATTCCTCTAAATCTTCAGTTGATCGTTAAAATCGCTGTGTAAAGGTTAATGGATTGTTTATGTTTTCTTTTCAATTTTTCTTTCTATTTTTTTTATTGTTATTATTATTATTATTTAAATTAGTTTAATAGAAGAAAATTAAGACAAAAAAAAAATATGTGGAAAAATATTAAACATAATAAACAATGAACACAAGTTCTGGCAAATGCTTTTCTTTATTTATTTAAAATTTTCTCTAACCAAAAAGTTTTTCATTTACTGAAAATACTTGCGATTAAATGCAAAAAAAAAAATATTTTTTTTTCTTGTAAATTCACTTGGTTTGTTTATATAAATTAAGGAAAAATTCAATAATTAACAAACAAATAATTACCTGTAACTGTTTAATTATCTTTATTCCTTGGCAAATTTTCAAATTTTGAATACTGACTAGTCGGCTGCTAGAAACATTTTAATCTTTGAACTTTTTTAGTTAATAAATTTGTTTATTTAATTACAATTTTTTTTTAATAATTCAATGAAAAGGTAATATTTCTAATGAAAAATAACAGAATAACTTTTCTCCTGCAAAATTGTATTTGTTCCTTTCTACTTATTTTGTATCAAATAAAAATTGTTTGTATCATTGTATGAGAGTCGAGAGAGAATTTTTCAATGCTAAATTCTCCGCCTTACCACCCAATCGCATTTTTTAATTATTTTTTTTTTATCTTGTTTTACTACAACTACAAATACTATTTTGTTTCTTTAAATTACTTAATCTATTTTATTTTATTTTTTTCTCTTAAATTAAGTATAAATGTTGAATTTTCCAATGTAATTGTTTTTAATAAATATATATTTCTTCTGCTTTTTTTTCTTTACTTGTTATTATTGTTATTAATTACTTTTGTTAAACATTAACTACTTTACTATGGTTAAGGGTTAAAGGTTACATCTTACTTATATACATTTTTTTTTATTATAAGTGTATTATTGATAACAACAAAGGAAAATAATTGTTTACCCATTGCTTCAAATCCAACATATTACATTTGTTATATTGTTTCTATATACATATATTTGAGTTAAGAACTCATTTATTGTTTTTATCTTCGTTGTTACCACCATCCCTACATTGTTATTGTCAACTATTTATGTAAACAAAAAGAAATTTATATACAAGACACAAAATACACAACAATTTAAAAAAAAATAAAATAAAATAAAAATCTCAATTTTATCTTCTCGCAGTCGCAGATTTTTTTTTGTTTTTATTTTATTTTCTATATCCTACTCCAAATATCCACATCACATATAAATATTATATATATATATATATACCTAGTATAACATAACATCTCATCGTCTTCTCATATAATCAGTATGGTTTAGTCATTTAGTAACATTCAGCTTGTTTCCACATTCAGTTGGTTAATAAAGAAGAAAGCAAAGAAAATAAAAAAACACACTTAAAATTCACTTTGCCAAAATAAAAATAAAATTAATTAAAAACGTTTATTGTTTAAATATTAAAAGAACAAAAAAAAATAGTGAATTAATTATTATTTTTATAACAAAAAAAAATTAAAATTAAAAATCTAATTTTGGATAATAAAAAAAAAGTATTTGTTTTTCCAATCAGTAATAATCCAATCAGTATTAATGTAATTTAAATAAAAGTTATAAATAGGGAAAATAATTTTTGATTTTAATTATAAAAAAAATAATAATTGTTTTAGTGTTTTTTTGTTTTGTTTATTTTTTTTCACATATAAAATCGCTTAATTAGCGAATAACTAATTAAATAGTTCTCTATGATTATTACTATTTTTTTTTTCATTATTTAATTAAATTGTTTCTTATTTGTACTTTATGATGTTTAATGATTTTATTTCCCCCCCGTTTTGCAATTAATTCTCTCTTCTACATTAATTATTTATTTTTAAAAATTAATTTTCAAATTAAAAACTCTCGTATTTATTTTTTGGTGTCTGTTAAGTAAAGTAACTTCGGTGTTATTATTTATATAGTTCTTTTTCCCTTTATACAAATAGTTTTAATGAATGCAGCATCATATGCAAAGTAGTTTATTTTTTCTTTTAAGTTTTTGCATTAATTATTTAATAATATAATTTCTATTTATTTATTTTTTTTTGTTTAAATAAAATTTGTTTAAAAATTCTCGTTGAATAATTTATATAGTTTAAATATTTATTTGATTTAATAGTCATTCATGTGTAACAAAGCGAGTTTAATAACAAGTTTTTCATTACAGTTAAAAGTGTTAATTTCAATTGAATCAGACACGTACATTCTTTAAGATTTGAATTAAATTTTAAATTATTATTATTATTTAAAAAAAAAATACTTTAAAGTGATTTAAATTAATAAAAACAAATAATTAAAGTATTTTTAATGTAATGAACAAAACTATAAATGTATTAAAATATGTGTACATTTGGTGTTATTAATTATTAAGTGTTTATAATTAATAAATCATTAAGTTTTGTTAAAGAAAAATTTATTTTAACTGAAAGGAATTGAACTTTTAACCGTTTTTCGGTGTTGGAACTTTATTATAAATTTCTATATTTTTGTTCGTTGGTTCGTACAACATCAAGGAAAATTAAGAGCAATAAAAAGGTGAAATTTTAATTTATCAGTTTTTTTTTTTTTGGTAAAATTTAATATAAAAGAAAAAACGTTAATCCGGTTTTTATGCTTAATTTTAAATAAAAATATTTTTTTTTTATTATATTGCTGACATTTGAATTGATATAGGCAAAATTATTAAGCAAAAGTATGCCACAGGGCATCTCATACGTAAATTTGTAAAACGATTTTTTTATTTTTACATAAATACATAAATAAATCCAAACAAAAAAACTGATTTGACAAAATCAGTCTGGAATCCAATTTATTGAAATAAAAAATTATTTGATTTATAAATTTGTCCTGTTATGACTTTTAAAATGTTAAATTTATTTCCACCAACAACAATACCCCCACGATTATCCACAATTTGGTTGTTTTTCTTATCTAAATCAAATAATATAAAAACGTTTAAACATGAAACATAAAAGATCTAAAGGGGCAAAAACCTTATCTTCATTAAAATAAAAAGAAAAGCAAAACAAAAAAAGAAAATTCCAAGTACAGAAAAATTTTCTTAAATAAGATTAATTCAGTGGAATATCTCTACATCCCTGCGTTTATTTTTATTTTATTTTTTCCTATCCTTTTTTTCGCTTATGTTTACAAATTCACAAAGAGACAGTAAAAGGTACAAACACATTTTACATTAATTTTCTTATTTATTTATTTTTTTTCTTAGCATTAATCAATTAAAATATTTGATTAACGAAATATATATAATTTTTATTTGTTGTTTTAAAATGATGTACGAACATGATGTTATTCTTGTAAAAAATGAAAAAAAAAAAAATAAATAACTAAAGCGAAAACAATCAACAGAGAGAAGAAAATAATAAGAAAAGCAAAAATTCCTAATAAAAAATTTGTAATTTTTGTGTCTGATAGCTTCATATTTTCTTGCTTTTTTTTTTTCTTTAATATTTTTGTGTTGCTTAAAGCATTAAAAATTAACTAAAAATAAACAAAAATTATTATTTATTATTATTTATAACCACAAATTGGTTAAAATACACAAAAAAAAAAGAAAAGAAAGAAAAATGATCGAAGATAAAATTAACAAGGAAAAAGAGAAATAAAAATAATACGACAGTGAGTAAACGTAAGAATAATTAAAGAATAAAAAAATAAATCTCTGTTTCTTCTTCATTTTCTTATTGATGTAAATACAGTAGATGCCGCTTAATCGGGACTCATTTATACTAGCACAATTTGTCCAGATTCAGTGGCTGGCCGAAATTATCCGAAGTTCCACAAACCATACAGAATTAGTGTTTTTATCAAAAATAAAATAAATTCACAAACTATACGCACCTGTACATATGTAAAATAAATAATCATAAATATATGTATTATCAATTCATTAGATAATGTTTAAATATTGTTAAAATGATAAATAAAATGAAAACTTTAATTAAATTTGTTGTAAATATTCGTTCAAAATGCTCTGCCTTTGGTTTTCGCGGGATTGTAGCTGAACAAAATTATTTTCGTTATCCAAACTGTCCCGATTAAACGAAATATTGTGGCCGATAAAGCGAAGTAAATTTGTGTTATTTCCTTGGTTTTAGTTTTATTCCTTAGGATTTGTCCCAAATAAGCGACTGTCCCGATTAACCGGAGTCCCGATTAAGCGGAATCTACTGTTATATGGTTTGTCTGTTGTTTTTTTTTTCTTGTGTATTTACTCTACGTGTGTTTTATTATTATCACATATTTAAGTAAAAAAAAAGAAAAAATTAAAATCAAAAATTAAAGAAAAAAAAAACAACAGAATTTTCTTTTTTAATAAGATGACGACTGCGTCGGCGAATGGTTTGTATCTTAAAGTCTAATGAATTTTTTTTCATTTTTGTTATACATTTTTTGCCGCCTCATTTCTTATTATTATTATCACTTATTTTTTTTTTCTACTTACTTTGTTTTGTTTTAACTGAAATATCTGATTTTTATATTTTATTTTTATTTAAATGGATTATTATTATTATTATTAATATATTAATATTACAATATTCAGTACATAGTGGGTTAGTGCGTGTTAGGTTTTGATGATATGCCAACAAATAATAAAAAAAAAATAAAATAAAATAAAATTAATACATTAAAGTTTTTTTTTTTTAATTTATTTTATAAAAGAAAATATATTCGAGGCGGTTTTTCTTCATTTTTTTTTCTTTCGTTGTTTTAATTTAATTTATTATTTTAATTTTTTTACTTACTTATTGATATGTGAACGGTGTGTGTTTGCTTTATATATATATATATATATTTTAGTGTAAATTTTACACGCAATTTACTTTAATGTAATCAGCGTTGGATAATTGTTTCGGGCGTTAATTGAGACACCTGGTTTATGGTGAAAAAATAAATAAAATAGATTACATTTCACTGTTATTCAATGTGTGATCTGTGTAATACTTGTAATCATAATGCACAAAATTAATTACACCAGTAGAACTGTCGTTAATATTGTAAACAAGTTATTGCAGAATGGAATGTAAAGACTTACAGTCAGAGACTACCTTACTTTATACAACATTTAATTAATTCTAATTTATAACATCACAATCATCTCTTACATACTGAACTTTTGATATTTACAAGCCTATAATTACATTCAGTTTAGATTTTCCATCTTGTCTAGACAAATTTGTGATGAAAATTTATGCTGTAAAATCCACGGTGTCCAACATAAGATGTCCTTAATTAACCATTTAAAGTGTTTATCTGAAAAAATTAAGTTTCCTTACACAAATATTTTGTGCTAGTAAATCATAGTGTTGAATTAGTTGTTTAATATAAAAATTTATTAATAATTATCAATAACATATACTTATAGTTGATACAATATTTAAAGTATAATAAGTTTTCTTGTAACAATCGAGTTTTACATTCTTAACGCACTTTCCTGAAGTCCAGCAAAAACTTATTCAAATTATTGAAAATTATTTAACATGATTATTGGTATAGTTATTAAACCACTGCTGACCAACATCCAATAAACATTGTGTGGGTCATGCATGTTGAAAGTTATAAAACTAATGAGCCATTGTATTTCTCATAAAGTTTAGTATATAGTTAAGCGTTAATAAGGGATAACTAGTCACGAATATAAAGTTTACAGATTAGCCAGTAATATAATTAGTTCTGGAATCAGCCTGTTAAAAAACCCATTCATGGATTAAATTGTCTTTAAATAGGTTTTCAAATACAAATGATCTTTAAGAAATCAGTTCGGGGCGCAATAAATTCGCTCAATCCGTCCATGCGAAAATTCTAAATAATAATAATAATAAATCACGAAAATTGTATACACACAGAGAGAATTTGTATTTGTTTAATTTTATATAGTTTTTCCGATGTGGTGTATTTTTATAGTGTTTTTTGGGTTAAATTTAATTTTATTTTCTTTATAATGATGCGGTTTTTCATAAAATTTTAATTGTAATTTTTAATTACGAATTTGTTTCATAGTTTTTAATCCAGTGTAATTACGTTCTGTTTATCGTAATGTATGTGGTAAATGTGGTTCTTGTTGCTGTTTTTTTTATTATTTATAATTAACTTATTTTAATTAAATTAATTCAAATCAAGTGTTTTTATAGTATAATAGAAGCAAAAAACATTAACTAATAAACCAGTGACTTTTATTTTTCAAATATAGCAAAAAAAAAAGAATGAAAAATCTTAATTTTCCTGCGTTAATAAACTTTATATTATTTTGGTGAATATTTTTCATACTATTTACTGTTTTTATTTGAAGAAAGCATTTTGTTTTGTATTGTATATTTTCTTAATAATACTATTGTATAGTTTATTTAACTTATATAAATGCTATAAAATATAATAAATAATAATAAATAATAATAAATAATAATAATAATAATAATAATAAATAATAATCATGAATAACAAGAATGATAATAGCAAGTAAATGAATATTTTTATGATCATTAAATAATTAGGGTAAAATAGATAATATTAAACGTGTAATAAACTAAATAATCAAATAAAAATAAACATTCTTCTTCCACATTTAATTTAATTTAAAGAATTTATTTATTATATTTTGTCGTTTTGTTAAAATTAATTTTTTATTTAATAAAATTATTACATTTGGTTTTTTTTTCTTAATTTATTTTTCAAATGAAAAACTACAAATATTTATGTTTTTTTTAATGATTTTACAATTAAAATTGTACAAAAAGAAGTAAATTCCTTTTTTTTTTGTTAAGGAAAAACACATTTGTATAGTATTTTTAAATCAATTGTCACTCACTTTGTTATGTCTTACTAAATGATTATTATATCTAAAATGCTATAAAATGTCTTTAACATATAGATATAATGTATAAATTAAATAAATAAATTCATAATATGTAAATTAAAGCCGTGAATTGACAAACGTGATTCGTTTACTGTGATAACAATTTAAATATATTTAAGATAAAATATTATAAATTTTATTTGTTCATCTGGAAACAGGCTAGACACTGTGCTATATATTTAATATATATGTATGTTTATGTTGTTTAGTTTGTAGAAAAAATCCATTCATGCGTACCCTACTAAGTATATTTAGCACACATAAACTATTCTTTAATAATAGTACTAGTCATATTCCCTTTAAGTTTTTATTCGGTGTTTTCAAGATTTCCAACAGAAACCATAGATAGTCACATTAATTTACTCAATATCGTCCATTTTAAACCGAATTTTTAATTAATTATAAGTAACTGTTTTGTTATTGGTTTTTCCTAATGAATTAATAATGCTCAATAGCACTAAATCGAAGGACGGCAAACATTTAAAAAATGATTTTCTGAAAGAAAAATACTATTATAGCTTTTCACAGGAACACTACTCATTTTTACGTTTCGATTAACAATCATAAAACGACAATAATCTATACATTTAACATAACAAATTATATCACAATTGTGTAAAAATATAATTAAAAATGTAAAATTTATTTCATTCGATTAAAAATTATAAACACGAAAACTTTGCACAAACTTTACATTTTCAATTAAAAATAGAAAACCGTTTTGTATTTGACATATATAATTGTCTTAAGACAATATTAATAGGCTTGATCAATTAATTAATATATTTTAAAAACAAGTATTTATTATAATTTCATTTTTTTTTTTTGCATAATTAATGTATTTATTATGCACGATTAATCAATAAAATAAAAAAAACAAAACCAGACAATTTTTGTTGCTTAATCTGATATTTTAAGTATTTTGTGTTGTTATTATATAAAAAAAACATTTCTGGTTTATAATGATGATGATGGTTAAATAACAGCGACTTAATGTGTATGTATTATTATTATTAACACATGTAATTGCATATATAAAAAGTCTATAAATTGTTTATTATGATAGCTGTCATGTCTAATAAATTTTATAATAATAGTGTATTAAGTGAAAAATATAAATTAAATAACAAAGCTCCTTCAAATAAATTGTACTTTTCTTATTAAATTACGACAAGACATTTTTTTTTTAATTCAATAATAATAATTATTATTATTCTTATTACCAATTTATGAATATTTAATTAATTGTTATGTTAATTATTTTACCATTAAAATAAATAAGGTTAGTGTTGAGCAGAAAAAAAAGTTATTTTGTATTTTGTACTGAGATAAACTTGTTTTTTTTTACAGCAATCATTAATTTTTTTAATTATTTATATATTGAAAAAAGAATAAGCAGTATTTGTGCAAATTTTCTTTAATAAAATGTTGGAAGTAAACAGATGCAAATTTGAAAAAAAAAAAATAATAATAAATAAATTACAAGCAATAAAGATATAAATCATTATTTAATAAAAAAAATTTATTACTTAAACACTTGACCAATCTTTTATTTTTATTTTGTAATTTTTTTCTTAATTATTATTATTATTATTTATTCCTTTTACATTTTTTTTTTAATTATTGATTGGAAATAACGAATTTATTTATTGGTTTATTTAAAATCTCTGTCAAATCAAATAAATTATGTTGTTTTACAATTTATTTATACTTATTTATATTTATTTATTTAATTTTTTTTCTTAATCCTATAAATATCTTCTACTTTGCTATTTTGTAATAAAAAAAAAGAAGAAAATTCAACAAGAAAATACATTAAAAATTAGCTATAAAATACTCACAAGACATAAATTTATTATTATCATTTTTATTATTATTTGTTCTATTATTATTCTTAAATTTTCTCCTATACAGTATTATTATTATTGAATTGGTAAAAGTATTAGAAGAAGACTAAACCAAAAGAAAAAATGAAACAATTAAGTCACGTTGCCTCACAATCATGACAAAATAAACAAATATATTCATAAAAAAAATATAACAAAAAGGAATAGAAAAAGCAGGAGAAAAAAAAGGCAAAAAAAAAAATAAAAAATTCTTATAAAAGTTGTTATGGATTTAAGGACCTCATTACTGACATGTCAAGTTATCTTCATTATATTATAAGAAGATTGTTGATGTTATTCTATTTTTCCTCTCTTCACCGAAATTCATATTTTCCATTACTTGTTTCTTCATAAGGAAAACCATCCATTTTATAATATTCTATCTTATTAATTAATATTTTAAGAGGAGTAAATTGCGTTACTAAACTATACGCTAGGTAAAGTATCTTCGAAAAACAGTAGACAACTTAACAAAAGTAACAACAAGCGGTAATTTGTATACACAAAATATATGCTTTGTAATTTGGACTTAAATACTCATAAAATTATTTGATTGACGTTGATAAACAGATGATGAGTATTTTATTGCTGTATTTTTATAGATTCGTTAAAATATCGCATCTGTAATATTTGTATTAATATCTGTAAACGTTTGATTTTTCCTAAACAAAAACGAAATGAACAAGGAACACTAAAAATACAGCAAAGAAATAGAGCACAGTTTCAATTCCTCAACAATATTTTTATTTTGATTTTTGTTTTATTGAAAACAATGATCATAGCTGCTTTTCAATTAATTCTTAAATAACTCTACTGCTGATGTCATTAGATCACAGTCAAAACACAAAAAAAATAGTATTTTCGCATTTTTTTATCAATTTAATGTTCAATTCTCCGAAAACAATTGTACTTAAAAATTAATGATATCCATTGTTGAGATTCTTCAGAGAACGTAGCAAATTTAGCAGAAAAACTTAAGACTTGTTTAAAAATGCAAAAGCTAATAATTCTTTAATTTTTCATCACAAATATTTAGCGCAGAATATGCTAACTAATTTATTATGTAAAATTTGTCATTTACAAAGTACGGCAAAGTACCCTAAATTTTATTGAAAATGAAAAAAAAAATGTAAAAGCAATATTTGTTTAGGAAAATTGTGACTAATTAATAGAGTCTTGTTATTAAAACTAATTTAAGTAGATGGAATACACTTCGCTAAAAGATTTTGCTATAAAATTTAAAATAGCTGCAGTGAACATTATGGAATAAATTAAATTAAATCCTTAATATACTAAAAAAAATGCAATTTACTAGCATAAAGCATAACTTATGAAAGGTCGGAAGACATTATCAATAACATTGTAATAATAATTTAAAAAAAAAATTTGAATAAAAATTCAGATACTTCCTGTATCCATATAAAAAGATAAACTTTTCTTTACATTATTATCCTTTTTCAATTGCTATTTTAACAAGATTTTGTAGAAAATAATATTACTAAGCAGAAATTCTCTTTAACAAATAACCATAAGACAAGATAGCCATTATAAGACAATTAATTTTCTTATATTAAATAAATGTTATTAATTTTATTTACTTAATTAATTAATTATATACATATATATTTATTTAAAAAACTAAACAAAGCAAATTAGAATTTATAATTTTTATAAGTTTTCTCTGCTGCTTTTTATAAATAAATCAAACTGTTTTACCCTTTGTTCATCTTTAACTAAATGTTTACAAAATTTTATTTGCATAATCTTATTTTATTTGTTTTTAGTATATATAATAAAAGAATTTAATTAATTTTATAACATTTACGAAAATTTTCACATAAAATTGTGTATCATTTACATAATGAATATTCTCAAAACAAATTTATTAATATATGAACAATCAAGTGTGTGTGCTCTATTATTATAATCGCATTTAATGTTAGTAATAATAATAATAATAATTATACATTATTAAAATGTTAATAACTTAATACATTGCTTTTACTGACCATTATTTATGAATAAATAATAAATTAGTTTATTCTTTCTCACCAATTATCGCCATTTAATTGATACTCATTATATTTAAATAATTTTTACATGTTGGAAAATAATTAATTATGCTTATAGTATACGATCAAATTTTGCTTACACCCTTAGGCTATAATTATAATAATAATTTTGTATATTACATAAAGTGTGTTTATTTGTTATATTTTTTGTAAATTGTTAACTTCAGTTAAGCAATTAGAAACAATAGACACCAATTTCATGAACACAAACTTTAAAAGTATAATTTATAAATGATTTTTGTTAGATAAGATAAGATTAAAAAGGACTAAAACATATAAAACTAGAAAAGTATTTTATATTAAAATGGATTTGGACAGGGATGTTGAACCATTAATACCGTCTAACGTAACTCAACTCTTATCAACTGTAATTTAAGCGATATTTAATAGAATATTAAATGTATTCGAGAGTTAAACTATAACTTTATGTTTTTATTTGAATTAATTATGAAATATGTGCATTAGACTGAGTGCAAAATATTCGCTTTTATATTGTTTCAATTTTAAGTAATGTCCAAACAAGTTACAACATCCCTGTTTACATTTAAATGAGATTAATTTTGTATTTGCTTTTAGATATTATTTAAATATATGACATTTCTTAATGAATAATTTGAAATAACACAATTTGTTTCAATATCGTCTTACATATCGTAAACGTAGTGACTAAAAACGATCTCTATTTTGTCAACTTGTATTACCTTTGCTAACTATTCCACTTTAAACGTGATATAATGTTGAAAATTCGAATTGTACATTCAAACTATCGTTCAACAATATTAATAATTTTAAATAAATTCTCTAATGCATAATATTGAAAAGGTTGTAAGTCTCAAAATTAATTTGTTATTCATAACAAATCATTTTTGTTTATAATAAAAGCAATTTGTAAAAATTTTTTATTATAAAAACAGGAAAACAACTTTTACAATAGTTTGCATGCTTGTTTTTTCTTTAAATTTATTTATTTCCCACGATTAATTAGTTTCTCTTTTATCAATAATTGTAACAATAAAAAATAATATATTATTTTATTATTTATATAAGCAAATGCTACAGAATCTTAACTCAATCTGAACTACCTTGCAATTCACTGTGTTATAAATCAATATTTTTGCAGCAAATCTAATTTTATTCTTGTCGTATAAAATTTTATTAAATTAATTTAGATAAAATGTCATTTGAAATATATATAAATTAATAATTTTAAATGAATTTAGGTATCATGTATAAAACAAAAGGATTAGCCGGTGACGAAGCTGGTAAAAAGTCACCAACAGAAAAGCATAGACACAACGATGATGATGAATGTGATATAATTGGTGAATTAATTGGTAAATATGGTAAATGGCAATTTATTATGACATTTATTTTGTCATTATTTCAAATACCAAATACATTTCATATATCATCATCAGTTTATCAGGTATGTTTAATTTTATTAAACCAAAAAAATAATGAATTTTCTTATATTTCTCAAAATTAAATCTTAATCAAAAAAAAAATAAAATCGATATTTTTAATTAAAATAATAATAATAATGTACATATATGCTTTAACCATAATTAATTGCGATAAATATTAACCTGTATATCTTAAGCTATATCCATTATTAATTTCCGTTCGGAAATACATAATTCCCTTCAAATAATAATCGTGTTGTCATCAATTTGTTTCTTCTTCTATTATATTTTTATCGTTTAATACTGAAATAGAACAAAGCTAGATTAGTTTAATCTCATAAATATATATAAATATATAATTTATTAATATTATTGTTTTTCTTTTACTTATTCCGCTTTTTCTTCTTCGCATTATGTCTCCATCAATGACAGGCAGCAAATAAAGATTTTTGGTGTAAACGCCCAGATAAATTTAATACAACAACAGTCGATTTATGGCGCAATTACAGTCAATCATCAGACAACTGTCATGTTTTAGATTTAAATTGGAATGCAATTGATACATCAAATGACAGTCATGTAAGATTAATATTCATTTACTTAGTTATTATCTCTATAAATTTTATTTCATTTTATTTATTTAATAGATATTGCATTTATCAAGAAATCAATCAATGAAACCGTGCGTAGCATGGGAATTCGCGATAAATGATAATTTAGGTAATACATGGACCTCTGAATGGGATTTAGTATGTGAAAAAGAATATTTAAAAAATGTTGCTGAAATGTTTTTTTTATTGGGTGTTGCCACCGGTGGTATTATAAGTGGTTTTCTATCAGATAAATTTGGTAGAAAACGTATGCTCTTCATATCAGCAGTATTACAAACAATATTTGGTAAGTTCTTTTATATATTAAAAACTCTAATCCATTAATCTAAATAAATAAATAAATATACTGACAGGAATTGCATTATATTTTGCTGAATCCTTTGAATTATATTTGGCATTACGTACGCTACTCGGTCTTGTATCTGTTTCTGTAACATATTCTGGATTAATTCTTGCTATTGAATATGTTGATGGTAAATGGCGAACAATTGCCGGAATGTACAACTTATTTCCACTTCCATTATCTTATATGATGATATCTGGTATTGCATATTTAACACAGGATTATAAATTACTTCAATTGTGTATTGGATTACCAGGGATATTTTTATGCTTTTTATGGTAACTAATATTTGTTAAATGAAAATTGATAAATTAAAAAAAAAAGAAATCTTCTCATTTTATTTTTTTTTTTATAAAGGTTTATTATACCAGAATCACCCCGTTGGCTCTTATGTAAAGGGCGTATCGCTGAGGTTAAAGAAATACTAAGGACCGCTGCCAGAATTAATCACCGTGAATTACCAGATGATGATAAACTGGATAAAATATTAAAACCACCTGTCAATGATGAATCAGATGCTGGCTTTGGTGATCTATTCCGTTCCAAGTATTTACGCTTAATCACAATTTGCTTCTTATGTATTTGGTTCACCATGAATTTAGTCTACTATGGGCTAATACTTAATATGAGCACATTTGGTGGCAATATTTATCTTAATTCGGTAAATAGAAAACGTTTTTTTTTTGTTAAATATTTGACTTAATTGCATTGAAAATAATTCAACTGAGTAAGCTAACTGATTTTAATCCCTTTGATTAATTACATAAAACCATTTTTTAACTATTAAATATTTTACTGTTGTCATTTTGCCAAAATATTACTTCATTGTTTACTGTTTATTATTATTGTTTTTATAATTCTTCGTATTCATTTTGCTGTTAAATGAATTGTTTATGTATTTCTTGTTTTTTTTTTTTTTTCATTATTATAAATTTTTGTCTTAGGCATTAGCTGGATTAGTTGAAATGCCTGCAATCGGTATAGCCATGTATATTATAATGAAAGTCGGTAAAAAGTGGTTATTCTGTGCAACATTAGTATCGACAGGTTTAGCATGTTTATGTGCAGCAATTACCGAAGGCAAAAGCGATATACTATGGTTAAAAATTACATTCGTTATGATTGGTAATGAGATACATATTAATTACAGCATTATTACATTTCGGTTTTTGGTTAAATCTTTTACTTTTGTTGTATTGTTTTTAAAAATATTATAGGAAAATTCACGATTAGTGCTGGTAATACTATAATGCCAGTATATACAGCTGAACTTTATCCAACACAGATTAGAAATGCTGGTGTGGGCGCCTGTAATGTTGCTGCTGGTCTAGCTTTAATACTGACACCATATCTTTCAATGCTGGTAAGTGAATTTTCTAAATAATAAAAATAATTTATACATAAAAAATTAAGTAATACAAAGAATATAAAATATAATTAAGAATTTCATTTTCTTAATTTTGTTATTTTGTCTCATCACTTCTGGTATTTTATTGAAGTAATTTTTAATTTTTAAATACAAGAAAATTAGAAGAAATATTAAGCAACACTTAAATATTATATTTTAATTAAATGTTTTACAAGATTAAACAATTTTTCTTCTTTTTTTTTTTTTTTGTATAATTTAATTTAATTTTATTTTAGTTTTGTTAAGTATCTATTATGACATTTGAATAAATAAATTAAAATGAGATTAAATTTGTATTTTGTATATATATACCGTATATAAATAATTGGACACAATGATCCCATTTGAGTCATGTTTGTTTACACAATTAAATCAAGTTAAGATTAACTAATTGACGCACATTTAATTTAAAAGTGTCTTCATCGATTTGCCTAGTGCCAAAAACCACTTAAAAATAAAACCACTTTAGGCGCCGCATGTATTCTTTACTTTAAAGAAAATTAATTTTAAAAATTGTTTCTTTTTCTTTACAATATTTATTTAGACTAAAATTGAAGATCATCTATTGATGACATTGTTAACAGCTTGGAGTTTGTTTGGTGGATTGGTTATAATTTTCCTTCCTGAATCCATGAAACATCACGAGACAGTCGAAACTGAAGAGGAAAGGTAAACAAACTTTGTTCCGATTTTATTATGAAAAAAAAAAAATGGATGCAACCGTATATACATATACAAGAAATACAAACATATTACGTACAGTTTAGTTTCAGGCGTTTTATATTAAGCATTTTATTATTTTTAATTTTTATTTAACAACGTTTCGGTTTTTATTATTCATAATTTAATAAAAAAAAAAACACAAACACCTACATAAATATATAAAAACTTAAAAAAAAAAATAAAAAAAAAAAAATAAATAAAATAAAAAATAAATTTAATTAAATCAATTAAGTTTATTTGTTCGATGTGTCTATGTAAATTTTAAAAGGAAAAATTAAAAAAAAAAAAAACTAGATTAGCATTTAATATGTTTACATGTGTCAATGTATTTTAGAAAATAATAATATAATTAAAAATGTTAACATTATCTAATTTAAATCATTAAATTTAATAAATTACCTTTTATTTTATTTTTTTTCGTATATAAACAATTTTAATGTGACAATAATTAACAAAAATAAAAAGAAAATAAATAATAATAATAATAATTAAAAAAAAATAAATAAATTAATTAATTAATATTTATAGAGAATTATGTATGTATGTATTTATAATAACATATTTACATATTATTAATAAACAAATTAATATAAAAAATTTAATTAAGTAAATGTCAATTGTTATATTATATTAATATTAAAATTATTTAAATTAGTCAAAAAAAAATGGAAGAATTTCGTCAATTTAATTAACCTTTAAGCATAAGGTAACACAGAATTAATATCAAAAAAAAAAAAAAAATAAACTGCATTTAAAAAATCTTTAAAAATCAAAAATAATAAAAAAAATAAACAATTAATTAATAAATAAATAATAGAAATTATGATAATAATTAATTAAGATATTTGGCTGGACCAAATCACTAACTAAATAAACTCTATAATTTGTAATTATATATTAATTCTTTAAAAAGAAGAAATTTATTAATTAATTAAATTCATTAAAGTGTCATTTTTGTCAAATTGAAAATGTTTCTAAAAAAAACAATATGTATAAGAAATGAAAAGATTTAATTAATTTTTAAATGAAAAAGCAAAGAAAATTTATTATAAATTATTAAAATAATTATAATTTTTAATTTTTTTAATAATTTAAAATAATGAAATAATTTAACATCTATTAAATATTAATTTATTTTTTATTTTTAATTAATTAAAAGTTTTCTTCCGTACTTAGTTAAAATGCAAGAAAAATATTTTGTACATTGAAGACACTGAAGTTTTTTTACTTTAATTATTTAAATCTATCAGCTGGACAAAATTATTCCTCATTTCTGTTATTTTATAAAAGCAATTAAAATATTTTTATTTAGTACAATTAAAACACTCGAAATTACATTTTAAATATCAGAGATTTGAGTAATATGAACTGAATTACTGCATTAGATTTGAAGAGACGGTTTACCACTATGTATTATCACTGGGCTTTATCAATAAATAGATTAGCCATATAAATTAAATTAATCATTAATTTAATTTAATCGATTGATTGATTTAATTCAAAACAATTAATTTAATGCAGTAATTTAGCTTCTGTTTTCCAAACACAATAATAATTTTATATATCTAAATATTTTTTAACAGTAAATTCCATAAAGCACAAATCATTGTTTGTTGCTGCACATTGTTGTTATCATTTGAAATATAACCGAATAAAAACTCACACACACAGACAAAAAAAATAAATAAATTAAAAAAAAACTACGAAAAAACAAGGAGAAATTAATTAATTATTTTTGTACTTAAATGTTAATTATTAATTTAAATAATTTAAAGAAAAAAAAAATATTTCTTTTATCAAAAAGTATAGATAAAAAGAAGAAACAATAGATAAGGAAACCAATTTATATTAATTATATGATAAATGTGAATTCAATAAAGAAAAATTAATTTATGTAAAAGAAAAGATTTTTGTTTTGCTTTTGTTTTTGCTTTTGTTTTTTAAACAGGTTTTAATTAAGCAATTCGTTGTTCTGTCACATGAAACAAAAGAACATTGAAAAAAAAATCATAATTTTTTACATTATTATCATTCATATGGTCAAGGTAAGTGCTTTTTTTAATTTTTAAATATAAAAAAGAAATTTAAATTTTATTATTCATAATAATTATAAATTGATTTTAAATAATTAATTGGTTATACTTTGTTAACAAGAGAACTTTTTTTCTTTTAATTTTTTTGTTAGAATAGAATGTTACGCTTTTAAATTAAAATATTTATATTAAAATTTATAAGAAATATAAAAGGCTGATAAATTATGATTAAATTGATACTAAATTGCATTTAAATAGAAAGATATTTTCTCATTAATAAATCATGTACCTGTTGTATATGCGCTAATATTAACAAAGGATTATTTATATATACATATATGCTTGATGATTGCTTACTTAAACTTTTTTACAATATATAAAAATACTATAACTCCTATGCAGGAGCAATCCTAGTTTATTAAAAAATGAATAAATCCTAGAAACAAAAGTTTTAAGAGGCACTGTGGTTTAAACTCTAAAACCAGGATAAAACAGTTTACAAAAACGCATTCTATAATAAACAAATAAAGACAATTAACACACGTAAACTACAATATGTTAAACATCCTTTACACGTTTTAGAAATAAATTTACAATTGCAGTTCACTTGTAGACATTTAAATTATATTTCCATATTGATTACAGCGATTTACAATAACTTTAACGTTTAAAATCAATTCCTTTATACCTACATAATCTGGTTTATTTGTTCAACAAACTATTCTTTAATCACAGAAAACTAAGTATGATAATTTAATTATAAAACCTAATCCTCTTTTTATTTTAGCCCTATAAAATAAACTAAAGTAATAATAACTGAATACTTCTTTAACTTTTATTTAACAAAAAACAAATATAAATTATCATTTTTAGAATTTTTTTAGCACAGTCGACAGTAATTTACATTACAGATGTTTTCGCAGGTAACTTAACATATCAAATTAACGTTTCTGTAAGCACAGTTCATAAAATCACACAAATCTATAATTTTAAATAAATAAACAAAAAAAGTATTTTAAACGCGTTGGAACTTAATGTTGTTTATTTTCTGTTTAGTTCTCTGTGTATAAATTAAAGACTATTAAATTGCTTGAATACAATTAAATTAATTTTCTTAATAAATAAATTTATTCACATGAAAAATATACAATTACATAATATGAATTAAATTAAATTAAAAGAAAATAAATAACAAAGTCACGGCTGTTCGTCAACAAATCAACGATGAGGACTTCCGTTGCGTTTTTGAAAATATAATCCTCAGTTCCCATGAAATTGTTTTATTCATCTAATTGGTTTATCTACATACATTTTTATTCTGTCAACCAGGTGTTTCGCCTCATGCTCAGCTTAATACTCGTGTTTATGTAAAAAATTTGTCATTAAATATTAAAATAAATACAATAAAAAAGGGAGTAGAAAGAATACTACATAAAAATCGCTTAAGAACATATAACAACACTACTCTGTATATCACCATAGAAAAATCCCATCGGCTCTGTCATGTTTCATTTTTTCAAATCAAAAAGCATTTTAAACTTTTTCCTTGTTTTTTTTTTTTGTGGTTTCTTTTCTTTTCTTTACTTTACTTTTTTATATTCTAAAGAGCAGAATAATAAATAAAACAGAAAACACGAAAGAAAATTGAAACATAAATTAAGGATAAAATAAATTTCCGCATATACATAATGTTTCATTATAATACAATCATTTTTTTTTTTTAAACATGCGATTGTGGTTGTGATCATCTTTATTGCATGCATTTTATGTAATCATCGTGTTCATGGATAAAATTTATACAAAAACACAAGAAATGAAGTTTTAAATAAGAATTTAAAAAATAATAACAAAATGGAACAGTATACAGTGTAGCATTTTGTTGACAAACTAGGGGGATGTGTTGATTTTCACTTGGTTTTATTGTATTTTTAAAAAAATGCAAGAAATATTCTTCTGATGCCTTTTGTATAGTATAACGATTTCAAAAGTGAGGTAGTTATTTTCGCGTTTTGAGACTTTATTTTATCTAAAAAAAAACTGTTTCTGCTGCGCTCAATTAAAACGAAAAAACCTTCTCTACATAATTCATTATTAAGTCTGAAGTTAAAGTAAATAAATGACCAAAAATTCCGTTTAAACGAGCTTTTACTGTTGACAACAACAAAAAATTAGACTTTTTCACTTAAATGTCTAAGAATTTTTCATTTTTTATTTTTAAAAATTTAAATTTTAAAACAATTTCATAGAATTATTTGTGTTTGTGTGCCTATGTATGTGTATGTGTGTATTTAAAGCGAAATAAAATAAAATACCGAAAAAAAAATAGAAAGAAAAGAATTTTCATGAAACACGGGAATAAAAAGAAATTAAAGTACAAACAGTTACAGTACGTTACATATTTTCTATTTTCTAAAGGCAGCAAATTTTCTTTTTATTCTTTTCTTTTCTTTTTTCTGCATAAAAATAAAGTTTATAGAGTAAGCAAAAAAAAATAAATAATAATATTTCTTCTTTATCATTTACTTTTCTGCTTTTTTTTGCAAGCAAAATATGTATAACGACGTCTTTTATTTTAGCATAAATATGTAAATTTTATACGCGATACGATGTGACATTACCTATTTATTCTATATTTTTTTTACCCATTTTATGACTCCTTCTTGTGGTCTTTCTGATTTTACTTTTTAGTTTTTTTTTTTGGGTTTTTAAGGAGAAAAATATCCCAAAGTGAAAAACAATTTTTTTTTTCTTTCAAATAAAAATTAAATTAATTAGTTTATTTTTTTTTTTCGTAATAAACTTTTATTCTAAAACTCACGACTTTAAGTGGTAACATTAAGTCGTGTTTTTTCTGTTTTAATAATTTATGGAATCTTTTTATATTTTATTAAATTAAAATAAATATTACCGTCTCCGGTTAGATTGAAACATAGAATTAACAATAATAGCACCAGGATAATACTTGGATGATGTTACTTGGAAAATATATATTATTTTCTGTGGTTTATTGATGATGTAATCAATTAAATTATTGAATTGTTGCTGTTGATGTCACAAAGCATAAATCACAAAGAGCAATTAAAGTATGATTTATAAAGTTAAGAGATTAGTATACGATAAAAAAAAAATAAAACAACAATACTTTAATAACAAGGACGCAATATAATAAATTATGTAATTAATAAAAGATTAAATAAATTATAATAACAAATAGAAAAAAAAATAATAATTATTATTCTTGTAGGTAATGAATTTAATTTTGTTCATTTTTTCTAGACCAGTTTATAATATCAGTGTAGCAACAAGAAAAGTATTTTATTTTGAAGCATCATAAATTACTTTGAGCAAAGCTCTATAATTTTACTTTGCGAGCTTTTTATACAGGAGAGCACTGTTGCTTAAAGGAATATAGTTTTTAGGAGTATTCAATGCAGTCATTTAAGCATTTTCGCATAGATTTTATACTTCTTTAATAATGGTATTGGTTAATAATGATAATGGTTCAATTGTATAAATTTAAAATTACAGAAAACCTTGGTTATTACTAAGCCTTCAAATATGCATAGAAAAAAGACAAATCAAATTGATTAAACGCAATGGAATTTTCCTGAAATCTTACTGTTTTAAAAATGATATATATGTTATATATTCAAATATATGTTACACGGATACAATAACGTTTAAGTCTAGCATTTTCAAAACAATAGTTTATTTAAAGCAAAGCATCAGTGTTCAGTAAATCATTGTTTAGATAAAAAAAAAACGTTAGTAAACGTGTTTGAATAAAAATTTACACGTAAAAAACCAATAATTAATTAAACTGTCTAATGATAATACCAGTAGCGTGGCGTGACTTTTTGAATTAGGGAAGCTCCAGTTTTTTTTTTGTGGTGTAGTCATCAGATACAGGATTATTAATATACATCAAAATATAAAATTTATAAAAATAAATAAAATTGAATATCCTGTTAATATAAATAGTGTAAATATCCTGTAAAAATTAAAAATCCTTCTATCTTTTTTGGTAAACTCATTTATAATTGCATCATTTTTTCTATCTTTTATTCATAAATTTTTTAAAAGATTTTTTTCAATTGAAATAATTGCAAAGCTTCTTAATCTTTCTTCGCCAGTTGTATTTCTCAAATAAGTTTTGATGTGCTTTAATGGCGAAAAGCTTCTTTCAGCTGATGCACTTGTTATTGGCATCGTCATGACTAAATTTTGAGACTTTTTGCAATGCCTATCTGCCGCTTTATAAATGTTATTCAAGTCTGAAAATCCATCCTTGCACCAAACGTTTTGTTCTACTGAAAACAGTAGGCATGGCCAGCAAAAATATTTGTTTAAAAATTCGCATCACGCTACCCAGTTGCTGGTTTTATATAATTTATCAGTAAAATGCCTAGTACCTATTCTTAACTGTAATGTCCATAATTGGTGTATGCCTTCCAATATCAATTATATCTTGTTTTATTTGTTATTTCAAAATTTAACTTAATACAATTATAAGTAATATTTTTAAAAAATTAACTTAAATTAAATTAATTAATTAATATTTATCTTTCTTTCAATTAATTTTTTTATAATTAAATTGATATGCAATAAGTCAGCAATCAACAGAGCAACCTAGTCAAATGTTTCACTTGTCATGAGAAAAATAAAACAAGATAGATTCAATACTATGAAACGTAGAATCATATCCAATCTGCATTAAGTTTCTTTCAATTTATTTGTGTTATATATATTAATTGCATGGTGAAGCAATATTTTTGTAGCATCCAAATGAGTAAAATTTAAGCCAAAAAATTTATTTAAATTGAGAGAAATGTATTTTTTTTATTTAATTTTCTATGCAAATCGCTAGTTCTACCACTACATATATATTTTATACAAATAATTTGGAAAAAGCTAGCTTTTTTTGAGAGACTTATTTTAACCATATTCTCTTTGTTTTAAAAATATACGTCATTATTGCTTTTTATTTTGCTTTGCCACTTCATTCGTATTTAAATCACAACAACAACAAAACGCATGAATTTTTCTTGTGAATATGAACTGAACTGAAATATTGTTGATATATATTGAGTTCATAATGAAATATGATTTCTTTGAAAATTTATGAATATTAGAAATTTTTTGCGAATTAATAAAAAAAATTTATTTTTAATTTATCCTTATTTATGTCCAATTTTTAATTCTAAACATAGGGATGCTAAGCATCCATTCGCTAGTATGACGCAACGCCACTGGATAATACGTATATAAATTATAATAGTTTTCACACAGAGTCTGTTTAACATATTGTTTATTCTTTATACACTTCCACTGGAGATATAAAACTAAGTAAAATAATTGTTTAAGTTTATTTATTGTTATTATTGAAATGTTTTATTCATATTTTTACAAGTACAATGATTAAATTATTTATCCCAATCACAAAAATATAACTTTTGAAAGGTAGTACGTCAAAAAAAAAAAAGAAAAACAGAAAAAACCATTCCAATTGCAAATTATTTTCACATTAACCCTAATACCAATTTGCATTTTTTTTTAAATAAATAACTTAGTTTCAATAAACAATTTAACGACATCCTACAATTAAGAAGTTATTTAACATAAATTTCCCAAAAAAAAAATTAAACAAATAAAGATTAAAAACTACAATTTTGTTGTAATAAAAGTTTAAAGAGTAATTAATGAATATACATAATAATCGATAATTAATTAAATCCAGTAACAACAAAAAAAAAGCTCTTCATTTGATCGTTTTTATTATTTTTTCTTTTTTGTTATTTTTATTTTACGTCACACACACACGTAAACACACAATATAAAAATTAAGTCAATGACAAATATAGAAGATTAACGTTTTTTCAATTTTTTGTATTTAATAAAATAAAAAATAAATTTTTTTTTAATAAATTAACAATATTTGTTTATAAAAAATATTAATTAAAATTAAATATAATTTAAATTTTTTTGATTATTTCTTTAATGTAATTAAATTATGCAAAAAAAAAATAAAAATATCGGTGCCACATGTGTACGAAATATTTAAAAGAAAAACAAAAGTTCGCAAAAATACAGAATTTATACGGTAAGGTAAGGTAAGGTAAGGTAACGTAAGATAGTTGTTATAAGAATCATGCACTATAATGTCAATTACTTTTATATAATTTAAAGGTCGTATTTTATTTATATTATAATTATAATATGTTGTTCGTTTCGCCTCTATACTATGCCGTTAATATGTTAAAGTAATATTATCTATATGACTGTATTTTAAGAACTTTCTTTATTATTCCATTTACAACAAGTGCTAATTATTTTTAACATAATTAGTTAATATTTTTACACGATCTATTATAATATAAAAAATACTACTTACCTGTTCAAAAAATAAATAAACAATTTATTTAATTATTTATTTACATTTGTATTTGTTAAATTTTTATTATTCTTATAACAAAATCTATTTGACAATGAAATTTCAAAAAAATAATAAATAAATAATAATAAACGTTTTCTACATAAGTGAATTTATATATTTATATAAAAATTGTTATTGAAATTAAAAGTAATGAAAAACGATTAAATTAAATAACTATTATTAAAAAAAAAAATTAAACAAATAAAAAAATAAATGAGAAGAAAAAACATATAAAAAGTATATAGAGAAGAAGCACATTGAGCATAAAGTTAAATAATTATTCGGGCAATAATAATTATGTGTGTAGCAAATTAATAATAATAATAAAGTGAAAAATTAAAATTAATAAAAAATCAGAAGCTGATAAGAGATTATTACTTAATTTTGTTGAAATGATAAGACGGTAAAACACCTTCTATAAATACCATACACGGCGTTGTTAATTTTTTTTTTTTAATTAATTATTAATAAAATTATTTTATTTTTATTTTACGTGGTAGGGAATTGTTTTGCCACTACCACTCGCTTTTTTTTTATTAAAACAACACAAACTAGTAAATTATTTATGTATAAAAAAAAAATTTGTAATTATTATTATTATGATTATTTTTTTTCTTTTCTATATTGAATGCTGCATGTAATAAATTTTATTTCAATTAAATCAATCAAAGGTGTTAAACGTTAAAGTTTATAGCGGAAAAAAAAAGTTCTATAATTATTTTATTTTTGAAGTGAAAATTTAATTTATTTTAAATTTTGAATTTAGTGTACGTTGTGATTTGGTTTGATTTGATACGTAATTTAATTAATTAATTTTAATTAAGTGTTTTGATAATTGAAATAAAAATAACAAAAATATGGTTGGTAAAACAGCTGTGGTGCATTTAATTGGTACAACCGGTGGTATTGATTGTGGTGAAGAGTTTCTACGTAAGCAAAGGCTACGATTGGAACAACGACAAAAACAGCAACAAGATTCATCAACGTTAAATGATGGTTTTCGTGTAATTTGTGATTTTGATGATAAAATTTTAAATAATAATAATTTTCCATTTGATAATAAAATAAATAATGAAAATGTGAATAAAAATAATAATAATGAAAAAGATATAAATGATAAGGATGAAAATTGTGATAATATAACAAATTTAATTGGTGATTATGGTCGTTTCCAATTTTTATGGACACTCTTTTTGTGTATGTTTCAGTTTCCCAGCACTTTTCATGTTTTCTCCTTTGTGTTTACGGTAAAGACAGTGTTATTATTATTATTTTATTTTATTTTTATTTTTTTTTTTGCTTCCAATAAATAATTACAAAATTTTAATTTCTAATTTTTCACAATCAATTTTTTTTTTTTTTTTGCATAATTTTCACTCTTTTTTTTTTATTATTTTTAATTCTATTTCATTTTTATTTTCATATTTAGTGAAACGAACTGAAATTATTTCAAAAGAAATCTTTTTTTTTTTAAATTATTATATAACAGAGTGCAAAAAAAATTTCAATTAACTTATTTGTCTCGTTAATAAATATTTTTTTTCCTATGATGAAAGATTAATATAGATAGATAGAAAAAAAAATGAATGATTAAACGAATAAAAATAACAAGAAACGTTTATATAGAATAACGTTTAAAAAAAAATTTATATAAAATTTAAATAAATTATTAATAATGAATTAAGAATTCTAATTTATATTTTATTGTAATGATTTGTTACAATTATTACAGCAATAAAATTAATAATAATAATAATAATGAAAACAGGTACACGTTAATACAATGATGCAATTGATTAGCCTTATTACAGATATTTCGTTGTATTAATAATAATAATAACAATAATAATAAATTTAAATTGATATATGTTTCACTTAACACAAATTAAGGATTGGTATTAAACTAATTATATATATTTTTAAATCATTAATATCAAATATATACAATATTGTTTGATAAATTATTTATTTTGTTTTTAAAAACAATATATATGTATATGCAAATATTGTCACGACAATTAGATGTTTAGACACATTAATAACCGTTTAAGCATTATTGTAAATGTTATTAATAATTAAAAGTACTTTTCCTTTTATTTTAAAAATAAAAATTAACCTCTATTGTAATAATCTAATATCTTACTGTTAATCTACCCTAGAATTTATCATGTTTTTACGATATTTATAACTCAGTTATTTTTTTTATTTAAATTAATTTGCATATGCGTGCCTACAATAAACGTTTCTACAAATGATACTTAACTTTTGAACCTAAAGTTCTATATTTATTGTATTTATTATGTAATAAATAATTAAAATGATTTGTATTCATTCAAAATAAAATCAATATAAACGATTTTTAATTTATATTTTAATTAAAATAAAACTAAATATGATATTTTCATTATAAGGGTATTCTAAATAGAATGGAAAATTAATCTGCAACGTAATTAAAAATTACGTATAATTAGAAATAAAAAAAAAAAAGTAACATAATTAATATTTAAATAAAATGTTAATTTAATAAGAATAAATTGTTATTCAAAATTATGAGACAAAACCTCATCAATAGCATATTAAATTAAAGTAACACGAATTATAATAATTAAAAAAAAAACAATAAAGTAGAAAAACTAATTATTAATGTTTATTACTTTGAATTTGCTTGTATTACGTTCTAAAACTGTTCTTTGGACTTATTTAAAGGTATTTGTTGTATCTTTATGTGTTACTCAGGCAAATTTGAAGTAATAGAAACCTTTTAAACAGTCGTTTAATAAAGAAACTTCTTAAACATAGAAATATTTAGTAAACAATCTTATCCAATTTAAACAATAGTGTTTATTTCTAATTATTTGTAAATAAAAATAATTAAATTGTATATCAATTTCCGTATAGCTAAGCCCTTTTCATTGTTGTGTTTTACTTACTTAAAAGCTTTGAAGAAAAATCAATTTGTTTATTTGTAAACAAATAAAATATTTCTTTAATAAACTTTTGAATTTCTATTAAGTTGTTTATATTGTAATTGTTTATGTTTTATTTGTTAAAAAATAATAAATAACTACGGGATAGATGCAGGGTTTTTCAGCTAATAAACAGTCAAAAATCAAAAGTAAAACCACGATTTAACGATAGATATATTTCCAAAAAAAAAACAAGTAAAATAAATTATTAATAACAAATTAATATAATAATGAAATTATAAAAATTGTATATAAATTTCTTAAATAAAAAAGAAATCACTAAAATTGAATGAAAAAAGCTCGATTTGCGTAAATTATTTAATAATTTTGCACAAAAAAACGTTATTACTAATTTTTTTTTTTTCAATTAATTTTATCGAAACGAAATACTTCAATCCCAAATAGAAAGATTAAATAATTAAATTTCAAAATAAGCAAGAATAATTAATTTCGTAAAACAGTGAAAATGCAAGTCATAACTGTAATCTTAAAAATCAGGAAGTTAAGCTTAATTGACGATTAAGAAAAATATTAAATTACAACTTTTTGTTTATTCCAATTATTCGGCTATTATATTTCACTTTTATTTGATTTGCTTAAATATTTAATTATTATAATTTTTTTGAAAATAACCAAAGAAAAAAAAAACTGACTGAATCTACGTACAAAAATTACGTTTTCGCAAACAAAATACATAAGTAAATAATAGTGTAATAAAAAAATTAATGTAATTTTAATGCTCCGAAAACAAAAAAAAAAAAAAAAATTATTAAATAATAATAAATGTTGTCTATTATTATTATTTAATATATATATTAAATTTAATTACAATTACTACGAACACGAATTATCATAAATAAAACAAAACAAAACAAAACTTCTTTTTATTTATTATTATTATTAAAAGTTTCCAATTGTAGTTGAAGGTTAATTATTAATTAAAAAATATATATATAGAAAAAAAAAATAATATTTATGTGTATGATTGATATATTTTAATAAAATTAAACCACAAATTTTCGCTACAAATTCGACCACCACTACTTTCTCTTACACAATTTTATTTTTCCTTTTTTTTAAACGAAAACTCTAAAAAAAAGAAAAAATTAAATTATTTAACAATCAAAAACGATTAAAAAAAATATTATTTCCGCAAGTTCAGTTAATCAAGAAATTAAAAAAAAAAAATCATAAATAATACTATGAACTTGATACAGTTGTTGAAGGTTACATTGAAATCTCTTATACATTTTTTAACATGTTTATTAATTATTTTAATTGTGTCATAGTTTTATGCGTTTTGTTTTTTCTTTTTGTACTATAATTATTTTATTTAATTATTATATAGAAATAATATAGGAAGTCATTGTACGTATATTAATAAAAGTAGAGTTTATTGTTGAGTGAAAGGAATTTATAGGAACGTTAAATACTATAATTTGTAATCAATAGGTCGCGACCATAAGTCGTGTATAAGTTTCCTTATTTCCTTATTTTTTTATGAAAATCTTTAAGCTATTCAATGTGTTATGTTTGGTTCATGATAAGCTATTATATTATTTATACAAAAAAATACTAGAATTAACAACAGCTTTATGTATAAAGCTTTGATTTTAGTTTATCAATCATTATACTATTACTTTTTTTCTATTTCATTTAACGTTTCTTTACAGATGTTGGTATCATATTACAATCATTCTAAATTTAATCTACTTCTATTCTCAAAATATAATCATTATACACTTCCTTAGACAATGTAAACCAGTTGGTATTTTGTAATAAGATTAGATTACAATAATCATTTGTCCTAATAGTTTAAAAATTAATTAATTAAATATCTTTTCTTTTTTTTTGTTCTAATGAAACTATTAAACTGTTAACAACCTTGATAAATATCTCAAATAATATAATAATAATTATTATTTTTATTATTGTTTTAAAATCAAAAAACAATAAATTGTTTATAATAAATAAAACAAAACTAAAAAACCATCATTATAAATTCGCTTTACCTTTAATATCAAAAAAAAAAAAAACTATTAAATTATTTTCATAAAAGCAGCAAAAACTCACAGTTTAAATTCTTTTAAATTTAACACTGACCCAACCTGAAGGTGGACAATTAATATAAATATCATGACCAAAACAAAATATTTTTTTTTTCGTTTTCAGTTTCCACCATACCAATTTCTATGTAAAAGTTTAATTTTTTTTATTATTACAATTATTTTTTGTTTTTCATGATAATTGATTTCAAGTTTTTTGTTAAAAATTTAATCATATAAATATTAAATACAAAAAAAGTAAATAAAATAATTACAATTAAAGCAGAAGATGTGTATTGCTTAACAAAAATATTAAAAAAAAAAAAAAAATGTGTGAACTTTTCAAGTAGGAGGCGACACGGCACGTCAAGGATATTATCAAAGTTTTATTTTTTTTTTTATTAAAGAAACTCTATGCAATTACTTTGTAAATCACGTTTTTCTTTGCCATTTATTTAATCTAATTAATAATTTTTATTGTTTAAACAAAAATGCATAAATAAAAGTAATTAATTAATATTATTATTAGTTTGTTTATTTTATTTGTTATTAATCAGTAAAAAAAAAGTACATGAAAAATTTACTTAATTTTATAGTCAGTCACATAAATTGTAGAAATACGTATGCTTAAATCAATATATATATATATAATAATAGTAAACGTAAGTAAAGCACAAAATTCAGTTAATATTATCGAAAGATAATTAAAAGACTAAACGATCTTGTAAGGTGTATTTATCAACCACATAACATGGTCTCTAGCGGCACCGGCATAACAAACCAATCAAATTAATAAACAAACATTTCTAAACTAAAATTAATCACAATATTGTTCTATAACAATTATTATATAAAAGAAAATTAATTAATTAATATCAGATTACTTTATTAAAAATTAAAAGGAATAATAGTTTTTTATTTCTTTTCGCCAAATTGTCAATGTTAAAACGAAAACAATAAAAACTTTCCTTCTATTCGATTCACATTTATATAGTAAAAACTTAATATTATTTTATTTTATTAAGAAAGTTTAATACAATTTAATATAATTTAATTAATTTTTATAATTTGCTCACAATAAAAATAATAATAACAAAAAAAATATTAGTAAATAAATAAGATTAATGATAATAGATTTTATTATCATTTTATTATTAATTTGCTGCTTTTTTTTCTACTTAATATAAATAGAATTCTCATGTGCAAATAAATGATAAAAATTAAATTAAATATTACGGTAATAATAAGGGTAATTAACATTAATTATGCTTTATTATTATTACATTGTTTGATTATTTAAACTAAAAAACTTAAAATCAATAAAATAATTGTTCATTAAATGGAGGTAATAATTTTTAAAATATTTCGATATAAGCAACTTTGAATTTAACTTTGTTTTAATGAAAGTCCTTGATGATATCCGATACGTTTTTTAATGTTTTATAACAGAGAGAATAAAATTATTTTTGTCTTTGCATTTTTGTATTAAGGGAACTTTTGCTGGCTTATTTACAGTTGCGCTGCATCTGGTTTGCGTGGTTCAATAAAATGCAAAGTAAATGACCTCAAAAAATAAAAACTATATTCATGTAAAAGTTTTCTGTAATCTAGAATTTCTAGAATTCAATTGACATAATGTTATGAAATGGAAATATTACGGTCAGACATTTCACTGGTAAGCGACAAGGCTAGTTAAAGTTTTACCTAAATTGCAACACAATTATCTAAATTATAAATAAGATACGAAAAAGATCATTTAACAAATTTATTACATTATCTATTAAAAGTTCCGAATTTCTCCAAGCGTTTTGTAACTTATAACTTTTGCGTTTGTCAAGTGATACCCGTTCACTGCTTTCTGTAAACATCTATTGAATTTACCTGAAAAACGTTAACTTTCATTCGTATGTAAAAATAGTATTATAATGTATAGTTCACTATCAACAATGTTGCGTTATTATTACTTTTATTTGAAGTTCATCTAGTGCTAACTGATTTCTCGGTGTGCATAATAATATCGTCAAGATTTCAACAAGATAATTATTAATAAAACGTAACTATTTAAAAAATAAATTAATTTTTATTTATGAAACGTTTAAAAAAAAAAATAGAGAATAAAACGTTGAAAAAAAAAATTAAATAACAAGGCAAAAACGTTTTTCACTAAAATTTTTTTATTATTCATTTTATAATTCGAAATTATTAAATAATAATTCAACGAACGGCAATAAATGCTCAATAGACTTTTGAAGAGTAAATACGAATAAAAATGTTGAGAAGAATCATAAGGAAAAGAAAAAAAAAATTAATTTACCTCAATCAATTTAATATCTATTAAAACTTTTTTCCCCAAACATTTTATTTATTGCTTTTGCTTCTTATTATTATTTTTTTTTGTTTTCAACAGAATCAAGAAAGAGAATTATGTTACAAGTTGAATCGCTTTAATGAATAATGGTTGGGTTAACATTCTTGAATAGTGTTTTGTATCATTGGCAGCTAAACAATAATATAATAGGATAAAAAGTTACATTTTGATTTTCCCAATAATTCTTAAAAACTTCTTCGGCATTTTTATATTTTATTTTATTTCATTTTATTTTTACTTCTCATTTCACATTAGACCGTTTTGATGATTTTCTTCTTTTATATTCCTATAATTTTATTGAATTAGAAAAGTATTCAAGTGAACATTATATATTGTTTGGACTCTTATCAGGGAAAACAAAATACGACACGCAAAACCCCAATGAATATAACGAGTCAAGTTTTTTTTTTTTTATTTATTTTCTGTTAAGATTTTTATTTTATTAAGAAAATTGTTATAATCTAATTTGGGTCAAAAGTTTATTAAGTTGTTTTAATATGATTTGATTTAACTTCTTCGTTGTTTTCTTGATTTTTTTTTTTTTTTTGTTATTGTTATTAATTGAGATGGCAACAATTTTCTTATATTTTCTTATTATGTATTTACAGTCGACGAATAAAGATTACTGGTGTGCTCGTCCAGAACATTTAAAAACATTAAGTGTTGCTGTATGGCGAAATTTAACACAGCCTAATGGTGCATGTTCCATATTGAAACATAACTATTTTGAATATACTGTTGAAAATATTGTAAATCGTCTACAAATAGATAGTATAAAAAATGCACCCTTAATAAAATGTTCATCATTTGAATTTGATAATAAATTAATTGGAAGAACTATTATTGAGGAATGGCAACTGATTTGTGATCAAGAATATATGGTTAGTAATGTTGAGGTGTGTTTTTTAGTGGGAATAGCATTTGGTAGCGTCTGCAGTGGTTATATATCAGACCGATTTGGACGGAAACACACTCTAATGGCCTTTGCAACTGCACAAACCATTTTAGGTTAGTATTTTTATTTTTAGTTTTGGTTTTATATCAAACTTAAGTACTGACATTGAAAGAACAATTTATTTATATAAATTTTTATTGTTCCAGTTATAAACTTGATTGTAGATACACTTATTAAAACACACAATTATTATTTTTTAATCATTATTGAATAAATTTCTTATGTTAATTTTAATTAATTAATGTATACAACATTTATACTGTTTATTATAACAAATAGAGGTTTAATCAACCATTTATTGATTAATTTATAGCGTTTAATAATTTTTAAAAATACTTAATAATACTTTAATTAATTAATTATAAAATATTTGACCGCATTTTTAATTTATGTTTATTTATTGATGTTGATAGCAAACTGATAACAACAAAATTGCATACACTTATTTTATTTACATTTGTATATAAGAAAAATAAATTTTAAGCATATTGATTGAAAAGAAAATAAGTCAAAATGTAAACTTGAAATATACAATTTATAATATATTTATTATTGAGAAAGCTCATTGTCACATAAAACCTTCCTGTATATTTTATATTTATTTTATTTATTCAATGAAAAATTCGCGGTAAAAAAAAATTAAATTAAAACATACATATTGCATATTATTAGGCGATTTAATATTTTTATTATTTATTTTTAGGTATATTTATGGCCTTTGCAAATACATTAGAAGTTTTTATGGCAATACGTGTACTTCTTGGTATTTCATCTATGTCAGTACTCGTTGTCAGTTTTGTACTTGTTGTTGAATTAGTGAGTGGTAAAACAAGAACAGTAATCGGAATATTAAATTTATTACCAGTTGCTGTAGCCTATATTATAATGGCAGGAATTGCATATGTTGCTTGGGATTGGAGAACAATACAAATTACGGTATCAGTGCCAAGTATTTTATTACTATTGGCTTGGTAAGTTTTAAAACTAAACACTTTATTTAATCAACAAAATAATAAAAATGATTATTTTACTTATTTTAAAGGCATAAATTACCCGAATCACCACGTTGGCTCTTGACAAAAGGTCGTATTGATGAATTAAAAAATGTTATTGAAAGAGCATCTACAATGAATAATATAACATTGCCAAATAACTATGAGAAAGCATTACAGCAATCAACTGATGATAAAACAACAAGCAATAATACTGTTGTTACAATATTCGATTTATTTAATAGCAACTATAGGAAAACGACCTTACTCATGTTTGTTGTGTGGTTTTCATTTATTTTAATGTACTTTGGTATAACATTGCACTTAAATAATTTTGGCGGCAATATATATACGACACCGGTATACAACAATAACTTTTTTTTAATAATAAAAATGTTTTTGCTATATATTATTTTAATTTAAAAAAATAAACAGGCAATTGCTGGATTGGTAGAAGGTGTATCAATATGTTTAAGTATATTACTCGTATTAAAATTGGGAATAAGAACAAATTTAATTTTATACATGACGATATCTGGTTTAGCATGCCTTTTAATTAATGCTGTTCCCCAGACTAGCAGTTTTTTGTGGGTCGCAATTACCTTAGCTATAATTGGTAGGTAACGAAAAATAAATTTCTATTTCAAAATCGATCGTTAAATATAAGATATTTTAGTAAAACGATGCGATAATAAATTAATTAATCTAAATTCATTCATTCGGAAAATTACTAACATGATAAATAATTTAATTTAATTAATAAGAGTCAACATATGAGAAACTTTTATAATTATTTTTGTTAGTTTTTTGTTAGAGACCTTGGCCTTTCTGCCATATTTTACCAACGTAATTAATATTATGCGATGCAAAAACACAAAGTCACAATGAAATATAAAAAACAATTAAAAATATTTTAAAATAGTGAATTTAATAAATAGTTATTTATATTTTTGTATTTAAAAAATGCAGCTAAATGTACAATCGGGGCTACGAATGCTATTGTGCCTATCCTTACCGCATCTCAGTATCCAACAAGTATGCGAAGCTTAGGTGTGGGTGTTGGCAACTTGGCAGCTGGTATAGCCTTAATAATTGTACCATATTTATGGCGTTTGGTATGAGTATTTTGAAATTGAATAATAAAATAAATAAATTTTTAAATTAATAAATTTCGATTAAAGGAACATATAAATATTTGTTTACCAATGACTATTATGGGTGTTTTCGGTGTGATTGGTGCTATCTGCTTGTTTTTCCTTAAAAATAAAACTAATATTGATAGTCAATTGATGAAAATTAATGAAACAATGTTTGTATAAAATTGAATATATTTTAATATTATTATTATTAATGATTTCATATTTATTTTCGTAGAAACAACACTGAAGAAAATAGTAAAAATACTTCTGATGAGCAATATTATGGTAAAAGTGGATTGACAAATCATGGATTTATTAATGAAATGGATAATAAAAGAAATATGAAATGATTTAATGTATTTATAATTTATATTTATAAAGTTTTATTTGGTTTTAGTATTATTAAAAAACCTCGAATAGAAACACTAGTATAAAATTAAATTAAATAAAAATGTAATCATGTTAATAAACAAAAATAAACAGTATTGTGAATAAAGTAATTTAAGTAAATTAAGACAAAATAAATTGTGTTTCATTCGATATTATTTGATTAGTTTTATCGTATGGCTTAGAGAAAACTTAAAGTTTAAAGTTAGATTTTAAAAATAATAATTTAAATATATATGGCACTGACTGTTATAAGGTTTAAACAGAATACAACATAACTAAAGTTTGTTTGTGCATTGGCTACTATTTATATCAGTTATATTCAATTATACCAGTTTCGTAATATTCATTTTTTATTTTATACAGGAATAAAAAAAAATAGTAATAAATATATAAATAAATAAATCATTAAAAGAGTTAATGCTTAATTAACACATAACAAATACTTAATGACTTAATTAATAACATCACATAAAATAGGATTACAAAATTAATTTTAATAGTTAAATAAAGTCAACTAAAAGCGTACGAAAAAAAAATTTTCATTGTTTTTTTTTTTTTTTTGTTAAATTCAAATGAAAACTAATTAAAAATACGATGTCAAAAATGAAAATGGAAAAAATTATATATATATATATATATATATATATATAAAATAAAAATTAAATTAAAAATATAAATAAGCAGAGAGTACCATTGAGAATATTAAATAATTTAAATGAATTTATTGTGTTTTACTTATTTTAGAAAATGAAATTAAATGTTGTTTATTTACGTTATTTTTTTCTCCTTTCTATCAAAAAAAAAAAAATATAATAATACAAAACTTTTAAATAAATTTTTATTTTCTTTTCTTTTAATGTTATATGAACTTCTTCATGATTTTACTATATATATATATATATATATATATTTACTATTGTTAAACCAACAGTTTTATTAAAAGTTTATATATAAATATATTACAATGTCACATAAACGGACAGTTTAAGTTACGGTTATTGAACTTCGAAAATTATATTAAATTTGAAAAAATAAATAACATAAAATAAACGAAAAATCCTAAAACTAAACAACTAAATTGCATTACAAATTAAATTCAGTTTCATAGTAAAATATAAAATTAATTGAAAATTAAAAGAAAGAAAAAAGACGAAATAAATTTTATAAAAAATTATTAAGTTTAAGCACGAACAATTGTATAAAATAAATTTTAACTGCATATTAATGGTATTTATTGGTGTTTAGTTAGTTAGTTAGTTAGTTGGTAAATTGATTGAGCTTTTAAAATAGAAGAAAATTAATGAATATATTACTTTAATTTTATTCTTCATTTTGTTTTTTTTTTTTGCTTTATGTGATTAGAAATCATAGCTGATTAAATAATAATTTTTAATTATATTACATGATTGATTACATTTAAATACGCAATTTAATTTATTTTATTTTTCTCTTAAATTAAATTGCAAAAAATCAGTTAATGTATGAATCGGTTCTTGTCTTAGCTACACCATATAACTCCACCTTTAAGTGTAGTAGTGCTTTTCGAAATGTATTTTTATTTTCCAATTTAAAAATTTTCACAATGATATTTAAAAAGAAAAAACTTAAAACTCAATAGACGATATGATATTAATAAGATTACATATAATGTTTAGATTATCGATTTGTATACAGCAAACATTTATGAAAATGAATATATTTGCTATTTTATACATATATATATGAATTTTCTAATCAATTCCGAACTCAACAATAATAATAATATAATTATATTTATTTTCCCGTTCCGTTTCTTTTTCAAAAATAAAAAAAAAAAACGAAAATTATGTTTCTATACATAAAGTAGCAACATATGAGTGGGGGACATGAGTATAAGATGTTGAAGGAGTTTGTTTTGAACAAATTGTTTAACTCAATTAATTGTCCGGACTACAAGTTATTTATTAATAATAATAAAAATAATAAGAATAATAATAATAAAACAAAGTGAACAGATTTTTGGTGTAATTTGATATTTGCTTAGCAATTATTATTATTTTTTATTTTTTTTTTTTTTGTTAATTTTTGTGTGTTTGTTTGTTTATTATATTGTAAATTTTGATAACAAAGAAAGAATTTATAAAAAAAAGGTGAATAATGAATATTTATATAGCCGTGGTGGTATGTAATCAATTTTTTTTTTTATTATTATTTTTAATTAGCTAAAGCTTTCATTTTAAAAAGAAATTAATAAACTGAGTAATTATTATTATTTATATATTTTCTTGTTGCGTTTTTATTATTTCGTTTTTTTCTTCCACATTTTGTGGATTTATTGTGTTTCCCTAGACAATAAAGCGAAGAATATTTATTGAAACAAAAAAATTATTCATTAACTAACCATTTTTCTTTATAAATCTTTCTTATATTTTCAAGTAAAACTCCACAATAAAATAAGAAATCATATTTCAAATGCATTTTACACAGTAAAAAAAACAATTCAAGGAGACAATTTAATTCGACAACAAATAAACTTTTTGCATATTGAAAAAAATAACAATAAATAATGTATATATAATATCTTTTCTTATTACAAATAAATAAAATACAACTTTAACAGTAAATAAATGAAACAACATTTCGCTTTTAACCTTGCTTTTAATTTTTTCGTTTTTTCTTTTTCTTTAATACATAATATTAATCTTTAACTTTATGTATTATAAATTTTCTCATACATAATAAATAAAAGCAATATTCTTTAAACAGAAAAAATAAAAAAACATTAGCGGAAATTATCTATTTATCTAAAATGTATTAATTAAAATAAAGAAAATTCAAAAGAAAGTCTTATTAAATAAGAATTATAAAAAAAAGAAATGAAAATAATTTCATAATTTTTAATTGAAATAAATTACATATTATAAGAAATCAGATAAACAATTAAAAGAAAAATTTAATTAATTAATAAACAACATCGAAAGTATTCAAAAACATGTTTGAATATACATATATATATATATCTATATATATATATATATATATATATATATATATATAATTAAGTATGAAAATCCCTTTGAAAAAAAAAATAATTAAAGAAAAGTAAAAAATAAAATTGTTTTAAGAAAGTAAATTGATAAAATTGGTATCAAGGCTTTTTATCAATAACAATTTTGTCAATAACTTTTGTCTCCTCAAAATTAATTTATCCTCAAAGTGAACATGTTTAATTACTTCTTTTTTTTTAATTTTTAATTATTAATTAATTTAAAAGAGTTTTCTAGGCTTTATTGTTACCGGTTCGTTTTATTTATATATTTATTATTACTTATTAAAATCATTTACAATATTTATATTCATATAGTATCATTTGCATGAATTTCATTTATAATCTCAAACTATTGATTTCAAAATTAAAAACCACAACTTATTTTTATAAGTGTTTTGTATCACTTTTTAAATTATTTTTTATGGTAAATTAAGTTTAAAACTCTTAGAGTCATTATTAAAAATTTTACTTTTTTCTTTTTGAGATATTTATTTCTATGATTTTTAGATTAAAATTTTTATTTATTTCTCAATTTTTTAAACAATTCATTTACATGGTAATACAAAGTGTTAATAATTTACTTTTATTACAATAAATTCGCTGTAATTTTTTAATATTTTTGTTTTATATTTATCATTTGACTAATTTTGTAGGTAAACCTGTAATAAACACAAATATTAAATAATAATAAATATATAAAAAACAATTTTTCGATTGTCCATAATTTTTTTAAAATCATTTCCTGTTTAATATAATGTTTAAAATCGTAATAATAATAATGATAATAATAATCTACTGCATTTCAATGTAATCACATTAGGTGAAACAATAACGTAATAGAATAAAAGCGTTAAATTGTTTCTTAAAAAATAAAATCTATAATATATTAATAATCAAAATAAAAACACTACACACAAATTCAGTTTAATAAAATAATATATATATAACTGATAAATTAATGTTATTAAAGAAAAATAACTTGTTGGTCTTTAAAATCAAGCAACAACATAATGTAAATTCTCAGGTTTTATTATTATTTTTTTACTTTCATTTTAATATGTTACTGTTGCTGTTTTTTTTTCTCTTTTATTATTATTATCTTTTGTTTAAATAAAAAAAAATCCACTTTGCTCTTAGCATAATGAAAATATTAAAGGTAGAAGAAGAAGTAGGAGGAGGAAAAAAAATTATTAGGTCTAGTCAGCCAGTGAAATTTCATTCAATTATTTATTTAAAAAAAAAAAAACTTACATAATTATTATAAATATTTTATTCTTGTATTTATTTTAAATATTTTTGCACTTTAAATCAATATTATAAATTGCATTCCATTGGAAAAGTTTGTATTTTTTATTTATTTAATTGTTATGCTCTGATTAATTTTACAATAATAATAATAACAAAAAAAAAATAATGTCAAAAATATTTTTATGATGAAATTACCAATTAAAAATATATGTATATTTTTTCATAACAAAAAAAAATATTAAAATTACTTGTTATAAGATAATTTCTTTTATTTCGTCTCTTGTTTAAATAAATTAAAAATTCACGTGCCTCTTGACCGTTTCTACCAAGTAAAAATTATGTATTCCAATCAGATGGTACTTTTATTTTTGTTGTTGTCGTTGAAATAAAATGCATCATGATTTTATTTCATTAAATTACGTTTAAAAATTAAATTATATTTAAATTTTTATTACATTTTTTCGTTTCTTTTATTTACTTTTCTTACCTTTCACTATCTTAAAATAACTAAAAAAAAAAATGTATATTAAAATGAGATCATATAAATTATTGATTAAAATTCATAAATATAAAAATATATTAATGGAAAATTGAGGTGTGATTTGGCGACAATATTCAATTAAGAAATTTCCAAAATATTCCTACACAAAAATGTAACTGAATTTCTTTAAAAAAAAAGTTTTTTAATAAATAATTAATTTTAAATAATATAAAGGGATTTCTTTAAGTTCTCTCTTTACTCCATAAATAAATAATCCATTAGAATTTTTAATTGTTTCTTATATTAAATGGTTTGTCTGTATTTTATTTATTCATTCAGAATACTAATTTAATTACTGTTTAAATTATTTAATTGTTTTATTGTCTCCTAAATAATTAATTCATTATTTTAAAAAATAATTTATTATTTTTCAAAAGAAAAAATATTATTTTTAATTGATTTCTAAAGAGGAAGTTGCTATAATTCCGTTATATTTTATATGCTTTTATGTTCTATACAGATATTTATATATTTTAACGGTTAGATAATGTTTAATGTGATTTGTCTATATTTATTTTTGAAACTTTTGATTAATATTTAAATTCATAAAAGGAATAATAAAAACTTCTTTGAAATAATTTTTTTTTTATTTTAATCTAGTTTACCTTGATAATTAGTACTGAACAATTTATATCATTAATTATTTGCAATGATATAACACACAGCCATAGTATTCTTATATATTTTATATACAGAATAATATATAATACATCAGGTTTAGGTGGAGGACAATTGATCCAGTTTTTTTTTTTTATTATTTTTTTTTTTAAATTATTTTTACCTTCTTTTTTTTACCTGTTTATAGATATTATCTGCTTGTGCATCATTGGTGCTGTCTCAAGGTCCAGTGCCACAACGTTTGCAAATACCTGGTGCTATTCCACTTAATCGTCCACAATTTCGTAATGATAAAGTAATTGCTGCTCCAGGCGTTGTTAGAATTCGTCGTCCATTATTACGGCCATTAAATGCATTACCAGCACCTCTTCCGCAAAAAACCCAAATAGAAGAGAAACCAGTTACTGAAGAAGCAGAAGATGATCAAGATGCATTTGTACCACATATCGTATCATCACCTCAACCGAACTACAATCAAGAACCAATTTCTCAAATTCACGAGCATGCTGAAGAACCACAAATTCAACGATTCAGCCCACAAGAAAGGCCAGCTCCATTACCAGTTCAACAACGACCAATTTCTGAGAGATTCGGACAGAATGACAGAGACCTTACATCTAGTCAGAGATTCAACATTGGCCAACAAGATAAACCACAACAAAGATCACAACCAGTAATTATTAAGCTCAAAATATATTTCTCCTAATATAAAAAATAAATGTATATTATAGACTCGTCCAAGGCCAGCTTTCCGTGAAAACAGACCTCAATACGAAGAGCCAGAACCAATACAAGTCAGACAGAGAATTGTTGAAAGTCGTCCACAACAAAAACTAGCTTCACATGATCAAGAGGTTCTTATTTTTATTTTTACAAATGCATTTAATTTAATAAGATATGATATCCTTTGCTTAGCGCGAGAGAAAGCCAGTCGCACAAATTTTAAGAAAATATAGAGAAGAAAATGCTGATGGCACAATTACTTGGGGCTTTGAAAACGATGATGGTTCATACAAAGAAGAAATTATCGGCAACGATTGTGTTACACGGTACTGATTTATTTATAAAATGTTACTATTGCAATTCTATTATTTTCTTTAATTTTAGCGGCCGTTACGGATATATTGATCCAGATGGTTTAAAACGTGAATACAATTATGAAACTGGAATTAAATGTGATCCTAACTCTCGTTTATCAGCTGATGAAGAAGAAACAGAGAAAGGTTACGTTGATTATCAAGAGAATAAAGCCGTTCTTCCAAACGGTGTTCGTGTAGACCTTACAAAAATGGGCAAAAATTCAAGACGCCCTCAGGGACAATTCTACAGAAACTAATTTATTTATAAGCAGAAAATAAATTTTATAAATTTTTCTTTTTATTTACTTAGAATTAAAAAAGTAATATTTATTAATTATTTTTACGTTTATAATAATTGTTGAAAAAACAAAAACACAGTTAAAAAGTGAAAAATAATAAAAATTTAATTATTATAAATTTAAATCTTTGTTGGTTTTTATGTTGTTTTGCTTTATTTAAAATTGTATTAATTACTTTAATAAGGTCTTTGCCGTCGCATTGGAGGCGGTAATCTGTTTGGTGGTGTTATGTTAATATCCATATAATCTCCGATACAAAACTTAGCCTGCGATAAAGTTTTTGAGTCATCTGCTCCTTTTTGGCCTGAACACGTAACACCAATCTCGCGCATACGAAATCCTGATCCGCGTGGATCTGGAAAAACTAGTGCAAAATCAAAATAGGTTCCCTTACGTCTGGTCTCTGGATTAACATTTCTGACTAATGTAGTTAATTCACGTAGCGTTGCATCCTGCCAAGTGTAAATTTGAAGTTCGTTTGTTGGTACATTACCATGAGCATATTCTGAGGGTGAATGATGTCTTCCAGTTGAACAAAATACTCTCAATAATAACGGACAGGTCTGAATAATATTTTAAACATATAAATTTTATTAATTGGCCGGCTTACATACATAAATATAACCTCAAAACTATTTTACCTTTTCTCTGTCAACAATATTTTGTGGTGTTTGTTTTTCTTCCACTATCATTGATTCAACTCCTGCCATTTTATAAAATATTAAAATATTTCTTTAAACTTAAGAAACAATTATATGAATAATCGAAATACAATTTATTTCCTATTTTCAAAATGTCAATTATATTTTACTAATCAAATTATTTTTATATAAACATTCTTTTAAGACACTGAACTATAAGTTTTATATATTAAAATGTTGGCAGCACGCAAAACCTTACAGCGTCGCAGAAGTGCCAACAAAATAAAATATTTAAATTACATTGCAACACTGTCCATGTTCTGTCATTTACTAATAATTTGTATTTGCATGCCAAGTGTTTCGGTGCATATAAATTTAACAAGAAAAAGTATAAGCACGGTTAAAATGAAATAATATGCACACAAATAATAATAAAAATAGTGTGACAATATATAAAATAATTAAATATTAAAGTAATAATTCACGTTTATTTTTTATATTGGTGTTTTTAATTAAGTGAAAAGTATATAACGCAAATCTATTGTTTTTGTTGTCATTTTTAATAATTTTTTTTTTATTGTTAAGTCAAGCCTGTTGTGCAAATTAGGAAAAAGATATATAATTACACAGGGAATATTGAAAATATATTTGTTGATTTATTATCAAACAATAATTATACAGGTATTAAAAACTCTTTATTATCTTTTATTTTAATAAATTATCTCTCGTATAATATTTTATAACATAAGGTATATAAAAAAGGAAAAGAAAACATTTATGTCATGCAAAAATATTTGATTTTTTATAATAAATTTATACCAAATTTAGTTATATAACTTGATTTTTATTATATATATATATATATATATATATATATATATATATATATATATATAAATAGTTTGATACTTGATTAATTTATTTTGAATGACTCATTGTAATTTGGCGAAGATTTAAAATTAAAAAAAAAAAAGTTCTAAATTTCTTTTCCTATTTATAAATTTTAGTGTTTAATTAAAAGAAAAAAAAAAAAAATTAATTGAATAAAAAAAACAATTGGATTTAATTTTACAAAGGTTGCCAAACACACTTTTACATATATTTCAGTATAGAAAACATATTATTATTTGTTAATTTAATTAATTTAAGTTTATTCAATCCTTTTTTTTTTGAAACATCATAGAACATCAAAGAAAATAAAACATTGAAAAATAAAATGGCACAATCAGAAGAATCGGAAAATCTTTCACCTGATGAGAACATCTTTATAAATCCAATAGATGGATTATCTAATCAACATCCAACGTTGCCACATCTAAATTCTGATAATGAAACGGAGGCGGTCGATCCAGACTCCTTTGATGAATTACCAACATCTGTTATTGTTACAAATATACATTCAGAAGTGTTTATAAATGATAATTTAAAAACAGAAATGGAAGATTTATTCCGTAAATTTTCGGATAAAGCAACGTTTCAGTGGTTACGTAGTTTTAAAAGGTTGCGTGTTAATTATGATAGTGCAATTGCGGCAGCAAATGCAAGAATTCAATTGCATCAGTCACACTTTAATAAATCAATTATCAATTGCTATTTTGCACAACCGGTAACGCCTGTATCGAATAAAAATCTACAACCGCCCGCACCTGTGAAACAATATTTGATATCACCACCAGCAAGTCCGCCAGCTGGTTGGGAGCCACGTGAAGAAAATGAACCCCTAGTCAATCATGATCTTTTAGCTGCATTAGCCAATTTAACACCTGGTGAAAGTTGTGAGGTGCATCCACCAACAGAAAGCCAACCAGCAATTATTGTCCATACAGCAGCACAAGGACAAGTTGTTGAAACAAAGGCATTAACACCTGTTAAAACTGACGACAATAGTGAATCTTCCAAACAACAACAGCAGCAGCAGCAACGTATTATTCAAACCAAATGTCCAGAAAGGACATAAAAATTTAATTTAATTTTTCTTCTTTCTTTTTTTAATTATTAACTAACAAAAAAAAAAAAACAAAACCTAAAACTTTCTCTACAAAAAAAAATGATAAGATAAAGATAAGAAATAAAAAACATTAAAATGTTTAAATTATAAAAAGAAATAATAATTATTATAAATGTATAAAAAAAATTATATATCTATGAAAAAGAAAAAAAAAAATACAAAAAAGAAATCACTACAATTTTTGTGTACCTACCAAACTCCCCATATAAAAGTATTTACCCCATTTTCTATTTAATTTTAATAATAATTTTAAATTTAATTAATTGATATATAAATACTTGTAACTATAATACAAAAAGAAAAAAAAAAAAAAAGAGGATAATTATATATGCACTAAAATGAAAATCGATGTATATTTTATATTTATGTACAAGAAATAATCATTTGTTGTTTTTAACTTTACTATGGGAACTTAATTAAATTAAAAACAGTAAATAAAATTCATTATACAGACAATGGAAACAAAATGAAAATAATCAACACACAAAAAAAAAATTCTATAGAAGGATAATGCTTTATAATTACAAGAAAAAGTTGTTTATTATATCAAAAATCTGTGAAAAATAATTATTCTATAACATTTAATTTATATTTATTTATTGTTTCACTATATTACTATTACTATTATTTAACTATTTAATTAATTTAATTAATAAATTATTAATTTCAATGTGTAATTTTGTGTTGACATTTTATTATTATTTATTTTTCTTTTATTAGTTAATTATTATCTATGTTTGTTGCTGATAAAATTAATAAAAAAAAAATTGTTTGTTGTTATTTAACAAAATAAAGAAGCCGTCAATTCATAAAACTGAATATATAAAATAATTTAAAAAAAAAAAAACTAGTAATGAAAGGTAATAATTGCTAAATGTAACATATCTGTTGTTATTATTAAATAATGTTAATTAATTTAAATTTAAATAATGAAAAAAATATAAATAAATTATAATACTTATAATTATTAAAAAATAAATAAAAATATGTAATGTTTAATAAAATAAAAAAAAATCATATGTGTGATAAATTTAATTAATTAATTTATATATTATTTAAAATAATAATAATATAATGCGATAGTTTTATATAAATTAAAATAAAAATATTATTTAAAATAATTTTGTTATTTATTTTTAAAAAAAGACAAAATGAAAAAATTTATTATACAATAATTAAATTTATTAAAATCAATAAAAATAATGACAAAAATCTGTTTGTTTATTTGTAATAAAAACAATAATAATAATATTTATTATTAGGAACGATATATAGATTTAATTTCATTTCATTTTATTTATATTAATTTAAATTTGTTATAAAAATGAACCAAAAACACAACGTAAAGAAATTAGACGAAGAAGAAGAAGATTTTAATAAATTTTATTTTCACTAAATTATTTCTTTTCAATCAAAATATCAATAATATAAATTATTTTTTGAAATATTATTTATTTTTATTGTATTATATCGACATAAAAGTGAAATTAATTACTAAATAATTTTTATTACAAACGGATGGACTTACCGTTTTTCTTTTCCAATAAAACAAGTGATTGTAATTACTTTCACTTTAAGTTTTTATTTTTTATTTAATTACTTTATACTTATTCCTTCGGTTTTTTTTTTGCTTTTAAATAAAATTTAGCAATAAGTTTTAACTGAAAATAAGGGACATTTTTTTTTTTAAAGACATCTTTTTTCCATAAATTTAGATTTAATTTATAATAATTAAACGAAATTATTAAATTTAATTGTCTCTTAATTTATTACAATTTTCTACATAATTATAATAATTAAAAGTAAAGGAAAAAAAAAAACTATGTAATATTATTTTATAAATCTTAATGTTATTTTAAATTCTATATTTATTATAAAACAAAAAAAAATTGTATTGTAGGTGCAAAAATTAATTACCTTTTTTTTATTTTAATGTTAATTATGTATTTTGTACAAGGCAGCTATTTACAATTGATTAGTATTTTATTTTTATAACGAAAATAATAAAGGAAAGGACGGAGAATCCTCTTAGTTTATTATTTTTTTTATTTGTAAATATATCTTTATTATTGATTTAATATTTATTTTTACATTTCCTATTTATATTTTTTTTTATATTATTTATAAGGAAATTTTGAAGCGTAAAACTCACTCGTTCATTGTTTCTTAAATAAATTGAGTAAAGCTTATAGTAAAGTAAATAGTCATAAATGATTAAAGAAAAAAGAACAATATTCTAACTAAAATAAGCTTAAACTATTGTTGCATTTTATTAATTAATTTAGAAGAGAAAAATAAACTGAAAGTTCCTTTTATTTAATTTGTGTGGAGATTAGTAGATCAATTAAAAAGTTTAACAAACTCAAATCCAATCTAATCCTTTTTTTTTTTTGGTCTCAATGTTTTGTTTGTTTATCTTCTTATTTTTTGCACCTAAGAAGTAATTTTCTTTTTTCTATTATTTTTAATTACAATTTTAATAATTATTTATAAAAATTAAAATAATAATAAAGTTGTTCTCTGTTCTATGTTGAAAAAAAAAAGAAGAAAATAAATAAAAATAATAATAATTGTACCAATTGAATCAATGGTTAATTATTTAAATGTTTCATCGAACGCTTATTTTATTTATATTATTATTCTTTTTTTCAATTATTAATAATTTAAAAAATAAAAAGAAATTAAATAAAAATAATTATTAAAAAAAAAAGAAACTAGTTAAAATAAGTAGCCAAAGAATAATTGCTAAAAAAAAAAAAAATTAAAAAATAATTGTGAAGGCGGCTGGCTGGCTTTTATTAGCAAAAAAAGAAATTGTGAATGAAAAATAAATACCAAAAATGAAATAAAAAAAAAAAAAACGGAACGAATAAATTATAATTATGAATAATAAGCTCTGCGATTCGATTATATAATAATACAAACCAATATAAAGTAAAAAAAAAAAATCTAAATAAAAGAAACAAAATAAAAATATATATTAATAATTTTATCAATGGAATAATAAAATTATGATGAAAAGAAAAAAATATATTAAATTTATTTATTTTATTCCACGAGATGAATATTTTATGAAATTAAAAAATAATTATAATAATAATAATAATGTATTTACACGTTTGTTGTTTGTTAATTGGAATTTGTTTTTCTGTTTTATTTTTTTTTTTTTTTGTTATTTTTTTTATATAAATATATATATATATATATTAATTAATTAAAAAATAAAAAAAAATTATAAGGGAACAATAAAATTATTTACTTTTCTTATGTTTTCTTTTTTTTTTTTGTCATACATTTCTTTAATTTTTAATTATACATATAATATTTGTACTTTTTTTATTCATCTTCAATTATATTTTTTTTCTTTAAATATTTATTATATATTTTAATTTAAAAAAAAAAATCAAATAACTAACATTTGTACCCGAGGATAATGGATAAACATTTTATTTCTTCATTTTGTATAAATTTTAAAGCATTTATTTCTTGATAAATCAAATAAATTTTGTGTCTTTTTGTTCAAATATCACAATTTTCTTTTCATTTTTTTTTATTCTTGTCTTTTTGTAGGATATTTTGCTTTACTCTGATTATTTAGCATTAATTATGTATATATTTATATTATTGGAATGCGATGATGATGAGAAAAAAATTAAATCTAAATCAATTAGATTCTTTCTTACTTTGAGTTTTCTTCTTTTATTTTTTTGTATTGTAAATGTTGTGCATATATTATTTTTTATTTCTTTTCTAAATTTATACTAATTATTTTCTACCGCACAATATCTTCGAGTTGAATCATTTGATTTGGATTACTATTAGATACTGAGTGTGTCTTCTTACGACCAAGGCACGTAGTGAAACACGTATCACCTTTGCCAAAGTTTTCACCATCGGCAAGACTTTCTGGCATTGGTTGGTTCATTGTTTCTGGTAGGAATAATACCCATACTCCAGAAATTAATGTTATAACACCGAATATTACTGCCGGTATTTTACGATCTAAATCACCCAGTAGTGTTATGATTAGTGGTGTTAGAGCACCAGATAGACGAGCGCACATAGAACCCAAACCCATAGCTGAATTACGTACTACAGTAGGGAAAAGTTCAGCTGAGTAATTATAAATTACTGCAAAAGATCCCGCTATAAATAATTTGCCTAACATAACGACACTTATTGATTCAGTAGAACCACTTTGCATATATGCTGCGCCAATGCAACAAAAACTGCCAGCTAACATTAAGGTACTTGTTATTGATCTACGACCTAAACGATCAAGAATAAATATTATCACCAAATAACTAGGTAACTCGACTAAACCGCTTATAAAAAGATTAAGAAACGGATTTCCACCAAGATCGCCGGTACTCAGTGAGAGTCCATAATAAACTAGAGAGTTGGCAAACCAACAAAGGCACACGTTTAGAGTTTTCAAACAGAGATTTCGAGATTTAAAGAGATCCGTTATGCCAGCTGAACTATCTGAACTTTTTTCGACACCAGAGAGAACTTTTCCCTTTGTATAAAAATAATCCTTATCGATAGCTATTCCTCGATTATTTATATCAATTCCTTTGGACACTATATTCACAGCTTCAGTAGTTTTTCCTTGCGTCCAAAGCCATCGTGGAGATTCATCCATAACCCACCAATGTGCAATAAGTACACATCCGTGCAATCCATAAACCACTTGAAGTAACATACGATCTTTTATAAGTGCGCCCCATCCAGCAACAAGCATTAATCCGCCCGCAAATGCTGCTTGAAATGCAATGCCACATGCCGTTCTCATTGATGGTCCTACCAATTCCATTGTTAAAACAAATCCAGTAATGTAACTTCCAGCACTACCAAAGATTCCATATAAAAATCTTACAACCAAAAATGATACATATTCAGGTACAAATGCAACTCCAATACCAAGAATAACTTGTAATGTTGCTGACCAACAAAATACTGTTTTACGTCCGACTTTGTCCGCTAATCCACCCAATACAACTGCTCCAGTGAATACACCAAACATATAAATTGTTTGTGCTAAGGCACCAAGCCATTTATGTTCACAAACCAAATCCCATTCCATTGCACGCGATGACTGATAATAGGTCGTATCATATACATATTTATTACAAGTGACTGTTTCTCCATCGACAATCATATGACAGGAGTCTATTTTACCATCGTCTAAAATTGGTATGCTACGATATGCTTCTGTTAAATTCCAGTCAGCATACGATCCATTTATATCTACTCCATCTATTGCGCATCGATGATTTGGCACTGCAGCGACTGTTACTAATGAAAGCATATGAATGCCTGCAGTCATAGCTGCCAAAATATGTAGAAAAAATTGGAATCCTTGATACTTTCCAAAGTCACCTGCAAGGCAAAACCAAAAAAAAGAAAAGATTAATAACTATTTATTTAAAACAGAAAAAAAAACTTTTTTGTTATTTTTGAATCAATTTCAATTATTATTAATCGATTATTCTGCTCGTTTATTATTATTTTTATTTTTATTATTATTAATGAAAAGGCAAGACCTCGATCTAATTTAAATATACATTTCATAAGTTTTAAAACTTCCAAATTTATTATACTAAATAAAAATTGAAATATTTTTTTGTTAATTTTATATTCGCTATAGACATTATTACGTTTCTTTTATTTATTATTTTATTTTATCCAATTAATAATTTTCTTCAATTAAAAATGCTTGTATTGACAAATAAATAATTGAAAGTTATGTCTGATGAATAATAAATAAATTAATAATAATACCACAAATAAATTAACAAATTATTTTATTTATTTATTTTTTCTTTATTATTATCTATAAACGCCGGCGTCATTTACTTATTTATTTACTACAAATTTATTTTATGTATTTTAAGTATTTAAACTAATGACGACAGTAGCTAAGCAATTGAGAGAATTTTTGTTTGACCAACTTCTTCATTTCTATAATTTTTTTTTATATTTCTTTTTCATTATTAATAAACGATTGTGTTTATTGTTTTTAGCATTTATTAATTAATTTATATCCGCTTATTACATAATTAATTAATTAAAACAATTTTTTTTTTAAAAAAATAGAATTTTAAGAATAAAATGCGTAAATTGGGTTCGGTTACATCATTCACAGGTCAATTAAAATATTATACAAGGTCAATTTATTTGCGATATGATGTTTTTTAAGTTTAGCAGAAAGAATTTTAATTTTTCTTTCCTACTTAATAAGTAGGTATATTATACATATGTATATATTTAATTAAAATTGAATCAATGTATTGTATATTGTCAATAACGTTTCTTAATTAATTAAATTAATTATTAATTATTTAAATTAATTATTCTTTCTTATTTACTTAAAACTTTTACTTTTATTTATTTATTTATATAAATGCAATGTAGATAAGTAAATACAACAATTTTATTTTATTTAATAAACATTTTTCTACGCAACTTTTACGCGAATGGCATTTTTCGCTAGTATTTAATAAATTATTAACTAAATTAGTTATATTTTACATACAAAAACACACTCTCATTGATGTGAATTCTAAAAGCTGTTGCTTAGTATGATAAACATTTATAATTTAAATAAATGAAGTCATACATTCCAGTTATTATTGGAAATATACATTTAATATAATTTTTCTAAGTATTTATTAAATAATTACCATAATACATTCTAATAATTATATTTTTGTAAATAAATTACCTATTCTATTAAAAAAAAAAAAACTATACAACGCTTAATAATTGAAAAAACTTAATAAAAATATCCGACTGAAAATTTGCATACACTATAAAAAAAAACCCAACCACAATAACATTGTTGTTGAATAAATAAAGAAATGTAAAAAACTGAAAGCATACTAATAAGGAAATCAAAATCCATATATAGCATTTATTTTCTACAATTTATTATTCTTTTTTTTATGCCAAATATATAAATATACTTGTATATTAAAGAACAATCACAAACAATAAATTATTATTTATATCAATATAAATTTATGCAAAAACAAGGTCAATGACAAAATTTTGAAAGAATTAAAAAAAAAAACTATTAAATTTGCATAAATACTGGCAAAATGAAAGAAAGTAAAAAGAATTAATAAAAGATTTAAATTTACATAAAAAATACCAAAAAGATAACTGATAACACCTTTTACTTCCTTGTGTTTATTTAATTATTTATTTCTTAAACGTTTAATGGGTATATTTTTCTCGAAACCTACCATAGTAACATTTGAGGCACAACGATCTTTAGAATATTTATTTGAGCATAGAACAGTGCGCTGTTTAAGATATTTGCTAAATGTGTCAAAACTGTTATTACGACTCTGTTCATCAGAAAAAATTACTAAATCCTACTGTGAATAAAGATCGTGTGGTTATCGATCAGAGTCCTTTTTACATAGCCATCAAAGTGTCGCATGTCATTATTATTTTTTTTTATAATTCAATGTCTAGTAACAAAAAAAAAGTCTTCAGTGTGTAGACAATATCCTTTTAACACGTGTATTTATATAAAAATTGTTATCAAAAATAATTTAAATAAATAAATAATGATGCACGTTTTCTACGTAAACAAAATTAACGCTTTTTACCGGTTATTCATTAACACATTTAGAGCATAAATAATACTTATTGCTTAACCATTCAGTCTATTTCGAAAACAAGTATAATTTATTATAATTTTCAACAAATATGATAGATGCATTTTTAATAAATGCGGATAAATATTGCGGAATAATAAATCGATACTACTAATGTGGTAAAATTTTTAAATAAAAAATATCTAAGATTTCAACTTGGTATTATTATTATAGTTAATTAATAATTATATCAAAATAAATAAAATTATAATTCAAGATAAAGCAGATAAATATTTATCACAGAAACAAATAGTTACCAAAGAGACACAGATTATTTATTATCTAATGATAATTAGTTAGTTTATTTAAACATTAAATGGTTTTATTTAACATAAGAAAAAAAAAACAAATCTATTTACTCACATGATAGTGACATGAATTGGCAATTATACTAAACATACATAATTGTGGATCGATTTCATTTAAAACTAATAATAAAATAAATGTATTGAAATTAAATATTTAATATATTGTACATATAGTGGCCTTGTTAAGTAGTATAATTAGTATATAATTAAAAAAAAAACTAGATAATAGGAAATTTTTACATTTACAGCAATTGCTATTGAAATATAATTATTATTTTTATGCTGCATTATTTAAAAAAATAATAGAAACTATATACCATATTTATTACATTTGCTTTATTTATATTGCGAAAAATAACAAAAATAAATAAATAAATAAATTATCGAAAATAATAAATTTATGTGTCTGTTTGGGAACAGGTAACAACCACGTAAAAGAGAAAGAATAAAAATAAAATAAAATAACACTCAATAACCGGTTCTTCATTGCAAATATATAAATCAACAGAAAATTATTAATTAAAATACATAAATAAATAAAAATATTAATATAAGCAACCCACCCAGCATTGCCATCATTTCCTCCAACGTTTGATCAACTGCCATGTTGTACTTGTTGTGTTCAAATAACTTTCTTTAAAATATTATTAATTTTTATTAAGCAAAAAAAAAAAAATTAATTAAAATAATAACATAAAAAAAATTAAAACTTTCTTTCAAATAAAGAATTTTTCTTTCATTTAATTTAACCATAAAAATCTTTAAACACTTGTTTTCATTGTAAAAGAATATTTAATTAAAAACACTAAAAAAATATATTTTTTTTTTAAATCTTTCACTTTCACATTATTTTATATGATTTTGTGGTTTTCTTCGATTTTTTACTAATTATAATGTTTCAAAAATAATAATAATTTATAACGAATTTATAATAAAATTAATTATCTACATTTAGAAAGCAGATAATTTCTTTTGTCTTGTTCTTCGCCTTCAATAAAGTATTTTTTTTTTTCGTTGTTTGTATTTTATAATAATAATAATAAATAAATAAATAAAATTATTTGAAGCAAATGGGTGTTAATTTTTATTTTCTTTAACAATAACACGTTTAGTAAAATAAAAACATTAAAATAGTTTAACGTAGAAATTATTTATCAATGATATCGTTTATGGTTTTTTATGTTTCACTTGGTATGGTTGTTTTTTTTTTTTTTCGTATGAATTTCAGAGAAACATGATAACAGAAATAAATAAATTACATAAACAGTTTTGCTTCTAATAAAAAATTGTTTTACATATTACAAAAATAAAAAAAAAATAGAAAACTATAAACAAAAAAAATAAAATTAAATATTATTTGCGATTAACAGCTAAATATCGTGTTCAATTATAATAACGATGTGAATTTATATTGCAAAAATATAACATATATAAACTTATTGTCGCGTCATCAAATGTTGTATTAAATAATAAAATAATTTTCAAAGTATTTTTAAACTTATTTTTCTATATACAATTAAATTTTAATTAAGTTTTTTTTTTTCTCTTTATTATGCCTTTTTCGCTATCACATGTGGCTTTTAAAAGCACGTTAAGGTTAATAAACAATAAAAAAAAAATATAAATATTTCTTATATCAAATACAGGCAAGACGGTAAAAAATAAAGAAGAAAAAAATTACCTAATTATATATACTTAACGTAACGTATAAGTAATCAATAATTTTATTATATTGTAAATCAGTTAAAAATCGTTAAGATTCATCGATCAAATACACTTCAATAACAATAAAAATTGTTGTAAAAAAACAAAAAAAAAAACACACAAAATCATTTAAAAAAAAAAAACAATACAAAATTATTATTTTATCACAATTTGTTAATTATTTAATTTTTCTAGTTATACTAACAATAAGTATTTTTTTTTATGATCCGAACTCGCCTACTAACCAATACTGAATGGGGCACACACAGTTCAGCTCCAAAACAAAACTAAATGAATTTTTTTTTTTTTCATATTTTCTTCATGCTTTTTAATCATTTTTTTTATTATTATTATTTTTCGAATTTGAATTTGGTGGCAGGGAAACAACTACATAGATTTTATTAAAATATGATTAATTTCATTTTTGTTTTTTTGTCACTTTGATTGCAGATTTTTTTTTAATATTTTATTTTAATTTGATTTTTTTTATCGCTATTTATTTTATCATTTTTTTATTATTATTATCATTTAATCAAATATTTAAATAAGGTCTAGCTGAGCTAATTAAATAACGTTAGTACATTGAAACTAAAAATTTAATATAATGCAATTAATAATTAATAAGCATAATATTTTATATTGTTTATTAATATACCTACTTATCATATGTTTAGTGTAGTTAAAATTTAGATGTTGATTTTTTTTTTTTTTCACTTAATTGAATTAAAACAGAAAACAAATTTTATTGAAAAAAAATAATAAGAAAATGGTTTTCATTAATAATAAAATAATAATATTCATACTTATTAATAATTTATTTTATGTAGTCACATGTTATTGGAGATAGCAATTTAATTATTTATTTTTCTGTTTATATCATTTATTTATTAATTAAAAACATTTTAAATAAATTAATCTACCTTAACCTTAAATTTATTTAAACTGTTTATAAATTTTAATGTAAAATGAAAATAAAAAAAAACACATAAATAAATCTAATTATAAAGTAAATTTTCTTTTTAACATTTAAAGTGACATCTATTGAACATAATATGAGAAAATATGTTACATTGGTTATAAATGTGGAGATTGGATAGATGTAGAAATGAAAAATTAAAAAAAAAATGGTTTTTTTTTGGCTTTTTAATTAATTAAATATTTTATTTATTTATTACTATTTTTGTTTTTGTTTTTTGTTATCACTAAGATAATTGCATAAATTTATAAATATCAATGATATTATTAAAAAATATATATTAATTATAAATTAATTTTTAATAATAATAACAATAATTAGATTATTTTATAAATCATTCAATTAAAATTACTTAATTTAGAAGAAATAAATTAATAGATGTTTGTTAATGATTAATTATAATTATCTATATTCACTATTTAAATCAATTAGCGTCGTTTAATGATTCTAGAAGGAAAGAAAGAAAAAATAAAAAAGAAAAATTATTTTATTTAAAAAATATATAATTATGTATTTTTAATTAATAAACAAGCATAAAATAATTAAACAATTTATTCACAAATATATAATATTAAAAAAAGCAATTAGCAATAATACGCACCTTCAAATAGAAAATTAAGCAGTTAATATAGGGTAATAGGGTGCATGTAAAATATATTTTGTTTTTTCAAATGTATAAATAACATAGAATTAAATAAAGCAAAAATTTAAATAAATATTTACATAATTAAATTAACATTATTAATAGGAAATAAAACATATTAATTTATAACCAAAAATCCATTAATTTATATTACATTTATTTTATTACTATTATTTATAATTAATTAAACACTATTTATCACAGTTTATCTCTATATTTTTAAATATACTGTATTTTTATCTAATGATTTATTTAATAAACTTAGAATAGAATAATAATTTTCAAATGCGGTCAATTTCCACACACCAAAGCATTTAAAAGTAAATAATTACAACAAGAACAACAAAAAAAAAAGCAAAACTAATTAATATATTTATTTATAATGACTAATAATTTAATTCATAATTTTTTATAAAATACTTATAATTCAATATATTGATACTTACGTTTATTTTTATTAACAAAATTAATTAATTTTAAATTATTACAACTAGAATTATTTTTATCAATTACCATTACCGCTGATATATTATTTTTATTAAGCAAATGTGTTCTACTATCAGCAATTAATAAATTACCTGTACTGGCTAATAATATTTTTTTATTTCCTATCATTGGATCGTCATTATTTATTATTTTCATTTCCGGGTCTTCGGTTTTCAATTTTATGTTTAATAATTCATTTGAGTGCTTTAATTTTGTATTATTAGTTTGATTTTCTAAAAAATAAATTATTATTAATGTACTTGTATGTGTATCAAATATAAAATGTATAGCTTACCACAATCCCAGGCAGGTTTTGCAAGTGGTTCTAGTATTGGATTTGGATCTGTAGATTTTCTATCATTTTTAACGCATCTAGTTAAAAACAATGTTGATCCACCAATTATTAAAGGAATGCCAGCTAAAATGAATGGTAAGTCATAAGATCCTGTGTGATCAAATAACATGCCAGCCACTGGAGGTCCCACAGTTAATGGAATTGAAGAAAGACCTAATAAAAAGCTAATAGCTTGAGTAGCACCATGAGGTCCACATATATCAAACGCTATTGGACCAAGTAAAGAAATGAAGCATCCGTCGAATAGACCCAAAACTAATATAAAACATAATAAGATCGGATATATTCTGGTTGTGATTATCATCATGGTCATTACGCCAATAATAAACAGTGAAAGTTGTTGTAATAAAATACGATTAACGCGAGGACAGTCTGCAATATAGCCAAATAAAATTCTTCCAATTCCCGATGATATTCCTATACACATTACTGGAAGGTTTACTTCTGCGCCAGAAAAATTAATTTCAACATATTTCCCAATATGGACATATGGAATAAAGTAACCGAATAACGCTACTGGAATTGATAAAACCCAAATCACATATTTTTTCTTTTTCCAATTCTCAACATTAATTACTGATCGCAATATTCTGTTCATGGATGATCGTCCTGGTTTAATTTTGGCTGGCGGTGGCGGTGCTTGTAGCGGTTTATATATTAAAGCACAAAGGATAATAAAACTCGACATTAGTGATATAACTCGAAGCACTACTACTAATCCATGTGATTGCAGTAAGGAATGTATCATCTTTGGCATTATTGCTGTAAATATACTTGAGCCGGCTGTTACAAAACCATTCACCATTCCTAAATTCTTCTTAAAGTAATGTCCTAGAATAGCAAGTGATGGTGTATATGCCAATGCTGCACCCAATCCAAACATAAGACCGTACGTTACGTATAAAAGTTCTATATTATCGGTACAAAATGATGACAGCAGCATACCTCCAGATGCAAAAATACCACCCAATAATGTAGTCCATCTTAAACCAATTTTATCTGTCAAAATTCCGGATAATGGCGAAAACAGAAATGTTGTTCCAATAGTCAATGATCCAAGCAGTGCTACATTTATTTAAATAAAGAAAAGGAATTAATAATACAAGCAAAAACTATTAATGAAAAGTAACATTAAGAACTTTATCATAATATTAGTTAATTAAAAGTAGGTATAATTGTCATTCCTTATCTTATCAATTTAAACGTTTTTCGCAATTTCTGTATTCATTTTTGGTTTTTGTTTTATTCTTTTTGTTGATTAATAAAACAATTAAAATTAAAAAAAAAACAAAAATATAATACAAGGACAAAAAGCTTTAAAATTAGGCAACTTTCTTAGTAAACATTACAGTTATTTATTTAATTAAGCTAATACAAAACTATTTAATTGTCATTAAATAGCTTGTTTTTGTTTATTCTAAATCAAATAATTTTAATTTTTTTTTTGTTTTTTAATACTTAAGACTTCTGATAAGGATAATTTATCAGATAACATTGGTTAGGTAAAATGTAATAGACATTAAAAATTTAATAGAATATCTGATAATATATTTTTTATTATCTTCATAAAATATAAAACGTAGGTATTTACAAATTATCCAGTGATTAGCTTCAAGAATCATGAATTCTACACTTTTGCTGCGTTTTTACGATAAAATATTTCATCAACAGGAAAAAAGAAACAATTTCTATGATCAAACACAAACGTAATTGAAACAACAAAGCTAAATGTGATTAAAAAAATTATCTTCAAAAACAAAAAACATACTTAGACACTTGTTATATGAAGTTTCTCAGCATTAAATTTCAAATTAATTAATTAATTTTACTAATGAATAAGTTTTAAAACAAATACTTATTAAATTTATGCTATGTACTATATACCAGTGATCACAAGTAGTTATTACAAAAAATAATTCCTTGCTAGAATTTTTCAGTAGTATTATAAAAACATTTTTCTGGTAGAATCATAGAAATACTGTTGATAACGATCATTATTCTATTGCCATAATGTAAAACAAATGTAGTCAACGTTACCTAAACTAATAAATTTAATTTTGGCAACAAAAAGAATTTGATTGAATGTTTAATAATTATTTTATACTTTAATATCTCTCTTTTTACTGACCGTTTAACATGAAATTTGTAATTTAATAGCAATGGCGGCATTTCTTATCAATTACAGTGTTGATTTTTATTTTATTTTTATTGTATTTTGAGGTCTTTACAATACACTTAGTTCAGGATTTATGAAAAAATAATCAGTTTATATAACGGTTTTAGATTTTTCACTTGTGCTATTCGTTAGATAAAATAATTTTGTCGTCCTATTGAGTGCTATGCTCTCACACCGGTATTAAGACTTAAATAAATTATGTCATCTCAATGCAATATGGTTAATTTTATTAAAATAAGAAGTGGCCGTGCATGACAAAAAATATTCTCTTAGTCATAGAGCTGTTATGCCTTAGTATATTTTGTTGATAATCTTATTTATTTTTTAAATCAATTTTACAATGATTAAACTATTTTTTGTATCATTGATTGTATTTTATGTTGCAATAAAAACTATTTAAAAAAAGTTTAATCCATTCCACATACCTTAATTCAAACAAAAGCATATTCAACGTTAACAAATAAATATTTTAACAAGAGGATTTTACTCAATTAAATATATTAATTTTATATTTATATTTCATCATTTAATTGTAATAAATTTCTAAATAAATATAAAATTAAACACAAAAATAAAATAAAATATTTTGATAAGTATATTAAACGAAGTAATAATAGAAACAACATAAACACATATAAGATAAGATTATGTATGCAATTAATATTGTTATTATTTTTATTATTATTTACAAAAAAAAATACATTATATTGATACAAATTCAATCACAACTATTTATCTATAAATTAATAAAATAAATTTATTAAGCGAAATAATGTCAAATAAATAACAGATTTACTTATCCAGGAAGTTTTTTTTTTTTTTTATTTTTTCATTTATTTTCTTTGCTTTTATTCATTTATTTTGAACAAACATTTGAAATTAATTAATTAAATAACAAGATTTTTGTTTTATGTAATTAATTAAAGAGTTTATTTATTTACAAATTTCAATTTTTTTTTTATTTTATTTACATAAAACATATTCACAATTATATATACATATGTATATGCATCAATATGCAGAACAAGAAATTTAATGTGAAAATAAGAAAAAAATATTTTATACGGTTTCTAGCTACTGTTTGTGTAATATGGGGAGTTGTAGTTGTATATAAAAGCATACAACTATGTTAATTATTGAGACAAAAAGATTAAAGCTTTACACAATAAACATATAACACCTTGTCTTTACTACACATGCATCTTTCTGCTAAAGCTTTAATTGAATTATTTATAATTATTTTTTTATTTATTTACCTAATAAACTTTAATGCATTCTGAGAAATGTCTGCTGGTTTTTGTATCAGTAAAACCACATTTATAAAATATATATTTTTAGAAGAATAAAGCGATCATTGTTTTATTAAATTTTGATAAATATTAAACATATTGATAAAAAAACTATTTTATTGGTATTTCCAATCTGTGTTAATAAGAATTAATAATTATGTCATTTTTTTTGTCTAACTTTTCAATAATAGCTCAAAAGATATTGTATTTTACTTAAAGCTTTAACAGGAATTCACTTGAGCTTTGGAAATACCAAAATTTATTTAAACACCAGTAATTACCGTGCGTAGTTATTCTTGATAATTAAATTAAATTAAGTACAGTTATTAAAACTTTTAATTATTTCCATACTAGAGACTATTATTTGCAATAAAATTTGTAGGTAATCGCTTTCATCAGTTCATTTCCCTGAGAAAAGTATATTTCTTTTTTTGTGTTAAATATTATGAAATATGAACTAAATAAAATTAATAACATATTATTCTACATATATATATGTATATATCTGATTGGTTTTTTTCTATATTTAAACCGCATTATTATCATTATTATTATAATTATTAATATTATTATTATGATTGTAAGGATTCTTATTAAATACTAAATAAATATTATGTTTAATTGTATTATTTAAATGTATTTTCAGATATATATTAATGTTGAAAATAAAAATATTATTATTTTTATTATATTTATTTTGTAATAATTAATATTTGAAATGATAACAATATAATTGTTAATAACCAGTGAACTTTCTATTCGCATTATATATATATTTTCAAATTTGATTAAAAAAATTAAACTAATTTAAATTAATTTTGATAAAAATTGTGACGAAAACAATAATCATTAAATTATTATTATTATTATTATTGTTATTAAAGACTTTTATATGATTTTTCTATTTTGTTATAAATAAAAAAAAAAATTAAAGGTGAAAAATATAATTATTCAATTGATAATAATTATCAAAATACAGAATAATGTATTAAGAGAATGAAATTGTGCATTTTTTTTATTTTTGTTGACTATTTTCTTCAAAGCTTTTTAGGTCTTTGAAAACTCATGCTGGAAATCATTAAAACTCAAAAAGTTATTTTATTATTACTATTATATGCCTTCTAAATTCTAGCCACCAATATTATATTAAAGCTCTCACTGAAAACCTCAAATTAATAATAAAAAAAAACAATTGTTCTGATTTACTAAGTAAGTACTGTAATTTGTTAATTAAAAAAAAAAAAAAAGTAATAAAAAATCAACATTTTTGATAAAGTTCGTTATTCTTATAAATCGTTATAAAAATGCTGGACTTGCCATAAAAAAGAATTGATTCAACAATAATTTGCATTAGAATTTCTAAATTAAAAAATAAAAATGTAATAAATTTTTTTTTTTAATGTCTTAACAAATAGTTTTTATAGCCTTAAACTTGTAGCAAAAAAATAAAAAAAAAACGAAGAAAACAAAAACTAGCTTAATTTAAATAATTAATATTTAAAGATAAAGCATTTCCACAGCAAACAAGTATTTATTCAGCATGATTATTACAAAACATTATAATTAATTTATTGTGACAATTTGTTAAATAAATAAAATGTGAAAAAAAATACAATTATATTATAATTATTATTATTTATTTAATTTTTTTTTATTTTGTTTTTAATAATTGTTTTATAATACAATAATTAATTCCTTTATTATAATTTTTTGTTTTCTTATATATATATTTTTAATTACTATTTATTCAAATAATATGATTAATTTGCATATAATTTATCACTGAACAAGTTTTTTAATAAAACTTATTCTATTCAACTATTTACAAGTTAATAAAGAAATCAAAGAAATAAAATTAAATTTTTTTATATATTTATCATAACATTGATGATATTTAAAAATAACTTTAATAAACATAAAAACTAAAAAAATCCCCACGTGAAAAGAAAAAAAAAAATTGAAAGTATTTTTTGTCGTTTATATTTTTTAATTTTTTTAGAAATATTTTAATTATTATTTATAACTAAAAAAATAAAATTATTCAAAAGAAGTACAATAATAACAATAATAATAATAAAAATTTACAAAAAAACTTATTTTTTTGATGAAATTACGTCATTTTATGTTTATGACAAACAGGCTTAAAATAATTTAATTAACAAAAAAAAAATAGAAAAAACCTTTATACATCTAAACAACAAACAAAAATAAATAAGAATAATATTTACCTGCTTTACTTGATGCCTCTGTATCACTATTTTCAATTAATTGTGTTTGTAATTTTTTATATATAACACCATAAATATTGATAACACCAAATAAAATACCATTGCATATAAATGCGGCAATCATAACACACCAGGCACGTGCACCACCATCAGGTGGATCCTTTATATGTAATTCATTTGTATTATTTTTATAAAAAATTTTACCATTACTATTATTATTATTTATTGAATTAGTGTCTTTTGGTAATATTATAATATTTTTTGATTTTGTTAATAAATTTTTTTCCGTCATTGTATATATAATAAATAATTAAATTAATTAAATTCAAAAATAATATAAGAAAAATTATTTGAACTTTATTATCCGTTTTAAATGAACACACTTGATAACCGCACAGTAATAGTTTTTTTATTTAATTTTTTTTTTTTAAATAATAATTAATAATTTTATTACAAATTAATAAAATACAAAAAAAAAAAATATTGTATCCTTTTAATGTCACAGCAGTAACATTTAATTAAAATTTTTATGTTTTTTTTTTATTTAAGCACTGATCTACCACCTTTCAATAGTGTCTTATAACTGAAAATTTTTATAACAAAACTCTTGATTTTTATAAAACAATTTTACATCGATATTATTACTAACTATATTATGCTAGACAAACAAAAAATAATAAAAAAAAAAATTAGTGTGTTATCAAAAATGTTTATTTCTCAATAAGAAAAGCAATATTATTCGTTGATATACATATATAATAATAATAAACAATGTCGTGGTCACACGAACGAACATTTTTAATTTATATAAATATACTGTAAATGACTTATGATTATTAATATTATAAAAACAATAACAAAAATATTGAATAAAAGAAAAATCTCAATATATGTTTAAGCAGGCGCAAGTGTTTATAGATAAAATAGAAAACACACGCAAATAATTAGAATAAAAATAAATAATAATTAAATATGTTGTTCAGGCGCAAAGTAAATTCTATGAAATTTCCACGTATGAGACAATTCTATTTTTCTAATAAATTTTATATAGATTGGGATTTACCTTTGGTTACGTTGAATTTTTTTTTTTTTTTTTTTTTTTTTTTCTAATATTTCATTGAATTGTTTTATTGATTTCTTTTTTTTATTGTATTAATAATCGTCTAATTTAAATAAATAAATGATTTAAGTAGTGTAAATTGAAATATCATAGACACTGGATTAAAGTTTTGTATTACATGTGGATATTTAAAGTTACTGCCCCATAATCTGATTTAAATTATTTGTTTATGGAAGCACTTGTACTGCTTGAGATTATTACTTTCTTAATTTTATAGATTTTGTTTATGTTGCTTTTATGAAAACATAAAAAATGTATTATTTTATATTATATGATGATCATTTTGCGTGAACTATAATAATGTTTTCATTGTTTTTACTTTGTGCTGATCAACAGTAAAGTACATATAGCATTTATTCACAAGTTTTCATATTTTTTTTCGCCAAAATACAGGCTATATTTTTTTTAAATTTAGTTCAGTTAATCAACTATCTGGTATATAAGTTTAACAAACTGACTAAATGTAAAATAATTACGGATAATGCAAAAATTTATAAAACATACGACGACAATTAAATAGATTGTATTAACGATATGGAGTTCATACGTAATTTTATGACTAATAAGTAGCATTTTTAAAATGAAGGGAAATATAAATCAGTACTTTGCATACAGTATCATTTTTTAATATAAAGGACTATAGTTCCTGTCATCAATACTAATAATTATTTACTCACCATATTAATTATTATATTATAAAATGGGAAGATAAACATTATTTTTATTTCATTAAAAACTGACTATTTGTTTTGATTTTATTCTATTGTTCTAAATACTTGCACAACCGGTACCATACCGGCCAATTAGCAACTCAAAAAACTAATGTGCATTCCAAGGCTACCTTTTAGAGACCGTTATCTTCGTGTCATATCTGCTCATAACTAGAAAAAAAGTTGTTCAGCAATAATACTATGAACCCAAAATTATAATTGAAAGAATTGACAAAACAGATTTTTACGACTTTAACAAACATAATTATTTTAATTAGTTTAAGAAGTTAAAAAATGTTAGTATCGTCAGCATAGAACGTTTTCTTATACAAGAAACAATATATTTTTCACAAAATCATAATTAACTTCAATCTTAAGTTTACTAATTAAAGTGATTATAATAAGCAGGATTTACTGTAGCAGAAAAAACATAATCATTTTGCATTTTTCTTAAAACTGATATTTAATATTTTGACCACAAAACATTAGAAATTCACACTTAATATTACCATTTACTTGAATAATACTATGTTATAAGAATCCAATTACTGCAATAAAAATCTTATTATATATTACATTTCGAGGAAAACTTTTACAAATAATTTATATAAATAAAACACATTTTTGTAATCTTAATATTTATTGTTTTGCTTTAATTTATTTAATTTAATTTAGTTTTATTTTATTTTTAAATCACACTTAATAGCATTTTCTTCGTCCTTTTCTTATATTTTATATAACAATAATCGATAAATAAAAATTTTAAATTATACAAGTCAAATTAAAAAAATAATTTATTTTTAATAAAATCAATTTAAAATAAAAGAAATCTCTTAAGTAAAATATTTATTAGTTAATTGTTTCATTGCCATAGCCCAGCATAATTTCCAACAAGTGTTGCTGGTAAAGGACCTCCAGCAGCAAATAAACGTGTACCACTTAAATCATAACAATGTGTGTATATTGCTGGTACATACTTGATTTGCTGTAATCCATCCATTTCTTCATCAGGAAACTTTAATTTTAATATAGACAAAAATTAGAATAAAAATTAAAAATATATATTTTTTTATACATACAACATAACCACGATTTGCTTTTAGCACTACAGTACGAGACGAATTAATACTATTTTCTAAATATTTTCCGGCACGTATATCATAAAACATTAACATGCCTAGTCCAGTTCCAACAGTTAATATATTTCCTTGAAAACTTGCTGATCTAATACCACAACCACTATAACGTGATGTAATTTTTTTTACAGCCTGTAATAATTTATAATAAATAAACCATTTATCATCAATTTCATAAAATAAATTCACAGTATACCTGTAATGTTCTAGGATCTAATAAAATTGTATACGATCGACAACCAATTGCATATAGTCCTTCCGGTTGACAAGCAATACACACATTCTCCTGACAGTGAGGTAATTTTCTTGATAATTTCTAAGGAAAATAATTTTATTAAAATTATAATTAATTAAAATTAACATATAATTACTTGTGTAAATGTTTCCGCATTAAATAAATGTATGTAACCATTTAATGATAGTACAGCAATTTCTTGATACTCCTTATTAAAGCATAGTGAACGTATTTTTTGTGCAGCACGACATTCTTTTATCGCTACAGGTGTTATATGGGAATAAGTAGGACAAGGTAATTCTTTGTTATTACTATCATGAGTATCCATTAAATCTTCATTTATGCGCCATAGTGCAACTTTTGTATCTTTTGAGCCAGATACTAGAAATTGATCATCTAACCAACACATGTCAAATACCCAATCGCGATGACCATTCTCTCCTATGCAAACTGGATCTAAGGTTGGCAAACGGTATATAGCAATATCAGAAGAATGACGTGCACCTGTTGCTAAAAGTGTACGACTAGGATTGATTTGTGCTGCATGTATTCCATTTTGTGTATCCGGACCATTACATCGACCATTCGATAATGTTGGTATAGCATCTACACGTCGCATATTCACATCATATACTAATAATTTGTTACATTTTGTTCCAAATACCACTTGACGATTACTTAGCCATTGAGAGCAAAATACTTTATTAATATTACCCAAATTAATTGGTGTTTCTTTAAACATATCATGTGTTAAAATATAACGACTGGCATAAGCTGGACAAACAGATCTTCGCTACAAATTTCAAAAAAGTAATTTATGATTGTTCTAGAAATAATATAAATATTGTATATTGTAGTACCTCATCTAAATTAGCTTCGCGACTTTTTATATAATCTACAAAATTATAAGATGAATTTAATACTTCATTTTGCTGTTGTGGGGTCTCTTCTTCGCTATCTGAATCTTCATAAGTTATAAAGTCTTCTGGTTTCTCAGGTTTTCGTCGTCTTTCTTGCCTAAAATTATTAACATAATTATTATATAATTTAAGAAATATAATCTAAAAAAAAATATGCATTTCACCTTAAAATTCTAGCCCTAGCTCTACGTTCATCTAGTCTACTTAAAATATAACAAGGGGGTCGTCGTCCTACAATACATTGTCGAACAGTCTTCGACATTTTTATTCTTTGTAATTTATATATTACTTTATTCACTTCTTTATAATATAAATTATATATTTTTTAATTTCATAAACAGAATATAGGTTTACAAAACATATTTATTTTTATTTTATGTTTTTTAGTTATTTTATTGTTAAGATAACATTATGTGCTATTGTAAAATAATATCAAAGAAGACAATAGACAAAATGTCAAAATGGCACTTCAATACAACACTGAACTGTAATTGGTTTTATTATATTGGTAGCATGAAATTTAAAATCTTTGATTAAAAAAAAAAAAAACATTTTAATTTTGAGAAATTTTATAAAATATTTATTTAATGAACATTTGTTGAATACATTCATACAGATTAAATGATTTACTCTTTGCATATTTCTCCTAATGTATTTGCATATTGAAAGTCAGTACTTTTCTCATAATCGCACATATCTAATGCTACAATACAACTTTCTTTAACAACACGTTTATCATCATCAAGATATTTATTTAAAACAGTAATGCAGTCATCAGTGGCAATGGAACCCAAAGCTTCAGCACATTCATGTCGTACCATTTCATTTTCAGTGGTGTCATTTAAATTTTCAATTAAGTACGGCACTGTAATTGGCTGCTGTAATTGTCCTAAAACAAATGCAATTTCATGACGGAATAATGCACTCTTACATTTTAAACCCTCAGACAATGCAACGCAGCTCTCATCTGTATTAATATTCCTTAAGCTGAACATTGCGCGGTAACGTTTAAATAAATTCTCATTATCATCTAATAATATTGCTTTTAATTCCTTTATATCATTAATATTTAATGTTGGCGTAGGATCTATACTTTTATATGGAGATTTACTGTCTAAAGGTTCACCACTATTCGCTTCATACCATTTTACTCGATCTAATGCAATTTCACATGTTTCTGATATTTCTTTTATAGGATCGTTTATATATTTTTCCAGCATTGGAATAACTTCAACCGATCCAATTGCACCCAAGGCTTCAGCTAAAAAATTATAAACAATTAAAATAATTTATTTTAAAATAAAAAAGTCAAACCTACCTGCTTCATGACGTACCATAGCTTCCTGTTTGGTGTCATTTAAAACATTATTTAAAATAGAAATTGCATTCTTGTCCTGCATTTGTCCCAAGCAGTAAGCCAACTCATGTTTTAATAATGCAGATTCGTCACTGAAGCACTTATTAATCCATTGAATCGAGTCATTTCCACCAATATTTTTCAATGTAAATAATGCACGAAATCTTTCTTTTAACGGTTTTTCTTTATTATTTAATATTTCCCCAACTTTATTTATTTTTTCTATTTCCATATTTTTTTTTCTTTATGATTCCAAGAAAATAACAATAGGTGTAATTTTCAAGAATTTAAAATATAACCAAACTTTTTATGTTAATAAATTTTGTTTCAGAATAAATGAAATAGAGGGTGCTTTATGTTTAAAACCAATGAACATTATTTTTTTTAATATTTCCAGTTTATACAAGGTTTTCATCAAAATTATATTTATTACAAGGATAAATGTAACAGGAAAAATGTTCACTTATCTCAAACAAAGCGTTTAAAAAAAACTAAAATTTATTTGAATTTTCCTTTATTATAACTAAAAACAAATATATTTAGAACTCAGGATTACATTTGTTTTATTTATAAGATTTTTTTTATTTAGTTCCAGTTCAAACAAAAACAATTTTTGGAATATGAGATTACATATTTTATGTTATAAAACATTATTGTTACAAATAAAATAAAATTAAACTTTAGTATTCATTATAGTATATTTAAAACTAACAATATTCTTGATTAATATAAAATGCAAAACTGTATAAACAGTAAGTTAGTAATTAATACTTCTTTGTTCGTTATAATAATAATAATTTTTTTATATTTAACATGAATTTATAAAAACATAAAAATAAACTCAAATAAATAAAGTTGGCTTCTATGTACTTTAAATGTTAAAACATCATTTTATGCTATTACCGTTTTAATTTAGAAAACTGGTATAAAATATAAAAACAATTTAAATTTTCTTATTAATTATTTTTGGCTTTATCTACTATAATAATAGCATCTAGCCATCCTTCATTCTTTTTTTATATGTCTCCTAAATGCCTAATGTCAATTATAATGCAAACAAAATAATAATAATATATATGTATATAGAAACAAAATTAATTATTTTACATCACATTTAATTTTCTTCTGTTTTTTTTATTTTATTTCTGCCTTCCTTAAATTTTAGATTTTTTTTTTGATGGCAACGTGTTTTCTACTTTAATTTCTTCTTTTTTTTTTACAAAATTTGTATTTATTTAATCTTAGTGGAAGGACAATTATTACTTTATTTTTTTTTTAACGTTAAAATCATTTTGAGCCTAAATTGGTTTGTTTTTCAAATTTAATTCACTTAATTTCCCCTAGTAAAAATTAATATTTGAATTGTTTATATAATATAATTATATGAGAGATTATTAATATTATATATATATATTTATAAAAAAAAAGAAGTTTTATTAATTTCTATTATTAAAAAGTTTGGAATGGGGGACAACAATACATTAACTTTTGGAGAAAAATTATTTTTTCTTTCACAATATCAATTTCTTATAACGAAAGTATTTTGAAAACAAAAAGCTAAAAATACCGTATATGGTTTTAATTAATTAAAACCGATACTTTTTTTCATTTCTGTTATGAAATTTTTATTAGAATTTTTAATTATAATAATAAAAGTGGTTTTTAGATAAATTAATTAATAAACTCACAAAATTATTGCGTATGTGTGGTTTCGTTTTTTAAATTAACAAATCAAGAAAAAAAATAAATGTAAAGAAAGTTTTATCATGCATTTATAAATATTGTCCACCATCCCATCCTAATGCTCACGATGACCAACGGCTTTTTTGCAAATCAATTTGTCCTTCTAATGTTTTTGCTAAATATATAACTAATAATTGACTAAGTGCTGCAACTAATGCAATACCAGCGATTGTATATAAATTTCGTTCAGCCCAGACACGTACAATCTCTATACAGCCACTATTCCATATTTTTTTACTTGCTGCTGCAACACTTAGTTGTTGTACACCATATCCACACATTATATTTACCAATCCGGATGATATATCTGTTGCATTTATACAACAACTATACGGTACACCACAACGTTCCACAGATGGAGAAGAACAATTGAAGTATTCATTTTTTCCCCAATCATGATAACCTGTATTACTTAAACCGCAACAACGAAATTCTTGTTGTGCAAAATCAATTAAATTTTGTAAATCTGGATCGTCTCGATATGTTGTTATAATTTTTTCAGTAAATGAATCTTCTAAATATGAATTCATACTAAATGGAAAAACAAAGCCAACAATTGCAATTGTCATTTCCAGTAAAAAGAATAATAATAAGCATAACGAATAAAATTTTAATAGACATGTATTTTCACGTAATGCACCCAAACAACCAGCAAAACTAACTATAAATACAACACCTCCAGCAATTGCTATGACTAATGATATATTTAATATTATATCGTATATTGTATCTACTTTTACCCATCCTGTTGCTTGCCATTTATCAATAAATGCGTAAAATCCAACACCAATTAATAATCCACCAAATAACCAAAATATAAAATTTAATAAAAATATCATATATTTTACACAAGAACTGACATATGTGAAATTATTTGGTACACCACGATGATGATGATGCATATGCATTTTATATATATATATATTGTTACTTGGTATATCTATTTTCTCTGAATTCCATTAAATGTAAAAATACTTTATAGTGATATTTCCGAGTTTTGACTAAAAATATAAAAATAATATCAAAATTTGCGATTTAATTAATTTATTAAACTAAACTATATACTTACTTTATTGTATAAATTTTTTTTTAACTATTAAGTTTTAGTGTGAAAACAACAAAACGTCATCGAACAATGAAAATTAATGAAGTGTTTATTTATTTGGAATAATGAAAAATGTGTGTTACTAGATTACTATGTGTACAACTGAACTGAAATTTTAAATAACACTTTTTTTCTGATGTATTTTGTTATTAAAGTCACGGCTGTCATTTAACAAAGTTTTGCATATATGTACTTTAGTTAGTGCAGTAGTTTTGTTTCAAGTAATAATTAAGTAAGACAAGATTAAAAGCAGCTAAATTAGTTAAAACAAAATAAATAATAATAAACAAATAGGAAATTCATATAAAAACACAGCTAGCGGATGAATAGTTTTGGCTGTGAGTAAAATTTAAAAGAAAAATACAATGGGTTTATGGGCACAAAGCAATTTTTACTTATGATTTTAATTTAAACACAAAAACCTATTTACTACGCTTCAATTCAACATACAAATAATTTTATTTGTAATTTATATAATTAGTATAAAATGTGGTTAATGATAGTTTGTTTTTTTTTCTTTTAATATTTGTTTTTCCTATTTTGTTTGTAAAACTTTTTTGTTAAATATTAATTTTTAATTATTTCTTAATAATTTTATTTATTTATTTTTTTTTTATTTTTATTTTATCTCTGAAAGCATCCTAACCTCCTACACACACAATAAATAAAAATCCTATAATAGTTATAAGATATATAAATATATATAAAATGGCTAAAACATTCGGGAAGGGTAAGAGTAAGTAGCCTATTCTTGATTTTTTTTTGTTTATAAATCTTTATTTTTATTTAATTACATTTTTGTTTACCGTATATTTTAATTTCTGAATTGTTTATAATGCACAATACCAACACTAAAATATAATTACTTAAAAATAAAATAAACAATATTTTTCAAACATAACCTATGTTTACTTTTTTTTGAAAAAAAAAAAAAATAATACAATTCTAGTACCCGTTGAGTCAGAAGACCAACAAAAATTACGCTTCCAAGTGGAATTAGAGTTTGTACAATGTTTGGCTAATCCTAATTATTTACATTGTAAGTTATGCATTACTATTAATATTCTGTGATTTATTTATGTAAATTTTCTATTTGTTTATATTTAGATTTAGCTCAGCGAAGTTATTTCAAAGACGTTGCATTTTTAAATTATTTAAAATATTTATTGTATTGGAAGGAACCAGAGTATGCCCGCTATTTAAAATATCCAATATGTTTATATTTTTTAGATTTATTACAATATGAACATTTTCGACGAGAAATCGTGAATCAACAATGCTGTAAATTCATTGACGATCAAGCAATATTATTATGGCAGCATTATACGCGTCGCCGTACAAAAATGTTACAAATTAGTAATGGTATCTTAATGGATAATTTACAACAAACACAACCTTCTAATAATAACATACAAACACAAGGCACAAATTCGAATCAACAGAATGGAACTGGTAATGGCAGTGGTAATTTATTAAATAGCGCACAACAAAACGGAGTACAAAAAATGATAACGTGACCATTATATATTATATCAATTTTTATTTAAATAAACCTTTTTATTAAACTTGAAAAAAAAAAATTAAATATGCATTTATTTTACTTTATCATAATTTTTAAATATTCTAAAATTTCACTGCCGATGCTGTCCCTAGATCCAATAAACAGTGTATCCAAATCGCATTTTATCTTAAATGTAACACAATTTAAACAATTAGATAACATGTCAGACTCTGCCATTTCATAATCGAAGCCTAATATATTTAATATTTCTATAACTTGATCTAAATCAGACTCCTCAGTAAAATTGTTTAAATATGTTTGAACTTTCTTTACATTTTCTTTATCATAATTGCGGTAATAATTGTGTCGGTCATTTAGTTTTACACCCTCCAGTTTTTTTATATCAGAATTTTTAACGTCTAAATATGTTTTAATTACTCGTTTTACTTTTTCACTTTCGTCTTTGATACCACTATCCAAAGTTGCAACAGTCATTAAATCCTCATTGTAATTTATCTACAAAAAACATTTGTTTCAATTTGGTTAAGATTTATGTCTCATTTCAAAAAAAATGACCTCTTGTATCACTTGAATCATATTTTGAGCAACAATTTGCTTAGCACGTTTTTTAGATGAATCTGTAGCAGTTCGTACCAAGTGAGCTACTCTGCATTCTACAGTAAATAACGGTGCATGTGATGAGCCGCTAGAATTTATGATTTCAAATTGAGCAATCGGCATATCTCGTTGAACACAAATATCTAATAAGGTTCCAACTGCGTTTTTTTCCATAGTTTGCGGTAAATCTTGCACGATATCATCGACATTCTCCTCTATTATTTTTAAATCCCTTAATTGAGTTAAAAGATTTTTTGCGGCATTATGCTTTGCCTCTTTTTTTGATCGACCATTACCAAAAGTAGATTCACCTAGTGCTGACACTTCATATTCAAAGTTTTTTTCTGGATCCGTACCATCTTTTATCAATTCATAAATTGGAGATGTTTTTGATTTTTTAAGGCACATTTCTTGAAGCACAGGTATCGGAAATTTTTTTAAATTATCCATTGCAATACTGTACTTGCCCAATATATAAATACCGGCTTTTAAATGCTTTTTTCTTGACAAATTTGTTTTTTTTTTTATTTATAAATTAAGATATGGAATTTTATCTTATTAATCACACAAAATATTTCTTTAATTCAATATATTTTTTGACATGACAATAAAACCATTTTAGTACTTTTTGAAATAGCATACACATTTGCTATAATCAATTATGACAAGTTAATCACCATAAAAAACATAACCAAATTATTTTTATAAATAAATTGTTAGATCTTATAAAAATTGGTAATAGTTTGTACATAAAAATGTCTAAAGATATTGTTGAACCCCCTAAACAAATTATTGATAAGGAATTAGATTTATCAAATGCTGGACGTGGTGTTTGGTTAGTTAAGGTGCCTAAATATATAGCAAACAAATGGGAAAAAGCTACGGGTAATATTGAAGTAGGTAAATTAAAAATTTCCAAGCTACATGGCCAAAAGGCACAGGTATCTCTATCATTATCGGATGCTGTTATGAAATTAGATCCTAATGAGAAAATTCCAAAAGACCATCGTTTAGACGTTTCGGTAGTAACAAAACAAACTTTAGGTGTTTTTTCACATATGGGACGTAAGTAAAATAAATACCTTATATTTATTTTAATTAATTATATTGAAATAATACGAAAAATGATTTTACAGCTGGTAAATCAGATGATGTGGTACCAGAAAGTGAAAAGTTATTTATGGAAGGTCGAATAGTACAAAAACTCGAATGTCGTCCAATTGCTGACGTGACTTATATGAAATTAAAATTAGAATCAATCAAAAAAGCATCTGTGCCACAACGTCAAGTACAATCACTAGACAAAATAGTACAAAACTTTAAACCAATATCTGATCACAAACATAATGTAGGAAAAACAATAATAATTATAATCATTTAGATCAATTTACTCAATTACTAATTTATCATTTTAGATAGAATATAAAGAACGAAAAAAGGCTGAGGGCAAGAAGGCACGTGATGATAAAAATTCTGTACTCGATATGTTATTTAATGCATTTGAAAAACATCAATATTATAATATTAAGGATTTAGTCAAATTAACAAAACAACCAATTGGCTATTTAAAAGAAATATTAAAAGAAGTGTGTGATTATAATATGAAAAATCCTCATAAAAATATGTGGGAGTTGAAAAAGGAATATCGTCATTATAAATCTGATGAGAAAAAAGACGATAAAGCACCAACTGATAGTGATACCGACTAGTATTGTTTTTTCTTTATTTTTTTATTGTTATAACTGATTAAAGAAGAAATATATTTTTTATAAAAAAAAATTGTTGCATGATAAAAGATCTTTTCTTATTAATTTATTAAGTCAGTAATACATAAGTAAGTGCATAATTGCCAATTTGTATATAGAGACGAAAATGTAGTTACAGTTGTCGAAAAATCTATACTTTTCTTAAATTTATTCAAGGTATATGAATAGAAACGACATCGTTTAGATTCTTAAAGCTCACAGAATAATACAGTAAATTCTCATTTTATGCGGTAGATTTGTTTCCCAGCAAAACATATTAAAAAATCGCATAAAAAACTACTTACGACTAATAAATAGGGAATATGTTTATCAAAAGCGCAAAGAAATAGCCAAAAAATCACATAAAAGAAATATCATTTAAGAAAAAAATAAAATACATTGCTAAACGTTTTTAAAGACAAAATTAGTTAAAAATTAAAAAGAATCAAATCAATCAATATCTTAAAAATTTAATCACCGAATTATTAAAAAGCAAACATCTAAGCTACTGACTTTGCAAACTTCACGAATTTAGAGTTAATGCAGCAAAAGACCAAAACACTGCTCATATTTTTTACAACAAAAGAAAAACCATATAAACCGGAAACTCTCACAAAAAAATCATATAAAAAAACTCGAATAAAAATCGTATAGAAAAACTGCAAAACTTCAAAATCGCATAAAAACAGAATTACCTGTATAATATTTCTAATATCAATTACTCAATCCGGCAAATTGTTAAAAATACTTAATCAAAATAATTGCTTAATAATACTGATTGCAGTTTGAAAAAAAGGTAAAACTTGGTATTTTTTAGTTAAATCTCAATCTTGGTAAATTATTAAATAAATAATTTCAGCCTTTTAACAATAATTGTTTTCACTTGGTTAAACTGTACTTATAATGGCATCCACACGTATATATTTGACTAATCGTTTAGAGTAAGTTTAAGTGACTTAGATAAGATTATTACCAGATTTATTGATATACTTCAACCGAATCAATTTAAGTTATAAAAATCTTCTCACAAGCATAATTGTTTTTTTTTTTTTTTTTTTTTTTTTTATAAAGAAATTGACATGTTTAGGAATTACGACGTGAAGTCGACCTGTTAATAGCTTTGAGCTACCATGTCAATTTATAGGATGGGATGTAAGATATTTGTGGACATTGGTTTTAAAGGATTGGATATTAAATTGGTTTGGGAACGCACACGTTGGTAAGGCGTTCCATTTCTTTGCTGTACGAGTAAAGAAATCGTTTTGGAACTTCGATGTTCTTACCGTTCTTAGAGTTACCGCTCGACCGTGGGTGGTAGTACCAGCCCTTGTTTCCCGTAGCCTTTTTTCGCGCGAAGGCATTATTTCGGAGACCTCTTTCGAACAATGCCCGTAACTATATTTATAAAAAATCGTGAGGTCCGCTACGTCCCGACGATGCTTTAGCGAGTCTAATTTGTCCGTGATTTCGGGATTATTTATTAATCGAATGGCCCGGTTTTCTACCCTATCTAATAAATCTAAAGTGGTCTTTGCCGCAGCGCCCCATACATGACAACAATAATCCATACACGGCCGTATGAAAGATTTATATATGAGACAGAGTTGCTGCGCGTTAAAAAATGACTTGCAACGATACAAGAAACCTAATTTTTGTGACGCTTGTTTCGCGATACTCATGACATGGTCATGCCACAACAGATTTGATGAGATATTTACACCAAGAAGACTCTTTTTCTAGTAGAATTGAGTCAAAAATTATATTCTCGTTTTTATTTTTAAAATATATTATATTAAAAAATAATAAAAATTATTATATATTAAAATATATTGTTAAATATAACTAAATGTTTAACGAATTTTTATTATATTTTTAAATAATTAAGTAAAAAACACATTTTCATATATATTTTGTTTTTTTCATAAATTTAATTATATTACAAAAATTATTAAATTTTATTTTGTTTTCAGACAGTTCTTTCATTTTAATCATTTTAATACTTAAATATAAATACAGCTCATTTCTTTAACTTTCTTTCATTATTTTTTCTTGTTTTTAATTTTTTATTTAAATACAAATATATAATGTTTTTAATTACTAAATATAAATAAGATAATTACAAATGAAAATTTAAACGAAATAAAAAAAACATTTATTTTATTATTTCTTTTAATACTTTTTAAAAGTTTAGTTTTTATTTTTTGATTTATTTTTTGTGCATTTTTGTCATTTTTAATTAATGTTTTTTTTTCTAATAAATTAACTTTTTTTTTTGTTTGTTTGTTTGAATCTCTTTCTCTCTATTTTTATTATAAAATTATCTCGTTAAATATAATTTAATTTAAATTTAAATTAATAATGAAATACTTTTGAGTATTACTTTTGTTAACAACCACAATAATAAATAAAAAAAATAAAATTAAATTATCGAAAATAAAATAAAATAATAATATTCCTTCCTTTAAGGGTGTCTACTAATTTTTTTTTATTTTTTAAATTCGATTTAAAAAATGTAGGAATGTTCATTATTATAATAACTAAAAACAATTAATGTCAGTTTAGTTGCATTAAAATATTAGAGACACTTATATAAATTACATTTAATACTTTTCTTTTTATTTATATTAATTAATTATTAATAATTATTATATTAAAAAGAAAAATCACATTACAAATTTCTTCTATTTCTGTTTTATTTGTTATATTTGACATTTCTGGAGATTTTCACTCATTAACATTTTTTTATTTCTGCCCTTGAGATTTATTTGTTGTCAATAAGCGTTTTTCTTTATCGATTTTCATATAATTTTTTTTTTTTAAACATTCTTAGCGGCTTGTCTATTAAATCGTTGATTTGTATTATTTGGATTATTTAGTGTAGTACCATGATGACTTATAACAACAACCGATGATGCTGTATTTGTCGATATTGTATTTACGGTACTTTGACAGTGGTTCGCTGTCGGATGATTTGCTAAATTTTTATTTAAATTTCTTTTTTGAAAATAACTAAATATTATAAGAATAGAGAGAACTGTTATAATTGCAGCAATTAATCCTAATATAATAGGCTTTGAATAGTTCTCGTTTTCAGCTTTCGTTGGCATAATTGGGAATACCCATGCTGACATTTCTAAACGATGGGCAGAATTACCAATATCAATGCGGCATATGTAACGTCCATAATTGTTTGTATCAATATTATTTATAATTAAATACGAACCAACTATTTGATCATCTTCTCTGTAATTAAAATTAAACGAAATAATAAATATTAAAAATTTTAAATAATAAATTAAAAAATCAATTAATTACCGATAAACAATCTCTTGTTGACCTTCAATTTCTAGTTCAGGTGTATCTTCAAAAATTTGATACCATTTTATATCACTTCGTGAATCTGGAATACTGACTTTTCCTATAAATGCCTCGCAATAAAATCGCAATGTTTCACCCAAACTCAAATATTGATCGGTTGGTTTAAATGTAGCTAATGGTGTATCGGGGGAACTTCCTAAAATAATGTTAATAATAATAGAAATTAACAAAATAAAAGTGCTGACAATATTTCATCACAAAAATGATTACAAATAGAAAGAAAAGTTAAAGGTAAATAATAACCAAGGTAACCAACGTAATTAAAAATAGAAAAGTATAAAGGGATGTTGTGAGTACAAGTAAGGTGCATGCAATGAATTTTAAAAGTGGTATGTTTCTCTGAAATTAAGAAGCAATATAGAAGTTTTTTTTTTGTTCATTATCTCTTCAAAGAATTCTTTTCTTCTTATTATTATCATTATTATTATTTCATATTCTACGGAAAACATAAATTTTTTATGTAAACACAAAAATTAACCAGAATTTGCAAAACTTTATTAACCTTTTACAGACAGAGCCATTGGCAAGACATTTTAAAACAAAAATAAATAAATAAATAAAAAATTATTTAACAAGAAATTATTGATTAAATTTTTTTTTTATTTTTTTTTACTATTATTTGCACAAAAAATTTATTATCTCGTATAAATTTATTTAAATTTCTTTTCTCAGAAATATAAACATTCTTCTATGCGAATAATGATATTGACGTTAGTACTGTTATCATTTTTTTTTTTAAATTCTATATAAACTTCCAAAATATATAATGATCATAGATATTACTTTAAAAAAATTATTATTATTATGATGAACATGCTAATTTAAGTAATGCTTAGTTAAGTTTATTATAATTATTTACCTTGGACTTTTAATTCCATATAATGTTCTGTTTTATGTGTATCATTTCTTAATACACACGTATAATTTCCAATATCATCAATTGTCGCTTCACGTGTATAAACAGTTTGATTTGCTTCTTCTGGATACAAGATTAATGATGAGACATCACGAGGCCATGGATATGGTTTACCATCTTTAAACCTAAAGAGAAGAAAAAAATGTATATTTTAAAATATTTCTTTAAATATAACAGTAATCTAGTCAAATCAATATAAAACGATTATTTCTAAAAAAAAACATAATTTTCTTTATGCAAGCAAAAAATTGAAAAAAAAAAAAAAAGAAAAACTAAACTCCAGACGCAATTCTATAAAAGCGAACAAGAAAAACTTGTTTTTCATTTATTAGACGATCAAAGAAGACCAAACACTTGATTTCGCTAAAGTTCTTTATATTCTCTATTGATATTTCTTTCTCTTCTCTTTTGTTAATTAAATTAGAGAGAATGGAAAAGAACAAGAAATAGAAGAAGGAATAAAATCTTGCCATTCTTAATTCTGATAACACAAATCAATTAAATTTGTATTAACTTTTTATTTTTTATTTGTTATTTGTTCTCCATTTATTTACTTGTATATTTATTTTTTTTTTAACTGGAAGCCCTTGACAAGATTCTCTATACAATATTTATTTATTTTCACTTCTATATAATAATTATGTTATAAAGAATAAAATAAATAAATTTATTTAAACATTGAATTTTATATTAATAATTATTATAACTTGATACAACATTTATTTGGCGAATTTATTTTCATTTAAATTTCTTTTTCAACACTTTTTCACTCACTTTAAATTTATAAATAACTATAGAGAAGCTTTATTTTAAAGTTCAATAAGCTTTCACAATTTTTTATATATTTTTGAATATTTTTTTTTTTTTGCCTGAAAGTAAACAAAAGCATAAAAGTAGAAAAAAGAAAACATTAAGCCCTTTCTTAACTGTGCCCACGTAAAAACTGTTTACAAAAAAAATTAATGCTTTTTATGATTTAACTAATGAATCAAAATGAAAATATTATTAAATATAACCGTAATAACGCATATTTTGCGTTAAATAAAAAAAAAAAATAAATAATAATAATAATAAATATAATTCTATTTCATTATAGAATAAATAAAAAAAAAATAAAATAATTGTATGTACCAAAACAAAATTATTAAGAAAATTAACAAGAAATAAAGAGACGAAAGAAATATAAAGAGTATATATACGCACAAAAATATTTCTAAGAAATTATTATCTGTTTTTTCTTGGTATCTCGTCAAAAGCAAAGTTAAAAAGCAAGCAAGCAACATACGCTTACATATATACAACAACGAAAATATAAAAACGGCAACAGCTAGCTTAAATCATTATAATAAAAATAATATGTAATAATAATAATAATGTTAATATTGAATAGCAATAGCTGTAGTATTTATGTCTGCCTTTTACAGGTTCAACTATTGATGAAAGTTTTTTGAGCTTTTTATTTATTATAAAACAATTGACCATTGTGTAATTATTCAGTGTAAATAATATAGCTTTTGACATATTTAAAATTTTAAATATGTTATTTTTAAACATAAAATATTTGCATACCATAATCGTTAAAATAAACATATAAAAATAAATGTAACAAAAAATTTAGAATTATTAACTAACGCCAGGTAGAATTTGCAATTTGAAACTATTTCGAGACAAAGGGCTTTAATCAATACTCGTATAGTCTTTGAGATTTGATTCGTACTAGAAGCATACTAATAATGCTTTGATTGAAGATTTTTTATATAAATTACCTATTGTACAATTGTTGCATGACACTTGTAAGTATATTTAAAGGTATATTAAAGTAGCTTTTGTATTTCCCTTTTGCAAAAAATTTCATGAGATACTCGCTTATAATGTTTAAAAAGATAAATTTACATAATTAGATTGTATGGCATGTGTGTAATATTACAAAACTCCATTATCTATAAAATTAATTGATTATTTGCCAATTTTCAATAAATTTTTACGGTACAGTAAACTTTCCGGAAAATTGATTTAGCAGCATTGACGTATTTCACAAATGTTTATTCCAATGTACATTTGATTAAGCAAAGTTTTGCGCATTACGCTTTTGAAACACAAATTTAAGTTTAAATTAAATTGTTATAAATTTCTATTTAGTAATTACCTAAAAGAAAATTTATTAAAAAAATAAAATTATAAGAAAAGTTAGCTGAAAACATAACACTTTCTAAGAAAATATTCATTAAAAAATATTTCTATTAGAATTTCTTTATTTCTCTTAACGTATTATTTTATCGTTTAAAATTCGTATAATGTAAAAAAAGCAAAAATAATTTGTTTAAAGCATAATAAATATTCAAATATGTACATATATGCAAATTAACTAACTAAATTATTTAATTTATGGATAAATACAGACACAAATTTGCCGAAAAAGTACTTCTCTAGTTTAATTGAATTGATTTTGCAAAAAAAAAAAAAAAAAAAAACTAAATAAACGTTAAAAGGAAAATTAAATTCATTGGAAATGTGCAATGAACCATCTATAACATTTGTTTGTGAAGACATTTTTCAAAGCACATATAACAGAAATAATACCAGATGAATTTTAAAATGATTGCATAATGTTTATTCAGCTGGCGCATTCTATTCATTTGCTTTATACTTTTGTCATTTCTATGGTTTAATTGTTTGCATATAAATAAAACTATAATGAAAAGAATAATATTCAAAATTTCAAGGGTTTCTTACGGTCCTTATAAAATTGTGAAAACTAATCATCTCGTTATACGTATTAAACATAGAGCAAAATACAATTCTGCATGATTATATATGTTTGTATATTTACGGTAGTGATAGGGTTCACAAATTCTCAGAGGTAAAATAGAGCAAAACAATTTTACAACACAATAGAAAAATTAATATTACTAATTTTTGTATAATATCTCACTTTGTTTAACTTTTTTTTAATTCAACAGTTAACGATAAAAATACATATATCAGTGGTAGTTTTTACTATTGTATTGACTTACACATTTCTTAGTAGTAAATAATAATAATAATCTATTTTGTACTTTATTTAATACTTAGGGTTAAAAATGAATTTTAGTTAAATTTTGTTTGTGTTTAATTTTTTTTTATTCAGCAAATATTAAACAAAAAATAAATTCGCATATTCGAAACAAATTAGGGAATCCGAAGAAAACCCGTCAAATGATTCTAGAAACTGATACAACCCCGCTTATTTTCCTGAATATTCGAGAGCCAACCCCTTATCATATTGAAAGATTGAAATTGTCTGGCTGTTTATGTACCGTCATCGTCATGTATAACATACGAAATAATGATTAATCATTAAAAAAACCTGGCTTTTCCCTGCTTAAGCATATATTGTTATACTGATTGACACTTTTAAGTCTATTAAATTTTAATTCTATTTACATTATAAAATAAATATTTTTATAACAAAAACAATACTAGTTTTAGATATTTGTTTTATTAATTAAATATTACACAAAAACAAAATGTCATATTTGTCACACATCTTAATTCCGTTAAAAACTTTAAATTATCTCAATATTGAAAAAAAAACTAAATAAATCAAATTTATGTTATACAAAGGCATTGTACAAGGGACAGTAAGCAAACAAAATATCTAATTAAATTAAACAAAAAGAGGCAAAACACTATACATGATTTTTATCAGTTTTGTTTTTTAAATATTTCTTTTACAAAAACAATGACGAAAAAAAGACCGACAGTCGAATTACAAGAAATACCTTTAATTTCTTGAAGGGACTAAAAAATTTAATACGGAAAATTTAAAGACAACACATAAAAAACCAAAATAAAAAAAAATATTCTCACCGATTTTACATTCAACAGAATAAGAATAACAACAAAGTTCAGGAAAGCCAGAGAATACCTTAAGAAATCTAATATATATAAAAAAATAAACATGATTGAACGTGGTATAGCATTTGCCTTACATCATGTGCTTAGAATAAATAAAACATGAAGACAAAATAAAGCAAACAATATCAAATAAAGAGGACACAATCAAGATCGAAAAATTAAAAAGAAATAAAAATGAACACAAAAAATTAGATGAACGAAAAATTAATAAACACATAAACAGGAATAATAATAAAAGGCATGGCGAGTTTGGTGGGCTCATAACACACAGGAGATGTTTAATACTATAAATAAAAAAAATAAAAAACAAGAAAACAATTTTATCCTTATTTATTAAAAAATAAACAAAATAAAGTAAATTTCATTCAACATAAAGAGATATTTCTTAAAATAATAATGGTAATAATATATGCCAGGCGCCATTCATTTTTATTACATTATGTGACAACACATGGCGATTTTCTTATTATTAATTATTATTAATACAATTATTTGTCTTTGCTTATGGCTTCTATATTTTATATACAAAAAAATAAGATAGAAAATGTCTTTGACCATCTTTAAACAATATAAATCTTAGGCAAATAAACACTTTGGCGAATAAAAGCAGATTTTAAAATAATAAAATGGGTTTTATCGAGAGAATTCGTTTATTTGTTGAAAATACTGTACCTATTATTATAATTTGTAAAATATATAAATGTATATATATTTTATGAATTAAATAAAGGCCATTAGTTTGTTATAAACCATAAATTAAACGAGAAGCAAAACGAAGTTTATAGTTTCCATGAATAAATATAAAAATTTTACTGTGCAAAAAAAGAAACACAAAAATCTTCACATGGGTGTTGTTAAATGATTAAGCAGAGATTTTAGTTACTTATTTTATCAGTTAACAACAACAGGTTTAGTATTAGGTAAAGGTTTAACAATTGAACAAAACAGCACAATATATAACATTCGTAATCGCGAGGAAGTAAGAATAATTTACTTGTGATGGTATTCGTTGGTAATTTTTTTCTTTTTTTTTGTTGCTTAATCGTGGTTTTTCCCATTATATGTTTGCTGTTAACTTAATATATATATATATATATATATATATATATATATATATATATATATATATATATACTAGCACAATAAAATAACAACAGCAACAGCAAACAATACAAATTCAATTGTCCAGAGATCTTCAATCTCATTCAAAAGATTTATCTTAAAATAACATCTTCAAAACTATTTCATTCTCTATTTATTTTTTCTTTTTTGGTTTGTTTGTTCATCAAATCAACTTCTTTTCTTTATTATTATTTTATTTTATTTTTTGGTTTTCTTTATTGTAAAACTCCTCAAATACCGAGAATTTGCTTCTCTCTTTTTCATTTTTTACTTTTATTTCAAAGTTCAACTTGAATATAATCGCGGTTGGTTGGATTCTTATTTATTTTAATTAAAATCAGCAGTATTCAACCTTAATCTTTAAGCAATATATAAAAATATGCACGTATTGTTAAATTTGTGAATTTTAAAGGTGGTTCTGGCTGCAATCAATTACAGTTATTTATAAAAGAATAAAATTTTATATTACATATTATAAAAAAGTAGAAAAAGTCAGTATATTGGGTAAATAATATTTAAATTGAAACCGACAAGTCATATTAAAGTTAAGAAAAATTAAAATAAATTTTGCTCAGGTATTTTTTATTTGTTCAACTGGACAAAGTACCTAAACTAAAACTGAAATACAATAAATATAACGAGGAAGAATTATATATTTGACTACCCTGTTACTTTTTTTTAATGTTTCCTATAAAAAGAAACCCAAACCGAACGCATGAAGAACAAAGTGAACTCCAGCTGTCATTTTTTGTCCTTCTGTTGCTATACAGCGAACAAACAGAATAAAAAGAAGTAATAATAAGAAAAAAAGGAGCAAAAATATGATTTTAATAAAAGATGACAGAAGAAAACAAAAATGTTCAAGAACGTATATTTGAGCGCATGCGCAAAATACTTAAAAAACTATATAAATTTAAAATTCTCTATAATTTCGCTGTGAGTTTAACAAATAGATTTTTTTCTTTTTTGTTCTTTTTGACCAAACAGACTCAAGAGGGTTGATTTTATTTTATTTTATTTATTTTTTTCATTATTATATTCTCAGAAGTAATATTGTGTGTTCTGTTCTTGTTAATGTTTCCATTTCTCTTTCAAGATATATTGATATTAAAAATTTTCAGAATGCTAACACATTTCGTATCCCGGTTATCAAAAAAGTAAATATAATAAATATATATATTTTTTTTGACATCTTAATTATAAAATTGTGAACAAAAAGGAAGAAAAAATTTATTTTATTGAATTTTTATTTTAAATATTATTAATATAAATTAATTATTAATCAAAACAAACACAAGCATAATTATAATCATATATTTATATATGGAAAACTTATTAACATTTAATTAATTAAAGGAAAAACATTTACAGTAGTAAATAAACGTTGACGTACAAAAAAAAGATAGAAACACGATTTTACTGACATAGGGCAATTAATGACATATTTATGAAAGTGAATCACATTGACATTAAATTGATTTATAAATAATATTTGCTTTAATAAAATTTTCAATTTTTCATTTACATTTCTCACAACACAGTTTTATTGAAATAAATAATTATTTTCACCTATATATTCCACCTTCTTAAAAAAGACAAAATTCAAAAGCAAGAAGAAAAGAAAAAAACTTAAATAAATACGAAATAAACGAAAATCCAGGAAATTTAAATAATAATTTTGATTTTTTATTATTTTTTTTTTTTACCTGTTTACACAACAATAGAGTTTATGTAAAGAAATACATATTTTAGTTATTCTAAATTACAACAATAAAGAAAAAATGAAGAAGAAAATGCAGAGGTCATCTATGGTAACTATTTATATGAATGCATGTGCTCAGTGTATACATAATAATAAATAATAAGAAGAAAGTGTTTCTATTTATTTATTTATTTTAACTTTTTTTTTATATTTTTATTATTCGGCATGATGTGTCAAAAAGGTAAAAAGGAAAAAACAAAACAATACAAGCATTTAATGTTTTTTTTTTTTTTTTTTCAATAGCAATTTACTTTTATGGTGTTGCCACCCTTAAAAAGTCATTCTGTTTTAACAGAAAAAATAAATAAGTGAACTCAATTGGGGGTACGTAAAGTTAAGTCAAGTTTTTTTTTGTTATCTTACGTTAAACATAATATTTTTAACAGTTAAATAATAAATATAGTTATATTTTCTCATTTTCTTTAATATTTGTTTTTAATATATTCATTACAAAAATTGTTTTAGAAATTTCATTATCTAAAAAGTAACATGTTTGTACATGTTTTTGTTTTGTTATTGTTTTTTTTTTTTAAATTATTTATATTAAGTAAGATAAAATTAAAAGGTAAGTTATGAATGTAATTTTGATGAAAGAGAAAAGAACAATTTTATTATTATAATAATTATTTTGCTAATACCAGTATAATGTGAATAAAACTCATGAAGTAAGGTTAAACCCTATAAAATTAGAAATAAAATAAAATAAAATTTCAGAAAAACCCACATTTACTAAACGATTTATTTGATTTTATTTTATTCAATCATTTTAATAATGCGAAACGTGTTTTTAAACATTTCTAAAAGTTAATTTTAAATGATTAAGTCAGCGATTTTCTCCTAATTTTTTATAATAATTTATTTATTTGTTTATTTTGAGTGTTGACACTTTTCGTAATGATAATAAAGAAGCAGAAAAAGCGAAACAATAAAATAAAATAAAAAAAAACAAAACATTGTGTATTATTCAACGCATTTAGTATCAAATGTGCTACTACCTAACATAAAATATAGATAATAAAAATATCTAATCTAAAATAGAGAATTGACCATTTATTTATTGTTTTTTTTTTTCCTAATTCTCATTCTTATTCTTTTCTTCTTTTTTTTTATACATATTTTTTTATTACTATTATTTCACCTATTATTACATCATTTTGTTAATTTTCTTGTAAACAAGTAATGCGTTTTTTTTTTGTTTGAGCTGCTACTAAGTCGTCAGTTGTTAAATGAGTCATTAAAATTAAATTAATTTTTATTTCGTTTTTTATATGGAACATAATTAATTATTTATCGATAGATAAAACATACAGTAGAGTCTTGTTAAAAAATAAAATAAAAATATTTGAAATTTTCTACAATCTCTAATCGTTTATTAAACATATTTCTGTGTTTAAAAATTTCATGCGGAGAGTATCGAATAAGAATGGCAGCATCGAGATGAGATATATTTAAGCTTCATTTTTGTAATTGAAAAGATCCAAATTTTAACTGCAAAGAAGATTTATATACAATGATACTGTGTACCCCAATCGGCATGATAACTTTCATATCTATTGATCTTTTTTTACTATTGTTTTCCGCACATAACAATCTCGATAGGCAAGTTATTATCGCTGTGTCCGTAATATATGATATCACAATGATTGGTACCAAAAAACTAATCTATGTATATGTTATAAATCAATAATAAATTCATTTTATTAATTTTTATTGCTTTCTCCAATACTATAAAACAACTTAAGTCTTAAATATTATTTACTGTTAATTAATTTAACTCATAACAAATGCATTTAAATAAATTGTTAAATAAATAAATATTATCTTTAAGTAAATAAATCAAAAGAAATAAAATAAAATAAATAATTTTTAATGTTTATATAAAAATGATGTTTTAGAAAACGGGTGGGAAATCACAAATAAATTATTATAATATGATGTAATACTCAAGAGACAGTTAACTAATTGATATTTAATCTAAAGACATCTAGATAGAAAGATTTTATTTTATTTGTTTATGTTAATTGATTCTATTTTTTATTGACATTATAACCGGATATGCATAATTAATAAAATAAATTTTTATTAATAAATTAATTTTTAATTAATTGATTTATTATAATTTTGTTATAACCCAGATTAATTCTCTTACAGTGATTTCTCTACAACATTTAGTTTTGACCTTTAGCATAATACTATACTTCGTTATTTATCGGAAATATTAGAATGTAATAAACCACCTACGACAATCAATAAAATAGAATATTAGATATTTTCAAATAATTATGTTGATAAATATTTAAACTAGAGTTAATACTATTACAACCAAATAATGAATGAAAATATGTTATTTCTTCAGCAATCAAGGTTGTATTTATGTTCAAACAAGGTTATACAATTTAGTTTACTTAACAGTTCTATAGGAGAGATATAATTTATAAATAATATTACTTCTATACCTTAAACAACATTTAAAATTATATTATCATCATTAAATATGTAAAAGCAAGGTAACAAAATAATAATACAAAGAGATAAATGTAAATTATGATTATAAAAAATAAATAAACATTCTGTTGTTTACATAATTATATAATTAAATAATTCCTTTTAATTTCATTTATACAAATTTAGATAAAACACACACAAAAGAAAAATAATCAATAAATATTTTTCCATTTAAAAATAAAACTAATCTTGCGTCATTGAATTCATTGAGAATTAAATAATTAAACAAAATATAAAATAGGCGAAAAAACCAAATTTAAAATTATAGAAAAGAATAAAAATGACGTGATATGTATATGTGTTTTTTTTATTTGCGTAATTTATTGTTGGGTTTATTTTTATATTATTCTTATAAATTAAGAATAAGAATTTTTTACTTATGCTTTTTTTTTTATAAAGTTCATTAATACAATTATCAGTATTTAAATATACTTATTTATTAGAAGAAAATAATGTGCGCGCGCTAGCACCAGGTACAGTATAATTGTAGATTTTATAAACAGGTAAATTTAATTTAACTCATAAAATACTGATTAAATATAATAACATTTGATAATGTTTATTATAAATAATGCTAATAATGAATAAAAATTATAAAAAAAAACCTTGAATTATATTGAAAATAAAATTCGGACAAAAAAAAAATCACAAAACATATTGTGATAATAATTTAACGAAAATAATACATATGCTGCTGACCGACCATTAAAATTTACTTGTTGCATTTAATTATATTATAGGAAAAACCAATAATTAAATATTCCAAAAATATTTAATTTCATTTTTAACTTTTTCATTAAAATACTTAACAACAATAATAATAATAATTTTTATTTTGAATTTTATTTTATTTCGTTTATTATTATCATTATTTTTTTTTTCGCTTTGCTTTAATTTATTCTTAGAATCAGAAAAATGTTAAAGTTTCTTGTCTTTTTTTTCCATTTCTTCGTTTAAAGACAATAAACTTTTTTTTTATTCGCTATTATTAAATATTTTTCTTCAATTATTTTTTTTTTTTTATTATTATTATTATTTTTGATATGTTTTCAATTGAAAGATGTGTTTTTGAAGTAAAAATAATATCTATGCCGGAATATTTAGTGAAAAAACAGTATACATTTTGATGATGTAAAAATTATACAAAAAAGTTACTAAATTGTAGACTGCTGTCAACGCGCATTTATTTTAATTAAAATAAAAAGGGAAACAGAACATTTTAATTAAGCTAATTGAATATATTAAACAGTATAAGAAAGTTAAATTAAATCTAGGAACTTTTTTAAAGTTAAATAAAAAGCTTTTGCAAATAGAAACAAGCAACAACCAAAAGATATAATAATATTAATAATTTTAAATAAATAACAAAATATAATTATGTCGTCAAAGGAAAAAGAATATATTTTACATAAATATTAACTCTTGCAGTAATATTAACTCTTGTATTTTTTGAAAAATAAAAAGTTTAAGTTAAACACAAATAGAAAGAAAATAATAAAATATCTTTCCCTATGTTTGATAATTAATTAATTAATATAATTTCTATTTATGAACGGGGTAAAATAAAGAACAGAATAAACCCATTATCGTTGGGCGTATTTAATTACATTAAAGAAAATACTAGCGACAAGTACTTTTAATTGAATTTTTTTTTGCTATTTAATCACAGGTAGACGACTCTGTGTCGTGTCGTGAAATCCTAAGATTGTTAATTTTTCAAATAAATGAATAAAGTGAACTGCGCTGAAGTTAAATAAGGAAAATAAAGATCTTCTTTTTTAAATGAACTAAATGGTACTAATTAAACCTTGTTAATTAATATCAATAAGATTTTCTATATTTGGTTAACGAGATGTGTGATGTGAATAATATTAAATAATTAATACACTGTTTGTTTGCTTTCAATAAATATTTATTTATAATTATTTGCGCAAATTAAAGCACAGTGTGACTCTGTTTTTTAAAAATAGTAATAATAATAAATTAAACTATATTGCCGTTCGTTTTATTAATGAAATTATTTTTTTTGTAAATCATTAAAATAACTAACTAACCTTGACAATATTTAAGTCTTAAAAAAATTTAACAATAATAACTATTTAAACAAATTAACATTTCACACCAATTTTAAACGAATAAATATAATATATAGAAATGCTTAAAAATTATAATCAAACAAACTATTTAAATTAAATTGAAAGATAGAACAAATCACAATGGCAATCATAATAAAACACAATAAAGATAATATTAAATTGTCCTTGATAAATTCAAATGTAAAAATTATATATTTAAAAAAAAAAAACAATAACAATAATAATAATAAGGAAACAGTTCGAAGAATTTACAAAATCAATTTACCAAAATCTAGAAACATATTTGAATAATTAAGCATAATTAAAGACAATTATAAATATCTGTGATAACATTGTTTTTAAATTAATTTCTATCATTGTTTTATTAAAATTAGTAACTTGTTTTACAGATAATTATATATTATTAAAAAAAAAGAAGAAATTAAAATAAACAAATTATGTTTAAACAAACAAATATTGCCAATATGTCTGGTGTATTTTTTATCATTATTTTTTCTTACTTCTTCTTCTTTAATTTATTTATTTATTTTAATTTTGTTTTTGAGATATACCGTATATTAAAATAAAGCAGAGGCAAAAATTGAATGATTCATTCAGGAAAAAGAGAAGAAATAACACAAAATAAGACACATAAAATAAATGTGTACAGAAATATTTACATAGAGAAGTAAAATGTTTATGCGTCATCTTATTGTGTAAAAAAAATCAAAAAAAAAAAAAAAAAGATGAGGAATATACAATAAGAGTAAGCATAAGGAGATAAACAATGGGAGTTTCTTATTAATCATCTTTATTAATTTAACATTTATTTAAATAAATTTCTATAAGTAAATAATCAGAAACCTGTACAGCGTTTTATTTTTTTTTTTTGGTGAAAATGAATCTTTTAAAATATACAAAAATAAACACAACAAGTAACAATTGACGTAATTAAAATACGTAAAATTATGCTTGTATTCAATTCAGTATAAAAGTTTAATAAAAAATGTCATTTACAGTAAATTCTTATTATTCGACGATAATTGGTTTCTGAAACTAAATTTAAAAGCAAAGCAGTACTACTATACTTTATGGTTTCTGAATTACTTAAAATAGATACGCTTAACCTTTAACGCTTCTAGTAAGGTTGACAAATGACTAAGTAAAATGAGAAAATCGAAGCTCAAAGGGTATTTACTATTATGTTATAAATTAAATTAACAGTTGAACATGGACTAAATATCTTTGTGGTCAGAAATCTACTCACAAATTTTACATGGTAACTTCATTTAACACTGTACATTAATCAAACCGCTACAGAATGAGAAGAAAATTTGTTACAAACGGTATTCAGACAAATATCAAATTTTCATGACAAACTAAAACTATATTTTTGTCAAAGAAAAAATAGACAAAAAGCTATAGCGATAAAGATAAAGTTTTCACTGTAGAATTAATTTAAAATAAAAAAATTCTTTATTTTTTATCTTTTGACGATGGATTTATTTAACTTAATTTTTTGTTCAAAATAAAACTAGTACATATATACTTTAATTATTTAAAAATAAACTTGTTTTTATTACATCGTACACAATATTAATTTAATATTTTTTTTTTGTTATTCTTTACATTTTCCTTGTTTTTTTTTTTTTATTTAATATAAATTTTTCTAAGAAAAAATTTAATTAAAGACGAAAAAAAAAATGAATATAATGAAATGTAAAGAAATGGAAAAATATTAAAAGAAATCTAAAATGTCATATAACATAACAAATACGTACAATATATTTTATTACATTAAAACAGAAAAATGTTAAAGATAATTAAATGATAAAAAAAAAATACATTAGATTTTAATAATAAATATAATTATGTTTCTTCTTCAGTTAGTTCCTTCTTCTTGGGCAACTGTTTTCCACAAATATAATTTGATATTTATATATAAATATATATATATATTATATTTACATAAAAGTTAATTTCACGTAATTGTTATTAAAATAAATATAAACAACATAAAATAGAAAATATAACTACTAATTCAATGTAATTAAATGAATTAACAAAAAATAAAAAATGATAACAAAAGTATGGGAGACTTATTCTTAATAACATGCTTTTAGTTGAATATCTTCATATTTTCTTTTAACTCTATAATTAATATTATTTAGCTATTATTGTAGCAGTTTTTGTAGAAAATAAAGTATTATAACTAATGCGTAATGCACTACAATGGCTTAATTTTTATTTCATCACTTTTGTTTTACACAATTCAACATAGTATTTCTAGGTATAAAATGATTTTTTTTATTTTTATAGGGAATTTCAGTGATGTAATTATTTCACATTAGAAAATTTGAAGAACAGATGAGCAACTTTATACGTGAGTGAAAAACACAAAAATACAAATTGTAAATTTTCTATGCTATACACTAAAACGATAAAGAAAAAAAAAATTCAATAAAGAATAAAATAAAAGGCAAACAATAATGATATTAAGTTAACACGTTTCAATCAATAATAACAAAGTTAATCATGGTTAACACATAGATGGTATTGACAAGATCCTATTTCGGTTGCTCTTGCTTAACTAGATATTATTTATTTTATTTTTAAATAATCTATAAAGCCAAAATGATTAGAAATGCAAACAAAACACTTAATTTTATTTACTTCTACATCATACTCCTATTAACGATAATGCTCTATATGCTTAGTATTATTGCCTGTTAAAGTACGATATTCCAAAGAACATGTAGGAACAGTTATTAATTAATTAAAACAATTTTGTGTTAAAATTCAATTTCAATTCAATTTCGCTATTACTTAATTATAATTTGCTATATTTAAATACAAAAATAAATCTCTCATTTATTGGTAAACAAAATTTAAATAACAATAAGCACTTTATTAAATGCGATAATAACAATAAAATTATTAAACAAATTTAAATAAATAATAACAACAAACTAATTTTATTAATAATACAAAACAAACTACAAACAAAACTTTCTAATTAAAAGTTTTAACTAATAAGCAAAAGTTATAAAATAATAAGAGAAAAAAAAGCAAACAAACAATAAGTAGAAATAATAAATAAATCTTATTAAAATTGTAAACAAATAAACTTCAAACAAAGCATTGAAATTTGTAGAAATAATAACTAAATATGTATTATAAAATAGAATAAAAATTTATTAATTTAAAAGTTTAAAGAGAAGAATAGTAGAAACAACTTAAAAACAATTAAAATTAAGCAAAATCCAACTAAAAAAAATTACTTTTAAGTACTAAAATAATTAAATGTTTTTTTTTTTTTCATAAGAAAAATTATTATGTAATAATTATATATTTCTAATTAAAATTAAATTTTCAAGTTGGTTTATGAATTACCAATTAAAAATCACAGTTATAATAAACAGCGAGATTGAGTTCTCAGACTATCATTTACCGGGGAATAAAGGCATTAATTTGTTTTAATTGTAAATGATTCACTTATTTAAACATTTAATTGTAAAAATACTTAAATATTTTTATGGAATACAAAGTCTTGACGTCTCAAGAGAGACTATATAGTGTCCTTAATAATATTAATAATAATTCTGAGTATTTCTAAATAAAGTTACTTTGTGTAACCATTCTTTAAATTTGAATAAAACAAAGCCATATAAATTGTTTTTAGAAAAGTAATAAAAAGTGTTTATTCGCATCAGTTGCATATATATTTTGGTCTCTCTAAGTAATAGTGCATGTAACAATATAACATGATATGGCCTCATGATCATCTGAAGCCATGGATATGTAAATTAATAACAAAATTCGCATGTCTCTACAAAATAGAACGGGTAAAGCATATTACCACAGATAAAAATATTGCTGCAATATTAGGTATATGTTAACATATATTGCTATATCACAATGTTATAATTTAATTAAAATATTTTATATATATTTATTAATAATTTTTATTAAACATATATTGTTCAGCTAATTTTATTTTTCGTTTGTATTGTCGCAATATATCATAACTTTATTAACATTTACATACTTCTTTGGAAAAGCTCGCCAATAATTTAATAAACAAAAAAAAATTTTTTTTTTAATTTAAAAAACAACTCAAGCTGTAACCACTTAGCTGATTAAATAAAAATAATTTTAAACCAAAATATAGGTTTAATTTAATTGAAAAAATAAATGGTGTTATGGTGACCAAATTGTTTAACTTATCCAATTACATTCATAATAAAATTAAACATGAATTTAATATGAAAATGATACACTAATGCTAACATAGTATTAATCCAATAAAATTATATATTTTTATAAAATTAAATATAATTCAGTTTAGAGATATTTCCATTTGTTAATACTGAAAACGATATCGAATTTAATTCATAATCAAATAGAAATTATATTATAAAACAAATCAAAATTTATAAGCCTTAATATTAAACAGAAAAAATAACAAAGACTTTTCGATGAAAGCATAAAAGCAAAACATTGCAAAAAAATATTATTTTTTTTGTAAGCAGAAGAATCAAAATTCAAAGAAAATCGATCGATTTTAAATAAAATGCTATTATATAAATAAAGCATCAAGATTAACAGGAATTTTGAAAATTATAATTACTCACCATTCAATACTCCTATACCCTTTGGCACAACAATGCAATGATTTAAATTGGCCTAATACAGCATATTCCTGATTCACTGCCTCCTTTGTAAATTGCATATGTGTTGTATTTAATGATTTAACAAATTTATGCGTTGAACAATGATCAATACATGATGACCATCGTATCGAATTTATTATTAATAATAATATTATATTTAGTAGGCGACACCTTTGATTGATAAACATTTTTATGTGTTATTTTATATCTTCTCCTATTTTATTTATTTATAAATAAATATAATTTTCTTTAATTAATTCTTTGTTTATTCATACATAAAATATAAATTTATATCCATAGAAATAATTACATTTTTATATGAATGCAATTATTTATAATAAGTTAAATTAAATTTCTTAGAAATGATTGTTTGAGTTTTTTTTTTATTTTTTCTGTTTATTAATATAATTATTTATTTTTTATTTGAATCAATGTCACCTGTTATAACTTTGAGAGCAAAAACAATAATTTTGTCGCACACTAACACCAGGTGAAACACAACACAGTCTGTTTTATTTAATAAATATATAACACCGAAAAAAACACTTAAATTATTATTAAACCTTTTTTTTAATTAACTAAAATGATGAAATTATTTTTTTTTTTTTTTTGAAATATTAGTTAATGTTAATAAAATTGTATTAATTAAAATGAATAAAATAATATTAAACTAATAATTCTTAGAAAACAAATAATTAATTTTCACTTTAATTTATGAATAACTTGTTTCTTTTCTTTTTTTTATTAAATTTTACTGTACTTAGTTTACTTAATTTAATGTATGAAATTTAATTTAAAGTAAATTTAAATTAAATAAACAAATAATTAAAGTTATTAAAGTGGTAAAATTAAATTTACTGACTTTAATCTTTACCGTTGTAAAGTTTTTAACGGACTGACTAATTTTAATGTGAATCATAGAAAAATTAAAAATATAATTTCATGGATGAGGAAAAAAGACAAGTATATTTATATTTCTTTAAAAAAGTATGCGAGTTTGAGTAGTTAAGATATATTGGAGTGTCTTTTTCATTATTGTTAAAGCAAATTTGTGTTAAACATGATTGAGAAAGGGTATACAAAAAATGAGACAAATTCTCAGAAAAATGGCATAATAATATTAGTGTGAACCGGTGTGAACTGTGAATTTATTTTGCATTATATACTTTAATTTAACGTTATTTCAAACAAATTTTCTGTTTATTCTTTGCTATCACAATCCATGTGTCTAAAAATTAGTAAAAACTAGTACACAGGCAATAAATAATTTCATTTACCTTAGTTACATGATATAATAACTTATATTATTTATTTTTATTCCATTATTTTGAATAGATTAATAAATGATATGTTTTGAATACAATAATAATTAACTACGAAAAAAATATTTATAGGTTAAGTTTAAAATGAAAGTTCTTCTTATAGAAAGCGCGTGCGTTTTATTTTTGGCATAGATATAAAACAATTCATTAGTAGTTGTGACCCAGCCCATATTATTCTGCGAATTTTGTAAACAAAAATGCCATATGCATGTGGCGTAAACATTATTCAACGTTATAATCATTATATTAAAAAGAATGAAAATAAATTAAATTCACATGAAAATATTAATAATTTTATGATTATTTGTAAAATATTATTAACTAGAAAAGCCATATAAAAACAATAATTATTTTACGATGTTTGCTTTCACAATAAAGCAATAAACAAAATTAAGTAGGTTGTCAACACCTGAATGAATTTAATGAAAATTCGCAAAATAAATAAATATAAGCTACATAGTAAATGATGTGATTGCCGGGGTGAAAGAGGGGAGATACATTAATATCATTTTTGATTATATACTTTTTCTTTTCTTGTTATTAATCTATTTTTATTTATTCATCTTTATCTTCTTGTTAATTTTCATGATTAAATTTCATAAACAATAAAAATTCTTTGTAAAAACACCAATTAAAAAAATTATATATACAATTTTTACAATGATGCCATATGCGAAATATTCAAAGTAAATAAAAGAAATAAACGAGAGTTTGTAATGACGATATATTTACCATAATTGTGTGTGTTCGTACCAAATAGTAGATTGTAATAAATTGTACTCGTAATTATAATTTAACAGCTTGAATTGCCCAGTTTAAACACATTTCAAAGCGTAGCCATGCTATATTCAATTCTTATTGTATACGATTAAACGATTTCAATTATATTACTTACAGGGTGTTTTAAAATTATTACACGGTTCTTATTTTAATCTGCGCTGCTTAAAAAACAAAAAAAAATTCATTGACCTTTTTCATTACATTGTTGATTTAAAGAAAAAAAATAAAACAATAATTAAATTAAATGGAAAAATGAAGAATATGGATATCCGCTTAAAGAAATAATAAAATAAATAAATATAATAAAAGAGAATTGACACATGTGTAATGTGTGACTTGAATTAATTATAAGCGTTTCTTCTTCGTTTATTAATTTTTGTTTATACAAAATTATCTTCTTTCCCATTAATGTTTTAATTGCTTTTAATTTTATATTATAAATTTTATAAAATAATCTAATTTAAATGCAAATATTTATAATAATAATAAAAAATTACAAAAAATTTTAATTACTCCTGCTTGTGCGGTGGCAGAAGTAGTTTATTATTTTTAATTTTCTTAAATCAATGTGATTTTTATGAGTCATATTTAAAAAAAAAACACAAAGTGCCTCAAGCGTTTATCGATAAAGAAATAAAGATAAATTTGGTAAGCGGAATTTAATACTTAACAAGTTTTTAATAAATTTCTGTTTGTTTATTTTTGTCAAAAGAAATAATGATATTTTATTGTTAATTATAAATAAATGACATAAACGGAATTGATGGAAAATGAAAAAACAAAAAAGATTATTGAAGGTTAACGTGTTAACCAAAAATAAAAAAAAATATAATTTTGTAATAATTAATTATAAGGATTAGTAAGAAATTAAAAACTAGTTATTTGCTGGTCATTTCGAGTGTCATTAAATTGTAATTTCATTGCAAATGGATTACTTAACTAAATGGCGTTATCGTCACGTTTGCCAAAACATATTTCCAAACGTGAAACAAATTATTGTACATTGAACTGATATTTGATTTAATTTTTGTTATGCGCGCATATAATAAATTGCATTTTAATGCTATAGTTAAATCCCGTTTTTATGTGCCTGAGTTTTAGGTTTTCTTTTTTTATTTTCATTTAATTTCTACAGTACTGTTTTTCTCTCTCGCCAATTCGAATTTCGCGATTAGCACCCAGGGCCATAAAATAACTAATATTATTGAAAAATCACTAAAAGAAAAGAAAATTACCGTTTGGGATGAGAACCTTCTGCAGAAACTAAACAAAATACTATAAACGCAATTTTGCTAACTAATCGAATTTTAAATTAGAGAGTGAAGCAAGAAGAAATTTATTCAACAAAAAGAAATTAAATTAATAAAAAATGCACCATTTAATTTTTTATAATATTTTAAAAAAACCGATTTTAATTTTTTCCGTAAATCTTAATCTTTTGAAAAAATGAGGTTTCATTGTGTTCTATTTGGTTATTGATTACTTGACGATCGATTCAACAACATAACGGATAATTTGCGAGTATTGAAAGTTTGATTTATAGTTTTTTCTAAAACATCTTTACACTTTAACGTTGTCACCATGAAAATTTCGTATTGCTACTTCAAGACCGTATCTGTCTTAAATATCTTTAATCTATAGTGTTCTTAAAGAATCTATAGTATTCTTTATTATGTACATAGTTTGTTTCTGATAAATTAATCTGAAATTGCATCGTTAAATGCGCACCAAACACAGGCATAATAATTTTCCTTATAAATATTTTTATAAACATTTTTCTATCTTATTTTCATTAAAAAACTAACGATGAAATGCATAGTAAGTACATAACACTTGAAAAATTGAGGTAAACTCATAACAAATTATTAATTTAGTGCTCTTAAAATTGAAATAAGTTTAGGTTAGCGCTTGAATTTCATTATCATTACAAAATATTGATTTATGATATTGTTTTTCATCTAAGACACGATGCCAAATTGTTTATGTAATACTACGATCAAAATACTGATTAAGTTTTTAAACAAATATAATATACATAAGAAATGAAATTGTTTTCAGTTATCTTATCTTTGCCCTCTTATGTTATGTTTGACCTCTTTGACAAGCTATAATAATTACAGCATAATAATAAAAACAATAATTTAATTTGTATAAAAAAAACTATATATATTATGCAATTTATTATATAATTTACATTATAAACATTGTTATTCTTTTTTTTCTTTAACTTTTAATTAAATAGATAAAAGGTTTAACATGCATTAAGTTCATTAATTAATTGGCTCAATTTGGTAGGTAGTAGGCGTTGCCATAATCCAATTAATAAAATCAAGTAATGTTAAGGTATTCAATTTTTCATTTGCCAATGGCAATACCATTTCACGGATCATATCGGATATCATTTGATGTTGATTATTGATTATTTGTGGGACTAAATCCTGAATGACAGCATTCATTAATGCACTTAAATCATCGCCAATCAATAAACCTTCAATATTTGATTTAAAATCTTCCATTCCGATAATCATGTGGAAATCAGTCATGTGAACAAAACCGTCTTCATCAGTCGTTATATCAGCATAACCGTTCACATGAACGTCTATATGAGATAAAAATATAAAATTTTTATTATAATCGGCAGCACGTCAATTTATAAAAAAAAATTATACCAATTGGTTCTAAATTGAAATCTCCTTTTCCGAAAATTGGTATAAGATTTCCTAGTTTTCCATTGAGATCGTACCATCCTCTTGCAAATACATCTGGGAATGTGAAAGCATATTCTAAATGGAATGTGTAGAAATTCAATGTTAACTGATCCACAATATATTTATCTAAATTAGCCACGTAAATATCCTTTATTGGACCAGCTAAACTGTAATAAAAATTTATAAAATAATTAAAGTATAAATAAATGTGGAGAAAAGCGTACTTAATAATTCCGCCCAAGTCAACATCTGCATCAAAATGGTCAATTTGAATTGGGGCCAAAATAATTTCATTTTCACCAACACCATATGTCATATTTTGACGGAAATTATCAACACGAATCATTAATGCTTCGTCAATGGTTAGAAATGCTTGTAAATTAATATCACCATCCAGCAGTAGTTTACGAAGACGTTCACCTATTTAATAAAATAAATGTTTAATCAAAGGGAACAATACATTCACCAGAATTATCTCACTTACGTGCTTTCTCCTTTGATTCCAATTTAGCAGAATGTACAACTGCCACTGTTACACACAATAATAAAATTAAAAATTTCATTTTCACTTGCAATAAAGTATGAACGTGTTTCTGAACAATTTATTCCTTAATGTTTCCCAAAAATTTTACCATTTAGACACAGGTATTTATACCTTTTTATTTTATTTGTAACTACATTTTTTTTTTTCAATTTTTAATTATAAATAAAGAATTATAATTGATTTTGTTATTTTATAATTGATAAAAATCATTCTGATGAACATGAACATGCTTTCAATATTTTCAAAATAAAATTAAAAATAAATCAATATTAATTTTGATTTCATTTCATTTGATAATTGATTTTTATGTTTTGGTATTCTGTGTTATCAATGCTAAAAATAAAAACACAATAATTTCATAAACATGGAGTAAATTTTTTTATGATTACTTTATTTTTAGATTTTTGTAAATAGAAATTTAAAAATTCATAAAAGAAATTAAAACAAATTAATTGGTCTATTATGTCAGTACTAAATTTACATGAGATTTTGTTTATTAAACATTAGAATTATGTTTTTCTCCCTAATTATTTGGTAACTAAGTAACATTATCAATTATTCGATGATTTGATATAAAATATCTGATATTTTGTTAAAAATAAGTTTAAAATATCTACAACGAGACAAAGAAAAGAAGAATTAGTAAATAAAAATTGCTTCTTAATATAAAACTCTATTAAGTATGGTTTAATGTACTGAAATTCTGTATAAAATCACAATTTATTTGCTTTTGTTTGATCTATTCATATTTGTTGTTCTCTCTAATCGGTATCATTGGCAACGAATTATATCGATCTTAAACATCGATCATTTCTGCACAATTGTACTATTGACAATTTTATTAAATAAAAAAATAAATAAAACTTTTCTTTGCCAATCTATTATTAATATCATTATTCTGATTAATAGAATTTACTATATTTTTAAACGATTATAAGTGGATAATCGTATAAAGTCGAACATATTTTGGATATAATTTATTTTTTATTAACATAAATTTACTTTCGCCTAGATTGTCTAGCGAATATTTAATATGTCTGCATATTATTATTAATAATATTATTAATAATAAAAATAAATTATGTATTTTATTGAAAATAAAACAAACAAAGAAAAGAACAATTGATAAAATTCTTGCAAAATTAAATTCTATTGAAATTCAAAAATAGCCATTGAATACGCGTTTAATGAGGAGAAATATTAAATATGAATAAATGGCAACAAATAAATAATATTAATGATAATGCATTGTGCATATTAAAACATGTTTTTTTGTTTTATTTAAAATTTAAAATAAATATTTTAGTGTGAATATTATTCCATTTTTTTTATTTTCGTTTTAGAATTCAATTCAATTAATACGTGGATATTAATTCTATTTGTTTCTTTTTTTTTGCTTAAATATTATTCTGTGTTGATTATATAATAAAGCTTTATTCGTTATATATTCATTCTGTAGCACATGTATTGTTTAAATTTTAATATTCTTATTAAATTAATTAGAAAATAATTTTACCTTTTTTTTATACATATATAGGTATTAGGTTAAGCGAAATGATAAAATTATAAAATAATAATAGTTCACAATAATGGAAAATTTATAATAACTTTCAATAGCAAAAACGAGAATCATTTGATCTTACTGACATCTATACTAAATATATATAAACTTTAGGGTAATAATATAATAAACGTAAGTCGGATTTTAACTAACGGAATACAAAATCGTTCTGACGTCATTATATTTTCTCCTGCCCATTTCTTATATCCTTTAAGTTTCACCAGTTTTCTTTTATATTTTCATTTTTCTTTTCTATAGCCTCAGTTGCTTGTAACCTTTTTAAAAATAATATACATACTGCGAAACTACATGTATTGGGATATATTTTTAAACAGTTTTATATGATAAAAAATCGTACAAATGTTCATTTAATCATAACAAATGATTAATTCTTATACTGATAGTCTTATATTCAATCTTTCTAGTTGGAAAATGTTTGTTAAGTAAAGCTTTATTAGTCGTTACTATAAATTAACTACATCTATCCTTTGATTTGCACGCTATTCATTTTACACTATTTTCAATTTACACGGATTTAAAATCTAAAATTCTCAGAGTAATAGAAAACCAGACCAAGAAAAAAATATAAATAATAATTAATAATATTTCATCATATTATATTGGTTAATAAAGTCCAAACATTTGCTTAAAAAATGAGTTTTCGCATCCTGAATGGACACTAAAATTATTTATCTAACCAGAGCCTCATCAAGCATATCAGTTATAGTAATTTTTAATTCATTCTAATCTATAATCTCTTTGATCTATGATCTTTTAGTCTATATACTTATTCCGTCAAATGATTTTTCATATATATGTTTGAATTCAATTATTTTGTAAATGCTATTATTATGTTATTATTTTTTTACGCTTCCTTTTAGATCTCTATCTCCCATATAAACATTTGTAATTAAATTTACATGGTTTTTTTTTAAAGAAATTAAAGCAGAAATTGATACTGAAGCGGCCTTGCCTACGTTGTCATTGATAATTTTGAATGTTTAACTCTTAGTTTTCGCTATAGCAATACTTAGCTTATACCTAAAAAAATGGTTTATATTAAAAAAATTTCCATCAGTTATCAGAAGTAGTTATTGCACAATAAAAACTAAGATAATTTTGTAGTTTAAGAATTAAGAAGAATAAAAGCTATTATCGTAAATAAATTTAATTATAAGAACTTCATTGAGCTGGAAGTATGCGTACCAATCAATTTGTATCCTAAAAGCCTCATAAATGTGTTTTTCTTTCTTACTTTTGGTTTATATGTCGCGGGCACATATGGTTACAAACCACTGCTTTAGCCGATTGATAAGGAAAACAATCATGCGCCAAAATAAAAAAAAAGAACCGTAGAAATAAATTTCTTTTCTTTTCTCGATAAACTCACTCTATAGATATCATTTTATTTCGCAAATTTCTTTTTACCTCCATTTCTGTTTTCTTGGTTTAACTGCTTTTAATTTAAATACAAATAAAAAAAAAAACAAACAAAAATCGTAGCCCCGCAGACGCATCTTAACTTATCATAATTCATAGGAAAAGGAAGAAAAAGAAGACCAATTTCCCCACCAATTTATACCCAAAATAGAACGCATTGCCGTTTTGTCCACAATGATGACGTAGTTCGTTCCCCCGCTCATAAACCATAAAAGTTTCCTTTTAATTCGTTATCAGAAATTTAAAAAAAAAAAAGAAAAATTCCCCACCGTTTAGTTATATTTTATTGTATTTTCATAATATACTATTTATTAATTATTTTTTCTCGTTACTTGCTTTTATGACTCGTAGTATTAGTAGTCGGTAGTAGTAGTAGCTGGTGGGGTATATACAACCAAAAAAAAAATTTTTTACCAAAATTTTTTTTGTTGCAGCAGCAGCAGCATAAATCCAATCTTTATCGTTTTCATTTACCCGCATCAGTTTCAGTTGGAATTTTCATCTTTACAGTTGTGTTCTTGAGTCTTAGTTATATATTGTTTGGTTGTTTTATTTTGTTTGTTAAATTTTATTTCTATGAAAATAAATAAAATAAATTAATTAATTTTTAAAGAAAACAAAAATAAAAAAATACCGAAAAAACCCCATAAAAATTATCTAAAAATAATTATACAAAAAAAAATAATCAAAAATTAAATAAATTAAAAACAATAAATCAAAAAATAAAAGAAAATTAAATTATTAAATCAAATCAGTTCAATGGTTAATGTTATTGGTTTATTAAAAAAGGTTCCAAGTGTCGAATACATAATGTGCTAAAGGAGGTAATTTTTTTTGCTTACCTCCTTTTTTTTTATTTTATTTTTATTTTCTGAATTTTTAAATACATTACAAAAAAAAAAAGGGCAAAAGTGTTAATTTGCTAGACCAGCGAGTAAAAAAAAAAATTAAATAGAATTTAACGAAATTTAATTGAATTTACGACAAAGAGTACGAAATCAGTAAATTACGTAATTTGAGTATCTAATATAAGAATTTCTGAAAAATAAAAATAAAAAATAAAATTTTTTTTGGTGTTGTTTGGCATTCTTCCACACGAAAAAGAAAAATTGGAGCAAAAACAATTTTTTTTTTGCATCGAAATAGTATACAATTTGGGGTAAGTTAAAGAATTTTTTTATTTTTTTGCTTTCTTTGGCTGTTGTTAATAATTTTCTTATTTTTATCTTATAAAGATTTATTTCTTATATATTATTTTTTTTTTATTTATGTTATTCTGTTAACAAATAATAATAAAAATAATAATATTCTGTCTGGCTAGACATATTTTGTTTCAACATTATTTATATTCAATTTTTGCTCTTTTCTAATTTAATTTGTTAAAACAAGCATTTGTAATCGTTAGGAAAATATTCAATCACCTGGAAATATAAGCAAGTCAATAAATTGTGAAAAGAAGGGAGAAGGAATTTTAAAAATATATAAAAAAGAAAAATAATAATAATGGTTTGAGTAGAAAATATAAAGACAAAGCACAGTTGTATAGTAGTAAAAGCAGCAGTAGTAGTAGTAGTATTGGTAGTAGTATTAGCAGCAATAACTCAAGTTAAAATAAAGACAAAAAAAATGAAGAAAATCAAACGAATAGAAAACTTTTTTTTTTGTAAATTCCTAAAGAATATATTTTTCTGCTATTATAATTCTTTGAAACAAAATGAAGATGTGTAAAATCCAAAGGAAAATTTTTAAAGGAAAAAATGTGAAGAAAATTATTTATAAATTTTTTGTATTCTATCAAAATGGCGGATAACAATTTTTTTGCACGTTTTACGATCGTAAAATAAAAAAAAAACAATCCGTGGTTTCGGTGCCCCACTATAATTTTTGTTTTTGATGTTTTTTTGCAAAATCAAGCCAAATTTCAACACCGTTAACGTTCATAATAATAATATAAATTTTTATTTAAATGCTACAAATCCGTGTATAAAGCTTTTTGTTAATAATTTTATATCAAATAAAAAACCCAATTAAAAAATGCATGTTAATCGCTTCGTTTTATACCAAAAAAAAAAAACAACTGTCGAGTAAACAATTGAAAATGCATATTTAAGTAGATTTTCAGTGAAACAAATTTGTCGTACAACGAAAAATAAAATAAAATAATTGTTCGTTTAACAAAAAAAAAACCGTTCATTATTATTATTATTTTTTTTTATTCTAATTGAAATAAAGGATTTTTGATTACATTTTCTTTGTGGGATTTTATTTCGTTTAAATTATTTAAGAAAAAAAGAATAAACTTTTCTGTAATAATAATAATAATGATAATAAGGAGTGAAGGGATTTTTTACATAAATTTTTTAAACCGTATTAACAATTGTGTTATGTTTTTCTTATAATAAACACACAAAAGAACATAACATATCTCAAATATGTATATTCTGTATTAAAAATGGAAAATTTTTCTTTCTTCTGATGCTATATAGTTGATATGTTGATGTAGTGCGAGTACACTTTTTGTGTGTTGTTTGTTTTAATATTGATTTTGAAGAAGTAGCTGAAAAAAGGGAAAAGAAAATTTATATGAAAATATATATAAAAATGAAGAAGATCCTTTTTATGTCATTTTTTTATTCATTTTTTTTTTCGCTATTGTTGTTATTGGTGTTTTTTTGTCTTCGTGTTTTATGATTTTTAATATTTTATTAGATTTTTTTTTTATTATATTTTCGTTACTTATTTTTTTGCTTTTTTACGTTATTATTTACTAAATTATTTACTGGCTGTCGCTTTATTTCGCTGTTGTTGTTATTTTTCTTATTTTGTTTGTCTTTTACTTGTTGTCTTTTCCTGAATCAATATTTTTATTAAAATAATAAAATACAAAACGAAATAATAATAAATAAAAAATAAAATTATGCGAAAACTGCGACAGAAATTCATCTTTAACAACAACAAAAAAAAATTATAGCAGATCGATGACCGTCATTCTATGGTATCAACTGCAAAACCAGAAACAGCATTGCTGTTTTATCAAATGTAATTAACACAAAATTGCATATTATGCAGGCGAATTAATTATAATAAAACAAAACATACATATAATTAATTTTCATTTTTCTGCTTCTTTTGCTTTTTTTTTTAAATATAAACGTCATTTTGTAGTGCAAATTGCAGTTTTGGTCGTACTTACTTTAGAAAAAAAAAAATTAAAACATAATAATAATAATAATAATAATAATTACCGGATCTATTTAAACGATGTCATAAAGTTAGTTTTATAGAAATATTTAAATTTTCTTGTTGTTTTGCTGTTGTTGCTGGTGCTGTTGTTGTTTACAAATTGAGTGTGAAATTTTATTGTAAAGCACAAAAAATATACCGCTTCTGTGTTGTGCAATGCAGATATACCAGGCCGCACAAAAAAAAAAAAATGTAAAATGAAGAAAAATTCAAATAAACGAAAATGAAAAAAAAAAAATTGAAAGTGACTTAAATCAAGGGAGAAAAAAAAACGAGTTAAAAAGAAAAACTAAATAAGAAAATTGCAAAGAAACTATGTATTCAAGTTGGACACATATGTTTAACTGAAAAATTATGAAAATATAAATAGTAGAAATAGGAAAAACTTTACAAATTTTCTACATTGTATATGTCCAGTAGCAGCAGCAGTATTCTATGTTAATACGTGTGTAGCAACAAACGTATTACGTTTATAGAATAATATCCTAGGCTTATTTGCGTTTTCTTTTTGAATATTATAGTCAATTCGATCGGCTAAATAAAGAAAGGCAAAAAATAAAAGTAATAATAACAAGAAAAGAAAATAGATTAAATGACAGAAAACAACAACAAAAACGTGACGCGCATCCTCTTTTTTTGTATTATATTATAAAAGAATGAGAATTAGGTTCATATGATTGTGTGTCCATAGTAGTCGTCCAATATCTTTGTAGTGGTTTTTATCGTTATCAAAAGACAAGCAAACAAACAAAATAGAAGAAAACAAACAAGAGAAAAGTTATATTATAATAAGACAAAGTCAACGTTTATTCAATATTGTGTTTCTATATATTATTCCTCAACTTCTTTTATTATTGTTACTATCCTCGTTTGTGGCTGCCCGTGTCAAAGTTTATTTCCTTGACTTTTTTATTTGTTTATTATTTTGTTGCAGACAAAGAAATTAAGTAAAATAAAAGTTGTGGTCATCTACATTACTCTTGGCAAAAGGGTAAAGAGTAGTGAAAATTCTGTGACAATAAGTCGAAAAAAGAAAAAAAAAATACTTTAATTGCAATCAATTAAAAAATAGGAAAATTGATTGGGACCAAACATTTAATTGAGCAACAGGAAAGTTAGACTTTTAGAAAATTCAATACAAAAAAAAATACAATAAAATAAATGTAGATGTTAAAGTCTGGCCAATTGGTATTGCTTTATTTTCATTGGAATAAATATATAGGGTAGTAGTAGGCACAACAGTTATAACTCTATCAGCACTAGAAGCTAGAATAAACAACAAAAGCTAACCTAAAAAAAGAAAAATCGAATTTCAAACATTCAAGCAAATAAAGAAAGATTACAGAAAAAGGTGGTTAAATCGGGTGGCTGATAAAAATGGGGATGATTTTAATTTTAGTTTACTGTAGTGTATTTTCCATTTGGCAAATATTAACTTTTATTGTATATATATTTGATTGTGTGTATGATTTTCCGTATATGTCACGTTGTGTTGCGATTGTGTTGTGCTGCGCTGCGGCAACACAAATTAAATTCTTTTTCTTTATCCTTTTTATTTGTTCTGCGTCCTTGCTGTGTGTTGTTTTTTTTTTTATTCTTCTTCGTCTTTTTTTTATCATTTGTATTATCACTACCTAATTCCAGCCATGCAACAATGGAAGCAAAAACAAAATCGAGTTCAACTTATATATTCTTTAAAATACATCAATGTTATCCATTTTCTTTCTTTTTGTTTTTTCATTTACCTGTAAAAACATTAATCCACAAAGTGTTAACTCTCCGTTAATAATTTCATTGTCAAAGTTTAATTATAAATTTGATTGTAATGAATTTCTAAAACTAGATATCTTTGTTTGTTAGCCGCAAAATAATAACAATACTAATATTAAATTTTATAAAATAATCATAGCATTGATAAGGATTAGTACTTAAGTACAGCACTGTTTAAATATGTTATTTTAATTTCCATATGGAAAAAATACACAAATTATATTCTTTTATTTTATTATTAAAAAGTATTATTAAATATTATTTATTTTTACTATTTTTTTTATTTTTTAATAAATAACAATAAATTACCATGTGCCCGAAATGCCAAGTGTTTTACCACTATATTAACGATTAATTGAGAAGATAAAACTAATAGAAAAAAAATTCCTCAATAACCAGGTATATACAGAAAAGTTCTTACAATCAATAATATATTATAAATAAAATAACAATAATAGTATTTTAATTTTTTATGTTTTTTTAAAAGAAAAGTAAAAAAAAAAGCTCCACTGAATGAATAGAAAAAAATAAAAATTTCCGTTTGAAAACTTAATTGTTTCACATTAAATCGATTTTTCTATGTAGAAAAATAACAAGAAAAGTTTATATCATTCCCAAAAAGATATTATAGTATTCTTATAACGATATTTTAATCGAAAAAATTAATACCATTTTGTTTGGTCAAATAAAATTTGATGGAAAATAATAATAATAAAAAGCAAATCGATTCTTCTATTTATTATAGTATATTGAAAAGTGGGAAAAAAAAACCTAAAGTTAAAGCAGAAATTGCAGTAAGTTGAGTGGGAAATAATCTCAAATCATTAATAATAATAATAATAATAAATAATATTGATAATATAACTTACAAAGTGGATTTCACTAAGTCATGGAAATTTTTTTTAAAGGAAATAATATAATGGAAGCAAGATAAAGAAAAGAAAACATTGTTCCTTTTAAAAGAAAAATTACTGAAGAAAAATAAAAATAAAATTAAAAGGAAAACAGTTTCCTCTCAATACCGATATAACACATAAAATTGCATTTATGAAATAAATCTTCGTTGCAATTTTATGTTTTATATCCTTTTTATTAATAATATTACATTTTCTTCTCCATCTACTTCATCAACATCTTTGTGGTGTTAAAACATGGTATGATTTTTATGATATTTATACATATATAAAATAGAAGAAATAATCAACTTTGGAGGAAACGAATAACACTTATTTTAACTTTTGCATACTTAATATTTTTTTTTTTTATTTTATCATATTTACTTCGCTTTATTTATAATTTTTTTTCTGTTGTGTTTAACCTACATGTCGTATATGGTTGTTATTCATGATAATAAATTAACTAGGTATATACACTTATGCGCATGGTAATATCGTATCTCTATCGTCTATACGCGTGGCAACAGAATAATTTTTTGCCAATTTTTTTTTTTTTTTTCTGTTATTACAAACAATAATAATTGTTTATTTTCTATCAAATAAATGTACAAAAATAATATAATTTAAAATTGATAATAGAAATATTTTCAATAAATTCTATGTATTGTAATTGAGTAAATGTTAATTAAAATTATTTTTTTGTTTATGCATAAGTAGTAGTAACTTTGTGACGTCATTTGCGAAATATAGCAAAAAAAAAAAATAATTGGAATAAGGATCTGCATAGCAGTTTGCCATTATGTTATTATGTACATATAATGAAATAAATATACTTATAAAAAAAAAAGACTACAAACAATGATAATAACAATAACAACCACTATATACAATTGTATTTTTATTACAAGTATAATTAATTATAATTTTAACATAAAGGTAATGTAACATTGCTGATTGTTTTTCATTATTTCTATTTTGTTTGTTAATTTATTTTTTTTTTTTTTTGCGCATGACTTTCCTGTATAATTATTTCTAAGATCAGAAAATCTATTCAGAATTTTTTTTTTATTTGATATTTTTAAAAAGTACTGTTATTATCTATATAATTAATAAAAATTAATTAGTAATAAAGAGCAGACACTTGCCAAATAACAGCACAGTGAAATTTTTTCTACAAAGAATCTGTTTAAGAGGCGAATGAATATCATTCAAAAGTTTGTGATATTTTTTAGTTGAAGTAAGATATTTTATCAAATAGACACTTGATAATCTAAAGTTAAATTTTTGTGTTTTATTTTATGTTACATCAATATGCGGTTATAAAGTTATTTTTATAAATTTCTAAGTAGAATGAATTGATTTTATAGTAACGAGCATAATTTGTATAGAACACAATAGATTGTTTTGATGTAAGAAATTTGGCGGAAGGTAATTCAACCTAATTTGTAACTAATTTGAAAAATAAAATGAGAAAAATAAGATTTTAATTATGTAACCAATTTTATATAAGCAACACACGGTTAGACGGAATTTAAGCCGAACATTATGTTTCTATTCCGGCATTTTGTTATCATGCATATGTTTTCGATTATGTCTAAGTGTTAACTGATAAAATTCTATATAAACCTCAGCAATATGATTAAAGTTAAGATTAATGCTAAGCTACAGTCCACATTGGACATAAGTCAATAAAATATAAAAAGAAAATATTCTACTGTTAACATTATTATTCTTTGAATTTTATTGGATTTATTTTTAATGCCAATTTGAAAGAAAAAACTTCAAAAGTACTTATAAGTACTCAAAAAATTGTCACAAATCATTAGCCTTGTTAAACAAAAATCATGTTATATTTTCACCAAAATAACTGAAGATTCAATTTCTTTTGTCAATAATGAAGCCAAAAGATTATTACATGGAATATTGAAATTTATTACGAGTATTACATGGAAATAAAAGTAAACTACTGTGCACAATATTAATAACCATTATTTTTCAATATAAAAATATTACGTTTAAAGAAAAGTAACAAATGTTGTTCATTACCTACCTAAACCATTAAGCATTTAAAAAAGACAAAAAATTTTCTTTCTCAAAAAAATTATCGCAATAATTAAAACATCATCTTAAAGCACCGTAAATACCTCGCTATGAAAATAAACATTGTACCAGTCTGAATTAGTCCGGAAAAAAAGATTCCGAATTCAATGTTTAAAGTAATAAGCAATTTGCTATATTCAACTAAATTTATTTCTAAACAAATAAAGCTCAATTTTAAACTTTAAAGCTTACTTTAAATGGATGCAATATTGTATCCTTTCAACAAATTAAAGCTTAATATAGGTTACAGTTTCATTTGATATTCTAAAGACTGTAAGGTGTCTGTTGTCCGTGACAAGTAAACACCATAACTACAGTAAAGGTCTAATTGATTATTTTAACAGAAAAATGTGATTTCTAACTATCAAAATATTAACAAAGGATAAAGTCCTACATGGGCTATGCGGACAAGACTCTATTGTTGCGATCTTGAATTAAATATATTTTTTCTCTTATGCTTATTATCTGGTAACAAAACTGTCTCTGGCACTAGCATAAAAATCGTTTGTTGTCTATAAAAAACGCTTATGATAGCATTATCAATATTAAAAATATCAAAAAACATTTAACCATTATTTATAATTAAAGTAAGTATTGATTTTGAAATAAATAAATAATTTAACAATAGCATTTACATTATTTTCCATTTTGTAATTTTTAAACCTTAACCACCCCTTAATAAATAGGTAATGAATTTTTATTTTTATTGCTATTAAAAGTATAAAAAAAATTGTTTATATCATAAAATCATTGCACAGCATTTTATTTTATTCATAAAAAATTATTATCTTTTAAGACCACCAACAATATATACATATATTGATCGAAATAAAAATGTTTTGTTTTTTCTTTCTTCTGGTTGCGGTTAGTAAAAATTCTATTATTATTTCCTATTTATTATATTTTCATATATTTATTTATAATAATATGAGCAGTAAAATTAAATAATTGTCATACAAACCGCAAACAATTAAGTACCTTTTATAAAATTTAAAAAATAAAATAATATTCAAATTACTAAATGCAAAGTAATTATTTTCTTACCTTTTATATTTGTAATGAAAAATATAAATAATAATAGTAAGTTCTGTGTGCTATTTTTAAATAAATAAATAAATAAATGACCATTGCTAGAAATATAACTTGACTACAGCCCCATATGGTGGTCAGATAATTGCAAAGTATATGACACAATTTAAAATAAATTATTTAAATAAAATGTGAAACACTTGGTTGTATTTTTTTTTTTTGTTTTCTGTATGATATCTTTGCACAATGAATTTTTATAAAATTAAAAAGAAATTCAAAACGACAAAAAAAACCCTGAGTTAGGTAGAAATAAAGAAAAATAAAGAAAGCTAAAAAAAAAAACGACAACTTTTTATACACGGAGAGTACATACAGCATAAAAAGTAATAATTTTTACGTTATAAATTTTTATTTTTTACTGTTTGCTGTTGTTACTCTCCTGTAGTATATTAATTTATAAAGTTGGTTGGATGATTTTTTGCATTTTCCTTTCTTTTATTTAGAACTTTTTTCGTTTTGTGTATTTTTTTTTATTACTGTTTTTCTTTTTTTTTTCTTAACAAGAAAAATATTACGCTTCTCATCCTTATTTTTCCTTAAAAGAATAAAGAAAAAGAATCTATCCTGTTAGAATTGTTTATTTATTAAAGAAAATTTATATAGATTTTTACATTTTTATCGTAACGAAAAATACAAACAGCAACAGTAGCAACAACAATGAGTTAAGAAAAACGAAAATTTATCTTATTTCGCTTAGGGAATGACACCAAAAAGACAAGAATAAGAAAAAAAAATAATAATAATAATAATAACAGCTAAATAAAGGTAAAAGAATAAATAAAAAAGAAAAACAGAAAATTACGAAGGAAAATAATAAAAATAAACAGAATGGCCAAAAGTAAAAAATTGTCAAATTTTTCTTTTATTTTTATTCCATCGTTTTTCTCCGTTTAGTTGTTTGTCTTGCAGAATCTCTTTAGATTTTTTTTTCTTTTCTTGTTAAGGATGAACATAAAAATATATATATATATATATATATATAAATAAATAAAATAAGTAAAAAAAATAAACACCCCCAGAAAACATAATAGAAGCAACAACGTAATCGTTATATTAGAATAATTTATAGTGTTTTTGGCTTAGTTGTTGTTTAATTTTTAAAGTACGAATTGCCATCCAGTGGCTTATATATACATATAAAAGAAAATAAATAAACATATTTATATAATATTATATATTTATATATAATATATAAAAGAAGTACAATATAAAAAGTAAAAAGTAGAAAATTTTGTTTTACTATAAATATTTCATTGTTGTCAAGTGTTAACTTTGATTATTGTTCCATTGAGAATATCATTTATTTATTTAATTTCCGTACAAACAAAATAATAATATGTAATAATAAAAACGCATAACCAAAAATTATATAAAAAAAAGTATGTAATGTAAATAAAAACGTTATAAATTAAATAAAAAATACAGTAAATACAGTAGAAATATATTAAGTATTTGTAATAAATAAAAGAAAAAATAGTAAAAATATATAAATTGAGTAATACCTAAGCGTCTATTGAGAACAATCATCAGCTGTATTTCATTAATAAAAGCAATTAAATATGTATTGTATACAGGTACACAGGTAATCATATTATAAAATATTAATTATCAATATCACAATATAAACAGCAGAACACAATGCAATAAATTTTAAGTATTTAAATAAATTTGCAATAATAATAATTTATATTTATCGTAAATTTAATTTAAGCTTAGATTTATATAACATTAATTATTTAAATAATTTATTGTTACTGAATTAATGTGGATTTTTTATTTTTATTGACACGTTTAATATTGATAATGAAATTTATTAGCTTTATCGATTTTAATAAAACAAAACTAAAAGAATGAATAAGCCGCACGAGCTTCAAAGCTTGTTTAAAATATAGTTTGTAGTTGTTTTTTTTTTTTACTTCCTTTAAACTAAACATGTCTCAGTTTTATGCTTTAGAATAAAAATTTATATATATAAAAATTATTGTTATTATATTTGCTATTCATATGGTTATTGTTGTATGTTAATACTATGCCACCACTAGCATTACTACATGCTATGTACTGTGCCATAAGCCTACTTAATATGCCGTACAGTGTTTGCTATAAATTTTGTTGCCCTTTAGAAAAAATAAATAAATAATAAAACACTAATAATATTTTTTTTTTTTTTTTGCTATGAATGTAAGCAATATTAAAGGAAAATAAGACAAGTTGTGTGATCAGATGTTTTAGTTAAGATAAAAATGGGAAAAAATGAGGAAAATAGATAACAAAAAAGCATAAAGTATCCAACACAAAATACCTAAATTTGTTTAATTTTGTGTGTGTGAGTCTGTATTTTCAGCTATTCTGTTTTAATAAATGTTTCTTGGGGTTAATAAATTAATTAAGAACTTGTAAACACAGAAATTTATTATTTTCGTTGCATGCGGTACGGTTATTAAAGTAAAATTTGACTTAATCATTTAAGTCACATTTGTGCATGGGTGGTACGTCATAATTTAATCAAGATATTATTTTACTTCAGAAGAAGCACAAGCATTCTATTTATTTATTTTTAATTTTAAAGCTAGAAGGATTTTATTTTTTTTTATTCTTTGTCAAAAATTTACGAGTCTCCAGCTGATTTTATAATTTTAATTCACTTTATTTATTTAATTATTTGCATATTAATTCGACACTGGTGAAATTTTTAATTGTTTATGTTTATACAATTTTAATACATGCTCAATTAAATATAAATAGTTTTCATAGTTTTCATACAATACTAGAACATTTAATTATTTAATTAAGCATGAACATTATTATTATTTAACAATGTTATAACAAAAGGAATACGACAATAGAAATGACATGTTAATAAATTTTCTTTCTTGCATTCACAAAACTATTTTACATGACTATTTTTTCATACTTAGTCAGTTTTATTTGCGTTACAATTTTTTAATTTATTTATTCTTTAATATTTTTCTTATTTATAGAATTGATTTATTTATTTTTCTTTTTTAAAAGGTCAACTATAGCATTTTCGTATTGACAACATTAATAATACATTAAGAAATGTTGTTTTTTTTTTCTTGTTCCTTTTTTTATAGAATGTTTAATTTGTATTTTCTTTCTTCTATAGATTTTCCATAACATAACAACCCGAGTGTCGTCTATTTTGTTTCATTTTATATAGATTTTCTTTTTCTTTTTTTTTTATTATCATTGTAATTTATAACAACACACTAAAAAGGTTATTTGTTTAATGTCAAAAATACAAATAAACAAATAAATAACATAAGCATACAAAACATCTAACTACCATCTAAAAAAAATAGAAAAAAAAGCAAAAAATAAATACAGAGAAAACCACCGAAATAAACAAACAATAGATAATTTTCTCACGCATTAATAAAGAAATTCCGTAAAATCAGCCAGAAAATAATGTAAACATTATTAAATATTGTATTTTACAATAAATTACATTTTATTTGATTTACGATGGTTTTTCCTGATTAAAATTTAATAAATAGAAAATTAATAAATCAAATGAATATGAATTTAGGTTATTGTTTATTGATGTTTAAAATTTTGTATTAATACATTTTAAGAAATTCATATTTAAATAAGCATTCTCTGTAGTCATCAATTTGTTAATTAAACACAAAATTAACAACAAAATAAAAATCACTGTAAACTAATGCGAAAGTCTTTCAAGAAAATGTTTAAATATAACATGAAAGTTCAGCTTTAAAGTGAAAACTATTTGAAATGTTTTATTTCTATTATTTAAAGTAATTAAATATAAATGTTAATTATTGTTTACAATATACGCCAAGTCTCTTTGTTACACTTAATGGTTATTTATAGACAATATAAATTCTGTAATCTTTTTATTGATTTTAATTAATTGATTTATTTATTATTTAAATATTTACTACGCACTATAAATTTATTAAGGCATAACATCTATTTTGTATTATTTTTTTATTCAAAGAAGTTTTCTAGCTAATATTTTATCTAGAATTGTAAGACAGAATCATACGATTGTCGATTAAAGTATTTTTTACAACGGTATTCTAGCGTTACAATAATTATGCTCGGTTCACTGTTAAATTGTTATAATTAAATGTAATTGATTTTTGTTTTTAAATGAACAATTATGACGTCAATGATTGAGTCGATAACACAATGCATTACAATTGAAATAAATAATAAAAATAAAAAAGAAACAATTAAAAGAATGATTATGTAAAAATAATAATAATAATAATAATAATAATAATAATAATAATAATAATAATAATAATAATAATAATAATAATAATAATAATAATAATAATAATAATAATAATAATAATAATAATAATAATAATAATAATAATAATAATAATAATAATAATAATAATAATAATAATAATAATAATAATAATAATAATAATAATAATAATAATAATAATAATAATAATAATAATAATAATAAAAAGCACCAATTTTGTATTCTTTAAATGAAAAATATTAATTAAAAGCCAGCAAGCAAAAAAAAAAAGCAACATTTTATTTATTTGCTAGCATTTCCGTTGTTCTTGACAAATAACTAAAATAATAATAACAAAATGGGTTGTATCACAAAACCACCCACAACGATGATGATTATACAACAATGCAGTTATTTATTTAAATTTGATTTGTGACATAAATTTCAAAGTATATTTCGTTGATTAATTCACAATTTTTAGATTGTATATTTTTAGAATTTTTTTAGTTATTTTTCGTACATTTTTTACAAAGGAAAATTTAAATTAAAAACTTAAACCAGGCGCCTCCACTGGTGTATTTAATTTTTAAACGAACAAAAAAAAACTAATAAAAGTTTAATTTATTTTTCTGCTTTTATTTATATTATCAACAAAAAATTGTTTCTTTCTATTTTTTTTTTATAATTAATTGAGAACAATTGAAAGCAAATAAAAATTACATAAGCTTTCAAGTGTTACATAATAATAAAAATAATAATTATATTTTTAAATGAAGTTTTATAAAACAAAAAGAAAAAAAAAAGAATTTATTATCGCATGTTTGATAATTAATCAAATAAATAAAATATTAATAAATGTTTTAAAAGTTGAAAGAATAAACAAATTGAAATAATTAGTGTTATTTTAACTACCCTTTATGTCAATTAATGCTTTTCTATTTTTGTCTGCATGAACTAAATAATATATAATATCTATATATTCTCTTTCTGTGATTCTGATTTAAGCAATATTATTCGTTATTTTTTTGGTTTAATTTACATTTTATAAAAATAGAATTTTTATTGCAACAAAGTGTTTTTCTTTAGTTTTCTTTTTATTTATTTTTTGTTTGTTGAAATTTTTAATTAACTAAAACCTACTCAACAATATAATTTCAGTTAAGTTTGACGTAACTTTTTAAGTGGTTTTAAAAAAACATTGTTTCTATTTATTTTTTTCATTTTTATTAAATCCTTACAAACTTATATTGTTTGAATAATTTTTATTGTGGCCAACATAATACACTAAAACTATTTATGATTATTTTTTTTTTATCTCTAATTAAAATAATATAAAATTAGTTTATGTATAAATAAAAGTATATTATCAGTTAATTATTTAATTATGGTTTTAAATTGAATCATAATTAGGTTGAATAAAATATTTATTTTTCTTTTTTTATTTAATTTAATAAATAACATGCCCCTCTATTAAGTGGAAGTATTATGTAGGCAATTAACAATTAAACGGAGTATGATTTTCTATGAATTAATACGTTAGGAAATTTTAAATGAATTAATACAACCAATTTCACGTTTATTATACGGGAAAATGGTGAATTATGTTTATTTTTCATATTTGACACACTAATAATAATAAATACATAAATAATAATAAATAAATTCATAATTTTTTTTTTTTTTATTTGACGTAAAATATTGATTTAGTCGACTCGATATCTTTGTATCTGTCAAATCCCTGTAAATACTTCTATACTTACATGGCTAATATCTTAAAAAGAAAATATATAATAATTTTTATTTTTCTTATATTATCCTTTTTTTATACTATCCGTTTAATCGTAAGAATACACTAAATCCGTTAAATCGAGGTTTTACTGTTGTAACAAGTGTATACAAAAAAAAATAACATTTCAAATAAAATTGCGTGACAAACATTAATATTTTATAAAATTTATTCTTTTTTTTTACGTTTTTCTTCTCTGTTTTTAATGTTTTTACTGTTGCTTCTTCGTCTTTTGGTATTTTTCTTTATGATAAAAAAAAATATATATATACAAAACTATTTAGTTGTTTATATATTATTTTTCTTGTTGTCTTCTTAATTTATTTATTTACCGTTTTGAAATTAAACTTATTGTGATATTTTATTAAAAAAAAAAATAATAACGATTTTATAAGAAACTCAGTGCTGGAATTAGATTATAAATACGAGTATGGTATTTGTATAGAGAAACTGGTATAATTTGTATATAGAAAATGTTTTTCTCTGTTTTCTTTTTTTTTTTTTCATTTCATTTTCTAATATATTAGCGGCCTAGAAAATAATGTTATTGTAAAATGTTAATGATATTGGCGGTGACATTTCTAGGCCGGCAGATAAAAGAATTTTTCTTTAAACATTTGTTTTTGCGGTAAAATATTAGTTATATGTCTTAAAGCACGTCAGCTGTTTAAGGATTTAATTTTTATGTCAAAAAAAAAAAAAAAAAAAAGAAAAGGAAACAAAACCGAAACTATTTTTCATTTGTTAATAAATAAATTTACATAATTTCACTAATTTTTAATTAATTAAAAGGAAATGATGTTTTGTGTTTTCTTTTTATTTCATTAAAATTTTATTTCTATTTTATTAATTAGTGGTATATACATATATACATTTTTTTTTTGATAGCGATATTTAATACATTAAATACGATAAGCATTTCCTGAATTTTATAACTATTAGTTTCTATGAAAAGTTTCTGTTTTTTTCTTCTATTTTTTAATAGTTTTGTAGATAAAAAGTTTTATGAAACTCAAGCACAAATATATTAGCTTTTATTTTTTCGTGCTACGATTAAATATTTTAATTAAATAAAATTCGTTGAAATAATAATAAAAGAAAAAACAAAACAAAGAAAAGGAAATCAAAACGAAGACAATAATCTAAAATTATTATTTTATATATTCTATGAATTATCCTTTTAATTCAAATGTTATTATTATATTGATTATTGTTTAGGCACTTTACTAAGGATACATATAAATATATATATTTAGTTTTATTATCTACAAAAATCTTCTTCTACGCAAGAATTTTGTATTTATTTAAAACATAAAGAAAGATCAAAAAAAAAAAGGAAATGAAAACGTTTTAAAAATACCATACAACAAATTATAATAATGTCTCTAATAAAGTAAATTACATAATAATTGATCTAATTAAATAGATTGATAAGCAAGAATAAACGATACATAGGGTAAGAGAATGGCACTACCTTATTCATTAAAAATAATAAATCGTAATAATTTTAAACGACCCAAATTCATACCGTCAATTCATTGTTTTTCTTTTTTTGCTTTGCTTTGCCTTCATCTACGTCATCGTTAGTTTTTTTTTATTTTTTAAAATATAAATACATATATATATATGTATATACATATTTGCATTTCTATTGATTATTATCGAATATTGATTTTTTGTTTGTTTAAATGAGAAAAAAAAATTTTTTTTTTCACTCCACTCAAACCAAAATGTAATAATTACGAGCCTAGTTTTTTTCTGTATTCATTAATCAATTGATTGATTCAGTAGGGAGCAAAAGTAAAAATAAAAAAAGAAAAAATAAAGGAAAACAAAAATGTATTAAAATTGATTGAATATAGACGAACAACGCGCTTTAGAAAGCAAAATAGAAAACATATATATATATATATAAAAAAAGGTGTATTGTTGGTCAGAATAAAATAGTGCAAAAATGTGTATTTATTTGTAAACGAAAAAACGAAGAAGAAAAAGAAGAAGAAATAACAATTAAATAATATAAAATTGTAGTTGCAAAAAGGAAATAAAATTAAATAAAAAAAAAAAACTTTATTTTGCCATTTTTATGTTGGACAAGAGTCGCGCATTGCGGACTATTTTTTTTTTTTTTTCTGTTTTTCCGTTTTTTTTTTTTTTGCTTTTCTTTTATATGTTTGCCTTTGGTGTAGTAGCTGGCTGTGTTTTTGTTGTTTTTAACATCGGTAATAATGATTTTGTTGGTTTAATATATATTTTCCGTTTTGTATTTTTTCTTTTTCTTTTTATTTTTATTATTATTTTTTTTTCTTCTTTTGGGATAGAACAAACACGAACTGAAAACCATATATATATATATATATATATATATATATATATATATATATATATATATATATATATATATATATATAACAGCAAAACAAGCCCTATATCCATGTATAAGGTAGTTGTACCCCCACTTTGAACATTTTTGTATTTTACTTTTTTGCATTTTACTACTACGACAGTATCTTTTTTCATTATGTTTGCAGCTTTTGCTGTGATGACACGCTCTGGCATTAAGCTTCGGGTTAAATTTATTGTCGATTATTTAAATAAAAATCTACACATTTGTCGATTGCAATTTTTTGTAATGAGGATTTTATTTTAATCCTGAATTGTTTCTAGTGTAAATATATATATATCCGTTGTCATCATTTTTGTTCATCGATAAACTATAGCAGAGTTAAAGTTTCATTTTTTTTTTACATTTTATCCTACTCGAATTTAAAATTTTAAAAAAATTATCACAAAATTAATAACACATAATTGTGGTTTATTTTTATTCTTAACATTGTTATTTCAAAAAAAAAAAAAACTTTTCTTTTTGGATCAATTAATGCAGTGTGATATTTAAATAATAATAAAAAAAGCAGAAAAAAACCAAGATAAATTAATACGATTTTAAGCTGTTAACGTATCAAAAAATATATATATCTCACAATAATATAAAATAAAATAAATACGAAAAAGCATACCAAAAACCGCATTAAATAAAATAAGTGTTTAAAGAATATTATACAAAGAAAACAAGAATACAAAGTTGTAGTACCATGAAAATATATATATAAAGTAAAACTTTTTTACTTAAAGTAAATAATAAAATTCATTTAAAAGAAAGCTTAAATTATATTGCCATTGTTATTATATCAGAGATGTAATCCAAGTTTGCTTTTGTTATTAACAAGTATATAGGTATAGCTTTATTTTCTTAAACGTAATAAATTTATTTTAAACATTTTTCGAAATAAATTTAAACAAACTTTGTGACTTTTGTGATTTTCTTTTATATTAAATTTACTAAATTAAGTAAGATTGTTTTTGTTAAAAATTTTTATTAATTTATATTTAATTGAATTAAAAAGTCTGATATTTAATGTTAATCTTTGATTTATGCACTTTATATCCTTAATACAAAACATTTTTCTTATTTGAATGATGGTTCATTTCAATGATTTTACATATGATCATCATAATGTTAACTAAAATAAGAAGAAACTAATAAAAGCTTCAGTCTTTAAGTAACAAAAATAAGGTTATAGTAACAAATTGGTAATACAATATGTTTGCCGTTGCCAGTTTTTTAGAAGGTGGATTTTATTTTATTTTCGTTGTTTAGGTTTTCTTTTTTTGCTATTTCTATTTAATTTTTGTTGTTTTGTGAATGGTTTTAGTTTATTTCTATTTTTTATTATTATTTTGGAATGATGGCTTTGATGATGCTAAAGCTTTTTAGATATTTTTTTTTATCTTATATTTTTTTCATTTGTTTGTTTGTTTGTTTGTACGAAATATAAAAACGGACAATAGAGAGGACACAGAGCGAGACACAAGCTTAAGGTTGGAGGTTGTTCAAATAATAAAATAATAACCATAAAAGAAATACAATGCTTTTTGCTTTTTGTTGGGGTTGTTCACTGTATATATTTATATGTAATACACACATATAAAGTAATGAACGAGATGAGAGGAAAAATCATGTAGCGAAAATAATATTTACACTGTTTATGTTTGTTTATTTTATTTTATTTTTTTTTTTACTGGTGGAACATAAACATAAATGGTTACGGTCACGGTATTTTATTTTATTTTATTTTTATACCAGTTTAGTTTAGTGCTCTTGTATGTGTCTATATACGATATATTTACAAAATATAAAAAGGATAATTGTTTTATATACATACATATATGTATTACTATGTATGCTTATTTTTTTTAAGAGTTGTTCCACAAATAACTACCAAAATAACATTGTTATAAATTTTATTCAAGTTAACAAAAAGAAAATTGTTATTATTATTTTTATTAATTTTTGTTTATGGAAAATAAATAGTACTTAAAAATGAGAAAAAATAAAAGAAAGAAAGAAAATATGAAACTAAATTATAATAATAAACAAATTTAAATATTAAATATTACACAGGGTTTATTTGCTGTTTTTTATTATTATTATTTTTTTTTTTGCTTATCTCTATATAATTTATTCATCTTATTTTCATTGTTTTTTATATTTTAAAATATAACCTTAATAATAATAATAATTTAAGAGAAAAGTATTTAAAAATATTCTGAAAAATAAAAATAAATAAAAAATAAATAAAAATAAACTTATTGTTTATTATGAGAGAATTGTAATTAACAATCTTATGATTTTATTAATATTATTGTTGTTATTATTATTTATATTTATATTAAATAATAAATTTAATATTATTCTCGGTAGATAGAAAATAAAGAACTATAAATTATTCTTTATATTTCCATTAATTAATATATATATATATATTTTTAATATTATTTTCTATAAGAATAAATATTAAAATTTAAATGATTTACTTTTTAATGAATTAATTTTTAATAAATATTTTTAAATTTATTTATAAAACGAATAATTTATGAATTATATTTACTACTTATAATTATAAAAATAATATAATAATAATTAAAATTTATTATCTATTTTATTACAGAATTATAGAAAATTGTATTTTAAAAGATAAAAGAAGCTTAAAGTCCAAAATTACTTACGTACCGTTTACAATACAAAAACAAAAAATATAAAAATAATAATTTGGCGATTGATATGCCTCTTAGTTGTATTTTAAGTTGTTGACAATTGGTAAGCATAAAAATAATAAGTATAACAATCCTTATTTAAAATTAAATAATTTTGTTTATTGCAGATTTCTCCAAAAATGGAGATAAAGGTATCATCCGTTAAACTTTTAACAGTTGGTAAAATCATTAACAATAGAAAAGCATTTAAAGATTTTTCTTTAATAAATAATAAAACAATCAGCATTTTATTAATTATTGTAATAATATTAACACCTGATATAATTGTACAAGCACGGCATCATGATCAGCAGCAACAGCAACAACAACAGCTGGGTAATGTTATCAAAAATATTGATAATAATGTAAATAATTTAGGAATTATTGGTATACAAGAACATCATACAAATATAGAAAAAGATTTAATTCATCATCAGGATCATTTAGACCAACAAAAAATACATTTACTACCATCAGCGGTATCACAAGACGAGGGTTATTATTATTATTATAAATTAATTAAATAAATAAATAAATATGAAAAATTATTATTTTAATCAAAATATTTCAGATGCCTTTTTTACACCATACCTGGGACACGGTGAGGCAGTAAGGATAGTTGATGCAGAATTAGGAACATTAGAACGAGAAGGTGGTATAAATACCGCTAATGTAAATGGTGGAAGTTCAGCAACACGCCGTAAAGGTGTAACACGAAGAGAATCCAATCCAGGTTCATATTTATATATTTATATTTCTATATAAAATTTGTACATTTTCTATTATTTATAGATGCTGAGGAGAATGATCCATTAATTGTGACAACTGATAAAGGTAAAGTTCGTGGTGTAACATTAGTTGCACCAACGGGCAAAAAGGTTGACGCATGGATGGGTATCCCTTACGCGCAGCCACCGATTGGCGCTTTAAGATTTAGACATCCACGTCCAGCTGAAAAGTGGACAGGTGTTTTGAATACAACTGCATTACCAAATTCTTGTATACAAATTGTGGATACAGTATTTGGTGATTTCTCTGGAGCAACAATGTGGAATCCAAACACACAATTATCAGAAGATTGTCTTTATATATCGGTTGTTGTTCCAAGGCCTAGACCAAAGAATTCTGCTGTTATGCTATGGATCTTCGGTGGTGGTTTCTATTCAGGATCTGCGACATTAGACGTTTATGATCACCGAACATTAGCAGCAGAAGAAAATATTATTGTTGTGTCAATGCAGTATCGCGTTGCTAGTTTGGGATTTATGTATTTAGGAACACCTGACGCACCGGGCAATGCTGGTTTATTAGATCAAAATCTTGCGCTAAGGTAAATAATTCAATTTAGGAATTTAAGTTTAAATTAAACATAATTCAAATTTAATAATAGATGGGTACATGACAATATTCATCGTTTTGGTGGTGATCCAAATCGAGTAACATTGTTTGGTGAAAGTGCTGGTGCTGTATCAGTATCTTTTCATTTATTATCAGCATTATCACGTGATTTATTCCAAAGAGCAATCTTAGAAAGCGGTTCCCCAACAGCACCGTGGGGCCTAATAACACGTGAAGAAGCTACCCTAAGAGCGCTGCGATTAGCTGAAGCTGTTAATTGCCCACACGATGCAAATAAATTATCCGATACCGTTGAATGTTTGCGAAATAAAGATGCTAAAGTTTTAGTTGATAATGAATGGGGTACACTTGGTATATGCGAATTTCCATTTGTGCCGGTTGTTGATGGTGCATTCTTAGATGAGACACCCCAACGTTCATTAGCAACTGGACGTTTTAAAAAAACAGACATATTAACTGGTAGCAACACAGAGGAAGGCTATTATTTCATTATTTATTATTTAACAGAATTATTGCGTAAAGAGGAAGGCGTTACAGTAACACGTGAGGAGTTTTTACAGGTAAAATATTTTGTCCAAAATTAATATTAAAATTATTATCAACCAACCCTATACTTTATTCATTCATTCATTTAATTTTATTTTAATTTATACATATTTAAGGCTGTTAGGGAATTAAATCCATATGTAAATGGCGCAGCACGTCAAGCAATTATTTTTGAATATACAGATTGGATAGAACCCGATAATCCGCACAGTAATCGTGATGCACTTGATAAAATGGTTGGTGATTATCATTTTACATGTAATGTTAATGAATTTGCTCATAGGTAAAATTAAAATTTACATTTATTAGTTATATATAGCAGATGAATAATTTAATGGAAAATTAATTTTGTCTTGTTTAAGATATGCGGAAGAAGGAAATAACGTATACATGTATTTATACACGCATAGAACTAAAAGTAATCCTTGGCCACGTTGGACAGGTGTTATGCATGGTGACGAAATTAGCTATGTATTTGGTGAACCATTAAATCCAGGTCTTGGGTATACAGATGATGAAAAACTATTTAGTCGTCGAATTATGAGATACTGGACCAATTTTGCAAAAACTGGGTATATTTTCTTAATAAGAGTAATAACCATTTATAATTATGACATAATTAATTTGATTTTATATTATAGTAATCCCAATCCTGGGTTGAAAACAGATTTGCCAGAATGGCCAAAGCACACAGCACATGGCAAACATTATTTAGAACTTGGCATGAATACATCGTTTATAGGTCGTGGACCACGCTTACGACAATGTGCATTCTGGAAGAAGTATTTACCACAATTAGTAGCTTCAACAAGTAAATACAATTATGTTCATAAGCAATTGTCAATTTAATATTAATCCTTTTTTATTTATTTTCACAATTAGCAAATGTTCCAGCACAACCTACGAGTCAACCATGTGCTAGCCATGCAATGCATTTAAATAATATTAATAATATATTTATTGCATTTATCATTTTTATTATAACCGTATTTCATTATAATCACTAATTAAATACACAAAATTATTTATAGAATTTAATGAAAGAAGAGAACACTGTTTTATTTTTTTTGAATGTATAAAAATGGAATTGGAAAACTTAAAGAAATGTAGGTCTAATAAAAAATAATTAAAGCTTATATTAAATGGTTTTTTATCTAAGCTATGTTAGCTTTCTCTGTTATTGTTTAAATATCATTATTTTTATTTAACTAATCAATTAAGATTTAATTGTAATAATTAAAATTAAAATTTATAAAAGACCTAATATTTATCGAAATGGAAAGAAAAATAATCAATCGAAGAATTTTTTAGTAAAATCCATAGTATGTTTGTTTTGTTAAAAATATAGCAAAAGTACAGAAGAAAAATTAAGTCAAACATAATACCAATTTATAAAACGTATGTATAGTCTAATTGTGATTGTATTTGCATTGATGATCTCTGTCACTCCCAACTCACAATTTTACATTTTTGGTATAATCCATAATTATTTGATTTAAAAATCAAGCTGTGCTCGTTGCGCTGTCAATAATATATTATTATTACTATTTTAATTATAATTATTATTATTATTATTAAAATTAAAAATAATTACAACTACAAAATATAAAAAATAAGAAAAATTAATGATGTTGTTCTTTGCACCAAAAAAAAAAAAAAAATAATAATAAATAAAAATAAATTTAAATTAACTTTATAATAAAATTAATAAATATTCTTTAAAAAATTAAATTAAATTAAGGCTAAATAATATGCTGCTAAATTCATTTTATTATATTTAATAATTAAAAGACAAATGTATGACTGTTTTCGTATTAATTAAAAAAAAAAAAAAAATTAAAACAAACCCACAACATAAAAATTAAGAAAGAAAATTCGAATAAAAAAACCAAAAAAAAAAAAATGATTTAAAAATTAAATTAAGTGAATTAAATTTTAGAAATGAAATAATTAAAAATTTAATAAATATAAGACACACACTAAATACATATCATTTAAGCTTAATTAAATTTAAAAAAAAAAAAAAAAATTTATAAACAATTTAATAAAAAAAAGAAAAAAAAAAAATATTAATAAAAAAAAAATGACCATTTTACGAAAATATTTTTAAAATATCCAAAAATTAATAAAAGAAAAATTAATTATTAAATATATATGAATAAATAATTAAATATATAAATATTATATATAAATATATATATATATATATATATATATATATATATATATATATATATATATATATATATATATATATATTAAAAGACACAGATTTTATATGTATTGAAGTAACTATTATTAATATTTAACTAAATTATAAATAAAGAATCAGTAAATTTAAAATTAGGCGAATAAAAACACAAAAAAAAAGAAAGAAAAGAAAAACTTTAATTAAATTCTGAACCAAATTTAATATTATTTTATAATAATGAATTGGAAATATGAAATGTTTAATAAAGATTTAATTTAACTCTATACATATAATTTTATTGAAAAATTTGGAAGCTAATGAAATAAATATATTTAAATTTTAATAGTGAGATTTGATTGCATACATTGTAAAAATAAATGAAATGAATTTAAATAAAAAGAATATATTAATTAATTAATTGATTTATTTATATAATTGAAATTGTGAATCGATAATTTGCTAAACATATTTTCTTTTTTTCATTTAAAAAAAAAAAAATTATATTTGCTCAATTATTATTAATATATATATATATTTTTTATTAAATGCTTATCTTTATTATGTATTTAGTTAATACAACTTTGATTTTTATTAATTTAATCAATAAATCAACTATCATTTTTGATTAGCAGTGTTTAAATCCAATCACAAAAAAGCAACAAATATAAATTAACTCAAAAAAAAAAAAAACGAATTAAATTAATGAAACACATTATAATTAATTAAAAATTGAGGATTGTTTACATATTTACTTTGATTTTCTTTATAAAACTTACGTTAATAATTTACTTATTTTATATTCAAAAGAATTTAATAATTTTAATTAAAGCCTATAAATCCGAAAAGGAAAAAGATAAATCCAAAACATAATTTTCTCCATTATAATATTAAATTAATTAAACAAAAAAAGAAAAAAGAAGAAATTAAAAACATTATTTAAGATAAATGAGTATCAGAATGTCCACTTTGCTAAACGTGATCCCAGTCTTTGCTGCCTTAAGTATAGTTATCCAAAATTATGTATTTAAAAGAAAAAAAAAATTATATAAAAAATAAAATTAAAAATATATAAATAAAATTATTAAAAATAAAAAAATTAATAATAATAATAATAAATCAAGTAATTCAAAAGAAATCGTAGATTCTATATTAGTAATCGTAAAATTTAACTAAGGAAATACTTTAAATAATTTTAAGTTACGTATGCATAAACAATAAATTTCCTATAGTCAAAATTAAATTAAATTAATAACTGAATAATTTTAATTAATTTTTATTAATAAATATATAAATATATTCAGATATAAGTATTGTTCTATGCGTACGTCTCTAAAAATCTTTAAAAGAAAAAATAGTTATTAGTAAAAATTACATTTTAAGTTAAAACAAAAATTAAATTAAAAAATAGAAGAAAAATGATAAAAAATTAAAGAACTTTAGCCAATGAAATGACCAAAAAAAAAAATATATAAAATTAATAAATTAAGAAAAAAATAATATAAAATCTAATTTTCGCTTTTTATTATAATTATAAGAAGAAAAAAAAACGGATAAAGTTCATATTGCTTAGTATAATTATTTTAATTTTTCCGTTAGCTAAACCATTTAGTGAAAATAATAATATAATAAAATGATGATAAAAACGATATAAAATGATTTATTAAATGAAGGAAACATAAATTTGTATTGTGTAATTAATAATTAATTACTTTTATAAAATGAACAAATTATATTAATTAAATTTATAATGATTTGCAATGCAATAAATAATGCACAGTAATATTATTCCTTTGACTATCAAATCAGTTAATCATATGTTATGCACGATTTTTGATAAAGGGATATAATAGTTCTTTTTAAATGAACATTTCTTCTTTTTTTTTATTTTCGTTTGCAACATAAAGTATCTTTAACATATTACCTTTTAAAACAGAAAATTTGCAGAATTTAACTTTTATCAATATATATTTTTATTTTAAAGTCTGTTAATGATGCAAGCATTTGGTAAAATATAACTTTACTAACCGAAACCTATTAAATGCACAGCGAAAAAAGAAGAAAAGAAGAAAATTAATAAAAAAAAATAATCATCATTACAAAACACTGAGAATTTAAAATAAAAACAATAAAAGGATCCAACACTAATCCAACAATTAATTAACAACAAAAAAAATTTAAATGTTAAAATATTGAAAGCGAGATTAATATAAACAAATATTAAGTAATTAAAAAAAATAAAATAATAAAAAAAAAACTTTAAAAAGGAAAACACGCTACATATCTCCATTGGTGCAGAATAATAAAAAATAAAAATTAAAAAGAAAAAAAAAACTTAATAATTAATCCTAAATTTTATTTAAATAAAAAAAAAAAAAACAAATTAGTGAAAAAATATTTGTAATATATATTATATGAAAAAAGTGAAGATAAATAAATAATTAAAGAAATAATAAAACCATTTAAGAACAAATACAAATATACCCAAAGGTACAGTTTATGTGTACCTTTTTTAAATTATTTAAATGAAAAGAAAACATACAAAAATATATGACACAATTTTTATTATTGAGTAATAAAAAACAAATAAAATTCTAAAAACCCGAAAAAAAAATTGATTTTATAATTAAACTAATAAAATATTAATAATAATAATAATTATAATTGTATAATTATGAAAAATAAAAACAATTAGAACACAGACACATACATACACAAATTTAAAATTAAAAAACAAAAAAAAAAGTAATTAAATGTTAGTATTAATTAGAAAATGAAAGAAAAATTCATAAAAAAATAAAGGAAAATATTGATATGATTAATTATATAGTAAGAAGAAACACCGCTTTTTATACAAAACGAAAGGAAATAATTAATTTTTAATTAACTAATAATAATAATAATAATGATAAAAATAATACTAAATAATTATTAATAAAATAGTAAAAAACGAAACCTTTCATACAATAAAAAAATAAACCGTAAATATAAAAATCCTATATAAAATTATTACATAAATAAAGTAAACAAGAGAAATTAGCCAATGCTGAAATTTTCTATCGAAAATTTGCATAATTAATGATAATAATAATAATAAAAAAAAAACAAAAATTATAACTAAATTAATTACTTAAAAAATAATTATCATTATTTGATTAAAATAAAAATGAAAAAATAAAAAAACCAAAAAGAAAATAAACTCAACACTTTAATAATTGTTATTTATATTGATTAAAAATTCAATTTTTCCAGATTTAATCATAATAATTGCTTTTCCTTTAATTTTATTTTCAATTTCTTGTTTCTTTTTCTTTTTTATTTTTCAATCACCAAGTCTTAGGTCTCTTAATTAAAATAAATAAATAAAAAAAATAATAATATTTATCCAATCAAATAAATAAATTAAAAAAAAAAAAAAGAAAAATAAATAAAAAAGAAAACTTCGAACTTCCGTTAAAATTAATAATCTTATATTATTCTAATACATAAATTTAAATAAATCAATAAAAATATATATATTATTAATTTGTTATCAAAAATAAAAAATATTTTGATCTTGCTAAAAAAAAAAGAAAATAAAATAATTAGTTCAAAATTTTGTTGAAATAAATTTAATATTTAAATATAATGAAATAAAAGAAATCCTTATTATTGAGAAAAGAAAAAAATATAATAAAAATAAATTAATGATAATAATAAATATAGTTGTGTAGATGAATTATAGAAAATGAAATAAATAAAATTAAAAGTATATAAAAACATAAAAAAATGTACTTAATAACGCTTCCAAAAATACAGACAAATTTTATGTGATTATCCCTGTTTGCTGTGTAATGTATCAATGTAATCGAATGTTTTGCATTAAACCATAAGCTAACAACTGAAATCAGATATTTAATTTGTAGAACAATAATCATAATGATACCAACCAGCAATCCGGTCTTAATATATTTATATTTAACGTTTTTAATTATTTAAATTGTGTTAATTTATTTATTAATAATCTTAATATATTCAATAATTATTTGTTGGTCTAAAAATGTTTAACTTTTACTTAAAACAATATATTAAGGCCTTAATCCTGAAACTAATCAATCAATTATTATTATTATTATTTTTTATTAATAAATAATTAATAACCTAAAAACACAAAACAATGAATAATTTTTTAATGCTTTATTTTTATTATTATTATCATTAGTTAAAAAAAATAGTTGGCCTAAATTAAACAAATTAAAAAAAAAAACACACAAAATGATTGAGAAAAAAAAAATCTTGTATAATTAATTAAAAATAAAAATCATTAAAAAGAAAATTATAATATAAATTATAACTAAAGACCCTTAATTGTAAAAATATTTATCACCTAATAAATTAAAATTTAATTTAAATAATAATAAAAAAAAAGAAATTATATTACTAAAATAAATAATTATAAATAAATTAACTAAATTATAAATTGAAATAAAAAAAAATAATTATATATATAATATAAATATAATAATATATTGCTTTGTTAAATGTAAATGTTCTGTATAGAAAAATATAAAAAGTACACAAATTTTAAATGAAAATATTTTATTTATGCAAAAGTTGAAAGTTTACTAGCAAATCAATAGTTGGCATATAACCGTGCCCTCTAATCTCTTTATAGATCTGTTCCAAGAAGGGGTTTTTCTTTAAAAAACAAATTTAAGTGAATTTCTAATTAAAAATGTGCAAAATATCCAAACAAAAACATTTAAAGTTGTTATAACTCAGGGTTTAATGCTGCCTGAAATCTGCAGATGAAAAAATATTGTTATAAGAATATCGCATATATAAATGAATAACGCCTTGGTTATAATGTGGCCGCGCTACACACCATAAATTCAAAATTTCTAAAATAAGCCATGAGCCACAGTATCGCCATTTTCACTCTTCAAAATCAAGGTATTTCAGAAATCTTCCTGTGTTATTTGGCGTTAGGAGTTTGTCATGTATGCTTAATTTCTAAATAAAATAAATAAAAATTGCTTTTATTCGCAAGATATTATTTTTTTTACAATTCTCTATAGATAAGCTGATTAAAAATTTAATAAAACTGTTAAAAAATAAAAAAGTAATTTTATGAAGCTCCAAATATGTATTTTAAAATTTGAAATTTGTCACAATTTGCAATAATATTTAATTTAAAACTGCATTATCGACATTATGGTAAAATAATATGGTTATATGTTGAAACTGTCATTTGTCAATGCTGATTCAATTACTAAATAAACAAATTAAAAATAAAGTTTATGAATTTAATTATTAAATATGGATATTGGTGAACTGCTAAACTATAAGGTATTTGCTAAACACAAGTGAATTTAATGCATTTGTTGATAATAATTATTATTCAATATTTTTGGTTATGTTTATCATAATATACAAAGCCGGAACAAACACCAAAGCGGCCTAATGATGAAAATGATGATGATGAGGATGATAAGAAAGATAAACGAGAAAAAGTTGATCGAGTAAAAAAAATTCGGAAAACTGATAAAATGACAAAAATTTTACAAACGGCAACAACAAAAGACGAACCACAAATAAGTGAAGCAGAACGTTTAGATATATTAAAATATGTAGAAAATGAAGATCCCGAGGGTGACGTTCTTGATGAAGCTGGATTAAAAAAAATGATATATTTATTCGAGAAACGAGTATTAAAAAATCAAGAAATGAGAATTAAGTTTCCAGATAATCCTGAAAAATTTATGGAAAGCGAAATTGATTTACACGAAGCTTTAAAGGTGACATTATTTTTAATTACTCAAAACGCAATTACAATAATTGTTAATTTTTCTAGGAACTACATGTCGTTGCTACAGTACCAGATTTATATAATATTTTAATTAGTTTAAATGCGATATCCAGTTTAATGGAATTATTGTCACATCAAAATACAGACATAAGTGTTGGTGTTGTTGATTTATTACAAGAATTAACTGATGTTGACATTTTGCATGAGAGTTTAGATGGTGCCGAAGTATTAATTGATGAGCTGAGGCAGCAACAAGCTTGTGCGTTATTAGTACAAAATTTAGATAGGCTTGATGAAAATATAAAAGAAGAATCAGATGGTGTTCATAATACGTTATCGATATTTGAAAATTTAACTGAAATACGACCAGATATATGTAGTGAAATAGCAGGGCAAGGATTAATGATGTGGTTACTAAAACGCCTAAAATTGAAAACTCCATTTGATGCTAACAAGCTATATTGTAGTGAAATGCTATCAATTTTGTTACAAGATACGAATGAAAATCGTTTATTAATGGGGACACTTGATGGAATTGATGTTTTACTACAACAATTAGCCGTTTGTTTTAATAATTAACAATCGTTATCATTCGAACTATCTATTTATATATATATATATATATTTAACAGATTTATAAACGACATGATCCAGTAACGACTGAAGAACAAGAATTTATGGAGAATTTATTTAATTGTTTGTGTTCAGCATTAATGGCCAATGAAAATCGCGAAAGATTTTTAAAAGGAGAAGGTTTACAGTTGATGAATTTAATGTTAAGGTATGCGGAACAATAATGCATTTTATGTTTAATGCATTGTATAATTTTTATTATTTGTTATGTATTAATATAGAGAGAAAAAACTGTCAAGAAATGGTTCCTTGAAAGTACTTGATCATGCTATGTCTGGACAAGAAGGTAAAGATAATTGTAACAAATTTGTGGATATTCTTGGATTACGCACAATATTTCCATTATTTATGAAAACACCAAAAAGAAATAAAAAACGATTATTAAGTACAGATGAACACGAAGGTAATTTACAATAAAAATATTTATCCATTATATTTAGTACTATTTATAATTAAATATCATTTATAGAACATGTCGTCTCAATAATATCAAGTATGTTAAAAAATTGTAAGGGTTCGCAACGCCAACGATTGTTATCAAAATTTAGTGAAAATGATTACGAAAAAGTTGATCGTATTTTAGAATTACACTTGAAATATTTGGAAAAAGTAAATTTAATTGATAAAAATATATCAGAAAGCACAAATAATGTTGATGAAAATGAAGAAGAGGTACTATATATAAAACGTTTGTCGGGAGGCTTATTTTCGTTACAGTTAATTGATTATATAATAATTGAAATAAGCTCCACTGCTGAACAAATAAAACAACGAATTGTTCACATTTTAAATATGCGTGGTTCATCAATGAAAATAATTAAAAACATAATGCGAGGTTTGAAATTTACTTTACTCAGTTGTTTTTCAGTTGAATAATACATTTTTTCCATATTTTTTTTAGAATATGCTGGTAATCTTGGTGATGGCATTGATAATGAATGGATTAATCAAGAAAAAATTCATATTTTGCAATTGGTCGATAGATTTTAATTCTTTTTTATTTTGTATTTATATTTGAAATAAATATGTTTTGTGCAAAATTTTACTTTAGAAATATTTTCTAGCAGTTACTATAATTTTTTGTTCACTATAATGTGCTTTGTAAACATGCCAAAATAAACATAAATGTTTCATTTAAAATAAAAAATTCTTGGATTCAGTTTAATTTTCTTTTTTCGGTAAATTGGTAAAAAAAATTATTTATAATAAACATGGCGTCTATGTTAAATCGTAGCTTTTTTCTTACGGAATTATTACTGAGAAAATGTCCAAGGGTAAGTAAATCAGTAACTAAATAAATAAAATAATTATTTTTTTACATAAAAAAGTTGAAGGTTATATTAGGACGATGATCTAAAAATTTTAATCAAATAGACGTAATGATTTCATAACATTTTTTTAAAATTAAAATTCGATAGTCTAGATTAATAAATTAAGTTAGAATTGTTTAAAGGTATTCACCTAAAATTTGATTATTTGAATAGATTTCGTTTATCAAATTATTAATTTATAATAACTTAATAAGTACATATATCTTATTAATCTAAAATAGGTCAGTTCTGTCATATTACTTGTGACGTAATTTGACTTATATTATATTTACCAGTTTATTAATGTGTGAACATAATTGACTTTGTACTTTCATCGAAATTTTTATCAATTTAATAACACCGTTTACGTTTTGTTTTGTCTATACAACGTAATACTGGGTTAATTATGTTTATTATATTTGTTATTGGTCTTCATATATTTTTTTAATACTATATTTAAATTATGTTCTTTTGATTATAGAATTTGGGTGCAGTAACAAACATCAGAAAGCTAAATGTACAGGAACATGTCTCGTACACTTTACTGAATGAGGCGGGAATAGCAACCCCGAAGTTTGTGTTTATTGATATGTCTATAGGCAAAATTTTTAACAAAACTTATCGACATTTTTCTTATTAGATTTGGAGTCGCAAAAAGTGCGCAAGAAGCGCGTGATATAGCAACAAAATTAAAAACTGAAAACCTTGTTGTAAAAGCACAAGTTTTAGCAGGTGGTCGTGGTAAAGGTCATTTTAAAAATGGTCTTAAAGGTGGTGTACGAGTTATTTATACGTAAGTTTCCTTTTTTTAGTTTTTTATTGTAAAAAAAATATGTTTCATACGATTTTAGTCCAGAAACAGCTTATGAGTTAGCAAATTGCATGATTGGTGAACATTTAGTAACAAAACAGACTGGTTCCGCTGGAAGAATTTGCAACAAAGTAATGGTTGCTGAACGTAAATTTCCAAGACGTGAATTTTATTTTGCTGTTATGTTAGAACGTGCTTTTAATGTAAGTTTTATCTGTATTGTAAAGTGTTTTTATTAAATATTAACATAATATAGGGGCCAGTTATAATTGCATCAGCACAAGGTGGAGTTAATATCGAAGATGTAGCAGCTGAAAATCCAGACGCAATTATTTATGAAAAAATTGATCCAAAAAAAGGACTAACCAAGGAGCAAGCTATTTGTGTTCGTTATTTTTATTTTAATATGTATATATTAATAAATATATTTAAATATATAACTTAAATAATTATTTTAGGTGGCAAAAAAAGTTGGTTTAGAAAAGGAAGCTGAAGAAACTGCCAAAGTTTTATTAAATATGTACTCTTTATTTGTTAAAAAAGATGCTCTTCTTGTTGAGATAAATCCATTCGCTGAAGATGTTTCTACATCACGTAAATTAAAATAATATATTAAAAACAAATTTATACTTATTAAATTTATTTTAATTATTTTCATATTGCTGTTACTTGATAATTTCAACGCAAAAATGAAAAACATTAATTATACTACTTTGAATTCTACTCTCTTTAAATTCTTCACAATTTAATTATCACTTAAATCTATAAATAGCGATGAAATGTAAATATTAAATTAAACACCTTTTAAATGTTCAAATGTGATAAATCATTTGATTAATATTATTTATTTTTAGTTTACGCTTTAGATTGTAAAATGCGATTCGACGACAATGCAGATTTTAGGCAAAAGGCATTGTTTGATATGCGTGATTACAGTCAGGAAGACCCTAAAGAAGTTGAGGCTGCTAAATACAATTTAAATTATATTGCCTTAGATGGTAAATATCTTTGTTAAATTAACTTAAAAATCTGTATAATTAAAATTTATATTTTTTATAGGTACTATTGGTTGCATGGTAAATGGTGCTGGTTTAGCAATGGCAACAATGGATATAATTAAATTACATGGAGGAGATCCAGCTAATTTTCTTGATGTTGGCGGTGGCGCTACAGCTGAAGCTGTTAAAGAAGCGTTTAAAATTATAACCTCGGATCCTAAGGTTCATGCATTGTTAGTAAACATATTTGGTGGTATTATGCGTTGCGACGTTATTGCTGAGGGTATTGTTGCAGCAGCAACAGATTTGAAACTAAAAACACCTATAATTGTGAGATTACAGGTTTGTAATTATACTTTTATTAAATTTATTATATTACACAATTATTGCTTTTATATAGGGAACTAATGTAGTTGAAGCAAAGGCGATAATTAAAAAATCGAATTTACGTATATTAGCACGAGATGATTTAGACGAGGCAGCTAATTTAGCAGTACATCTAGCGCAAATTGTTCACTTAGCACGCGAAGTAAAAATGGATGTTAATTTTGAAATACCAGAGTATTTGCATGCTTAAAAAAGCCTAATATTATAATTTTAACTATTTATTTTAATTTATTATTTTCTGTTTCTATTGAAAGATTTGATTCAAAGAAAAAATCGAAAAGAAAGTAAAATTGTTTTTGTGTCCCATTATGAATTAATTGTTAAGATACAAGAAAAATTATGAAACAACGTGAAGGTATATGTTTATGAACAGAAAATATTTGCTTATTTTATAAATGACTTTATTGTTTACTATTTTTTAAAAATAGTAAACAATAATAGCATTCATATTTGTAGTGAATTATTTGTTCATAATCAGTTATTGCATTAATATTGCAAATAAAGTTCGAATTTAAATTAAATTATTTAAATAAGTTTTCTGATAATGATTTTATTTGTAAAATTAATGTAGCCAGAAAAAATGCTGTTCCTTATCAATTAAAAAACAATATTCTTATCTATCTCTCCCACACGTGATAATAATTGAAATCAATAGCTCAAGATTTAAATTTGGCAAAACAATATGCATTATTATTATGAAAAAAAATGTTATCATTTTTTTTTTATGTTTCATGTTATGATAATAAGTGGTGCTATTTTTTTTTATAAAAATATCATTTTGTTTGACGTTTGTATATTGTATATTTTTTAGAATATTAAATTTTCATTTCATTTCCTCCAAGATATATGATTTTTTTGTTTTCATTTTGTATTATATAGCATAGCGTTACCAAAATTATTAGTATATATTATATATTTTAATCGTATATATTATATAAATATATATTCATATATATCTATATATTTTTTTTGTAAAATTAATATTTGTTTTATTAGAATATTATGTGTCTATTAAATATAAACAAATAACAAAGAAAAGGAAGAAAATAAATAGTAAATTAAAAAATTATTGTTGATTATAACAATTATCTTCTGATTTTATTTATTCATTTGAAATAATAATTTAATGAAAAATGACACAAAAATTAAATTAAATTAAAAAATTTGTGAAATAGCAAAGTGTGGTGAATATTAGCATAGATCAAAACCAAGTTAAAAAATTAACCAAAATAATAGTTGTGTATACATGCTGTATAAATAAAAGTGAAATGCTTAAGCAATTGGTCCAGAATTTTTGTTAAAGTGTGTGTAAAAATTTAAAGTAATTCAACAAAAAAAGACACCTTGAATAATGTGTTTTTTGAAATAAGTGAAAATATAAATAAATTAAATCAACTTTATCAAAGAAAACATTCTTGTTTTCATACGTGAAGATTAAAACGAAACTTTACGCACACAAGAGAATGGTCGTTGACCTCCTTTTTGGTAATTTTTTATTTATTTATTTATTTTATTTTTTCCTGAAATTATTTACTAAATTTTTACTCTGGTGAGCATAAAAATTTATGCGTTAATATTTATGTAAAAAACATTAAATAATTAAAAAAAACGTTTTGTATTTTTTGTTTAACATTAATTTATTATTATTTTTTTTTTAAATTACATTAATTTAGTGAAGTGAAAAATATTTTTTTCCTTTTTTTTTTGTAATAAATTATTTTTAAATTTAATTAAGAAAGAAGAAAAATCGACAAAATTGTGTCTTTAAGTCGTTTGGTCTTCTCTAATTTTATTTGTATTTAAATTTATATTTGGTAAAAAAATTACTAAACACGTACATTTGGATTTGTGTATCGGACATATTTTAATAATGCGTCATTTTCTTCACATACAAATGGTTTACGGTGATGACAAGCAACATCGTGCCAGTGGATACCATCATTGTAGAAATTGTTTAATACGGCTAAACAATTTTCATTGGCACCACCTTGTTGAAGTTCACGGTTATCAGGTTGGGGTCTTCCAATGCCACCATTCTCTGACCAATCATTTTGATTGCGATCAGTTGTCGCTGCTAATTTTTGTAATTCGGCGGTCCAGAACCAACCATTTATATTTGTTGGTTGTAAGTCTGGACGATCACATCCCTTAAAGTCACATAAACGGCCGCTTGTCCATATATATTTTACCTTTCAAAAGATTTTTTTTAATTAATTAATTATTATTATGATTTAAAAAAAATTATTTTCTAATCAAATAGAAAGTGTAATCTATATTTTAGAGATTTAATTTAATTTGGCAAAAATATAAATCAATCAAATCAAATAAAAAAAAAATAAATTAGAAATTTCCCTGTTTTCTTTTTAATAAGAAAGGTAATTAAATTTATTAAAAAATAAATATTAAAAATAAAACTCATTAAAATGAAATTAATAAAAGAAAAAAGTGGAAATGTAGTAAAATATTAATTCGTTTATTTTTTTTTTATATTTATATTAAATTTAGTATTAATTTGCCTAAATATTCCAAAAGTGCCAATGACATTGAATTATTTATTGATTTTAAAAATCAAAAACATCTGGGTTTTTTCAATTTTCTTCTTCTCTTGATCATAATTTCATTCACATAAGTGTGTCGTTTGTTGTATGTCGATACTTATGGGAAATATCACACGCACAAAATTATATGCAAAACACATAATAGTTATTTTAATTGTTTCTCTGAACGTGTATGGGATATAAACAGGCTTGCGTTGATGATTGTGGTGTACGTACATAAGCACAATGTAAAATTAAAATATTAAATGAAAAAACAAGTTATTAAAGTGGAAAAACCACTGTAATCAATTAAAAAAGCTTAGTTTTATGAATAATAATTAATAAATTTGATTTAGTGAAAAAATAGCAATCAGATTAGTCTTTATTTCTCGCCCTAATAGTTTACTTGAGACATGGCTATTTATATATGTCAAGTTAAAGTTATATACCCAAACCAGACGGTTTATTATCGAAGATCTTAACTGAATTAAATTTAATTATAAATGATTAGTCATAAACTTGTCTAAATGAGGTGAGGTATCTTCATTATAAAAACTTTGCTTTGTTAATATCATAAAATTAATTAAATTCATTTTGCAACATAAATTTTTTAAAAATAAAATAAAATTAAATTATAATTACCATAAAGTAATTAAATTCTATTCTTATGTTAATTTTATAGAGGAAAAAAAACAATTCTTCGCTCATAACAACAAATAAAATAGTTAAACAAAAACAAATTCACACAAATTACGTTATTTCGATGATAAAAAAAAAAATCAAAAGCGCCAAAAATTCATTGAAAAATTTAATTGAGAACAAAAGAAAACGAAAGTTTAATTAATAAAAATGCAAGCAAAACAAAATAAAAAAGAAGATTTTTCATGTTTAAAGAATAATAAAGAAATAAATTCATGATCATTAATATAATTTTGTTGAACATAATTTACAAGAAACAATAACAGACAAATACAGGAAAAGTATAAATTATTTTGTTTTATTATTATAAAGTTAGTAAATCGTGATCGTTTTTAATTTAATAAATTATTTGTTGAGTTTTCATTTATGTTTATTATCTAGAAAATATTTTTAATTTTTTTTTTTGTTTTACGTTATTTGTTTGGAGAAAGTGAAATTAAATATGTTATATTACGGTTTTACTTTTATGTTTTTTTTTTTTTTTCTTTACGTTTAGAAAATTTATTTTGTGTCATTTTTGTATGTTGTTTTGGGTGCTTCAATGTTTATTTATTACTTTGAATTAATTTTCTTTTCTTTTATGTATTTTGATTTGTTTTGTTTTGTTTTTTAATGAATTTCAATTTAAAATTTACGTATAATAAATAATAATAAGAAAGACTTTAAAAAAACATATATGTATATAAATTTGCCGATTGAATTTTGAATTAAAATTAAATCAATACGTGTGTGTTTTGGATTTTTTTTTTTTTAATTAAAAAATAAATAAATAAAATAATTTTATACATTTATCGCAGATTATTATGTTTTTTATATTTTTTATTTATTTATCTAAAAAAACAAACTTTTTGAGTGGAAAGAATTTCATAATTTTGGGTGTGACATTGGGCGTTTCTTTATCAATAGTTAATTAAATCTATTTTCTTTTTGCTAGTGAATTTTTATTTTATATATTATATCTATGGTAATAGTTATTAACCTGTTTTATCTTATTAAAAATAGATAGTTTTGAATATTTCTTACTTGTACTTGATTCTTGCCAAAAACAAAAAAATAAAGAAAAATATAGATGATTGTTACGAGATCAAAAAAAAAAAAAATCAATAATCAAATGCCAACTACTTCATTGTTAATTTTAATGTTTAATTGTTCCAGTTTAAAACAAAAACCAAAATTAAACTTGTTTCGATTTTAATTAATTTAAAATATTAATTACCTTGCCATCGGAAATCCTTTGTTTGATCCATTCATTTTCTGCACTTGTCTCTAATGATACAGAGTCCATACAACGTTGACGACAATAATTACGTGCACCTAACCAATCTTCTTCAACACCTTGTAATGCTGGATCACGCCACGAAAAGAAATATCTTTTAAAATTAATTTAAAAAATAAATACATATTTATTAAAACAATTTAATCATTGATTATACATAAATAAAGTTAGTATATTCTTAAATATTATTTAGCTTACCCTTTGCCATCTGGAGCACGTTCATGGATAACCCTTTGAGCGCATTGTTGTGGTAATGGTGGCTCTAATATTCTACCATTTGGAAATTGGCCGATAACCGTACCAAAGAAACACACGGTAAATACAATAAACACTGCAATTCGCTTCATCATTATTTATCTATTATTTCGATAAAATAAATAAAAAAAATATGATAAACTCTTAATACTTTAAAATTCCACTTCACAAATGTTAACAAAACAAAACCAAAACCCAGAAAACAAAAAGAAGTATTTTTTATTTACCTCTGAACAATTCACTGTACAATATAAAACTGACAAAAAAACATTAATATTCTCACCCTTATATATTACAATATGGTGGGGGGAGGTAGTAGGCGTTCTTACACAAAATCATAACGAAATAAAAAAATATTTCTCCTTCTTTAAAGCATTTATAATTCTTGTAAAATAAACAAAAAAAATAAAATGAAGAGAACAAGTTATGTTATTGTTTTCTTTCTTTTATTTTTACCATCTTTTGCTGCTTCTCTCCAATATATTACTAAATATTGTCGCCAATACTATTTCTATTTAATTTTAATTATTATTAATATTTTTGTTCCTTTAAAATTTTATTTTCTTTTTGGTTTTTTTTTCGTTTTTTTTTTAAATCCTTGTCACATATGTTAATTTATTAAAGAGAAACAAAACTGTTTCTATTGTTAAAGCCCGTATTATCATAATTTAAATGGTAAAAACAGAAAAAAAAGAAGAACAAAAAGAATTCTGACGTCATTGTTGATCAAAAAGCACTAACTGTTAATTTTTATTATTTAATTTGTGCAATATGAAAGTTTATTTTTATTGCAAAGACGGCTCTACCAGTCGCTAATTTTTTTATTTAATTTTTACTGGATATAATTTATTCTTTATGTTATCGTTATTCTTTTATCTTGTTTATAAAATATAAATATTTAGATTTAAATATTTATATCAACAAGTGTTACGTGCAAAATACATTTAAAGTTTATTGTACTTACTTTAATTACAAATTTTACAGTTGCAAGTAATTTAATTTTTAATTTATAACAATTACTATTAGTCTATTTATGTTTAAAGATGCTTTTTTTCGTTTTGTTTTTTCTTAATATTTTTTAAAATGAAATAATGGTAAAATTACATTCAAAATATCCAATGCTGTTGTTATAATGATTTTGCATATTTTTTAATTATTATTATTTTGCAATTAATTTTAAAACTACAGTTAGACTATCAAAACATTTTATTTAAGAAATGATATCATTTATTGTTTATATTAAAATATATTATTGTCTTGTCCAAAGTACCAATTATACATACGATAAACATCTCTATAATAATTAATATTTAAAAATAGTTCCTATGCTACTGTTAAAACTGTTATCGAAATTATCCATTTTTTCTTTTTATACATATATTGGTACAAAAGAAATAATAATTTAAATATATTTCTCAATTGAAAATCATTAATCATGTCATTTCTAACTGTTATTTAATTTTTATTACTATAATCATTGTTTAACATTTTAAATAAACAGAGCGATAATGTTTTGGTATATTTAAATAATAACAAAAGACATCAATGACTTGATGCTGTTTTAAATGTCATTAACTGTTTTCTTTTTGATTAATTTTTTAACAGACAAATAATAATAACAAAAAAAAATAATTAAATCAAAAGTTTAAGGAGCATAACCTTGAAAATTACTTTAATTTTGCTTAATCAAAAAAAAAAAAAACAACTTTATAGGCGACGAACCTGACTTTAAGTTTATCTTTTATTTCATAATTTAACAAATTCAATTAAATTATCAAAATATAATTAAATTATAATAAAACCGGTTTAAAGATAAATATAATTTTTATTTTTGCAATATAGAATTTTAAAGCTAAAAAATTAAAATTATGTAACTAATTTTATTTTTAAACTTTTTATTGTTATTTTTGTTTTGATTTTGGTATTCATTTCACTTTTTAGTTTAATTTATTTATTATTATTATTATTATTATTATTATTATTATTATTATTATTATTATTATTATTATTATTATTATTATTATTATTATTATTATTATTATTATTATTATTATTATTATTATTATTATTATTATTATTATTATTATTATTATTATTATTATTATTATTATTATTATTATTATTATTATTATTATTATTTTTATTATTATCATTTTTTAATATATTTTCATTATAAAATATAACTAAATATTTATTTATAATTAATAATATTAGTTATTTAATTGTTTTCGATAACATTCTTCATTTTAATATTCGCTTAGCATGCGATTGTTAATATTAATCGCTAATTGAAAAATAAAAACAATAACAAATATTCATTGAATGTTAATAAAAAAAGAAAAATTAAATTATATTCATTGATTACAACAAAGCACGTGTTTTCTTTTCTTTTTTAAAATTTATTGTTACCAATTTATATTATAATAAAAATAAATAAGTGAATATAAAAAGTAGTTAATCATATTTACACGCATCAATAATGGTTTTATATTTTTGTTATTTATTTATTAATTTATATCGTTTTCCATATGATAAATGAAAAAGAAAAAAAAAAACCGAAATTCAAAAATATGTTTGTAATAAAAATTCCAAAAATAAAAACCTGTCAAAAATCAACAATAAATATATAAATGCATCATGGCCATGAAATTCAGCAATGTCAGGGATTGTATTGTAAAAAAAAAAAAATTTTAAACTTCTCAATAAAATCAACAAATATTAAAAATAAATAAAATAGTTTTATATAAGCAAAATGACAGCATTTAACTACCTCAAATAGAGATATTATTTTCACTTTATAAAGCAAAAATTTATTTACATTAAAAATTAATAAATATTTAAGAATGTGACTCAAAATAATATTTTCTTTTTCATTTAATTAAATTTTATTTATTTAAGAAACGGATACATAAGATATTGTCTCACATGAAATAAACAATTTTTATTTTTTTTGTGTTAATTTCTTTACGCAAAATTATTTTCACAATATTGATTAAATTATTATTTTAATTATTTAAAATAATATTAGTGAGCACATGATAAAAGTGAAAATAAAAAATTATAATAATTATTTATTAGAAATAAAGGAAATGATGAGATGTTAAAATTAAAAAAAAAATGAAATTTAAACAATTAATATGCTTTCGTTTAATAAGCATGTAAAGGTACGCTGAGGGCTTCAAATCATGTTTATTTATATAATTCAGAATTTTTATGATTACATAAATAACAAGAAAATTCGATTTAATTATTAAATTTAAAATTAAATACAAAATTAATTGAAACACAATTTATTACAAAAAAAATTAATACAAATGTGTTAAATATTATTAAATATTTGATAAAACTATTATTAAGTGGAAAGTACAAAAAAGATTGTGCGTAAATATTTAAAATTTAATTATCGACTAAAAGTATAATTTCATACTTTTATATACTCTCTAATTGATACATTATTTTCAATTAATTATCAATAATTAATATATGTTGTCATTTTATTTAGCGGTTTTATTCAACAAAACCATTTGTCAATAGCGGTTACAATGAGAAAAAAATTAAAATATAATTGAAGGAAATAATAGATACATATACATTCTCCATAACATTTTATAGCTTAACTATGCGACTAATTGTTTAAACATAAATAACCATTGTTGCTTTCTTTAAGAAAATAAAATAATTACAATTTTATATAGAGTAAACAAATATAATAAAATAAAATAATGTTGTATCATTTTGTTTATTTAATAAAAATGCTATTTTTTTTTGTAATCTCATGCGTATAATATAACGTCGTGCCATTTTTTCTCATCTTTTATTTTATATCTTTAATTTTATTTAGCAAAGCGCCACAAAAATTTAATAAATAAATAATTATTTATATACTATTTCACGATCCGTTAAAAAATATTATTTATTTATTTCAACTTAAAATAAAAGTAAAAATTAAAAGAAAGAAGGAAAGAAACAAACCTTGCTATTGTTAATTTTTTTTTTTTTTACCAACGTATTGTGTCTCGTCGCATTCTTTTGATTCATAATAAGTCAAAAATAAATGTGTATATATAATTAAAGAAAAAAGAAGTTAAACAAACACTGGCATATATTTATTTATATTTGCAACAGGAGAAAGTCTATACGAAGATAGCCAGCACCTTAGAGGTTTGAAACAAAATCATACTTAATACTGATATAACGTTAAAGTAGTCGCCCCAGATTTGTATAAAAGAAATCTTTTTTTTTATAATGTGTTTATTGTTTTTTTATCATCTGTTTCGTATTATCGTTAATGACTGTATAAGTGGTATTTTTCCTTTACTTTTTTCTAAATATGATTAAACATTTACTTATCTAATTGTTTAGTATTACAAACAATTTTTTTTTTTCTTTACTTTTTTTTTGTCGTCTATTTTGCTTACAAAAAGGTGCACCCTAAAAAATATTTACCAAGAAATCTTCAACAAAGTAAATTGTTTGTTGCTGAATTCATATTTTTAAAGATAATTAAATAATAAACATATCCGGTTTTATTTACTACTCAATGTCCATCCCTCTGAAAAATGTAGTAATTAGTATAATATATAAATAAAAAACAACAATAATTCATTATTCCTAAATTATTTAACACAGCATTGAAATATTAGACTAGTAACAAAAGTTTGGCAATTAACCAAAAAAAAATTAAAAACAATACACATTTGAAGGTTAAATAATGCAACATACTTACATAGTTTTAACACTTAGTACTTGATTTACCTTGAGTAATCAAAATTCAATGAATTATATAAAACATTACCATAAAATTATTAATAATTTATTAATATATTATAATATTCATAGTTATTTCAATATATTTCAAAATTTTAAAAAATTGTTACATTTTCATGAATAATTGACTATAGTGCCATCTATGAGTTTTCATAATTATAAGAATTTTATTTTACTTTTTGTTCATTGGATGGGAAATTTTTATATTTTTCATTTCATGATTTTGGTCTTTTTCACATAGAATTTCACAATTACATTTACAATATGGAGGATTTGTATATTTTTTCAACATAAAGCCGAAGACAAATATTTACTTTTAGCTTTGTTTTACGAGTTTTATTATAACTCCAGTTAAAATTAATGTTAAAATATAAGTGATTTTTATAGATATCAAATTAATTATTAGTTTAAAACAGATAATTTTTCTAGAAACATTAATTTTACTAACAAAAACAAAATCGACGCTACAACGATTTTGATAAAAAATTAAAATATGGGCAGACGCAAATGTTGTGTTGTTGGTTGTCGCTCGTCTGCTTTACGTGTCGAAGACCGTGGTGTAACTTTTCATAAATTTCCATTAAATAATAAAACGCGTAATGAATGGTTAAAAGAATGTCATATGCCAGAAAGTTTCAACATAACCAAAAGTTCATTTGTATGCTCACGGCATTTCACCAAAACAGATTTTCAAGCGTATAAAGGTGTAAAATATTTACTAAAAAATGGTGTTGTTCCAAGTATATTTCAATGGTCAACTTTGCAGGCTGATAAAATTAACACTAATGCAACCCTTAAAGATACACCGACTGCTGGCACTTCTGCAGGTATTTTATTATAATGCGTAGTTAAAAATGGTTATAACATTGTACAATTTTAGTTAAAAGATCAGCAAGTGCGGAAGAAGGAAGTTCTTTGGTAGAACCTCAAAAGAAAATAAGCAGGAAAACATCCGATTCGGCCATTATAGTACATTCTTCACCAGAAAAATTGCCAAAGAAACATTTTAATGAGTCATTTAAAAAATCAACAAGTGAAGGAATTAATTTCGCACCAGGAACAAAGCTTGAAGCACAAGATTTTAATGAAATTTGGCATTTAGCTAAAATAATGGAAGTGGACAACGATGAACGAGAAGTTTTAATACATTTTGAAAAAAAAGGTGATGAAAAAACACCTGGTATATTCAATGAATGGATTCCTATGGACAGTAGTCGCCTTCGACCACAATGTTATGCAAATAATTTAAATATTAAAACATCAATTCCAAAAGTAATATCACCAAAAACTATATCTTCAAATGGTAATGGCTTTGTAGTTGGACAAAAAGGTCTAGCACGCTGGAATGATTCTCGTAGATTCCCTGGAACAATAAAAAAAGTTCTAGATAACGGTAACAAAAAATGTAATATATTTTACATAAAATATGCTTTATAATTTTTCATTTAAAGATACATACGAATTTATGTTTGATGATGGTTTTGTAAAATTATTAAAAGGGTGCCATATAACAAAACTTAAAAAAGCAGGACGCAAAAAAGTAATACCAATAGTAGCACCGACACCCAAAGAATTAAACAAATCTGACGTAATTACAAATGTAAATATCGTTGAAATCGCAGATGATGAAACTAACTTAACATTAAGAAAGGAATTACCGGAAATACCAAAAGATGGAACGTGGTGTTGTCATTGGTTAAACGATACTCCATTAGGCGAAAATAATATGATTGATGGGTATAATACAGTTGTTGTAAATGATTGGCGATTACCAAATGGTTTTGTAAAGCATTTGTATAATCGTACAATAACAACAAATGTATTAAAGAAATGGGAAATTATCTTTGTAACACCAACTGGTCAAAAATTGAGGAATAAACAAGAGGTGAAACAATATTTAGATAATAATAAAGAAAAATATGATATTGATATATTTGATTTTGGAATACATAAAAGACGTGCAAAAGAGCTTGGCTTCTGTAATTATACACCGGATTTCAAAGTAATTTTATTTATATTATAATTATAATTCCTGTATTTTGGTGTTTTATTAAAAATGTTTTTCTTGTTAGCAAAAACCATTAAATATATCTAGAGAATTTGGCTCACCAATAATGCAAAAAACTATAAAACAAGAAATATCATCACCTATGGTTAAAACAGACGATAGTTTAATAGGACATGATCAAGAACTAGAAGAAGGATATGTATTTGTCGGTTCTTTAAAAGTACAAATTATTGATAATCTTTTCCGTTGTCCTCAAGATGGTTGTTTTAAAAACTTTCGTAAAGAAAATCATTTACAAATTCATATAAAACATTATCATAAGGATATGGCAAAGTATAATTTTATTTTCATTTTTTTAATTATAAATAATTTATTAATATTATGTTATATTTATAGATTATTAGGGGTTTGCCCTAAAATGAGTGATTTAGCATATATAAGAACTATGGGCCATAATATAGACGATTCAGTTGCTAAAAATCATTTTCCAAATTCGCAATTTTTCGAAAAAGCGCATCAATTAGATCTACAATCCCGTATTCATCGTAAATCATTAACATCGCCAAACAGTAACATAAAGATAGAAAATTTAGATAATAATAAAATGCAAGATGAAATAATTAGTGCAGAAACATCTATAAATGATAAAATACCAGACATAGATAGTGTTAAAATAAAAATTGAACAATCTGATGATGAGTCAAAGAAAAAAATTATAATACAAGAGGAAACAACAAATAGTATATGCACATTCGATAAAGTTGATTTAAAAATTGAGCAAAGTACAAATAGTATTAGTGATGGAGAATTCGATAACAAAGAATTATCAGAAAATGCTATTAAATTGACTGATGAAAATAAACCACACATGCTACTTACATCCACACCATGCAATAAAAAATATGTCGATGATGAGTTGATCGATCCAGAAACATTAATAAAATCCCACTCTGTTAATAAAATTAAATTTAAACAACGAAATTTAATGAAAAAACGTAAATTAAATATTAAGCGACTGGGACGCCCACCATTAAATAGGAGTAAAATAATGACAGATGATCCAAGTGATTTAATTAAAACTGAGCCGAATAATTCATTTATTTGTAATGAAGAAACAAGAGATTCATTTATACAATATCCAGATAGAATTAAGAAATCAACAATTGAACAATTTAATGAAAATACAAATAGTTTAACAACAACGACTACCACTATTGAACGAAGTTTAAGCCCTAAATATATAAATGAAGGTGGCGAAATAATAAAAATAGTGCGGATGCGACAGGAGGAAATTATTAATTGTTTATGTGGTTATACTGAAGAGGATGGTCTTATGATACAATGCGAATTGTGTTTATGCTGGCAACATGGTGCATGCAATGGTATTGAAAAAGAATGTCAAGTGCCAGAGAAATATGTTTGTTACATTTGTCGCAATCCCCAACGTGGCCGTTTATCTATGAAATATATTCATGATCAGGATTGGCTTTATGAAGGTTTGTGTTATATATCTATATAAATCAATTTTATTATATTAAATATATTGAACGTCATTGCGTACTATTATAATGAATTTAAAAATTATTATTTATAAAAAAATAAATATTTTTGTTAATAATAGGTAAACTACCCGTTGCCAATTATCATGTCATTAATCCTTATTTAAATGAACGTTTTGATTTATTAAAACAGTCACATATTTTAACTGGTAATTTATTGGAATTGAAAAAATTTCTATATAGTTTGAAGGTTAAAAAAAATATATGTGAAAATAAAGATCATCCAAAAATGTATTTATGGTCGAAGAAATGGGAATTAAGTCCACAGCGCAATGATATCGGCAATAATAAAATAAAACATGAAGACCAAATAACTTCATCAAAAGATGTAGCAACAGTGGCTAATGATTTAGATATAAAAAATAATATAATTATTGATGATGTTATTAAAAATAATGATGAATTAGTTCAAATATTAGAAGGCAATGATAATAAGAATATAAATGACAGTTTTAATGACGATGATATAGTAACTACTACAATTATAACAACAGAAAATAAAGAAGATTCAACAATGATAAATAAAAATGATGTAATTGATACAAATGGTAATTATTAAAGTATTTAATTTAGATTCATTTAATAAAAATATATATATATATATATTGTTATTTTTAGAGACAATAACATCATCGGAAACAAAAAGCATAAATATAAATGATGGAATTAATAGCTTTGTAAAAAATGAACTAACTGATAATGATAATAATATTATTAATCCAATAATAAATGAATCATTGGCTGATAATAAAATTGTTATTAATGAAAATGTACCGCATGTTCCGCAACCAGAAGCGCCAATTGATTCTTTGGAATGTCAATCACGTTTGTTGGAGCATATTCAAAAACAACAGACAATGGCAATGTCTCGGTTGCAAACAATTGAATCACAAATAAGTGGTGAGTGTTTATTTATATCTATTCTTAGAATGTATAATTTTATGGATATATCTTATTTTTGTCTTTTAGCATTGGAATCAATGGACAATATAACATCAGGCTATGTATATGAAACAACTGAAACATTAAATATAAAGTTAAAATCTACAATTAAAATGTTAATCAAAGATTTATTAACTATTAAAAAATTATCATATATAAACAATAACTTGACAATATTGAATGAAACAACAAAAACGGTGGTATCGCCATCATCAACACCGCCAACCGCGTCAGCGACCACATTTAATAATCAATACACAGATTTTATAAATAATTCATCAACAACAATACTATGATTGTAGTGTATAGAGATTGTATATTGTTAAAAATGTTTAATTTGAAGATAGAATACTAAGTAACCGGATGTCGTTATTTATTATTGTCTTTCAAATGGATAAAATACAAATTGTTGATTGCGACAAAATAATAAACACAAAAGAAAGGACATGATAGTGGTTTTTTTATTTTTATTATTATTTGATTGAAATTTTCTGTTTTCAGGTAGATTATGTTTATTTTTACCTTTTCTTTCTATCGCCACTATAAATGGTTTTTATTGTCTATCATTCTTTATTTAATAAAAATTTACAATAATTACATTAAATTTGTTTACTTGGAATGTATGTTTATTTTGTATATATTCGTTTATCTTCATATAATACAATAAATACGTATTATTACCGATAACTATAATGGATAGTTCATTAATTTATATTTATTGGAATAATAAATGCATAGAATTTTTTTTTTATATAAACCAAAAATAAACTACATTTATTTTATTAAATGGGCTCATAATTGTTATTAATATAATAAAATTTAGTTAAGCCATAATGTGTTATTCAATTAAAACGAATTATTTAACTTTAAAATAATATAATTGAAAAAAAATGTAATTAATTTATGTTTTTTTCTTCTTATTTTTTGTAATTAAAAATAGCATAGCGCCACCCTGTTTTGTTTTATATTATTTCTTTATTACCCATTCTTTCATTTTTTTTTATGAATTTTAATATGTATACAATTACATGGATTGAATTTTTAATGTTTTATTTATTTTTAATTTTTTTAAGTAAATACTTTATTCTTTCCTGAATTGTTTTGCTTTTTTCATATAGAATTGTAAAAAAGTTGGTGCTACCGCTTTTACAAGCCCCTGCTTTAATTTTTCATTTCGAATTTACTTATTCGTTTTTCTTTGTAATGAAAAGTGTTTATATATGAGATGGTTATATTCTACTAGATAATAAACATGGCGCCTCTTTTTAGGTTCATGGCTTTGCTGTCTATCATATGTGTTTGTATTCAGAACTTATTAAAATGTTAAATATTATTTTTTTTTTCAATTACAAAAATTAAATAATAAAAATTAACAATCGATTTAATTAATCTTTAAGCTATATTTGTCTTTATTATTAATAAAAAATTGTTAAAACATAGAACTCGTATGAACCAGACTTTATAGTTACAAACAGTAATTATAGAATGTTGTTGTTCTTGTTTTGCACATAAAGTTACAATAAGTGGCTAATAATGACACTTTAATGTTAGAAAGAGAGACATATTTTTTAAACAAAAAATTTTTTGTTCACACAAAAATACATAATTCAATTTAAACATCACATTTTGTTTTGGACTGTGACTTTGTGTAGTCAGTATCGTATCGTGTGTAATGAAAAGTTGTGAATTAAAAAAATAAAAGTTTTGGTTATAAATATAAAAATTTAATTGGAGTCGGATATAAATGTAAAAATAAAACAATTTATTCTCTTTTATTAAATATTTTAAATTGTTTTTATTTATATTTAAAATGAAAAAAATCATTTTGTATTAACATTTAGTTTGTTTGTTTGTCGCGTTGTAACAAGCGATTGTTGTTTTTGCGTAATGAAATTGACAATGTTTATGTAAAAAAAAAGAAAAGAAGATAAAAAGGAAACAGAAGAAGAAACACCACTGTAAATGTATTAATTTAAGTTTATATATTATGTGAAAAAATAAATAAATAAGTATTCCAGACAATAAAAGAAATGTAATGAAAGAAAAGACAAAAAAAAAGTTTGTATTTTCTTAATTAAATTTTCCGTCCATTAACATATATATATATATATAAGAATAAGAAACAAACGTCATGCAAAAATTTCGATATCGAAAAAAGAAAATATATTTTGGAAAAAGGAAAAATAACAACAAAACGAATGAGAAGAAGTGACCGACAAACAAGGACGAAAGTTTTAACTCTTTTTTTTATTTAAATTACTAAAATAAAAACAAACAGCAAAAAATATATAAAAAATAGCTGAATTATTTAAGTATTTTAAGATGATGAAAAAATAATAATAATAATGATTTTTAAGGTTAAATAAATAAATAAATAATTAATATTTGACATTTTGCTAGTTTCAAATGTTTGTTTCTGTTTTTAATTTTCAAAAATTTTATTTTAAAATCATTCAGGTGTTTCTGATTAAAAGAATTTTTAAAATTTAAATGACATATTAAAGTATAATAATAAACAACGTTAAGGAAACATTATACAGAATTGTTTTATTTTATCTGTTATATATTTAACTTTTCATTTTTAGTTTTATTCCTTTTATAATTTAAGTTATCGTCGCCTTGGTCGCCTGTCTTGACTACTATTATTATTATTTAATTTTCTAGTTAAGAGACTTAAGGCTTCCTACATTAACATCTTAACACAACAGAAAATTTAAAACAAAACAAAAATAAAAAAACATAAACTGTTCCCCTAAAATTGATTAGTTTTATTTTTTTATGTAAATTTCTGTTTAAATATATTAATAATCTCTTCTTTTTCTTTTTTTATTTCACATAGAAACTTGTGATCATCTGTCATGAAAATACATTTAGACAAAAATTGAAAAGAAGACTTTTTTTTTAAAAAAACATATATAAATTTCGTTTTGTTTTAAAACTACTTGAATCTACTTAAAGTCGTCAAAAAATCATCAAAAAATAATAATAATAAATGATAAATAAAATACAAAAAAAAAAAAAAAATATGTTCAACATGTGACAATTTTAAAAGAAAATTAAGTGAAAAATAAATTTGTAATCTTAACAAAAAAAAAAAAAAATAATAATAAAAAAAAGAGAGAAGAAAATTTAATAATAATTATAAATATAAATAAATAAAAAAATGTATTTATTTACATTTTGTGTTAAATTAAAAAAACGAAAAAGAAAAACAAATTAAATAAAAAATCCAAAAAAAAAAAAAAGTGTAAAAAGTAAATAAACATTTTTTAATTAAATAAAAGAATAATAGAAAAAAAATTATTAATAAATAAATAACGAACTAAAAATAAGATATATTTATATATAAAACATTATGGTATCTATGGATATGCAAAAAAGTGTCTCTGTACAAGTTGATAGTGATTTTGCTTTACTACTACCTAGTGGCGTATATGAAATTAAAAAAATGGAGCCCCGCTCCAGGCTTCGTTCAATTATATTTATTTGTATGATATTAGCATTAGCTGGTATTTTCGGTTTTGGTTATTTTTGTCCAGATCAGGTGAGAATTTATTTATATATTTATTTTAATTAATAGTTTGCTGTACAATTTAATTATTTTATTGTAATTTTTTTTTGTTAAAAAACGTCTGACGCACGATAAACCATTACAATTTTCGTTGTAAATATTTTTTAAATAGTAAATATTTTCTTAACTACACTATGATGGCTATTAGATGAAATTTAATTAGTTAAAAAAAAAATTATAAATAAATAAATAAAACTATATTTTTCGGTGTTTATTTATAAGCAAGAAAGTGTGTAAAACATTAAATAAAAATATAAAAAAAATAATTAATAAAACCGTTTGCATGTAATAAACGCTAAGCTAAAGCAACATTTTTATTATCTACTTAATTTTTTGTTATGGTAATATTAATCGGAATTTAAATAGTTTTTATATTTATTCTCGTATATGCTCTTCTGAACGGCGAGAAAATAATATTTTTTTTAATTATTTTAAAGAATATACACGCTGATTTATAGTATACTATGCTTCTTTTTGTTAAATCGCTTAGATAATAAATTCTTAATTTTTAATTAAGACAATGAAAACTTTCAATAAGTTTGTTATTTCTAATTTTTTTTATTAAAAAGTGAATTAAAATGAAAATTTCCGATTTATAGTTTTTTTTTTTAAATTGTAGAATTTAGTTTCGTAACTATTTTTGAAAAGAATTAAAATACCCTGCTAGCCATCGCAGTTAAAGACTTTTGTTTGTAAAAAAGTTTTATAATTTACGTTGATTTTTTTTTTTTTTAATTAAAAAAATCCTTTAATGTCCTTGTTCAAAGTAGAAGCTGGCATTTACTAAGGAACTAAAACTAATACTAATATTTAAAAAATCATATAATAATGTTGGAAATTTATTAATCAAATGATTTTATTAGGCACTTTAGGTCTTATTGCAAATTATGCGATATCTGATTTAAAGCATTGTTAAAACGAGTTTAATATCGGCTATTATAAATTTAGATAAAATTATATAACTTATAAAGAATCTAATCCATTTGAATGTACAGCTAAAGTCATACATATTGCTAAAGTCACGATAAATCAAAGTCTATTTTTTTTGCGTGGTTTGATGTGTTTGTTTTTAAAATAAATAAATTGTATCTGGGCTTTAGGATTTCCAGATTAGTAAATGAATGGTCTGCAAATAAAAACACGCATTTTCTGAGTAAAATTATTTCATATGACAGTCTCGATACGCAAAATATTTTCTAAATCATAGCCGCTGCTTATGAGAATTTAACGAACGTCAGAACACTAAATAAACTCAATTATTAATAAATTATTGTTAAAGAAATATTAGAGTTCATCATCTCATCAAATAAAACTTAATAGCAGTTTCATATTTACAATTTTTCAATTAAAAATTTAAAACAAAAATGTGTTTTAAATAAAATATTTATATTTGCACCAAAATAAAACAACTGTCGCGCGTTACAGACATAAAATTAAAAACTAATTAATTTTTTCTTTATTATACAAATGTTATAACAAACGATCATTAACTAATTAAAAAGAATTATATATCACTTTTGTCATTTGATAATCACTAATTTCTTTATCCCATATTAAAAAGTTTTATTTAATATTTAATTACAAAATTTATTCATATTTTGGTATAGCTAATACGGTTGTATATATAGAAAAAGGATTTCTAAATATATGAAAATTAATGTATTTTATTATTGTCACTTATAAAGATATTAATTATCTACAATTCTTAATATGTATTGTGGTAAATAAATACATAATTAGTTGTCAAAATGATCTGATAACAATGTTATATCTCAGAAATTATTATTTAATTATTTGCAAAAGCTATTTATTAATGTAAATAGATTGTTAAAGTTATGGCAATACCACCACCCTTAAACAGTTTAGTATTATATTAAGTTTTAATTATTAAAAAAATAAATATTAATTAAAATTTTAATTAAACATTTTTTTTTATCATTAGTATTTTCTCTCAATTTAACTTTGTTCATTTTTATTAACGTTATTTGTGTTTGGAATAAGTAGACGAAGAAGAAGAAATATAACAACGAATTAAATTAATATTAAACAATATTAAATTTTATTAATATAAAAATTAATTAAATTATAAAATGTTCATTAAAAGTTTTATTTATTTAATATTTTCGTTTTTCTATTTTCTATTATATAAGGTTTGTGCGTTAACAAAACGTGAAATTGTATTAAACTCAGAAGCATTAGCGTTAAGTGATTCCAGTTTAGCATTACAACATAGAAATACTGTTAATAATATGATAATTGATAATTATGGGAAAACATTATCACATCATCAACAGTATTTAAATCAACAACAACAGCATTTAAATTTAATCAATCCTGGCTTTAGCTACGAAGAAGTTTTAAATGATGATTTTCAATTTGATATGGACGCTCATGATGTAATGGTATTTTTACATATACAAAAAACTGGTGGCACCTCATTTGGTAAACATTTGGTCAGAGATTTAGATTTAAAACGTCCGTGTACATGTCAACGTAATAGAAAACGATGCTATTGTTTTCGACCGCATCGTAACGAAAATTGGTTATTTTCACGTTATTCAATGGGTTGGAAGTGTGGTCTTCACGCTGATTGGACAGAATTAACAAGTTGTGTTGATCAAGAATTAGATAAAAATGAAGGTGAATCAGCTAAACGACGTTATTTTTATATAACATTGTTGCGCGATCCAATAGCACGTTATTTATCTGAATTTCGGCACGTACAGCGTGGAGCGACATGGAAAAGTTCACGTCATTGGTGCGCGGGACGTGGAGCAACAGCATCTGAATTACCACCATGTTATGAAGGTTTGTGTACTATTATTACAGTTTTTTTTTTTACTTATCATTATTGTTAATTTATATATAAATGTTGTGTTTTTGACCTTTGCATAGGTGGTAATTGGAAAGATGTATCATTAGATGAATTTGCTAGTTGTGATAGTAATTTAGCATCAAATCGACAAACACGTATGTTATCGGATTTAGCATTAATTGGTTGTTATAATAAAACCTCATTGCCCCAACAAGAGCGTGAACGTATTATGTTAGCTAGTGCCAAAAGAAATTTAGCAGCAATGTCTTATTTTGGTTTAACTGAATATCAAAAGGTTCAATATAAAAATAATTTCTATTTCATTTATGTTAATTAATTTTTAAAATTTATTTTTAGATCTCACAATATGTTTTTGAAGAAACATTTAATTTGCGTTTTGCTATACCATTTGAACAGCACAATACAACTGTATCGACTACAACATTAAACAATTTATCGACATTACAACGTAATAATGTAGAACATTTAAATGCACTTGATACAGAATTATATGCATTTGCTAAAAAACTATTATTCCAAAGGTACGTTTATATTATTAATAATATTGTTTTATTAATTATTGTTATATTATCTATTTATTTATATAGATTTGAAAAGATAAAAGCCAAAGATAGTGATTTCGAAGTAAGATTCTCCAATTTAGGTAATCTTGGTATTAGAAACGGTGTTACTGAATTTAATTGGGATAGTAATATTGAAGATGCTAGTACAGATCAACACTGAATAAAATATCATTACTAACGATATTAAAAAAGAAAAAATATAAAAATTTAATTGAATTTTCAAAGAAGAAATAATAATAAAAAAATAAAGTGCAATATACAGGGTAATTATTAATAGAATAATCTTATTTTAATAATAGTAACAACTAAGTAAATTGTATTTTAACATATTTTTGTTTCTGCATATATAATTTTATTTTTAATAATAATTTTTTTATAGTTTTCATTATTATTATTAATTATACAAGACACAAAAAATCTAAATCTATAACGATAGTGGAAAACTACATTTTTTTTTTTCTTTTTTGAAACAAAGTTAAAAAACGTATTATTACAGATTTTAATTAAAATAGAAAGATATATAATGAATATGGATGAGACTATTCTAGCTTCATTAAATAAATAACTTCTTTTTTTTTTTAAATAAATGTTAAAATATATAGGAATTCATTTAGTTGGAATATATCTTGACAAGGGAAACTTTACACAAATTAATCAGCTAGAATTTTTTCTAATCAATTAATGGCAATTATTTTTATTTTTTTTTACTTAACACATATTTATATTATTTAATAAGTCTGTACTGTGCGCCCTAAAATTCAATAATGAATAAAATATTCATTCATTAAACATATAAAATAAAATACGAATCAAATCACCAATTAGGTTTTAATTAGCAAGGCATTTATATTTAATTTATGTAAAAAAAAATCCAGAGGTTTATTTCATTATGAATAGTTAATGAAAACATATAAATATAGTTAAAAATAGATAATAGGAATTAGAAGAAAAAATTTGTATTCATTTAATTACATTAGACGTATTTAGTAATAATAGTAATAAACGGCTAAAAACGTTTATAAAAAGAAAAACAATTAAAAACAAACTGCCTAATGTTTTGTGTTCCTTTTTTGTTTGTATTATTTGCAATAAAATTAATTAATTAAAAATATAAAATAGAATGTTGTGCAACAGATTTAATAATACAGGAAAATTATATATATATATATAATTATTTAAAATTACTCTGTATCTTAAATAATTATTAAAATAGATCAATCACATGTTTACTTATAAAAATATTAATAATAATAATCATTATTATTATTAATAAAATCATTTTTGATTTTTTTTTAATTAGAATATAATGATAATAATGATAAACAATAAAATAATTACATCAAATACGCAAAGAAACAAAACAAAAGTGATTAATTCTATGCAGATTATTTTAACAAAATTTACTTAAAAACTCACAGAAAGTATAAAATTAATAAACGTTGATATCAAAAATATGACAAAACAATTAAACAATTATAATTGATTTTATATTTTATATTAAAATTGCGATTTAAAATGAACAAAAATAAGAAATAATATAGATTATATTTAATAAAAAAAAAATATACAAACAAAATACGATAAGTTCCGATGAATTATATTTATTTTACATTATTATTATTATTTAATTAAATGTAATTAAACCGGGTTCGTTTCAAAAATAAAAACATTTTAATAATAATCATTCATTAAAAAGAAAAAAAATATAAATAAAATACAACGAAATCAAAATTATTGTTATGCAAAAGAAAAGAAAAGAAAAGATATAAAATAATAACAAAAAAAAAAAAAATTGACAATAATATAAATAGAAATTATAATTAATAAGCAAAAAAAATAATAATAATATCCAATAATAATAATAATAATAATAATAATGTATTGGCCTAAAAATAATAATTTTTGCTTTTATTATTACCCAATCATTTGTATTAATAAGCAGGTAACTCTTGTTGCATAGCACCTTTGTGCTATTTTAATAAAATATCTTTAATAGGAGTTACTTGGTTATATTTTGCGGAAAGAAAATATTTCTATTGAAAACTCTGTGTAAAGAAAAATGAATTTCTATATTTATAATTTTTATCTAAAATATATACATAAACCGTATATTTTTCTTTTGTTAAAAAAAAACTGTGAAAAACATTGAAAAAATCTCCATTATTAATTTTTTTTTGTTATAAATTAATTGTTTGGGTTTTAAAGTTGTAACTCAAAAGTTAGAACTTTGTGTATTGTACCATCCATAAACAAGTAACAACATTAAAATATAATAATACTTTTTATTGTCGTTGTGCTTAATAAAAAAAGTTAACTAAAAGCATAAAATATTTAATAAAGCATTTTAAAAATAAATAAAAGTAAAGAAAAGTAAAAAAATAAACACAAAGCATAAAAACATTAAATTAAAGTTTAAAGCTCTTATAATAATGAAATACTTAACAATTTTTAATTAATTTTCATTTTTAGTAATTAAAAAGATGAACAAAAAGAATTTAAAATTTAAGAGATTTATGTTTAATTAGCAAATAAAAAATTTTTCAATATAAATATATATATTTTTTTATTTAAGATAAACCAAAGATATTTTATTATTAACAAAAAATAAATAAAATAAAACTAAATAATATAGAATAATAATTATAATTAATTAGTTGTTTATAAAGATTTATTATTTTTTGTATAATTTGTTTATAAACAAATTTAATATTATTTCGGCACAAGTCTTAATCACAATACAAAAATGAATAAAAATAAATACATATAAATAGAAAAACAGTAATAAGTTTACAAGATAATTAGGGAAAAAGTTACATTTTTTATGCAATTAAAAAAGTAATATAAACCGCAAATCTGCTGTGCGGTTAGTTACATATACTGTATGTTGATGTTAACCATGTTATGTGCTCTATACTGTTTCATTTCAGACAACATAAAAAGACAATTTTGTAGAAGATTAAAAAATGATTTAATTAAAATAAAATAAAATTTAATTAAAAATACAACAAAACATTCATCTTAAAGTGAACAAACAAATTTTTTGTACTCGATTTTATTTTTTTATGCTAAATTATTATTTCAATTTTAATATAACGATTTATTGTTGTCGCCGTCTTTATGATTCATATTTTAATTTATTACAAAAATAAGAATTCGGTGAATTTTTTTAAATTAAAAACAATTTAATATAATACGCCTTATATGCGTGAAGTTTTTTTTTTATTATTTATTTTCTCTCTTTAATTAAATTTTATTTGATTATTTCTCATATTCTAATAAATTGTGAAAATATTAATTGTAAGCAGCATCCGTATTGTATAAATAAATAAAAAAAATAATTTCTAAAAATTAATAAAATAATGTAAATCACTTAACACAACACAATATTGGCCTATAAATTGATTTTGAATTTTATGGATTAAATAATAAATAAACCAAATAAAGCAACAAAAAAAAAAAAATTATGTGCATTTAGCCTTAAACTTGTAGATGAGAGAAATTCTTTGTGTTTTTTTCTCTATTAAATCAATATAACGCATTAATAACATAATTAAATTTTATAAATATACATAAATGCAATAATTAATTAAAATCTTGTATCAGATATTTATAAGAAAAAAGTGATTAAAGCACATTTTATTTTTCTTTTATGTAAAGATAAATGACATCACAGAAGCAAATAAAAATATTATTTACTCTTTTTCTTTTTTTTTTTTTTAAGCGAATTTAAAACTGTGACATACAAACAATTCACGATATTATGACACAGAAACATAAAAATTAACAAAAATTAATTACTAAGCAAAAGAAAAAATAATGTAATTTTAAGTAATATGATATATTTTAGGTTGATTTAGATTAAAAAAAAAATTAAGTTATTGTAAAAGGAAAAGAATAAAAGCATAAAGAAAAAAAAACACAATAAAAATGCATGAAAAATAATTACATTTGTGTACATTATTTACTTTATTATTTATATATATATATACTTTTTATAAATATTATTTTTACTTTATTTTTACAATAAATTTTGTTCATTTTCTTGTTATTAGGAGATAAATATTATTTATTGGAATTTATGAGATTCTTAATGACATTTATTTATTATTATTATTATTATAAACATTTATTTAATTAATTTATTTTCTTTTAAAGCGTTTTTAGTGGAATAAATTAAATGTTTTGATACATTATATTTGATTCAAAGTTCTTGTTCGTTAATAATCTTTTTGAAAAGGATAATAAAGCAACGTGATTATAACTTACTGTAGATCTTTGACTTTACACATATATTCTGTAAGTAAACAATAATTAATATTACTTTAATATTCTTTAATTATTTCTTACTTAGATTTAAGTTAATTTGTTAAACATAAATTATAATAAAATTCCCAGTTTCAAAAAACTGTTCAATTGCTTAAGCGTTTACATTTGAAAATATTTTCTCCTCGTAGAATTCGAATAATAAATAAATAAATTACGTTCAATTAAAATCATTTAGAAATGGTTTTGTTTTTCATTTGGTTGTTTTGGAATGAGCTTTTTAGAATGTTAATTTAATTTAATACATAAAAACTTAATTAAAAATGATGTTTCAATAGATTTTTTCTAAACAAAATCACAGTAAGGATTGTTCAATCATAATACGTTCAAAACCGGCTGGTGGTCCATAATAAAAATTATCTAATATTATATCCAATATAGCACCGTCATCCACTAGAAACATTAAAAATTTAGATTAAAGTAATTCATTCGAAAATTATAGGAAAAAAAAAATAGTATTACCAAAAAGTGCAGGATATACACAGCCACGGATATTTAATACAGGCACTTCCAAATTTTTACCATTTAAATAAAAATTTAATTCAACGTGATCATATGCGATACCAATTGTATCACCCTCCTGTGGTATTAAATTATCTAAATTTGTAGTTTTATTAATTACATTATCATTATCATTTGTACCATTTATTGTATTATTCGTAATTAATTCATTTTTCTCATTTTTTAATTCGTATAATTGTTTATTATTATTTAAAATTATATTATCTGAATTCAAACACCAGGAATCTTTATCTGTACCACCTTTGGTTGCATTTAAATCTGTATCACGTGTTCCTAAACCAATTGACCAGTTACCACCTTGTTGTAATTTCACTTCAAAATATGATTTTGATTGTACCAGAGGAGCAGTTGCTAATACACCACCAGAGCCACAAACTCGTAATCCATTTTTAACAATAACAACTTCGTGACCTATGGAATTGAAATTATAATAAAATAAATTTTTCTTATAAAATATGTTATGATTATGCTAATTAGTTTTACCCATATGTGATGTGTCCAATTGTATTAGATTATCTTTTGTACGCAATGGAACACTTTGTGTCGTTAAAACACCATTAAAACAGTTTTTAATACAACAAAACATAATTATTTACTTATATATTACGTTATTTAATTATTTTTTTTAATTTTCTACTTTACTAAAAACAAAAAATAAATAATAAAAGATTGTGTAGGCTTATCAATATTTTGTTTGGGTTTTACTTGTTTGTTGCACCTTGTTGTAAATTATGAATGACAGTTATGTTTTTATTAAAAATGTGTATCAAATAGCTATGTATAAAACGCATGCGTTAAATTAAGTATTAATAAAAACAAAATGCAACAAATTTTAAATGCAATTTTAATTTTAATAAACTTTAAAATTGCCAGTATATGAAACTAAAACTACATATTCAACTTTACAACAATCAAAGTAAAAAAATAATTATAAACGTCAATATGGGAAATATAAATGAAGTTATCGTTTATCATTTACAAATTTTTATTTAAATTGTTGGCACAATTGTTTTTTCTTTTAATCATTTAAAACGCAAAAATAAAATAAACAAAGCAAAGAAAACCTAATAAATGTTTTAAATTTGTTTTTATTATTAACTATCAGTTCAATTGTATTGGTATAGTCTAGGTATTGTGCAATTTAAAGTTATTTGTTTTCGGCGACATTAGCGGCTTTTGTCATTTTTTTTTGTTTATGTTAAATAACAATTATATTATAAATATTAAAATTGAATAACAATTATATTTATCAATAATGGTATCAACACGTGGTATTAAATATAAATTTTGTGATGGTGAAAAAGTTTTGTGCTACGAACCTGACCCAACAAAAGCAAGAGTATTATATGACTCGAAGGTAAAAATAAGAAACAAAAAATATTTAGTTTATACAAACTCAATACGATGAAAAATTTCATGTACAAGAAAATAAAAAATAAAATTTACATTGATTATACAAACATAACCTCATTTCGTATTTATATATAAATTCATTATGTTATATATATAAGTAAAATAAAATTAATTTAATTATTTATTTATAATTTATTCATATTAATAAAATCAGGTCTTAGAAGTAGTCGAGACAAAAAATAAGCGGGGACGTAGACTTGTTGAATATTTAATACATTTTCAAGGGTGGAATCGATCATGGGATCGTCGTGTCAGTGAGGATTTTGTTTTAAAAGATACTGAGGAAAATCGTCAATTGCAACGTGATTTAGCTGATAAATCTCAATTACAATTGGGTGCGTATTTATATCGTAAAGATCGTCAGAAACGAATGCGAAAATCAAGTGGCGGTGGTTTTAGTGGGTGTAGTGGAAGCAGTGGTAATAATGTAGATTCAAAGTTATTACGTCATCGAGGTGGTTCATCCGAAGATGGGAGTTCATGTGGCACCAGTGGATATCGGGATGACGCAGATTATAATCAAATGGAAGGTAGTACTGTCAATTATTTTGATGGTACACAGAAATTAAATACACATTTTTTTTTCATATTTATTTAGATGGTGATACAGAATCTTATAGTAGTTCAGTAGAAAGCTGTTCAGATGAGGATCGTGTTTATATACAAATTAGTGAACGATTAAAACAATATTTAGATTTTGATTATAATATGATAACAAAAAATAATAAATTAATTAATTTACCTGCAAAGATACCTGTTGTTAGTATTATTAATTTATCTTATTTTACTTAAGTAGTATTATGGAGTTATTAATTTTTTATTTATTTATTTTAAGGTAACAATTTTAGAAAATTATGTAAAAAATTATTCCATCAAATTGATATGTGGTTTAAGTAAATATGACAGTAATATAATAAATATTAATAATAATAACAATATAAATAGCAGTAATAATACTTCTGTTAATAAAGATAATGTAAATAATTTAAAACAATCAAAACCGCAGCGTTATATTAAAATTGATAAAAAACTATTAAATAATTATAAGGAAATAAATAATTTAATAAATTTATGTAAAGAAATTGTCGATGGTATTCGTTTATATTTTGATTTTACATTAAAAAATTATTTATTATATAAACAAGAAATAGAACAAGCTAATTTTCTATTATCAGAAGAAAATTTGAAAAATTTCACATATATAACCTCTGAACAAATGTAAGATAGTATATTTGTATTAGATATTCTTAAAATAAATGAATTTGTTTATTTGTAGATCATTAGATTTATTAAAGTTTAAACAGGAGACACCGACGACACCAGTTGGATCTGAACTATCTGAATCGCAAGCAAGTTGTTCAGATTCAACGACACCAACAGTTTTAACAACAACGACAACAACTCCAACTACTGAGGACTGTTCAAGGCGTCGATTACGTTCGTATAAAGCAGAAGAAAGTGAATTTATTTTTGATATAAATGCAACGACAACATTACCCGGATCTTTAACAATAACCACTGGAAGTACAAGTTCTGGTGGATCAACACCACAAGCCTCTAATTTAAATGCATTACCAATAACAACCTTAAATTTACTGAAAACAATATTACCACTTAATATTGGTTTGACAAAACAATCAAAAGAAATTTTGGATAATATATTATTATGGAAATTGTTGCCCACAGATGCACCGCCAGAACCTTCAATGATTTATGGTGCAACTCATCTAGCTAGATTATTAGGTATTTTATTTTTAACATGATTACATTTGCGTTTTTATAAAATACATTTAATTTATGTTTCATTTTTTAGTAAAATTACCGGAATTTTTAAGTGCGTCTGCAATGACTGATGATAGACTAAAAATTTTGTTTAAGAATTTAGACTCTTTCATTGAGTAAGTAGAAATACGTTTATAAAATTATTATGAATTTGGTATAAGAGTTTTTTTTCTTCAACATAGATTTTTTGAAAGCCATAAGGAATGGTTCGGTGAACATAATTATAAAGATGCTCAACCACCAATAATTCAAGAAACAACATCAGTATTGGCTAATAACACCGCATCACCAAAACCAACAGAATATCCATCAATATCAACAAGTAGTACAGTAGATTCAAATAATTTTTTTGGTTTAGATGATTTTAAAAATGATAAAAACGATGACGCTGCTTTATTTAATCTCCAATCTACGAATATTAATGTTAATTAAGAAATAAATAATTAAACTGAATATTAATATGTAATTGTCATTAAGAAATGATCAGAGACATCTATTTTTAGATATTATAATTAATATATTAGTCAATACACAAACTTTTATTTTAATTCAGGATAAAAAATAAAATAAAACTTTAATTTTTTAATTAATTCTTTTATTTTTTAATAACATATTTATTTTTATAAAAAATATTTATAATTTTCATATTTTTTTTTTGTTATGTGTAAGTGTATGTATTTATTTATTCACTTTTTATTGGACAGAACTATTATTTTAACTTAATTAAATATAAAATAAATATGAAGTAAATTTCTACAAAGTAAAATCCATGTATAATTCAATTTGGCTGGATTTTTTTTTTATATTTTCGATTAAATCGTAGTTAGGAATATAATTATTAGAGCAAATGAATGAACATTTAAAAATCAAAAATACTTATCAAAAGCTAAAGCTTATTTGCATTTAAAAGGTAAAATGAAAAAAAAAAAATGTTATATATGTATGTATAAAAAAAAACGAACAGAGTGATCATAATTATTTGTAGTTATTTATGTTTATTACCCTGTTAAGCTAATCAATTAAACCGTTTAAACATTATACTAGATCATTTATACTAAAAAATTATGTTCGCTAGCCTTTCTTTTACACCTTACGTTACATTCAATTAACTATAAATTTAATACAAAAGCATTAATAAGTTATACAAAAATTCTATGCCTGATTGTTAGAAATAATGATAAAAATTATCATTATTTTTAATTTTTTATAATAATTTTTCACTATATAATTGTCTTTATTTATTTGTATCTAGTAAAGGCACAAACCTATAACTTTTTTTTTATATTATTTCCAAATAATTTCTACATAATTTTGATTCTTTATTTTCTTTTTATATAAATTACTAATCTTTTAAAAAATATATATTTATATATGTATTTCTTTTATATAATAACAACCATGTATAAGTTTATACATTTATAAGTCTCTATAGAAATGATTAAAATTGAAAATAAAAAAAAATTATTTAATTAAACACGATCACTCTGCTCCGTAATGTTTTGTAGGTAATATTTTTTATGAAATTATTTGTAAAGATATGAAAAAAAAAAAATAATTAAAAACTGCATGCTGTGTGACTATAAGTAAAAGAGAAATATTTCAATTAACAAGTGCATCTATCAGTATTTTTTCTATATTTATAAAAACATTTAAGTAATTTATTTGTATTTATTTTTTTTGGAAGTAAACAGGTTACTGTACTTATTTTAATTAAAAATAATAATTAGGTTTATTTGAGCGTGTGGCGTGTCATTCAACAGTAACATAATTATCATTACTTTTACCGTATTATTTTTAAAAGTTTATGAGGATTAATAGTGTGCCAAATCTAATGATTCTTTTAAAAGGCTTTCGCTGATCTTTTATAAATTAAATATCTCTTCTAGACACTTTCAATTAGGTATTGTTTATTGTTCCGTTAAAAATGTAACGATGTGCGGTTTTTCTTACATATTTATGTCTTATTTTCATTTTTATCAACTTTATTTGGCACCTTTTCTGTCTAGAACATAAAATATCGCCACTTCAGTAATAGTACGTGTTTCAGCCCAATAGAGCATTTAAGTGATTGATTCTTCTTTGGAAATGGTCAACAATGTTAAATAAGTAAACACAGTAGTACGGCAAATAGATTGATATAAAAGACTACGAATTGACAACTCTTAAAATATTCAGGATTTTTTTTTTAAATTATAAAAAGCACAATTATTAAAGGAAAATTTTACAAAAAAAAGGAAACATCCTTATTAAAAATAAAACAAATAAGAGCGAAGCACATTTATCTGTGATACATAGAAAAAAAATAAAGAAAAAAAATAATAACGGTGCAAGAAGCACTTTACGAATATCCATTTCTTAGTATAATTTCTTAAAAGCTCGCTTGCATAATAAATTAACAGTTAAATAATTAACTAAAAAAAAAAAAAATTATGAAAACTGAAAATAAATGAGAAAAACAAAAATAAAATCAAACTTTTTAAATAAAAAACGAAAAAAATAAAATTATTTATTAAAATGTAAAAAAAAAAAAAATCAACAAACAATAATAAAATAAACAAAATAATAAAATAATTAATTACTTATTAAAAATATAATTTTTTTTTTTTGTTTCTTATAATAATATTATTAATTTTTTTTTTAGTATTGTTAGTTTGGTATGAGAACTTAAACTAGAGCTTTTTTTTTCGTGTAATTTCCTTTAAATTTTATAATTTTTTATGTTTTTTTTTTTTAAGCGTGTTAATTATTTTCCATTATAATTATTTATTTGGATTAATTTTTTAATAATAATTTAAATAAAATTTGAAATAATAATAAAAATAATAAAAAAAAAAATATTTTTCTTTTTAATTTGATTCTTAAAAATTATTTGTCTTGGTTTTTACTGGGAGAATTTTTGTTTTATTTTTTTTAATTGGACACCACATTAATTAACACTCCCTGTGTTTTAGTTAATATTATATCAATTTAGCACCAATGACATTTTTGTGTTTTTTTGGTATTTTGTTCACTACGTCGTTATAAACAAACAAAAATGACATCTATTTATTTATTTTCTTTTTTCTTTATATTAAAATTAAAATAATAACGTAAATAAAATGAAATTAATTTATAAATTGTGCTACGTATTTTCGAATGAAAAATAATATATAAAAATAGAAAATATATATTTAATTTTAATTAAGTACAGTCGATTTGAAGTGATTAAAAGATAAAACTTAATTATCTGCGAAAAAGTTAGTTGATTTTATAAGAAAAAAATAAAATTGATTTTTTTTTTTCGTATTTATATTTATTTACTTTTAATCGTTTGAGCAGTTTTCGTTGCACTAGCAGCGGTTGGCCGCATAAAACCACTCACACGTGTCGTCGTAGTTGTATGCTTAGGTTGTGCCGGTACAACAACCGATTGTGATGATTGCCCCTTACTGATTGTAGTGCCATTTGCCAAATTACGTCTGCTCGATGTTAATAATGCAGAAGTAGAAGCGGAATGTTGTTTATTTGCAATCATGCGGGGGGCTCCAATACCAGTTATTGTTGCTGTTGTCGCTGATTTTTGTGGTAATTGTTGGTTTTCTTTAAAACTAGGACTTGACGTTACTTGTTGAGTATTTTTTGTTAAATTTTGTGGACGGCGTATTGGTGTATTGGGTGCAGTTGGTCCAATACTTGAACCACTGGAACTACTTCGACTGGCTGGAATTCGACCAGAGATGGTTGCTGTAGTTGTTACTGTTTTATTTTGTAATGTTAACGGTTTCTTGCTGGGCGACACTGGTTGAGTTAATTTAAGAGGAACACGTCTAATAACTGTGTTTGTAGAAATGCCACTATTCAATGAAGAACGAGAACTTCGAAGGCTAGTACGAGAACCACTTCTTTCTACATCGTTGGCGATATTTCTACGTGAATTTGCGACTTCTAGATTATTTGCAGGAACAGAGTTTGATGTCACTATGCGCATTGACCCAGCACGGCGAGGAAGTGCATTGTTTCTAATATGTTGCTGTGCATTTGGTGATGATGCTATTGGTGGTCCATTTGTATTACGCATCGATTTACTTCTTTCCAACACTTGCTGTTGACGAGCCAAATTTTGCAATTGCGAAGTGCTTTTCGTAGAACTACGTTTTGAAAATGGAATTGTTGAACCACCACTACTTTGTTTAGTGGTTGCTATTGATTTTATTTTGTTTCCGGACACTGTTTTATCATTGGCTATTTCATTGCAAGATGAGGTTGTACTGTCTTTTCCATGGGACGGAGTATCGGATACTAAACTTTGTGTCTCTTCAAAACCTTCGTCGTTATTTAATTCATGATTATTAGTAGATTTCACTGACGGCTGCTGTTGCGGTAATGCCAACAGTTTTTGTTGCAACTGCTGCTCCTGAGGGAATTCCTTAATAATCTCTCGTGGTGGACTCCAAACACGTTCTGGTGTTTCTGTAGGTGATTTTAAATTTCGTATGGCTTCACGTACATCCTCTTGATTAATTGAACTTATATTACGTCCAATTTTACCTAATCGTGCTTTACTACTGTTGTTTGTGTTCATATTATTGTTATTTAAACGATTTTTATCCTCTTCCATCTTATCCAGTGTTTTATTTGTGTCTGGACTAATCTCAATAGCATTATCATTGTGTATTTTTCTATTGATCGTTTGACCATTTTCCTCTTGTTTATTCGATTTATTTAAGTGATATGATGTTTGCTGTTGGATATCGGCAACCAATTCGGGCGATGTTAAATTTCTATCCTCGGCGCCACTACTGTAATCGGTTGGACGCCGATAACGGCGTGTTCGACGTGCCGACGAATATCTATCAAACAGTCCATCATTCTCATCTGTATGCTCCTGTAAATTAGTTTGTTGGTTTGATTGTGTGCAAGTCGATGTACCATTACTTGTAGAATTTATAAAATTCAGAACATCATCCTCTTTGTTATGCGCTCGTAAAGCACCATTTAACTTACGACATGGAGTCTTAATACTTATAATCGTATTATTACTATTGTTTATATTTTTACGCGTAACTGGCGGTGTTTCAATATTTTCGGAATCAATTTCAATTTTATTTTTATTATTATTATTATTTAAATAAACTAACGATTTTTTATTATTATTATCGGGACTAGTAATGTAAATTGATTGTTTATTTATTGATGAGCTATCAACTACTGTTGTGGTTGCTGTTTTCTGTGGTTCTGGTTTTATATAAACTGAATTTTGTTGTTCCTGCGTCTTTGAGGGAGTTGTTACTGTGGTTGGGGAGTTATTATTTGTTAAATTTATATTTCCTGTTTGTGTCGTTATGTCATCAGATGGTCGCCTTATGTAAATATGCAAACGATCGGAAGCACCACGACCACCTAATTTTTGAATAACACTTTTGCGACGGTCTTCCTCAATGATTGAATGTAACGCTGAAGCACTTGGTGCCACGGTACTTTGTGGTGATGATGGCGTTATTATTGGATTAACATTATCGCCGGAACGCTGATATCTTGTTCTTCGCGATTTATTTTCGACCTCCTCTGTACTATTCGGTACATTAAGGTTTGATTTACGCCAGGCTGATTTGTCACGTTCATTGGCATGAATTTGTGCATCTGAATAGCAACCAAATAAGTTGAAATAATTAATATAATTAAATAATAATAAAAATATTTTAAATAACCTTCAATCGCTTCAATTGTTCCTACAATATCTGTGTTTTCTAGTTGAGAAGATGGTTTCCAATCGGGATAGACACGACGATATGATTCTGGATATGTTGATGTTGCTGTTATTGTCGTTCCTGTTGTTTTTTCTTCTGGCAATGGATCTAATTTACTTCTTTCATTTTCTATTTTGACAATAAAAGAAAGCCGTTAGCATAAATATAATTGTTATAAAAAAATCTTGATTACCAACCTGAATCATTTTCAAAAGAACGTCGATTATTTGAGTATCGTCTTGTACGGCGCCTTATGTCATCACCACTCGCTGATATTTGTTGTCTAGTATCATTTTGTTCGTTGGATTTTAACCACGATTCAATTTGCTGTTGCCATTCACGGGAAACTCTTTATTATTATAAAAATAAATAAATTAATGAAAATATTTAAATAATTAAAATAGAAATGTATGTTTATAAATTTTTTATACTTTGGTTTATTTTCATCGCCAGGCAGTGGCTTTACTTCAGCTAATGGTGATGGTGAACTAGGTCTTTCCCGATCAGCACCAAAATCAATATTTAGTAAATCGGGTCTCTTTTTATTTGGAGTACCGGTGCGGCCACGACGTGCCCAAGAACGATCTAAACTTCCGTAAGATTGTGTTTTTCTTTCTCTGGTACCGCTATCATGACCCGACGATCTTAAGAAATCCATTAAACTGCCCTCATCCTCTTCAGATAATACTCGACTGCGTCTTCGGCGCAGACTGCCATTAGGTGTTATATCTGGGGATGCACCCTCATCTCGTAACACTGTGGACTCTCCGTTACTATTAAACGATCCTATTCGTCTACGATTCATTGCTGGACTACCACGAATGTCAAAATGAGATGTTTCTAACATAAAATTGCTTTCAGAATCCGACACTGGTGTTCCAGCTTGACTCACTACAATAATATTATTTGTTTTGTTATTTGATTAAGTTTTTAACAGCAGAAGAATTATAAATACTTACATTGACGCTTTTTATTTGCCAATTGTTCTTCCCTTTGCTTCCTACGTAACGTCACTTGTTCCTCTTGCAACTTACGACGTTTGTTTTCTTGGACGGCTTGACGAAATTTCTCACAAAAATTGTGAAATATTTTGAAACATTCTTCTAATTTAAATGAGGCCGGATCTTCACAAAAGAATTCCGATAGTTGTAAACGAAGTTTATCGATCTCTTTCATTCCTTGCTTTAATATATTAACTTCACTTTCTGACTGTACTAAAAATTCCAACATTTGTTGTTTAATATCATCTTCAGTTGTAGGCATATTTATTTGTTTATAAATTTTTTTTATTCTATTATCTAATGCAACTATTTCATTATTGATTTGCTCCACAGTTGTTCTGAAATTAAGAATTTTCGTTTTTTATTTTATTTGTTTTATTATAAAAATTAAATTAAAAATTACTTTGAAGCATTTTCCATATTTGTTAATTGTTCAGGAAATTTCAATAAGTCTGCTTTACATTTTTCAGCCTGTAGGGCAACATAATGAATTAAATTCATTCCCGGTTTGTTTGCCCGAATGTCAGTTAGTTTTTGCAATGATGATAATTTAACACCGGCCGCATTACCAGCATAACCACCAGAATTTAAGAAATTACCAGCCACCACAACCATATACAAAACTTCTTGCAATAATTTATTGGTCATTAAATCTTCGCCAGCATAAAGCATTGCATTAATACAAGGTTCTAAGTAGCTTAAATTTGTTGCGAATTCCTCTTTTAACAGCATACTCTCTATCCGTAATTTGTAATTAGGCACCTGCATCAATTGTAATAAAAATTTCTCAGCATTTCCTAGTCGATTTTTGTCACCATCGAATGTCCGTAACATATCTAATTCATCAACTTCTGGTAATATTTTCAATAGGCCACGTAATTTTTCAGCACCAATATCATCATGCTCACCATCTTTGATCAACTGTATTATATCATCATTTGAACTACGAAATTGTTTAAGGAAAATATTCACATTAAGACTTCGTTTTCCATCGAGAAGTGTTATCTGGAAAAGGTTTTAATAATAAATTGAATACAGCCCGTAAACGTTTTTAAACTCAAAATACCAACCTCACTATTTTCCTTTTTAGATTTTCTTTCAAGTGTGTCATATCCACCACCATTGTAAGCAGAACCTGAAACGTTTCCACTTCCAGAGCCAGAACTATTGTTATTGTTGCCTGTACCACCATCTCTTCCTAATTTTGGTGATCCTTGATTGCTTTGTATCGCTTGCTGACAGAATAGGCCTTCCATTTCAGCCCAATCTAAATCTGCTTTTGGACTGTTTTGGTGAGAATCTGCTACTATTGACCATATGTTATATTTTCCCATTACTTTATTCGGTGGAATTTTATTCCAATTTATTGTTTTCATTTTAGTTTTTGGAACTGGTGTCTCTTGTTGAGGAAGCAATTTTCCTGGCTCGGATGTTATTTCTGGTGTTTTTGGCCGATTCGTTGTTTCATTTGTGGATAACAGATGCGGCGCAGGTGGTGCCGGTGGCGCAGGAGGTTGAGAGCTACCGCTAGCGGAACCACCATTTCCAATATACATTGGTGGTGGCGGAGGTGGTGCCGCAGATGGTGGAGGAGGTGGTGGTGGCGGTGCCGGCGGGCCGCCAGTTGCAAATGCCGGCGCTGGTGGCGGTATTCCAGGCGTTGTGGGTACTAAAGATTGCTTCCGTCCTGGACTCGTTGTATCTCCACGACAATGTGGACACGTAAACTTTTGCACACTTGGAGCACGTAATAGTCGCGTGGAATCTTCACGATTCTCTAGCAATGTCGCTCTATGTACTAGGGTCTCAGTTGTATCCCAAATAATATCGCTTATTGGTTCCTTAGGATCAACACGCAGCAAATGTTGTAATATACTAAGGAAGGGGATCTCCTGTGGCGTATCTGCCACTTGGCGCAATATCGCATAGAAGACATCAAGATGTGAACTTAAGTTGATACCATCTGGCCCTTGGAGCGTCTGCGCCTCGTCGCATTCCCTTTGTTCGTCGAATACGTCCAGTTGCACAACAATATCTGGCACGTTCGATGCAGTTCGTCTTCAATAAATAAATAAAATATTATTTCAATTAATTTATTTACCATCAATTTGTCACAGTATATATATGACTTACAAATTGTTTTGTTAATTATTTAAAAAAAAAAACAAATTAACTTAAAAAAAAATATATAAACAAAAAAAAAAAACACAACAAAATTCTAATTTCGCTTTTGTTTAATAATTAATAATTTTTTGTTATTTTAATTACAATAATAACAACCTTTGACATATAATTAAGGGTTTCGTGTATTGTTTGCCTCTACGTCACAATGCATATGCAAATTATTATTAAAAACACAAAAATCTTATTACGCTCATTAAGAAAAAATATTAACAAAAATAAATTAAAACTTAATTTTGTTTATTGCAGCAATTATTTGCCGAAAACTAATAATAATCATCGTAAGCCACTTTAAAAAACACACACACACTCATAATTTTACCTCATCAACAAATATATAATCTTCTCACTTGTGATTATTTTCATTAGGTTATCACAGTAATAATTATTATAAATTAAAAAATAATAGAAGCTTGACACGGAAGCAACGATTAGTTAAAGGGAAGAAAAAAATATATATTTATGCAAAGTAATTGTCTTATGTAAGTAAATATAAAACGCGTGAAGTACTACAATATAATGAAGCAAAATGAAGAAACATAAATTGCATTAGAGAAAAAAGAAAATTGTTTATGTAAAAAAAAATTCTTTTCGCGTGTTTATCAAATATTTTAGCATAAATTATTAATAATAATAGTAATAATAGTAATAATAACAATAATAACAATCACAACACTTAAAATTAAACATAAAAGACGTGAACAAGCAACGTTGACAACGACAACTAGGCGAATATAAATAAATTTATTATGTTTTATTAATTTTCATTATGATTGCCTAAATTTAAGGAGAATTTTTTTATTTTTTGAATTGAGTAGAGCAGTAGTGAAAAAACAAATGAAAAAAAAACACATTTTTATAGCGAAAGCACGCAGAGCTTACATAACTGAGCACGTGCTGCGCAAGTTTTTGACCTACTGCAATACACAAGTTCATGCTGAATTTTAAATTATTTTTATAAAAATTTTTCTAATATTTATTATTATATTTTAATTATTACATAAGGTAAAAAGTATTAAGGTACATTTAAAAGTATAAATAATAATAATAAACATTTTACTCTGTCTGTATCTGCCATGTGTCAAAATATCATTTCCAACCTCAATATACAAAATTAGAGGGTGTGCCATATTTTTATTATGCAAAGTAAACAAAAATTGACTACCAAACTGACTCGGTTTGACTAAATTTAACAGAATGGTGAAAAAGATTTGCAAGAAATTCGATATAAAAATTAATTTTTTTGTTATTAATTATTAATTTAATTAAATTAAATAGAAATAACGAGTTTTTTTTTTTAAATAAATTATTTTTAATTAAAATCACTTTAAAACGAAATGTCACTATAAACAGTTTGTGGATGATTTAATTTGAAAAAGAAAAAAAGATTCAATCAACTAGATAATCGTTTGTTGATTAAACTGCCGATTGTATAATATTACATCTTTTGATTCTATTATTTACATTTGCATAATTTATAATTAAATATATAGCTTGTTGTTAGACGTTAAAACCACAAAAATGTTGTAATTATAATTAAATTTTTTCTACCTTTCATTCATTCATTCATTCACAATTTAATTTTATTGTTTAAATTTGAATAAAGATCTTTATAATAACTTTTTTTTTATTATTATTATAATTATAAATTTGCAAATCGGAGAACAAGTGAAGTAAATAAAAGAAAACCGCAAAAATATGAAGATTTATTCACGATAAAAAAGAAGTAAAATTCCATTCAGGTTTTAACTACTTTTAGTTAGTTAAATTTAAAAAAAAAATATATATATAAAAAATTCTTTATTAATTCGATTTTCACTTTCAATTATACATATTAATTTTTCATAAAAAAAAAGAAAAATTTATAAGCTTGTTGTTTAATAAATAATTTGTAGTTTGATTTTTTCTTAAGTAAAAAAAAAAATAATAATAAAATTAACAAAACAACATACCTGAGATTACTTAAAACTGGTAAAAGGTTTAAGCCTGTAAATAAAATCAGAAAAAAATTAAGGTAATAAAATAACACTTATAATATATTTTATTTTTTTGTGAATTTTAAAATTCCATTAAAAATAATTTAAATAAAATATTTATTTAGCATTTTTTTTTTTGTATTTTATTTGTTTCTCTCACTTTTTGTACGCGATTAATCCGCTAAAATTGCAATAATTCTTTTTCTGTTTTTTAAATTTAAATTTTATGTAAATATTTGTGCTTTTTAATTTTTTTTTGTGTTGTTAAAGTCAAGTGATTTTCAGTGATGTATGTAAATGTTAATTGAAAATATATTTTAAGAAAAATATTAAAACTTTGAAACAAGATTGTACGATTTTAGCGGGTTATTAGACTATTTAAAAAAATAAAAAAACCGTTTTTAATAAAAAATATAAAAATATTTAAAGTTATTTCAAGGTTGTATGCATTTAATAAATTAAACTTACCTATAAATTCATTTCGTATCCTTATTCTATTATGTAAATTCGATTCTGATATAATAATACAATTAATAAATGCTAGTAATGCTGCTTGATATTCAATAATTGTTGTACTGATTAGCTCATCAATAACAATTTTAAAGCGGTAGCGTTCCTCTTTGAGATTCTATTATAATAAAGAAAATTGGGAAAAATTTAATTTTTGTTAATTTAATTAACAAAGAACAAAGAGTTTTACCTTAAAATGTTCTAATATTTCTAATGTTCTATTATATCCGTCTTTACTGTACGCACACAATGCTGATAATAATTCAAATACTTGTTTTTTCACTGTATAATTATGAGAATCCAATGCTGCACCTAATTTACTAACATATTCGCGACTTTCCACAATATAATCCAGACGACTACGGGATGAATCCATTATCATTTTTAGACTTTACTTATGTAAATTTGAATGAAATTTACTAATATATTGAAGACATCTCGATAAACTTGTATATTTAATTATAAATTAATAATTAAAAATAAGTATATAATTTCGTTTTAATATTCGAAGGTTTTCATTTCTGCGAATTGATAAAGAAAAAAAAATTAATAAGATTTTTTGAATAAAATATTGTTGTTGTTGTTTAAAAATCGTAAAGTGTTTATATTGTATTTTTGTAAACAAATCGACACAAGTCAGGATGGCCGAGTGGTCTAAGGCGCTGCGTTCAGGTCGCAGTCCACTTCTGTGGGCGTGGGTTCGAATCCCACTTCTGACACAATTTTTTTTTGTTATTTTTTTTATTTTTTTTTGTTATTTTTTTTATTTTTTTTAAACATTCTTTGTGTATGCTATTGATACTAATTATCAATTGGTATTAACTTGATAATTATGATTATTAGTACGGAAAATAAAATCATTTTACAAGAGAAATAAATATCAATGTATAAAAATTTTATTTAATTAATTTAAAAATAGATTGTTTGTTTTTTTAATTTTAATTATTAAACTTTAATGTTGCGTGACTTTAATCAAGTAGATTAAGTGATAGAAAAAAAATCATAAAACTTTGAATATTAAAACCAATTAGACTATTTAGAGTAAGTAAACGTATTCTCTGTTGTTAATTAACAGTTTTATATAAACGAAGAGTGGTTTTGTCGTTAATTAAACTATTTTGTAATAATAATAATTAATCAATATTAAAGCAAAAAAGATGTTAACTTAGCATCTTAACCGTCTTTTAGCACACAATCCAAGCAAAAGTTAATAAATTAGTCAAAAAAATCTTCTTCTTTGTTAAATATAAAAGTAATTAAAAACATGTTTTACCAAATGTTAAGTTGTTGTTTCTATAATTTAGCGACCACAACGAAAGTAAAAACGAAGAAAAGAAATTTTATTTAGATAAAAATTTATTTGCATAAAAACAAGAAAATAAAAACCAAACTGATATGACCATGATTTCGGCATTTCTTTTGTGTAATTTTTTTTTTCATTTTATTTTATTTAATTTGAATATTATTTTTTTTTTTTTGTACATATTTATTTAGCAATTTAATAATTTTTTTTTTTGTTTAAAAAATTTCAGTTTATTTATTTAAAAAATATATTTATTTTCCTTTGTTTAACGTATATTACGTTGGCGCCAAAATAATTTGCTATAAGCTGTTATGTTTTTTTTTTTTTCGTTTCTTAATATTCCAATATATTAATTATTTTAATTTTTTGACGTAATTATTATAGAAAATTTTATACATCCATTTTCTGATTTATTTAATTATAGCATTTGACATGTTTTAGATTAAAAAATTAAGTTTTTATTGTGTGTAGTTTAACTGTGCAATTCTGCTGTTACAAAAGCAACAGTAGAATTTAGCGAACACCAGTCAACCTTTTTAATGTGTTAAATCATAGCTAAAATTATAATATTTTTATAAAATTTAATAAACCACAGATACTTAATTTATAATAGTAAATTGAAATTATTTAGCAAGATCCTAGTTTTATATTAAAAAGAATTAACTGCGTCAGTCGTTAATATCATCCAGGGCGGTAATATTCAGGCTGTTAATATTATTACTAGTATTATTCTTAAGATTAAACAAAAAAATCCTTTAGGAATTATACCAATTAAAAGGACAGATTTTAAAGTGTCTTAAAAACAAATAAAGATTGCTAATATTATAATTATTGTTCGGCCAAAGTAGCACCGTGGTAAACACAACCTTATTTGGCACTGTAAAATAGAGTTTCTAAGTTAGTGTTACTAATATTTTAGTTAAATATGATTCCTTTGTCATGTTAAAGAGCACCATTACGGATTTAGTAACACCAGAACTAGTACCTTAGTAAATATAACAGTTGAGAGCATTGCTAAATTTATTTCCATACAATGTAAACGTTTATCTTTCTTATTTTTTAAAATTTGAATCACCAATTAATCTAACATTATCTCTCTTTACTTTATTTAAAACTTGTTCTCTCTATGATATGGACTTTTCCCTTTAAATGTATTTAGTACAGGTGTACTTTACAGTTTAAATAAAATCACTGATTAACGCGTTTAAAATTGTAAAAAAGTAATAAAATTTTTCCATTTATAATAAAATAAACACTTAAAGGTAAAATTGTATAATAATAATGTAAAATGATTAAAATCAATTATTCAACTGCAACGATATGTAATAAAATTCAGTGTAAAAGCAACAGAAAAAAAATACCGACGACTCATGTTAAATATAATTAAAATTAGTTAATTTATAAAGAAATTTTTCATACATATTAAATTCTGCATATGTTAATGATTACCGTATTAGTCAAGCACGTTCCTGAATTCTTAATAAATTGAATTATAATTATTTATTTTTAAATAAATAAAATACATTTTTTTTAGTTTAATTTATGTGTTCAAAAGATACATATGACAAAATTAATTTACATCGGGTCCGAAGATAATTTATTTAAATGTTGTTCGATGAAAAATTTATTTTGTGGAAAAAACAAAGACGAATAAAAAGAAGTAATGATTAATTTAAATCGTTTTTGTTTAAATTCTGTACATGATTATATGTTGTTATGTCACTTTTGATTATTTTTACATATTTAACATGAAAATGTGACAATATGCCTGAATCATATGGATTACAAGTAAATTTATGTAAATTTTGTAAAAGTCTTTAATACCTGTTTTTGTTTTATTTGCCATAATATTTTTTTGTGCTTTGCTTCAAATTAATCTAATACTTTGGCTTTATTAACAAAAAAAAAATTAGTTCATTAAATATTTGATTGAGTGACAACATTATGTTTAATCATTAAGTAATACATAAGCTTTATAAACATAATATTTTACCAATAATAAAACCAAAATGCATGAACAAAAAATATTATTACTTGGAATACTTTGAATAGTTTTTAAGCCGTGTAATAAAATAATTAAACAATTAACAAAAAATATAAACAACGAAAACGATACGTCATTATATTTAATTCGCCTACAATATATATAAAAAATACTAATTTAAATAATTTAACAAAAAATACGAAGAAGAAGACGAACAACAAGCCTAAACATATTGCGACAGAACTTCACAATAAATTATTGAATAAAAATATTATTTTGTGTTTATTTTCAAAAAATTAATTATTAATGCAAAAGGCGCAAAAATATTACAAAACTATTATTTATTATTGATTTATGTAATTGTATACTTGGAGCATTTTTGTTTATCAAAGGAAAAAAAAAATTCATTTTGTCAAAAGACCATAAGTTGATTTATGCAAATTTTGTTATTAAAACTAAACTTTTTTGTTAGATACTAAATACACAATTCAGTGTTATCATTAAACTATGTAAGTATTGAAATAATAATAAATAAATAAATTAAAATGAGTAACTCACATTCTGAATAAATAAAAATTAAATAATTATGCCTGTTTCATAAATAAAAAAAATCAATAAACAGTAAAATGCTATAAAAAAAACTGTGAAAATTGTAAGTCATTAACGCAGTAATTTCAAATGACTTGCCCATATCTACAGGTGTGAATATGATTTAAATAATTGTTAAATGTTGAAATGATATTTTAGGTAACAAATATACTCATGAAATAAATTTAAAGCTGTTGCCATGATAAATTTTTATTAAAAATAGAAAACAATATTAGGATATAATAATTAGAATCTTTGAACGGTGATCGTACTTCGATGGGTATTCTGTATAGCAATAAGCATAAGAGAAAATAATTCAGTTTTGCAGGTTATCCTCTTGCTTTAAGAACATTTTATGAAAATCTATTTCTAGACCCTCAGACAAGAGTTTTATAAATGTCTACAACAGTGTGAGACAAAATCATATCAAAAAGATTTTATTATTCCTTCACAAATTCGAGTCTAAAGACAAAAGCACAATTCAATTAAATAAGATGCCTCTATCAAGCACTTTAAATGCAAATAAAACACTTAAACAAAAAAAGCACAAATTTTCTTAATTTATCGTTTAAATTTGAGAAAAACAAGAAAAAAACTATTTAAACTGAAACAAACCAAAACAAAATTGAAATGTATTCGCAAAAAACAAATAAACACACCGGAAATACCGTTCTTTTATTATTTTGTTGATTTTATTTTTCTTAAAATTGTTTTTTAACCACAAAAAAAGAGAAAAAAACAACAATAATTAGCATAAATTGTGTATTTTTTTCTTTAAAATTTAATACCATTCTTGACATCTTTTAATTGTCAAAACCAAAATAATAGCAATAAAATGTAAATATGCGTTAGTTCGTATTATATTTAAGTATACATACTTTTTTATGTTTTGTTTTGTTTTGTTTTTTAGTGACAAATTTAAGTTGTTATCTGTATTGTGTGTGTGCGTGTTATTTTTCTAAAGATTAAAAGATTAAAATCATTAACGATTATTTCATTTTTAATTATGTTTTCGATTTTAAGATTTATTTGACTTTGGTTTAACTTTATTTAATATGACATAGTTGAGTATTAGCACTTAATTATACAACGAATTTTAATCCGTCTTTATTGATATTCTACGTTGATTTAAAATGTTTTAGAGGTTTTTTTATTTACAATTTTTTTTCTAAATGTATTCATATAAGCATATTAGCACTTAAGTATTATCAATTTAATTGTTTAGATACTGCGTTTTGTTTATTTAATTGTTACTTAATAATCCATTAATTACGGAATATATACTTAAGAAATATTTAGTATACTAATAATCATTAAAGTAAATAAAAATGATCAAAATAACTATTTAAAAGAAGCTAAATCTTTTATAAAAAATAGCATTAACGAATGTAATTTTAGGTAATCATATCAATTCTGTGTAGCAAAATACAGAGGCGACCTTTAAAGCGAATAAAATAAATAAAGATACTTAAATATTTAAATAAATAATTAAAGTTTATACTGTCATTAACTACTGTACTTGATTTGAAAAAATACGAAATTTTTGTACAAACTACGCATATTAATGAAGAAGCTATATTTACACTTTATTATTTTATTTTTATTTACTTGTCATAAGTGACTAAAGATGAGTGACTTAAATAATATTAATAATTAAATAAATTGAAATTTTATGTATTTCTTTAATCAAGTGCCACTTTCATCGAAAATTACCAATACTTTTTATTTTTATTATTTATTTTTTTGTATATTTATATTAATTATTATCAATGCTTTTATATTATTATTATTATTATTATTTTTAATAGTTTTATTTCGTCTTCTTCTTTTTTTCTCTTTCAACTACTTAACCTAAATTTCTATGCGTTGCATTTAATTCTTTTATTTTGTTTATGTTATATCTGTTATAAATATTCTTTTATTATTTTTATTTACATAACTTTGATTGTTTGTTTTGGTTATTGGTTGTTTTTCAATCAGTGAAACATAATTCTTTGGTTTCTTTTCTATTATTAATAACTTTTTTAGACAATAAACAATCTTTGATAATTTTCTGTTTGTACAAAATGTAAATAAAGTGAAGAATGTATCACATGGATTTTTTTATTTATTTATTAAAATTAGGAGAAATTTGTTTAAAAAAAAACCACTTCAATTTACATAGTTTAAATATAATATTCGGAAAAATAGTAATGACAAGCACTGTTTCATAATAAGTGAACCATTGGCAAATGTAAATCTTCATTATAAGTGACCTTTAAATGGGATAGCCTTAATGTAAATTAATTAATAATATTAAAATAGCAATGAAATGATTGATTTATTATTAAACATAGAAAATACATTATAAATAAAGGTGTCAAAATAATCAAAAATAATACTCAAAGCAGACGTTTATTGCAGGTATACCGAAATTGAGGATCGTGATCACAAGACTTGATAGACAAGTAGCTCGTAATAATGTTTTTATTGGCCCCGGAAAAATACAATATAACTGCATTATGCATCGATCATTGTTCATATTTGATGGCCCGCATGATTTATTTTTAATATTTATAAAATTACCTGTATTCTAAATAGCAGGATATGCCAATCGAATATGCTAATCGAATAAGGTAGAAGTTGGTTTATAGCTAACTATAGTTGCAATTAGAGAGTTTAAATTGCATATCTCTTGATTATTGATGTTTTTATATTAAGATTTTACATAAAACTGATGCAAAAAACCTAAAAAATTTAACAAATATTCGTACAATTATAATGAATGGTAAAAAAACAACACACAGTGAGGTCTTCCTTATTTGATAAAACAAATCAAGCAAAAAAAAAAAAAAATAAAAAGAAAGTAAGTTAATTATTTATTTCAAGGAGAACAATAGCAATGAAGAATATTAACCTACAGAACACAACCTTAATAACCTAAACAAATGGCATTATTATTTTTATTATTTCCGCAATAAATTAAAATGTCTGATTACTTTGTGTTTTTCACAGAGAAGTAACTTTTCGGTTTCCATAGAATAATTAAAAATAACAAACACACGTCGTGTAATAGATTTGGAAGCATTAATTTACGTTGCTAATTTTTTTTTTTAAACAAATTATAACAATACATAAATAATGCGAAAATTAGTGACGCTTCTATAATAAGTGGATAAGTATTTTTGTATGTTTTGTTTGTTTTTATTGTAAAAACAGCAAAAGCTTTAAAACAAATTGATAAAAATAATAATAATAAATAAATAACGAAACATAATTTACCTTTAATAAATAAAGTGACATGTTTTCTGTTTTTAAATTTATTTTTTTTACTATATCATTTCATAAGAGCCTTTATTTATTATTATTATTATTTTTTATAAAATTTAGAAGAGAAACATAAATGTATATTGCCACACGCCCGGCAAATAATCAAACGACAACCCAAAAATAATAAAAAAAAAAAATTTAGAGATAATAATTTTAATAAATAATAAAAAAAAATTCATCATTTTTTTTTAATTTATTTATTTATTACAAATAGATTATTGATGATTCATTAAAATTATTATTTTAATCAATTTTTTTATTAATTTTTAATTATTTGAAAAAAAAATTTGCCTTTTAAGCTAATTAGTTAGGTAAATTACATGACACTAGTATTATCAAGTAATAAATAGTAAAAATTCGCACTGAAAAGACGCAATGAAAAAATGAATAAATAATGAAATAAAATAAAAAACAAAAATAAATACAATAGAAAAGTTAACGAAATAAAAAATTAATTAATTAAAGAATGATAATTTTATTATTATTTTTTTTTTTAAATAAATTATGGTCATGAATTTTATATATATAAATATGTAGAGACTATTAACACCGTCAAACGTCATTGAATGTGTTTTTATTATTTAAATTTGTGGTGCTAATGTCACGCTGTTTGTGTTTTTAAACTTTTTCTGATTCCGTTTTAAGGAGAGGCGTTATTTTTATTTTTTTTTTGTAATTCAAATAAAACTAGCAAACAGACAAATTGAACAAAACAAAAAAAAAAAAAAACAATCACATATCCGGTGGCAGTGAATGACGTGCACCTTAAATAAAATAATAAATAATAAACATTGTATTGCTTTTAAATGAAAATCGTTTCTCTAAAATCAAATAAACAAATGTTAAGACATAGAAATTGAAAAAATAAATCTGCAACAAAGTTATAATTTAAAACGGATACAGATACTATTTTAAGTGCAAAAAAAAGCATCAAAAACTCACGCCCCAAACTTTTAATAACATAACTCATGCAAAGAAATTCATATCTAAATCACATTTTTACTTCTTATTTAAATCAATATTATACAATTTAAGCCGCAATAAAATCCATAAAAGAAAAAACTTTAAGTGCAACTTAATAAAAACAAGTGAATAAAAATTAAAAACCAATAAATTTAATTAAAAAAATAAAAAAGAAATTAATATAAATTAACTAAATAATAAAAACAAATAATAAAAATTAGATGATGACAGTTTATTCAGTGTCTTGAAAAGATATATGAAAATTAAAAAAAAAAAAAAAAAAGAGAAAAGCCCACAGGTTTACGAGAAATTATGTAATTTCAATCAAATAAAAGACTAAGCTAATTTTTATTTATTAAAATCAGATTAATTTAAATATTATTGAAAGTGTGTATACGTTATATACGCAATCATAAATAACATATAGTGGCAACTGTGCATGTTGCTTCGTTTAGCTATAATGACGACATAATAATGTAATGACGTTCACATATTTACTTTCGATGTTTTCTTGTGTCATATGTGTTTTTCTTTATCGTATTTAATTAAAATTAATAAAACATGAAAATTATATAATTATTAATGTTAAACAAATAGTAAAGAAGCAGAGATGAAATAATGATGAAAAATCATGTAAAACATAACGGCTCAATAAATTAAGACATTTTAATTAATTTTTAATTTTAATTAATGTTATTTATGTATTTTAATAAGATTTTTATTTCGTTTTGTTTTTTATATTATACAAAAAACAAAAAAAAATAATGAATCAACTTAAATTTAATGCAAATAATCAATAATTAAAGGAGAAGAATTAATGAAAAACATAAATATAGAAATAAATAAATCTGGGTCATAAACATTAACAATTGTGGTTTTGTTTTTAAATTCATTGCTTTTATGTATAGAGAGTTATAGACTTAATGCTTTATTAATGCTTAATTATTATTATTTATCTGCTCATATAGTGCTTTTATGTAATTGTTTTAATGAATTATTTTTTTTTTTTACTTCACTCTTGATGGTAAATACACTTTTATACTTTAATTTCACCTTATTGCAATATTTTGAAATAATCTCTAGTCTGTATCATCATAGTTGTTAATTAAAACGAAAATTTTAAACAATATAATTAATTAACTTGTTGTATTAAAAGCATAATTAATATACTTTGATGAATTTAATTAGAAATAACATTTAAAAAATCATTGCAAACACCATATGTGTTAAAATTTAAAGCGAATAACATGTGTTTATTGCATTAATTAATTAGTTTTTTTTTTTATTTTTGTAATATCGTTTATAAAGAAGAAAAAAAAACAAATCTAATACATGACACAGAAGTCATTTCACTTACTTAAGTTAATTTATTCAATGTTTGGTAATTAAATCCTTTAACTCGTTTTAAACCGAAGAAAAAATAGGATTTTTCTAAAAAATATTCAAAAAAACAGTAAAAAATAAATTAAATAAGATTAAATTAAAAAAAAAATGCATTATACTTGATTTAAGAAATTTAATTTTATTTCATTTTATTGACATGACTGTCAGTTTATTATTATTTTTATGTCAGATTTTTCTTTCTTAATTTTTTTTTTTTATCTCTAATTTAATTTAAATTTGTGATTGATGTTTATTTAATTAAATTATTAAGCAAAAATTATTTATTGATTTAGTAATTTACAAAATAGAGAAAAACATAAATAAATAACACAGTTAAGTCATGCCAGTTGTTATTGTTTAAAGTTGATCGCTAGTACTAAAACAACTTAGTTAAAATGAAAAAAATTTATTGAAAATAAACAAAAAAACATTGTAGTAAATTTAATTAAATTTTTAAGTAAAAAAAATCAATCTTTAAGCATACAGTAGAAAAAAGTTAAGCTGGTTAGTTTAGTAATTTTTTAATGTAGTATTTTGTTTTGTTAAAATTAATAAAACAAAAAAACGACAAGTAAGACAGCGCAACAACAGCAACAACATAATCTTGGCGACTTAACTTGCAAAATGTTTTACCAATTTTGGATTGTAGGAGGTCATTTAATATTAAATTAATGAAAATAAATAAATATATTTAGTATGCGCAATACATGTGCGCATTGTTCGACTTTTTTGATGAGTTTTACTTATTTATTTTTTTGTTTAGGTGATTTATTTTTGTAAGAAAAAAGACAACCCTGTAACAGATTTGAATTGTTTGTTTTTTTTTGTTATTCTTTCTTAAATTTCTAATCGTTTCTTATTTTTATTTTTTCTTATGAAAATGAATGGAATATTAAGAAAAGGCAGCAACAATAATAATAACAACAATAATCAATATTATAAAATATTCTTCGGCAATGTGTACAGATATATAGATGACCTAATTTTAAAATGTAAAAAATGCACAAGAGCAATAAATAAATGTACATCAACGCCTACATACGAATAATAATAAGAAGAAATTAAAAAAGAAAAAACAATAAGTTTAATAAAATAACGAACAAATTGCGGTAAAATATATACTTAAAGTTGTTGTTTACTGCATACTCAGACAATTCAATGTTTTAATTATAAATTTATATACAAATATATATATTTATAGACTCTGAACACTACTTAATTTCGTCTCCTTCATTATATTATGACAACAATTGCTATACAATGAAATTTAATTTATCAAGATATTAACGCAACTTATATACTTATAGTTTCATTTTCATATATGAAAATTAATTTTTAAATAAGTTAACTGCACAAGTGCAACGAGTTTGGAATTTTAATATTTATTTTATTTTCAGGTGTTTTTTAAGGTTAACTGAAATAAGGAGGCGACATAAAATATTTTCGCTTTTTTTTTTGCTTTTTTTTCTTCTCATGGATACACTATTTAAATTACCCAAAATACAAAATTGCGACTAAAATAATTCCATTGTTTTTTTTAAATAGGAAATTTTATTTGCAATCCATAACGAAATTGAATCAATTCTTGTAACGAAAAGTTAATTATAGATTTTATTTAATAAAGATATATCGCAATACTTGAAAACTGCATTAATATTATTAATTAAGTGCTTTTATTTGTAAAAATTTTCAATAAATACTCTTTAGCTTGAAATTAAAGACAAATAATAATAATATTATTATTAAAGAAAAAGCATAACAATAATTTTAATTATTATTGCATTTTTGAAAGGAAAAACTATATACACGCACGATATTTTGTAAAATTTATACAATTTTGAGTTTTTTTTTTATATTTTTGAATAGGTTAAATCACCTAAAGGGTTTCATGTTAAAATGTAATTTAAGGAAAATGATGATGATTATGTACATTATTTTTGTGGTTGCAAAAAGTAAACTATTGCCCTGTTAAATAGCGTTTTACTATTATTATTATTATTACACAATAAAAACTTTAAATGCATTTAATTGAATTATAAAAATATATAATTTTAATGTTTTTCTTTCTTTATTTTACACTTAAACGTACTTTAAATGCCATGTGAACTAATTTTGATAAGTCAATAAAGTATAAACAACAAGTAATAAAATTTATTTTGAAAAAAAAAAAATATCAGCTACCACCTCATGATTTATTAGTAATAATAATAATTACTAACGCTAATACTTTTAAACATATGAATGCAAGTAGTATTATTTCTATTAGTTTGTATAAATAGAAATAAATTGTGTATTTTTCTTAAAACTAAACACTAAATTTATTGTCTAGAGGTTATATTATTAAAGAAATAATTTTAAAATTATTTTTATTCATTTAATAAACGGTTCGTCGCTATGTGAATCTTACTTAAAATGACCTTTAATCATAAAAACTTTATGAATAAATTATAATTAAAAATGTAAATTATAAATTCCTTAAAGGTATAATTATCACATTATTTTTATGTTTTGTTGATTATTTTTTATGTATAATTAAAATCAATTTAGAATATTAATAATTAATCAAAATATAAATAATAGCAATTAGTTTTCCACCTGCAATTCTGTACAAAACGCAAAAAGTATTTAAGGAGAGAGAGGAAAAAAAACGAAACATTTCTTTTTCGCTAATTATTCAAAAGACAAAACGTAATTAAATGCCTTTTATTTATTTAAAACGACGTTAATTTCTTATTATAATTATTAATAACTATATTTTATGCTAAGCCAGTTAATTACTTTCAGATTGTATTTTATTTCATTTATAATTTCCGCATTTTATACATTTTCCACTCGGTCTTTATAAATAATTATTCTTAGTTTTTTTTTTTTTAAATAAAAATTTAAATAAACAATTTGTGATTTTCCCATTGTCTTACTTACAATTGTTGTTAATTGTAGAAATTAAATAATTAAAACATAAATAGAAAAGATAAAGCAGAAGTAAAGTGTATTGTTGTTAATTTTGCGAATTGCAAATTTTTAACAACACATTATTTGTTTAATTTTTCTATTTATTTATTATTTTTTCACTACTTTTAATAAGAATATGTAAAAGTAACAATAATTTAAAAAAAAAAACATTTTCCCGCATTTCTCAGTAATTTACTTTTGACTTTCTTATGATGATTAAATTTTTATTAAATATGTCTCAATTTTATTGAACGAAACTATGTTATAACTAAATAATGTATTGGCAACGTAGAATACCCAACAAAATATAATGCGTATAACATGGTTTTGTGTATTTAATTTTTTTGCTATGAAAATTATAGAACTTAAGTATAGTTTCTTTTTGCAGGAAAAGGAAATTCTAATACTTAATGTGCTTCAGACAAATTGAGAATACCATATGTAATATTATTATTATTTTCAAATTTTTGTACAAAAGTCTCTCTTATAGCACAGTGACTCAAATTCGGTACCTGAAGCATAAGACTATAATCACTAGCTATGTGTGGATATGAATTTTTCAAATATAAAAATCATATACAAAATTACTTAGGTGAGATATTAATAATATTGTGTTTAGTACTTTTTGATTTGTAATCAATGTGTTCTTGTCTTCAAAGTCTGTCGCACCAAACTTTATAGAAGTTAAATTGGTATGTTATTTAAGAAAAATTCCACCGACACCAACAAACATTATTACTCTGCTTGTTTTTAATCAAAAAGCTTACCTAAGATGTAAGCACAATTGCTACTAATTTAAGGTTTTCACTTTCGTTTTGTTTATTCTTTGCCAAAAATAATCAGCATATTACTTTTTATTTTTTTTTGTTCAAAGTGATTTATTATTTCTTTTAATAATTTTTTTTTTGCGATTTTATTTATATTATTGTTTATTTTCTTTGAATTTATAAATTTAGCATATATATTTATATACAAACCAAAAAAAAATATGCAAATTCTCACGATATTAAATGAAAAGTAATAAAAATAAAATGTATCAAAAAAACCAACAAATTTAATAATTTATTATTTGTAATTAAAAATGAGAAACAAATTAAAAAAATAATAATGAAAGTATTAACGGAATTTCATATCAAACTTTAGTCATATTTAATTTAATTAAATAATCTTTATATAGAATAATTTATTAAATTTAAAAGAAATTTGTCTTTTCTTTTAAAATATTAGTTATAATACTATAAATTTAATATAAAAGAAGCGTTTTTAAACTCATCTATTTCTTGGTTACATAAACTATTATCATAAATAAATAATTTATAATCTATAAATTACCTATAAACAGATGCATACAAGCTAGCCTATTATGCTTAGTCTAATGAAACGTGGAAATGCTTATGATTTTATTTAATTAAAAAAAAAATAAAAATAAATTCATAAAAAGAACAGTATTGCGTGCATTATATGATTCATTTTTATAAACCAAAAATAAAATTAACATAAATTTCATAAATAGAATAAGACGTCACTTAAATTTCCCTTAAATGTGAATTAAATTTATTAAATTAAACTAAACAATCGGACATCCGTAGTCACATATAAAAACAAAAATATTAAATAATATCTAAGCATGATTTGAATTAAATTAAAAAACATTTTTTTAAAGAATAATAATGCAACGAACACGTTTCGGTATGACATAAATTTATGTATATTGTGTGAAACTGTTAAATATTCAACATAATTACTAGCAGCATACATGCAGCATAGTTGTTTGTGTTTGACATTAACGATTTTTGTGTTTTATCATTTAAATACAAAGTGAAAAAAAAAATAATAATAAATTTTTTTAATACACAATAAAGCATTAATAAAATGCGTCTATTTGATTTTATTTGATTTGAATTTTTCTTCTATTTGATTTACAAATTTGGCTAAAACTATAAATTTTAATTAAATTAAATACACAAAACGTAGAAACGTATCGAAATATTTAAATTAATTTTGTTATTATTATTATTTGAATTGTTTTTTTTTTTTTAGTATTTTTGGCCAAACGTTTGTTATTTTATCACTGAATTTACCATTTTTAATTAGAAAATTAATTTTATATTCTTTATATGTATTTACATATATTTTTATTGCATTGACACTTTGTTTATTTATTCATTGTAGGCGGATTGACAGAACAACAACAATATTTTTATAAAGTAAATAAATAACAATAATAAAGAAGCAAAGAAAAAAAAAATTAATAATAATAATAGAAATAAAATATGTTTAATATAAGAAATTTAGTAATAAACGACCTTGTGATAAGCGAAAATATTTTTTTTTTTCGAATAAAATTTATCAATAATTTTTCTATTTTTATTCCACCATATGTGATGTTTATTGATAAAAGTAAAATTATTGAAAAACCAAAAAAACATTCTTTTAATTATTTACTTTGATAAAATAAAAAATTTATTTTTTTTTGTTTTTTTCATTTTAATGAATGACTACTGTGCGTTTGAAATTTTTAATTATTTTATTTATTTTTCTATAGAAACAAAACAAAACAAAAACTAATTAAATGCGAAAAAAAAAATATATCAGGATAAAGGTAATTGTTTGATAATAAACGATTAGTTTCTATGAAGACAGTGGTGTTACATTTTGATTTTTATCTTCTATTTTATTATTAAATCAATGCGTTTAAAATATAAAAATAACAAAAATTATAATAATAAAATAAAGAAGAAGAATAATTCTATATAGATTTAAAATTCAATTATTTAATCAAAGAAAAAATAAAAAACCGCAAAACATTAAATGTTAATTATTTTTTTCTTCTAAAATATTTTTTCGTTGCTTATTTATATGAAAAATTATAAAAATAATTAAAATTTTTATTATTATTTATTGAAATATTTTTTTTTATGATTCGTTGTCTTAATTCAATATTTTTGAACAAAGATTAATTTTGACTTTGATAAGAAATGAAATAAAAACTTCGTATTTTTTTAATATTTATCATTATATTTATATATTTATCACTGTAAATACCAAATAATTTTTTTTATTATAAAAAACAATAGGTTTCACTTTTGCACTTTTAGTTATTCAATAAAAAATTCATAAATCAGTTGCTTTAAATAATTACAAAACGAAAATAATTAAACAAGAAAGAAAGAAAGATTCTTACACGTTCAATTAGTTTAGTAAATTATAAATAAATCATTTGGTAATGCTGTCGTTAGTCTTAAATTACAGAAGAAAAACATAATTCTTATTTAAATTTCAATAAACAAAATCACAAAACCACAATAAATGATGGTATTTAAGCAGAAAATATAAATTAAATAATAAGATATTAATAGTATTCATTTAACCTTAAATAAATAAAAAAAAAAATAATATTTATAATTTTTGCATATTTTAATTGATTTTAAGTATTTTTATTATGGCCTCTTATGCACTTTATTGTTTTACTGAAACAAAAATGAAATTAATTTGTTTAATTTTTTTTTCTTAAATGCTAAAGTCAACCACAATGTTATTTTTTTTTTAATTGTGCGGTTTTTCTGATACAGCAAAAAAAAATTAATTAATTATTAAAAGCTTAAGGGCGCCATTCAATAAATTCAACAATTATAAGTATTATGTAAAAAAAAAAAAATTAATTGCTTTAATAAAATGGTAAAACAATAAATTTCTGTATAAGCAACTTTTAAACCAAACAAAACCAAAATAAATAAACAAATAAAATCCTAAACTACACATGAGTTATTGCTTCTGGTGCTTGGTGTTGTTTTTATATTTTAAATCATCATTGAGCTACTTGCAAACAACTTAAGTAAAAATAAAATAAATAAATTAAATTAAAGAAAAAAAAAATTAGCCCACACAAAATAATAACGAGTGAAAAGAAAAGGAGAAAAAATATGTTTTTGTGGTTGTTGTTTGTGTCTTTTGCAAAATCATTACAACACATCATATGAAAATTAAGAAGAGATGAAGAGGTTTTTTTTTTTTTAATTTTATTCTTTCAATAGTTAATATTTTTATTTATTTTAATTATACAGGTAAAACTGTTTTGAATTGGACAAAAGTTTTGCCTTTTTTTTATTAATTTTGTTTTATTTTATTTTAATTAGTCATCATCTGGTTTTTTATTTAGCATTTAATTCATTTGATATTTATTTTTTTTTAGTAAAGTAAAATAAAATTATTTTTTAACGGAATTATTAATGAATATGTTTCACTCGAATTTATAATATTATTAATAAATTGTTTTAATTCCAATTAAGTATTAGTAACATGTAATTGTTTCGCATAACTTTTTCTTGCAAATACAATAAAGAGCACGTTCAGCCGTGTAAAGTTCTTAAGAAGGCTAAATATTCTTTAGTGAATAACAAAATTCATAAAATTTTATTTATTTTATTACCTTAAGATTACAATTTACTTTATTGTCACAATTGTGTGTTTAAAGGAGAACAATGTTTTTATCTCAAATGAAATATTGTTTTTGCTAATGCAAACAACTAAAGGTTTTCTACTGAATTAAATTACAATGGAATCGGTGTATTGCTTGTATTAGTGCTTTTATTAATTATGAAATTACATAAATTTATATTAATTCATAAACACTACCTGTTCTAACACTTTTCCAATAAACACAACAAAGACCGTTGAACTTGTTTCATTTAACAATAATAATAATAAAAAAAAGATTTATTATTTAATTCGGTTGAAATTTTTCGACCGTTTTTTTTGTTCATTGCTAATTTCATTGAGAAGTAAACAACGACAAAGAAAAATGTCAAATAGTAATAAAATTAAAAGACCGGTCCCTGAATTAGCGTTTTTAATCAATCAGTTAAAAAAACTTCTTTTTTTCTTTTTGTCTTTTTGTTTAGCCATTTCTATTATTATGGTTCTTTTCTATTGGCCTACGCGCGATTAAATATTATAAAAAAAAAAACAATATTTGGCAAAAGTTGAATAAAATAAAGAAAAAACCAAACAAAAAAAAAAAAAACGTTGATCGATTTTTATTTAAATTTGTAGGGGGCGAACAAAATTTATTATAAAAATTATTTCTTTATTCCGGCAAGGTGATTGTCTCCTAATTTTTAACGATTTTTTTCTGTCTCTCTTATCTCGTTTACTGTATCGTATTGTATTAAAATTTTATCCTTTGTTTATGAAAATTAATTAAATAATAATATTACATATATGAAAATTATTTTAATAACAATATGCTGCACGCGCATAATTACAAAATGCAAAAATGCAATTGCATAAAAATAACAACAGAAACCAGTTGCATTTTTATAGACAAAATAAAAAAAAAACTGCCGCACATGATTTCAATGACGTAATTTTCTCGTTTTATAAAAATTAAATTAATTTATTTTTTTTTTCCAATAACAAAAAAGTCGCGATCACCATATACGTGTGTGGGTTGTTCGGGATTATTTATAAAAAAAAAATGATTCTCAAGTTTTTATTCTTTTTCTTATTATTTATTCTGTTTTTTTTTTTTTTTTCATTCAATAATCCTTATATGGCAAAAACAACAAAAAAAAAATCATTTTTAATTTTATGTAAAATAATGGTGAAAAATTATTATTATTATTATTTTTATATAATTCATTCAAAATTTTTATTCAATTATTGATCAAATTAAGTAAGAATTGTGTTATATTTATATAATTATTATAAAAAACTAAATTAAACCATGCAAAAATCACAAAAAAAAAAATTATATGTTAATCCAAAAAGTAGAAAATTTATTAAAAAAGATAAAATTGTAGGAATTAAAGTAAGAAAACAAAAACAAAATAACGATAAAATTTAATCACTCACACTTACTAATTAAAATTTGGTTTAAATAAATAATAAAAACAAAAAAAAAAACACTTTTTACTTTTGTCACTTTAATTTAATTAATAATACTTTTTTTTTCTCTCACTTTATTCCTTATAGAAACTAAGGAGACAACAACACACAAAACTTAATAAAATTAACGCTTAGAAAATATACAAAAAAAAAAACTAAAACAATTATATTGATTAAACTGAAAAATATTTTACTTTTTTTTTCGTTATAATATAAGATTAATGTTTATTACTTTTTCTGTTTTTTAAATAAATAAAAAAAAATTTATTTATCTAAGAATTCTTTGCAAAAACGTTGATGAAACACGATTCATTTTTATGAAAATATTGACGCATTTTCTCGTCAACTGTTCGCGACAAACTAAAAGTAAATGAAAATTTAAAAATAAAAAAAAAAAATAAATAATAATAAATATATATATATTTAAAAAATACTAACAAATATTATATATTATTAAATAAACTTGACTTAACTCACTTTTTCTGTTGTGTTATTATTGTTGTTGTTGTTTTTGAGTGAAACATTTAACTGCCAGCGACATAATCGCAGTATAAGTGTTTAATTTATCTATGTGTTTGTTTATAATCAATTTTTTTTTTTTTAATAAAAAAATTCAATTTTTATTTCATTTTAATACTATTGATACTCACCAGTTTAAGTAAGATAATTTTTACTACTCTGTTTTTTTTTTTTTATTTATTTATTTTTAAAAGCTTATAACAAATATTTCTTATAATTAAGTCAACTGTACTGAATTCAGTTTCGGTCTTAATATGATAAAACTTTTGTCACTTAAGTAACTAGATATTAGAATTTAATTTTCTATTCTATTTGAATTTCGTTTATTTCTATCGCACAAGTCACCCGAAAAAACAAAATTTTTATGCAAAAATTTAAATTCTATTTTTATTTTTTGTTTTTATTTTATTCTATAAGCAAATAGAAATAAATAAATATTTTTTAATTTAAATAATTAATACAAATAATAAATTAAATACATAATATTATTTATATATAAAGGTAGCAATAACATTGTCGTCATCATTCCAACCGCCTACATAAAAATCAAGTTTCAAATGAATGAATGAAATAATGTTAAAAGTGTATATTTGATCATAATTATGTATATTTTAATTCACAAATAGCATTAACTGAAAACAATAATGAAAAAATAAACAAAAGAAACGCATTTACTTCGCACAGTAAAATGCATATGTTAAGAAATTAAATGGTTTGCAGTTAGGCGCACTTTAAAAATTAAAGGTAAGCTGAAGCAAAACAATTGAAATCGTGATCGTTTTTTTTTTTTTTAATTTTTATTTAAATTAAATTACGAAACATTTAATTTAAAATAAAAATAAAATAAACATTTCTACAGTTTTTTTTTCTTATTTATATTAGTAAACAAAAAAACCATGTAAGAAATAAAAACAAAAAGAAAAGTATAAAAATGAAAATTTATACAGAATATGGCGGAATTAGAACAACAAATGTCAGTAGCACAAAAGAAATAAATAACAATTTTCTTTAAAACGGTTGTTGTTAAGATAAATTAATTATTTAATTTAAATACAATACATTATACAAAAGAAAAATAAAAGACTTTATTGAAACTGAAAGCTTACAGGCGATGACTATTAACATTTATTTTGTGTTTTATGATTTATTTACTACTGTGGCTTTTGGATAATTTTTGATTTACTTACTTTGTTGTTTTGTCTTTAAAAAAATAAAATATACAAATTGTATTTAGGCAAGAACAAAGAAAAAAAAAAAAACAACTAAATAAATATTAAACCAAACCAACATAAGAGAAAAACTAAATTATAAGTACATATATGGATTAAACAAAAAAAAAAAAAAAAAAAAACAAATTAAAATGGACAAGGTAATAATTAGTTTTATTAGTGATTGATTTTTATTTTTTGAACAATTTGAACTGTGCCAGGTGTTAACTTTGAGGGACTTTTTATCTTTAAAAATTGGACAGGTCAAGATTATTATTAATATTATTTATTTAAAAAAAAAAAAAAAGAAAAGAAAACAAAAATGGAAAAAAAATTAAAGCACAAACAATTACTAATTTAAAACAAGAAGAAGAAACATTATTTTAAATCAATAGTAATAACAATAACAATAATAATAATAATAGTAATAGTATGTAATATAAAAATCGCAAGTTACAAAATAAAATTAAATAATATTCAAATAAAAAAAAAATAAAACGAAAGAAATTAATAAATTAAAAGAAAATGTATGTCGTGTCATTCAATAAACAAAAAGTAAAATAAAAAAAAGCTTAAAAGAAATAAAAGCATAGTCTGTAATAGTGTAGGTAATCATAAATTGGGTATGTGTCAGTGCTTCATAAATAAGAAAATATCCAATCATAAACTGAACGACCTTCAAAAATCTCTACAAAGAAAAATGTTTAAATTAAAATAAATTATTAAATAAAACAGCAAAACAAAGGCAAAAAACCTACACAGTGAAGCATGTGCCTATGCTGTTGATGATGTGCTGTTGAATGTTTTTCTGATTCTTTACAAAAAAAACGAAAAAGAAGAAAAATAAATAATAAAATCGTTAAAAAAAGTTAATAATAAAAAAAACGCCATGATTTTAAAGCGATTTTCATGCAACGGTTTTTATTATGCGCAATGCGATTTTTACTTATTTTTTTTTTTTATCTTACATTTCATTTCATTAGAACAGATGTTTAAAAAAGCATTATAATTTTTCTTCTTAATTTTATTATTATTTTGAAAACATAAAATTTCTTATATTTTTAATGAAATTTACTTTGTGCTTTGACACTGTTTTGCATGATATAAAAATTAAATAAACTATTTGTCTATTACTTTACTTTAATTATTAAATCATTATATAATTACTTTATATCAGTTATACAGGATGATGACAATAACGTTTATACTTTATATCCAGATGTATTTGGATTAATTCATGAATAAGGTAAACATTTGAGTTTAGTTAAACTTAAAAAAACTTTACTTAGTTTTTACTCAAATCTAGCATTAATGCACTTCAAATATTTTCAAAATAAAATAAAGAGTTTAAGATAAAAGAAAAGAAAGTAAGTTTAAAAATATAAACTTTTCGTAATTATCAAAATACTAGAATTTTTCCTGATATTTAGTGTCAAGTACACCGCAACAGTCTCTTGAAATTTGCCCTAGATATAGCGTTGTGTGTTTTACTAAATACTATCTTCTGAATTGATGTGCAAATGGAAATTTAAATACATCTTCTCTTAATAAATTAAAGAACGGATATGCAATTGTACAATTCTACTAGTATTTTAATAAATTATTTTAATAAATACTAGTACTAGGAAAACAACAAAAACTAATGTTTTACTATATTTTAATTATTTATATTATTATTTCTTGGTTATTATAAGCCTTTTGTGGGCAATATTGGTTTGTAGGCATCAAAACTTATCATTTTTGTCGATAAAACATAAAGAATTCGTTCTCTTTGTCAAACATTCAACTAGTTTTATTCTTTGGTTACTTGCATGATATAACCATTCTGATTTTATAAATGGAGCGTATAATGATTTATTAAAACGTTAACACTTTTAACTATACTTTTCCCTAAGTCTTTTAATATCTTAAATAAATTTATCTTTTTTACAAGAAATAATACTATAAACTAATAATACATCAATAAATGCATAATAACGGGCGGACATACAAATCAATGAAACCATTTGCAAATATTTAGCATAGTAAACTTGCTTTTTTTTTTAAATAGACATTCCGAATAAAAAATTATTTAATTGACTTCTACCGCAATGAGTTTTTGTTTATATAATTTTGATTAATTAATAAAGAAACATAAATTGTTTTTTTGATGTATTATGATAAACAACAACTAATTGCCTATATAATTTCTTTCTCATTTAATATTGAACGATTTAATATTTAGATTTGGTATTGCCTTGACATATTTATTATTCTTAAAAATTTAATAAGAAACAAGATAGAGTGTAAATGTAAAATTATTAAATATAATTAAACAATTTAAAATATTAAAAAAAAAAGAATAAACAAAAAAAATCTAAGGTTCCACCGAGATTTGAACTCGGATCGCTGGATTCAGAGTCCAGAGTGCTAACCATTACACCATGGAACCGTACTGTCGTTCTAGCTTTTAATACTTTTCTTAAATTACTTTAAATAAATTCTAATCGATAATTTTCTCTCCCTTACAATACATTTATTTATATCATTTTACAATTAATATTTTTCTACCACGAATTTATGCTTCAACCTTTAAGAAAAAGGAAAAAAAAAAAACAAAATGTGGTAATATGTATAATACAGGGAATGTCAAGGTTTAAATTTTTTAATTTTAAATAATTAAATTTTATTAATTTCGGCTACAATTATTGGTGTTATTATTATTGAAAATATTTAAGATAATCCATGAGATATCTTAATTTGGTCATCTCATTAACACAAAAAGTGTGTTTAATAAAAAAGAAATGAAAAGTACGCAGAGTTTCGTTGAATAAGAAAAAATAAAAGTTACATAGCATTAAAAAAAACTCTACAAAGAAATATACTCATTGTATGTATGTATACGACAATACATTGGCATGTGTAATGAGTATGTTTATATACAGAGAAGGAGAAAGAGAGAATTTTGCAAATTATGCGCGCTTACATTTCCATTTTTGAAAAAAGTAAAACTGAAATAGTCAAATAAAATGAAAAATAAATATTGTGTTCGCCTGGTATAAAATCACATGCAAGTTATTCTTCAAAATGACGTCAGTTCACATTGTAACGTCAGAAAAAAACGACAATTAACATGGCCCTGTGGCGCAATGGATAACGCGTCTGACTACGGATCAGAAGATTCCAGGTTCGACTCCTGGCAGGGTCGCTATTTTTTTATATATTAACAAGTTTTGTTTTTATATTTTTATTTTAATTTGATAACGCTTTATTTATTTAATTCAAATTAAAAACTACAATACACATCAAAGATATTAATCGTGAAGTGATGCATTTACAATAATTGCTTTCATTGTTGGATCCTCTGGTATGCTGATTTGAAATTGCAATAGGACAACTAAATAGGTTACCATTGTTGTTAAAAGCTACAAAAAATAAAAAAAGTTATCAATATATTTATTATAAAAATAGTTAATTAGATTGAAATACCGATTTAAATAAATTTCGATTAACATCGAAAAATCCACCTAAATTAATATTTGACGGATTCATTTCGGTTGCTCTTAAGAACATATTAATTTCCGTTTGGGCATCTGTATTCATCCAGCTTAATTCTACCATTAATAATTTCTTTTGGAAATTTGTTCGTACATTATGGGAAGCATAATGTGCTTCGTCACATATAAAAAACAATAGGCAAATACTACAAAAAGCTGTAACCGCTAGACCAATATCTTTTGTGCCAAAACCATCTGATAATTGTGACATTAGACCATAAATGGATAATGTTATAATTAAAAATAAATATAAGTTTAAAAATGTAAATGTGTAGCATGTGGCCGTCCCAATATCACGGGCTAATTTACTTAATCGTAGCCATAGTGAACGATAATCAGCGACCATTGCAGCAGGTCCAATATGACGTAATGCCTAAATTTTAAATAAATAGAAAATTGTAAAATTGATTTTAAGCAGTATAAAAAAGAACTAATAATTTTATAACTTTTTGAAAATCATCTGCTAATATATTAGCGGATGCACATAATGTTTCACATGTAAGATACCAATAAGCGCCCATCATATAAATAAGTGTATCTAATATGCAGTAAGGCACCACCTGTACATTCATATAGAAAATTAGTAATTAAATTTCGAGACGTTAACGTTTATTCGTTTGCTATATTACTTGTATCAGACGAAAATCAACCATGGTATAATGTGTTATAAAGACAGACAATGTAGATAGTAATGGTATCAATATTGCTATAATTAATGCTTTATTCTTCAGTTTTAATGGTAAATTACGTCCAGATATTTTAAAATAGAAAATTTCAAAATCGGTCCAATCATTTAATACCGTTGTGACTTTATTTGTTTCATACCATAATAGTGGCACAAGTAATACAGGAAATATATTCACAAGAAATAAGTATGCGATAACTGCCTCCTCAAAACGCCCTTCTAATGAACTTACAATACGGACACGATTAATTGCGACATACGTAACATATGCCTGTGATGAATAAAAAGGTTTTTTTTTTAAGAATCAAACAATTAAATAAAATAAATAATCTATATAAATACCACTAATCCAATAAATACAAGAACTGAATAGGCAAATGATAATGAAAAGATTTTAAACTCTGTAATACCAAGCTTACGGCGCATAAATGGAAAACATCCCAATACTCTCAGCACAATGTAAATCGGTTTTGAATTTTCAAAAATTATATCCTAAAAAATTATTATTATTATTATTAAAACAAATCTTTATTTCTATAAAAATTATAAACATGTATATACCTTTATTTCGATACTTTCATCCCTTTTTAATTTATATATTGAGAAAATATTTGGTTTTTTATTTTTCTTATTATTAATGTCCGAACTAATTGCTGTTGTATTATAAGAATTTTTTCTCACTTGATTATCGATAAATTTTGATGCTGGTTTAACATCTAAGAAAATGGCATGCGATTTATTCAGATGATTAGAAGATTGCTCATTTGTAAAGATTATTGAATTCATTTTGTTACTGAGCACCTTTGTTTTTCTTATTTCCCAAGTAAAATTAAAATTTCTTCCCTTTTTATTATTTGAACTTGTGCTTGGCCCAAGTAACACTTATAAACTGTTTGATATTATTTTTTTCAAGTTTACAAAAATAACTAAATAATATTTAATTAATTATCGATTATAAAAGAAGAAGAAAAAATTAATGCTATTTTTGTTTGTTATTGAAAATGGTAATAAAAAATTTATTAGCGATGAAACACCGTTTTAATAGTTTTTCTTATTTTATTTAAATTACCAACTAAAATCCTTGTAGTGAGACAATCCATGTTTAAGGGTTGAATACATTTGAATAAATATTTATTGATATATCCTTAAACAATTTTAATTCAATTAAGCGCAGTGCTTCTCAAATCAATCAATCAAGTTAAAATATACAGGTGATTGTTTTTTTAAATTAAAGTGTTTACTATTAAAGAGTTTCAAACAAAGTGTTTCTCTAATTTCAGATTATTTCATTGTAAATAATAAACAATTTGAAGATGTTCGCAATAAAGATATTGCAAGTTACCTGCTTTTTACATTTTTTACAACTTTTTTTTCTTAAAGACTTGGCTTTGCAATAAATATTAACATTCATTAGATATAATATTTCTGGTTTTATTGCAATTCTTTGTATATTTTGCTCATATTCGGTTTTCATTTTTAGTATTAATTTTTAATTTAAAATGGTATACAAAACTCATAATTTAATACTATATAAGTATTTTTATTTATAAAATAATTTAATTATCCTAAAGGAATTTTATAAGAATGTCGTTATCATAAATTATAAATTGACCTGCCCATAAGTTTTAGCTTTATTTACTATCTAATCCTTTTCATAGAAAATAATGTAACAGAGCTTGTATAACAATAGCTGTACAATGAATTACCACCTTTATATTAATAAAATAATGATTCAAGTTAAGGGTGAATGATAAATGATTCTTAATTTTTAACTTTTCACTTTTGTTTACTTTTTGTTTTACGTTTTTAATCGATTAGTCAAACAAACAAATGAAAACATAAATAAAAATTATATTGTTGAATAGAAAGTTTATTTTATAATACTTTATGCCAATGCCAAGTCATTTAGATGAAATTGAACCTGAGAAACAATTATACATATAAATAATTACCAAAAATTATATAAATAAATATTTTAATCGTACACATTATAGATTATAGGCTTGAATCGTTGAAAAGAATTTTTTCTTATCTACGTTTTTTTTTTAAGATATTCAATTACAAAATTGTTTACTTATTTAGAATAAATATCTACATTTTTCTTATATTTTATTAAAATTAAAACATATTTATAATATTTTTGTTAAAAATAAAATTATAATAAAAAATTAATTGAAATTTTAATGTTAACATTTATTGGTAATGTAGTTCAGTTATTTATCGATAACTACGAGGTGCGGTTAAAAAAACCGATTCCTATATATAGGAAATTTCTCGAATAATAGTGAATATAAATAAATGATTGTAGTAAAAATTCTTTGACATACGCTTAAAATCAAGAGAAACGGAATATTATAAAATTTATAATTTTTATATAATTAATTCAAATTTAGTGCATTTTTTTAAGAAAAAAAAAAAAAATTGTTTATTAATTGTTTGCATACATTTTTAACAATGGTAGATTATAGTAAATGGAAAAATATTGAGGTAAATCTATTCACTAGTTAAATATTTGTTTGTGTATGTAATTTTGTTAGGTTATGTGATTATTATAAATATTAATTTGGATTCATACTAAATAAAACTATTAAAATTCATTTAAATTATTTTTATTTTAAATACAGATATCAGATGATGAGGATGAAACGCATCCAAATATTGATACACCTTCTTTATTTAGGTGGCGTCATCAGGCTCGCGTTGAACGAATGCAAAATGCTGAAAAAGAAAAGAAAACTTTTGATAGTCGTAAACAAGCTACACAGAGTAAAATTAAAGAATTAAAAGAAAAACTAGACAATCCACAACATGATGAAGTCAATGATATTCAGAAAAAATTAAAAGAATTAGAAATGGAAGCAGAGAAATTAAAGAAAGAAGAAGAAGACTTAAAAAAGAAAGAAAAAATTACACCATGGAATGTGGATACTATTAGCAAGCCGGGCTTTGCTAAAACTATAATCAACACTAAAAAACCAAATAAAGAAGAAAACTTAGATGAAGAGGAGCGCGATAAACGTCTGGTACAATTTATTGATGCATATGAAAAAACAATCAAACAATTTGGTATATTAAAAAAATATGATGATTCCAAAAACTTTCTTATGGAGCATCATCATCTAGTTTGTGAAGACACTGTAAATTTTTTAGTTTCTTGGTGCATAAAGCTTGCATTAGAGGATAAAAAAGAATTAATGTCACATGTCGCACATCAGTTTGTTTGTTTGCAATACATATTAGAATTAGCAAAACAGTTTGATTGTGATCCGCGTAATTGTGTGCCAATATTTTTTTCACGTATTCAAGTTGCTGATGCAATATATAAGCAAAATTTTAATACAGAAATTGAAGACTTTAAAGCCCGCGTACAAAAACGGGCTGATGAAAAAGTAGCGGAAGCTTTACGCGAAAAAGAGGAAGAAGATAGGCTTGCTAGAATAGGTCCAGGTGGCCTAGATCCAGTTGAAGTATTTGAAACATTACCCGAAGTAAGTTCTTATATATAAGCTTTATTATTATGTTTAAAATAATTTGATTTATTTTTTTTTCTTAATAAGGAATTAAAACAATGTTTTGACAGTCGAAACATTAAATTGCTACAAGAAGTTATTGCTAAAATGAATCCTGATGATGCAACTTATCATATGAAACGTTGTGTCGATAGCGGTCTATGGGTTCCAGAAGGTAACAAAACTTTGGATGATTCTTTAAAAGCCGACGATGATGAAGAGATAGAAGAAGCAGATGTAGATGAAAGTACTGCTGACAAGGACGCAGAATATGCTATAATTAAAGAGGGTAACGGAAAGTCTGCAGAAAATTAATATTATTTTACAAAATTTACAAATAAAATTACGTTTATCTATTCAAATTGCCTGTGTGCTCTTTTTGTATTATTCTTACTCTACATGCATAACATACATACATATATTTAGTTATAGGTTATTGTATAAAATTTTTGCTTTTTAATTAATAAATAAAATTGCAATTTAATTAATAAATACGGTTCTTCTACTTGTTTATAATACTTTTTGATAAACAGCTGTTTATAACATAACAGTGTTTTGACATTTACTTTTTAGTACGAAAAAATGGCAGCGCAATGTCTCCAAAAACGAAAAAAAATATTAAAGCTTACTTCAGGATGTTCAATGTATAGTCCTTTTCGAAAAGAAACTTGGCTGACACGCATATAGTGCTCAGCTTTCTTTCTTTAAAAATTTATTATTTGACAGGTAATTAATTAAATTATTTTAAAATATTATCAAAAAAAGTATATATTAATTGCACGTATCGTTATTTATCAAAATATATGTAAAATGTTTTTGAGAAAAAGATGCGACGTGGAAATTTATTGAGATTGTTTTTGAGGTTATGAAATGTACTGCAAGTGACAAAGTTTTCAAAATATGTTATAGAAAATTGATTATATATATATTGATAATTTTAATTAAAATAAGTAATTTATTATTAAATATTTGTTTAAAAGTTTTTTTTATTTAATTAATAGTATGTCACGTAATAAAGCAATAGAAGAAACTGATAAACAGACGCGAATAGCTATTGTTAGCGAGGATAAATGTAAACCCAAAAGATGTAGACAAGAGTGTAAAAAATCATGCCCCGTCGTCCGAATGGGTAAGCTTTGTATTGAGGTTTCCCCAAATTCGAAATTAGCATCACTTTCTGAAGAACTATGCATTGGGTGCGGTATTTGTGTTAAGGTAATTTTTTTTTAAATATATGATAAAATGCTTATTAAGACTGAATTTCTATTGTAGAAATGTCCGTTCGATGCTATAATGATTATTAATGTTCCAAGTAATTTGGAAAAACATACAACACATCGATATTCAAAGAATTCATTTAAATTGCATCGACTACCTATTCCTCGTCCTGGTGAAGTACTTGGATTAGTTGGGCAGAACGGTATCGGAAAATCGACAGCACTTAAAATTTTGGCTGGAAAACAAAAACCAAATTTAGGTCGATATTCTGATCCCCCAGATTGGACTGACATTCTTAGTTATTTTCGAGGTTCAGAGTTACAAAATTATTTTACAAAAATTTTGGAAGATGACTTGAAAGCATTAATAAAACCGCAATATGTTGATCAAATACCTAAAGCTGTAAAGGGATCCGTTCAAGTTTTACTGGATAAAAAAGATGAACGCGAAAATCAAGTATCGATATGTGAAATGCTTGATCTAATGCACATACGAGATCGTGAAATAATTGCATTATCTGGTGGTGAACTACAGCGCTTTGCAATAGCAATGGTTTGCATACAAAAAGGTGATATTTTTATGTTTGATGAGCCGTCATCGTATTTAGATGTCAAACAACGTCTTAATGCTGCTCTTACAATACGATCACTTATACATCCAGAAAAGTTTGTTATTGTCGTTGAGCATGATTTATCAGTTTTGGACTACTTGTCGGATTTTATTTGTTGTTTATATGGTGTACCTGGCTGTTATGGAGTAGTTACTATGCCATTTTCAGTTCGCGAAGGTATAAATATATTCTTGGACGGTTTTGTGCCTACAGAAAATATGAGATTTAGGACAGAATCGCTAACATTTAAGGTATCCGAATCGGCAACCGAAGAGGAAATTAAACGAATGAATCATTATGTATATCCGAACATGATAAAAACCCTTGGTTCATTTAAGTTGGAGGTTCAAATGGGACATTTTAGTGATTCAGAAATTTTAGTATTATTAGGAGAAAATGGTACTGGTAAAACAACATTTATTCGTATGCTGGCTGGTAATTTACAACCGGATGATGGCTCAGAAAAATTACCAATACTGAATATATCATATAAGCCGCAAAAAATATCACCTAGACATCAAGGAAATGTTCGGCAATTGCTACATGAAAAAATACGAGACGCATATGTTCATCCACAATTTATGGCAGAAGTAATGAAACCAATGAAAATTGATGAAATTATGGATCAAGAAGTTCAAAATCTATCTGGTGGTGAATTGCAACGTGTCGCATTGGTATTATGCTTAGGAAAGCCAGCTGACGTTTATCTGATTGATGAACCCTCTGCATACTTAGATTCTGAGCAGCGTTTAATCGCAGCTAAAGTCATTAAAAGGTTTTGTTTATAGATTTTAGTAATATTTCAGAATTAATTTAATTTTATTTTTAATGTTTCAGATATATTCTTCATGCTAAGAAAACTGGTTTCATTGTTGAGCACGATTTTATTATGGCTACATATTTAGCTGATCGCGTTATTGTTTTTGAAGGAAGGCCGTCTGTCGATACTACGGCTCATTCTCCTCAATCTTTACTAAATGGCATGAATAAATTCCTTGAATTGTTAGGTATTACATTCCGTCGTGATCCTAATAATTTTCGTCCAAGGATTAATAAGAACAAATCTGTTAAGGTGATAATTATTTATATAATTTAGAAATAAATAACAATTTTTAAACGAAATTATATTTTTTAAGGACGTTGAGCAAAAACGCGCTGGACAATATTTCTTTTTGGAAGAAAATTCTTAAATATTTTATATAAATCCGGATAATACGAATAAAAACAGACTATGGCAAAAATACAGGCAGAATGACATTACCATTTGTTAAAAATTTGTATTTTTAATAAAGCAATGAAACAACAACGGGACAATTTTTTTTGTTTTTTTTAGCATTGCATATTTTTTTAATAAAATATCAAAACTTAAGCAAAATAAAATACTGTTAATAAAAACTCAATATAACTTTGTTTTAACTTGTTTTGTGGAGAAAGTAAAAGATTAGTTTAGTACAACGATTTACTTTTGGAGAGTTAATTTTTAAGTGACGTCGATGACGTTTCGTTTTATTTTCTATTACATTATTCGTTTTGAACGAAGAAAACTGCCAACATGGTTGAAGGAATAATAATTAATCAACAAGAAATTGATAAAAAATCAGAAGATGTTGAAATTAAAGTGGAACCTGAAGGTCCAAAGGTGTTTAATATAGAGGGTAATATATATAACACCTATTAATTATTTGTGATTAATTTTTTTAATTGTGACGTGCATAACCTATATTATGTTTTGAAACCAAATTTTTATTCTTTAATTTTTAATTTTTTTTTTTGAAATAGTGTTAAGAGTTATTAAAGAAGCACGCCAACAACATGGATTACGGCATTTGGATTATCAACGTTATCGTGGATATTGTACACGACGAGTTAGACGTTTAAGGAAAGTATTAAAAATCCCGCAGGGCGATAAAAGACATTACAAGAAACGCGATATTACAATTGTACATATTGAAGGTAAAAAGGCAGATAAGCGATTTTTACAGATTCCATTGATGATGGCTGAGAGAGCTTGGTCGTATGCGATGCAGTTACGCCAAGAATCAAATACGGAACTGCGTAAAAAGTTTCATTTAATAAGTAAATTAAGAAAGTCTTGTGTTTACGCCTTGCAGCTTCAAGAGTTATGTGCTGTAAGCCATTTATAATAAATATATCTTGTATTTTTTACCCTATATTCATATATTTTTATTTTTAGTCTGATGCCTGTGGAGCTCGAACAAAATTGGAAGCTGAAGCATACGTTTCTTGGATTCATGGATCTTTACATTTCGAATTAGGCTTATGGAAAAGTGCAGCTGAGAATTTGAAAAAAGCTCAAGTAGTTTATGAAAATTTAGCTCAAGCGTTACCGGAAGATGAGCAAGCATTATATAAGAGTGAAGTTGATGAATTAACGCCAAGTCTTCGTTATTGTGCCTATATGATTGGTGACGGAACATCAATGGATGATCTATTAGAGATGCGTGCTCAAGGCATTGTTGACAATTTGGGTGCATTAGTTGCACAAACTAAGAATCAAAGTAGCGAAGCACTACAAACAACTGAATGGCGTAACAGACGAGTTACTGTGCGACCAGAAAAAGTTCGGCTATTTTTATTAAGTGTTGAAGAATTGGACAAAAGTGTAGAAAAAGCCAAAACATGGCAAGCAAAAATTGAAATTATTGAAAATATTTTAATTGATTGTAAGGATGCTATAACAGCTGTTAAAGATGAAATAAAACAAGATCCAAAGTTACGACAACCAAATACTGGAACTGGTGTTACTGGCATACAATATTTACTGGCATATTTATCATACATTCGGTTATACCGAACATTGGAACGTAATTTATATTTGGTAGCTCAGGCAAAACAAAGCTTAGATGAAAATACTTCTGGTAATAACGTAAATAGTGGTCGCACGGATGGTGGTACTACTGGTAATGAGAAAAAAGTACGCCCACAAGATTTAACACGTTTATATGAAATAATATTACAAAATATACAAGAGTTGCAACAGATCACTGGAATGGAAAATGATTTAGAATATCAATCAGACATGGAATTGTTACAAAAGTCATTTAAGGCTTTTCGATGTTATTATATTGCATTGACCTTAATTGGAATGAAACGTTGGAAAGAAGCTGTTGCATTATATGAACGTTCAACTAAATACGCTAGTGAGGTTTTGAAAAAGAACATTCAGTTATTTAACTTATCTAATGATTTAAAACAGTTAATAAAGGATATAGAGGGCTGTAAATTTTCAGCACATGCTTATAGCGTATTACAAGATGACAATGAAGAAACAATATTATTTGGAAAAAGCCAACAAAAAACAACAAAACCACTGTACGAACGTTTATCGGTATATAAAGAGGATCAGCAATTAAATAGTAAAAATCCAAATGTTTTCAAAGTAACGCCAGATATGCAGCCAATACAATGTAAACCATTATTTTTTGATTTGGCATTAAATTTCGTTGAATTCCCATCGTTAGATGACAAATTAGAAACAAGCAACGCTAATAAAAAGGGTGCCGGCATTTCAGGATTTGTTAAAGGTTTTCTCGGTTGGGGTGGCAGTGGTAATGCTAAATAATTATTTTTAAATTGTTTCTATTATCTGGCTTTATTTTAATTTCGATAACAAAGTTTTTTTTTATATATACTATGATAAACATTTTTTATTTATTAATTAAATAAAATTACTGAATTCAATATATAGTAATGTAATTTATTTCTCAAATTAAACCATTTTCTATAAATTCCCATATAATATCCTTAACACGTAGATGATAATCATCAGTTAATAAATTATTAGCTTTATTATTAGTTATATCGTTTAACGTTACATTATCTAAATTAATAATATTGTCTGGATGAAATGTAATAGCTGGTAAGAGCCATAAACCAACACCAAAACCATATATGGATTTATTTTTAAATTCATTTATAATATTGTTTATATTAAATTGTTTTTTATATGCATCTAATATATTTACATTATTATATAAATGTATAGTTAATGTATCAATTAATGAATTGTGATAATCATTTAATAATTGATATAAATATTGGCAACGCATTTGTTTAATTGTACTTGTATAAATAAAATGTAATAAATCAATAATTGGTGATGTATAACGTATTGATTGTAAATCAATTAAATAACAATTATCACACTTATTATTTATACTATTATAATGAAACATTAAATTATTTATCCATAAATCACCATGGCATATAACATTTGTATTGCTTTTTTCTAATATTATTTTCATCATTTTTTTATATAAATTACCATTTAGTAATTTTTCTAAATTTTTCATTATCGGTATTAGTTTAATATCATCTTTGTAAGTATTCTTAATACTCTTTATGGCATCATTAAGCGCTGATTCAATTATTTTTGAATAAAATTCAGCTGATTCTGTACAATAAACAACATCATGAATATTATTACACATATTTTTAAATATATTTGGTCTTAAATATTTCATTGATAAAGAAATTCCATGAAATTGTCCTAATTTCTAAAAAAGAAACAAAAACAATACAAATTATTTTAGTTTGATATCAGTTAAAAAATATATTAAACACCTTCATAACAATGGAACAATGTTCATAATCTAAGCCTTTTAAACGGTCACACATTTGATACTTTTTTTCACATAAATCCTCCAGCGCAATTATATCATCTTCATCAGTTTTACCATAAATTGCATAATAACAGTACGGTATTGATAAATTAATTTTTGAAAATTTTTTCATCTCTTTTATAATTATATTGTAAGCGGTTATTTCGTTTGAAAATGCCTCATCACACCGGAACAATTGTCGCCTTGATAAGCTTGCAATTTGTCTTTTAATTATTAAGGAAAATATATAGTCTAAAAGAGAAAATAATTATTTAGTGACATCTATGTATTTATAGGAAAAAAAACATCAAATATATAATTTAAAAAACATAGAATATTGTTTTACATATGTATATGCCGTATATACATTGGCATAAGTTTTCAATAATAATTTATAAGCATTTATAAATAATGTTTTTTTATAATTGTGTAATTATTTTAATTTGCCATGACAATAAAACTATTATCAAATAAACAACAACAAAAAAAAAATAATTTATCATAGACAAACACCATTAAATGCACTTTGAATAAATAAACTATTTTGTCTTGTGTTCAAGACCTTGATAATTGCATATAGCGGTGTTCTCTTGATTTTTTTTTTTTTCATAAAACGTCGAACTGCTATTTGCATTGTTTTAAATAAATTATTTTATACATATCGTGTATGGATTTTCAAGGTCACAATAATAAATTGTTAGAAATTAGAAATACAATGCATACTTAGTTGATGTTATTGTTGTTAACATTTAAATTATTGATTTTTTTTGGTAGTTGTTGTTAGGTTTGCCATTACCTTGTTTCGTTTGTTTTGACTTCCCGTATACCTTGACACGTTTAACAACAGACATATAATTATCACCCTGCTTACTACCCGGCAAACAAACCATATTTTGTATAAAAAAATCGTTAATTTTTATTATACTGCCACCTATGTCGGAACACAATATTTTTTTTATATAATCAACATTTTCACTTAAATCATTATCCACAATGTTATCATCATCAGGTATTGATGGCCCTACTAGTTTCTTATTTAAATTTTGATCAGTTATTTCGTGTGCTTCCATTTTTAGGATAAATTTAAATAAACTTTTCTTTTTTTTTGTCAACTATTCACTTAAATATCATTATTATAACGAACAAACAAATGTTAATCAGACTAATAACAAAACACTACTCAATAATAACTATTACTTTTTTTCTATTATTTTATTTGCTTTGTTTATTAATGCTTATTTTTTATTTTTTAAACTTCATTCAATTTTTTTTTAAATATAATTTAACATTTGAAATATAGAAGAAACGCTAAAGAGTAATACAAAAAAATAGTAGTTTTTATAATATTCATAACGAGACACTGTTAGAAAATATATACAAATTGCATTTAATTTATTATAAGTATATATTATGTGCATATAAATATCTAGATAAATTATTATTTAATAATAATAGAAATAAAATTATTCAACATTTTACTGGCAATAGATTAGAAACGTTTACAGTGTATATTGCTTAGATGAGTTGCAACCTTCATAATAATAAAACAACAAATAATTAAACTATAAAGTAACACATAAAAAATATGTTATTAAAATGCACTTGGCTTCGTTATTGGAAAAATTAAAAAAATAAAAATATTAATCGATTTTTAAGAACATTATTTATTGTTAATTTACTTATTTTTATTTTATTAAAAAACAATTACACTTGACAAACTTGACTTGACTCTGACATCAATAAAAAATTTAACAAAAAAAAAAAAAAAAAAAAAATAAAAATAAATCCTGATTTTTATTAATTATTTGCTATTATAATTAAAAAAACAAAATATATCAGTTAAACACAAAACACTTATTACATTTGATATTATTTTTATCAGAAATTTTTGTATAAACTAATAAAATAGTAAAATTGCATTAAAATGTGCTTCAAATGCATTTCGAAAAATAAAATAAAATAATAAAATACAAAAAAAAAAATAAAAAATTATAATGTTTACAACTGACTGAGTAACCTTAACCTGATTTTTGGTTCAATTGTGTTGTAATATTCATATGTGTATCTATTTTATTGCTTCGTTTATTTTTTAAATATACTTTTAGCATTAATTATTTGTAAAATAGATATTGAAAAGGAATTGAGAGTTGAGAATTATTATATTTTGTTATGCAGGTGATAAATTATGTATTAAAAACCAGGCGTCTCCACTACAAGCTGTTTAATTATTAAGCGCCCTACAAATGTTTGTAGTAATAAACAGTTGAAAACATAGTAATTGTTTCAATATTTATTACAATTAAATGGTTTTCTTATTTTTAAGTGAATTATTTATTAAATTAAAAAGCATACGAGAACTCAATATGTATAAATTAGAATAATATTATTCTTTTTAAATAAATTTAATAAAATTTTATTAAGCTCTATTTAATAACAAATTAAAATTATAATTACACAAAATACTTTTGTTTAAAGCATGTTAAATGCACAATGTTTTCTCGGTGCAAATAATAATAGGAAACAACGAATAGAAAACATGTATTGTCAAATCTATTAAAATCTACTTTGCATACTTTTCTCATGAAAAACATTAGTATCAGACAATATAAATGCAATTCTGTCACTTTACGAACTAATTTTTAGCACACGTTGCAACTTGTTTTTTTTTTTAAATAAATTGAAAATGAAAATATAAATATAAATTAATTTTAGTAAAAGTTCCTGAAATATGAGTACTTATTTAATAACAAGTGATTTTTATTAATAGAATTTTATATAAATAATATATAATTCTATTGAAGCAATAGAATTACTGAAAGGTATTTAAACAATTTGAATTATTTATGAATAAGCAAAAATAAATTATTAAAATTAGTTACTTCATGTAATAAGATCTTTGAAAACGTGACATTCATTACTTGTAAAATTATTTAATATTAAAATAAATTTGTAATATATATATATATATATATAATTTAATCTCGTCGTTTTTTATTCTGTTTGATAATTTTAAGATAGATTTTCTTAACAAAACCAAATAAGACAAGGAAGTAAGCATCATACTACAAAATTCCATAATGATTTCTTTGCTCGTATAGCAAGAATACGATTCCAATGGGAGTATTTATAAACATTTCGATATTGAGTCCCATAAATTGATATGGCTGCTTAAAGCTATTCAAAGGTAGTCCTTGTGACAGAATATGACATATAAAATAGCAAGATTGAATAGCAAGTAAGAATCCATGGAACATACTCAATTTTATTAATTTTTTCTTTTTTGATCGACTGTTCTAAAATTATATTTTTAATTAAATTAAATTTATTATACATGCCGGTCTTCTTTTTATGAGATAAGATTTTTTGCGATCTCTCAGCCAATCTATAAAGAATTAAAATATGAAATTAAACTGGACAGATAAAGTAATAAATACTTATTCTTAAAGCTTATATTATCAATTAATAATTATAACTATATGGTTTGAAGCTTGTAAAGCTTAACTAGTATATCACCACTGCTTTCATTTTTATCGCAACAACAGTTTTTTTTATAAATTTAAAACCGTGTAAACTCTTATCTCCTGAGTAACAAGGTATTTTTTAACGAAATTCAGTCTTCGCATGGTCAATAAATTGCCATATATTTTACCTTATTACTAGATTCGAATGTTTTATGAAAATATTAAAGAAAATTTTAAGTATAAATAATTAATTATTTTTAATTAAGTAATTTTTTGTTTCAATTTGTAACTTTTATAAAACTCCAAAAAAGGAGCAATTACCATGTAATTCGAAAAATACGTAGAAATAAAGTGACTTTAAGACAGATATTGTTATTATATTAGTTTAGTGTTATCTAGGATGATTATTATTGCCATCCTTCCGGTTGAACATGTTTTGTTTCTGGATACTTTTAATAATTAACAATAAATAAAAAGTGCATCAGGATAATTAACAAAAAAAGTATAAGTTTAATTGTAAAAAACAATTTCAATTATGTAAATAAATTCTTAATTTAATTAATTAAATTAAAAAATTTCGAATGAGAATAATTTAATTAAATACTTGAAAATAAATTAAATGTAACTTTTTCCTATATTATTTCAAATATTTATTTAATATTAATAGTAAAAAATTATTTAAAACTAAAACGACCAGACTATAACTATAATAAAAACTATTTATTCTAACTTGTTGAGTGAACTTGTTGAAATGTTTTAGTTATTTTCACGTTAACTTTCATAAAATTGTATTTGATGTAAAGCAATAAATTCTTTATCAAGTTTATTAAATTTAAACATTCAAATTCTTTAAATCTTTATACTTGCTTAAATACTTTATTACTTTATTATAAAATCTAAAAAAAAAATTATCGTTGTGTATCTTCTATAAATATTAACGTACTGACGTATAATAGATATTAATTGAAAAGTATTATAAATCAGCGAAATTTTATAATTTGCATAATTGTTTTTCAACTAATTTTCTCTTTTAATAAATATTGTAATTAATATTTTATTTGATTTTAATGTGAACAAGAATTTTATTAATAGACAGAATATAGCAGAATATATATTTTAGAAAATCTTTTTTCTTTAATTAGCTCTAATAATGTAAAAGAAAAATGATAATAATAAAATGATTGAATTGTTCTTACTGTTTATTTTTTATTATTGAAATTTTATTGTTAAATTTAATAATATGGAAATGATGGAAAAAGAAAATGACCATAAAATCTATAGTCTGTATATGTTTCAAATTTAATTTTCGTTTTTCGGTTAATCAGAGAAAATGTTTAACGGTTTCGTTTGGTTATTACGATCCAAACGTTAATAATTTTAAAGCTAATAAAATTCATTTTGTATTCAGTGTAACAGAATTTTTACAATAAAAATGTCTATTGCGAATATAAAAAGTCCATTTTGCAGCTACATAAATGTGCTAAAATAATAATAAGCATAATTTTATTTACATATTTTAAAATAAAAAAACATTTTCGTTTTTTCCTTCTTCCATTCTTTCTAACATTTATGCAATAATAAACTTATTTATTTGTCTTTTATTATTTACTTTTTTCATTTATTTTTTATTATAAATGCGATAATAATACACTTTTATGTTGATCAAACGAAGCTCCGTTTGAACTTTCATTGTTGTTACAGGCAATTTTGTTTTCGTTTTTTTTATTTACCTTTAAATTATAATTTTATTAATATATATATATATATATATATTAATATACCTTTGATGGGTATTTTACTTGATTTATGATATAAAATTAAAAAGTTAAAAATAAAATGTTAATTAATTATTACGAAATTTATGTTAATTTTGATTAATTTATTAATAACATTTTTTTATTTCTTTAAATATAATAATTTTTCTCAGAAAAAAAATAATTTATGTAATTTACAAGGTGTTATTTGTATTTTTTTGGTGTTTAACGATTAAGAAATTTAAAAGATTTTTCTTGTAATTATATTGAATATTATTTATTAATTTTAATGCAAAATACAGTTTCTTTAGGTTATGTCTTGTAAGCAAATAATAAGAAAAGTCTTTTTGAAATGCAATTTTAACAAACGGAAAATATGTACGGGTAAATATAAAGTACTTTTATTTAATAACCAATTATAAGAATGGTATTAAAATAATTAATAGTATGCAAACTTTGTGAAATGAGATAGTAATTTTTACTTTCATCTTTTTATGATGATTGCTTGAGTAAATACTGTTGCTTTAGTTTAACAAAATTTAATTTAATGTCAGCAAAAATTGTTAATTAGTATACAAATTAAGTTGGTAGCATTTTTGTTTTTTGTAAATTAGTTGAATACATAATTTTTTTTCTTAGTTAACTAGGTATCATTATTATTAATCTTAAGTAGATAAAATTTAAGGGTGACTCGAAGTCTTTTTGAAAGTTAACATTTTGTGTTTAATTTTGTTTCTAATAGTTTAAATTGTTTTTGATACGAGAATCGTTTGATTTCTTGTGCAGCAATTTTGATGTTTTCTATTAAGAAAATTCTTAGATTTGGTATTTATTTTCTTTGAAACTGAATCAATAAATTAAACTTCAAAAGTATTGACTACAAATAGTAACAAAAACAAAATGTTTTAAAGTATTTTCTCTTATGTTTCTATAATAAAAATGAATAAGATGTTCAAAATGTTAACTTATTTTAATTGATTAAGGATACTTATCATTCAAACTGAAGATACTTTATAAGTTCAAGATTTAAGACCCAAGAACTCGACGAATCATTTGTAATCTGAGAATTTGCATTACAGTTTCATCTTAATTTAACTGTTTTTTTTTGTTAGTAAAAACAGCTTTTGTTAGTTTCTGTTGAATTATAAATTCTTTACTCTACGTATTTCTCGTAAACTGGATTAAATCGTTATGTACCAAAACATTATATTTGTAATTTCGATACAAAAGTGATAAAGGATTTGAAAAACTCAAAAAATAATACAAACTAAGTTTAGCGAGTAACGAATAATTACCAGAACCTCTGTTAAAAAAGTATTTTGTCATTTTGACGTTGCCCATTGTGACTACTCACCTGATGCATACCGCTGAGCTTAATTTATACAATACGTAAGGTCGATATCGTTACCTTACTCAAATAAAAAAAAATTGTTATAGAGATTTATTCTTTGTTTAGACAATATCTTAATAATAATTTATGTGACGAGTAAATTTTTTCATTAAAATCGCGTCCAAAAGTTTAAGACGCTACTGGTGATTTAACAAATTACATATTTTATAATCTGTTGAATAAACACGAAAATATACTGTATTCGATGACTGTAGGTGTTTCAATAATTTTTCTTTTTTAAAATACTCCTCTTTCAATAAATATTTTTTCTAATTTATTCATCACTGATAATAAATTCTTAAAGAAAATCTAAATGCGACTGTACCTGTATAACATTCGTCTTTATCTTAATAAACAAGATTGCTTTAAATAAAGTCAATGTATTGACACAATGATAATGGTTTATATTGTATGGGGTTAGAGATAAAAACAAAAACCAACAATACAAATAAGCTTATAACCTTTTTGAAGCCAAAGATCAGCATAAAGAAATAAAAAAGAAAAACAAAACATAGATAAAGATAATATATATATAAGGCGACATCAATAAAATCAAATATTCTATAAGATATTCTATAAAAAAATAAACAACTACTTTGTGAACATCGAACTTTATGCAAAACAATTTCACAACAGTTACACAAATCCTTAATTTTCTATTCATGTTGTCTTTATACGTCATGGTTGAAAAACTTCACGAAATATAATGTAATCTTTCGTTTTTATCTAGTTTCATTCGTATGATTTTTCTTCTCTATATTATTATTATTATTTTTTTTTGTATTTATCTAAAGATATCTTCATCCAAAATTGGGATGCTCAGTTTTTATTTTATTTTTTTTTCATTGTTTTTTTTTTATAACGAATAATGTAACTGAAAAAGGAAGAAATTCAATTCCAGATGCTAAATATTCAAATAAAACAAAACAAAAAATATTTATATTCTTTATATATATGTATATTTCAAATGAAAGAGAAAATTTTTATTTTGTCATGTTTATGGCAGTAGCAAGAAAAATAAATAGAAAAGAAAAACTTATTGAGATAAAACATATAGGGAAAATTGTTTTCAATCAACAAATAACCGAACGAACAACTCGAGGAAGAAAACTTAATAATATATGTGACATCGACAAAAAATAAAATCATTCATGTTATTCTTTTGTAGTTGAATTGTAAATTAGGGAATTGTCAAGAAAAAAAGCGAAAAAAATCAAAATAAAATTGAAATAAATAATCAAAACAGAAAAATTTCGGCACATGAACCTTTTTTATCACCCCTTTAAATATTTGTCAGAGAAATGCGTTCAAACATCAACGGTTTTTCTAGTGCTTCATCTTCCTGTGTATTTTTTCATGGTCATCAACACAATTTAAATTGACCGATTTATATCAAGTCAAGACTAAATTATATTATGAGAATTATTTGCTGAGAATATTTGAGAAAAGTCTCCAAAAGAATTTGACAAGAAAATTTAAAAGCACGTGTCAATGCGAGTTTTTTGGGAGAAAAATAAACTGGAAATGAAAAATACGCTAATTTTCAATACAAAGAAAATGTTTGATGCGCAGTGAAACAGTAGAAATAGTTTAACATAAATTGAATACAGTGGCAATGATCCTCTGTTTTAACGTGTTTTTGTGTGCTTGAAGTTGCGTTTTTGCCGTACTGCAACACGTTATTTATATATGCGCCTTGAGAAAGAATTTTTCTTTTAGGAATTATTTCGGTTATCTAAATTTATCATATATACAAACGATACACTAAACGAACGTCCAGTTCATGTACATACGTTGTATAGTAAACAATGTTGGTGTCTCCATCAGACACGTAAAGTTTTAATTTAATTTTCGTAATTTTTTAAATATTATTTGTATATATTTAATAACATTTTATCTGCTTGTCATCTTCCAAACCATTCATGTCACAATGTTGTTGCGTGAACTGTTTGTGTTCAGTTGTCTGAGAATTTTTTATTTTCTCTTGGTTTTATCTATTTTATATTGTTCATGCGAATGAAAACGCTTTAATTGCTTCTACAAAAAAAATAAAAAAATAAACACACGAAAATTCTTTCTTATTTTCGTTTAAAGAACTAAAATTCACGCGTGCGATTTTTTGATATTCTATTTTATTTTTGATTTTTAGTTGTTTTCGTTCATCATTTAATCGTTATCAACTCAATACGTCTATTTTTTATTCTTCTTTTATTTTCGAGCTTTTTTTTTTCCTTTTTGCTGTGTATGTATGTGAGTATTTTTTATTATTATTTTTTTTTTTTAAATACATAAATAAATAAACGCGAGTACCAAAATTTAAGGAAGCAACGAAAAAAAAAAATAAGAAAAATACAATGTTGTTATGCGAAACACAAATACGTTGTGTTTTTCTTTTATATTTTACCTATAATAAATATTTCTTCATATCTTATCCATTGTTTGTTATAAATTTTTGTGTACTTTATTTCTGTTTTCTATCATTAAATTATTACGCTTTGTGCTCTGTTATTAAAAACAAAAAAAAAAAAAATAAAATAAAAGAAAAAGTAAAGAAAAATTGAAAGAAAAACAACATAAAATATATAAAAATAATAATAATTTAGATGCTGCAAGGTGATTTTCGTGTGAAAAACACCGAAAACAAAAAAAAAAAAAAAAAAAAAACAAGAGAGAAAAATAACAGAATAAAATAATGAGATAAGAAATAAAAATCTTTGCAAATAAAAGAAATGACAAGAAATTTAATGACAACAGTAAATATAAGTAAAAGATGTACACACCTTTTTCTGTTCTTCGTTCCAGTTTTTGCTTTTCTTTTTTTATTATTTAATATTTATTTTAAGTTTATTTGCTTTCACATTTTATGCCACTTTATTTTGTTTCAAATTGGCGCCTATATCCCTTTTGCCTCAACTAAATCGAACAAAATTTAAGATGAAAGTTATAATATTAAATTCATCAAAGATAAAATAACATTAAGTAAAAAAAAAATAAATAAAAATAAATCATCAATTCTATAATCAATCTATCAAAAAAATTATTTTTATAGTTTCAGAAAAATATAGAAAAATATTGACCAAACAATCAACAACAGACAAACAAAGTCATTTGGGAGTTTACATCCTGTCTGTTTCCTATTTTACTTTTATTCATTTTCCGCTTCTACTGTGTGCTTGTTATTATTTTTTTTTGCTTCTTCATCTCTTTTTGTATCATTTTTTCCCGTCTATTTATATTCATAATGTTTTTAGTTTTTTTCAATTTTTTTTTTGTAAATATATATATATATATCAAGGAACTTGTTGTCCTTCAAACTTTAACATCCTTCAAATGTTATTGCTTGTCAAACAAATCACAAAATAAATCAACAAATAAATAATCTAAAAATTTAGCTTCACATTCGATAGGACGAATGAACAACAAATTTTATTAACATTAAATGGTTGTTTTTTTTTATTCGAGAGAAAAAAACATATTAAATAAACAAATAACAAGAAGAAGAGAAAAAAATATATAAACTTAATTCTCAAGTGATATTAGAAATACTTTGTAGTTCTTTAATACACAGCTATTGCTAGTCATATGAATTGTTTTCATTATAAATATTATTAAAATAAGTTATACACACAGATATATTTCTGCTTTCTCTGCTTGAAATCTTTTAGTTTTAATTTATTTGAAAATATGCAAATATGCTGGTTTTATGACACAAAAAAGAAAAAGAAATTCAATTGAATATAATAGACAAGCAAAACGAAAAGACTGACAGCCAACCAAAATGATATTAAATTTAATAGTTTTTTATTTTATCTCTCCCTTTGGATGATAATATACAAATGTAAAAACGTTGTAGAAAAAATTGAGAATCTTTTTCACATTAACAACATAAAAGTCAATGATTTTCAATGATTTCGTTGAGGAAATTGGCTGCGATGGTTAACTTCCATTAGAAATGACAATAATACGTAATCACCTACCCAACAATCACATCCACCCATTTACTCATTTCTATAAAACTTATTATTTTTTTTTTGCTCCAGCTGACACGTGTACATATTTTTGGCAAATTTCAATTCAAACTTGAAGTTTAATCTGCTGTCGTTTTATTTAGTTTTATTGCCAATGGCAGTGATGATTGTTGCCGGTTTATTAATATTTTATTGTATTTTCTGTGAATTTTACAATGTCTTTCTTTTTCTCTTTTATTATTAATAATAAAAAAAAATAATTTAGTCAATCAATTTCTCAATGTGAAGAAGAATATATTTAAAATTGTATCTATCGACAATTTTGCTTAGCATTACCTACAACTGTCCAAGCTATGAAAAGTTGCGTATACATACGTTTATTTTCTATGTTTAATGTCTCATTAATATGATGGTTTTGACATTTCGATTCTTTTTTCATTATTATTGTTATTATTTTATATAAATATCAGTCTTAATGCCAATGCACATATCAATAAAATAGAGATGAAAAAAAAAATACTAAGAATACAGTTACTTTAAAAAGCTTTAAAATGTTAAAGCTTGTTTTCTCTGATATTTTTTATTTTCTAAATATTAAATTGAATACATTTTATATGTTATTTATTTTATATTTTGTGTTTTAAAAAATGCGTAGGTTATACGCTTATTTCTCGTTAAAATTAAACTTTTTTCGCATCCTTAACATTTTTACTTGATTTAATTTGTGTATTGTCTAATGTATAATTTTTTGTTTTTGTTATAAACAAAAAGCTTCAAGCTACGATTGAACATAAATACCTTGTGTTGTCTGCCAATATGTATTTTTTATCACACATATGATGTTTTGATTTTAATTTCTTCTTATTTAAAATTTTTATTGGAAATTAGTACAGAGTGTTTTAAGTGATCTTTTAAGAACGTCGTAGCAACTGTAACATATGTTGCCTAGACATTTTTATTAATATTCGTTTGCAGCACTGTTCTGTTGATAATATTACTTTTTTTTATTAATTTAATTAATTTCAATTATTTATTAGATGTTTGATTTTCAACAATTTTATCAATTAATAATACATATGTATGTATGCATTAATGATATATATACAGAATATAAATAAATTTACTAAATAATAATATACATAAGCATAATTATAGTTAAACAGAATATAAAGAGGAGGCGAACAAAATAAAAAATAAAAAAAAAAAAAACAACAACATAATTATATAATTAAAATAAACATTAATTATATAACATTAAATGGTGAATAACAATGTTTGTCAATTTTTTGAAACAATAACATTGATAATAAAGAAAGTAATGATAACGAATATAATAATTATTATGATAACAAAAATAAAATAAAAATAAAAAATAAATATATTATTTGTATTATAATAACAGGGAATAATGAATGTAAATAATGTACGTTAAAATACAAAATAGCATACAACATGTTAAAAGTTAAACGTAAACACATCATTAAAACTCAGTGATACACATATGCGTGTCTATATGCCTTTTAGCAAATAATAATAATAATAAAAAAATAAAATAATACCATTGAAAAACGCACTGACGTGGAAAAACGAGAATGATAATGGCAATAAAATAAAAATCTTTTGCTTTAAAAAATTTTATTTTCTTCGCCTTATTAAGTAAATACATATACACAAAATGCACTTAAAAGTTTTTGTTTTTTTTTTATCTTTGAATTATTATTTAGGATGGAACGAGTATCTTCTAAGTATTTAATAAAAAATATATATCTATATAATAAGTTAAGCAAATATCTGGTGTTGAGTAATGGAATATACCACAAAACTTAACCAATTAAATTGTTTTTCTTTCTTTTCTTTCTGATTGTTTTTAAATTACAAACAGTTTAACGCTCCAACCTCCTGAAATCTGTGCATCCTACTAAATTAGCAATACCAAATGCTTTACCAGAAAAGAAAAAGTTTTCTTCTTTATTTGTTTTTTTTTTTTTGTTTTTGTTGTTGCGTTCCCTTTTATTTATTCGTTTAATTTGACTGTTAACCACTCATTTTGCTTTATTCTATTTATTTCGATTCTTTTTTTTTTACTCTGTGCTCAAAGTTTATCTTGTTCTTTTGCTATGTCGTTAACAATCGCACGCCCTTAATGACAGAAAATCACTATACCAAAGCTACAAAGGACAGTTAAAACAATAAAAATTTTGTACTCCACTGTTGACATCCTCTTGGTTGACTTGATTGTATGTTTTATAAAGTAATTGCTTATAATGTTTTTCTGTTTTTGTTTAACTTTTTTTCTTCTTCTTCTTCTTCTGCTACATCGTTTTTTTTTTATTTTATTTTTTGGTGTGTCATTTGTGTATTTTGTAACAAAAACACAAATAAAAAAGAGAATAAGAACTAGGAAAAAAACAATAACAAACAAACGAGAAATTTTTGCAGATGAGTCTGTAAAAACAGAATAACAGCAGCGGCTAAAAATGTTAAAAAACAAAAAAAAAAACGACAACATTACCAACCGACTGTAACCAAAACAGAAATAGACCAACCTCAGCCATATCAGCTGCGAATATATAAATATACATTTGTATATCTCTCTAACATGTCACTTCATTTTCACATTTGTTCTTGTTTGTATGTTTCTATATTTATTTTTTGTCGTCTGATGTTGTCTTTCGGTACAGTAATCCAATCCATTACAAAAAACAAATAAAAGGAACAAAAACAAAAATAATTGATACACATTTCAACGTAAAGCAAAAGAAAAGAAAAAAAAATGTTAAAAGGTTTTTCATTTTGCCGCCCATCCAGTCACATTAAAAACCTTAGCAATTGTGTTTTTTTTTGATCATATCCTGAACGAAATAAAAGAAAAAACACGAAGAAAGTAAAAAAGATAAACAAAAGAAAGAACAGAAAAAGCTTAGAAGAAAAGAAATTAAATAAACGTGATGCAATGTCAAGTGGCAACATGAAGATGCGAAAAATAACAACTGAACGTAAATTAACTTGTAAATAGACGAAAATTAACTAATTAATATTCACAGCAACAAACGATAGAAATTCTTAATGTCCGTCTACTTCCTTTAAGTATTTTCTGTTTTTTTTTTCTGTTCATATTCATAGCTATCTAAACCAAACAACGCACCAGAAAAATAACGGCAACAACAATAACAATTTTATATTTTATTTTGTTTCAAATTAACTTTCAGCTGCAATAATATAAATAAAAGAAAAGTAATGATTTTTGCTGGTTTGAAAATGTACAAATATAAAATACAGCAACAATAAAAAAAAAACGAACAAAATAATAAAATATAAAACAGGAGGACAACCTAAGTTAACCCAAAAACTTATTTCATTTATTCATTTATGAATTTGTTTTTTCTGTGCTTTTATTTATTTTTTTTTGTTATGTGCGAATACCAAAAAAGGGATATTCACGTACTGGACATTCATCTCACAATTTTACTTTTAACTCATTTAACATAACAAAATGATGCGATAAAAGTGTAAAAATAAATTTAGATTAAACTTACTTAAATCCTTTCCATTATCTCATGGATGATTAAAATTTCATTTAACCCAAAAATAAAAATAATAATAAAAATAAACTTATACCAACAGCGAATCTCTATTCGAGTTCTTCAACCATTAATGTTATATGAGGTTAATTTCCTATTAACGGAAGTAGTATTTTCAGTATGCGAAATAATTAACAGAAAAACAATATTATAACTGCTTATAATTATATACTTGAATAAATAAAACTATAATATGTTAAAATTAACAAAAAATAAAAATATTAATACGAAAATTCCGTTTATATTATAGCAAGGATTATAAGATTAACTATGTCTGCAATTGCAGCAAAATCAGCATCTGTATTTATGTCTGTTTGCCATAATATATAAAAATAATATAAATTGATTGCGACGTAATATATAGTTGTGGTCAATGAATTAATCAATCAATAAATCGATAAACAGAAATAAAAAAATATTGTGATGGAATAAACAATGATTGTTTGACGACAGATGTATTTTTTTTTCTCTTTATTCTTTATGCTATGGATATATAATTCTCTCAACAAATTGACCATCCCTTAGTTTAGCAGAAAAGATGATTTACAGAGTGGACAAAGATTAGTTTAGCGTAAGATGATATATTCTTCGTTTTTTTTTTTAAAACATATTTGACTTACAATCTTCAGTTTTATGAAAGATACAAAAACCATTTATCTTTAACAATAAAACCGAATGAAAGTCAATTTTTTTCATATAAAAACTGAAATTCAGCTGAATAAAAAACCAAAATAAAAAAAAAAAACGCAACAATTTTATTTGCCAATTCTAAATAAACCAATTTATTTATTTTTATTTGTCTTTATTGTACTTCTTTGGTTGGCTGGGTATAAAATTTGGCTACAAAAATTCATAACTCGTTACAACAATAAATTTTTGTGCTAGGCAACGATGAAAATGGAATAAAAATAAAAAAAAATTTGAAAGAGAAAAAAGTAATAAAAGGAACGAGTTTAATTGTCTTACGTATAAAATTGCTTTATAAACAGAAAAGTAAAAAAAAAAAGGGAAAAATGGTAAAATGAAAGAAAAAATTATATAGAAAAACAACTGTAGAAAGAAACAGGTGAAAAAGTTGTCAGGCGATGAAAATAATGTAGAAAATTTTGTGTTCCTTTTGTTATGTTAAATTAAATTAATTTTTTAGGTTAACAAATATAGAACTCCAACAGTTTTTTTCTGCTTCTGTGTTTTAGTAATGAATATGAATTTATTAAATAAACAATTAAAAAAATAAATACAATAATAATAATACAAAAAAGCATAAATAATAAATAATTCTAGTATTGGTGTTGATCCATTGGAACCCATTGTGTTAATAAAATATATACAAAAAAAAAGAAGTAAATTAGAATAATTATTCTTGTTTTTAATTTCTCTACAAAATATTTTGTTTAAACAATAAAAACTATAATAATGTGATGAATTTTATATACTTTTACAAAGAAAATTGATAAATATTTTCAATTTAATTTTTCAAATAGAATAAAGTTAATAAAAAACAAAAATCAAAAACTTTGTCAAATTAATTTATTATTAAAAAAAAATAAAAAAACTAAAAAAATCAAAATAAATTCTCTCTACCTGTGTGCAGCAAACAATTTTATTTTATTTCATTATTTTTCAACATAAGTCACATTTTGTCGGTTTTATTATGATAAAACTGATGAAACATTCTTTAAATAAAAATATAATAATAAAAAAAGTTAAACAATAAACATAATATATATAAATATATATACACATATGAAAGAAAATAAAACACATTTATGAAAATCTGTTTGGTAAACTTTATAACAACATCGAAAAAGATACGAATAACGTGCAATCATCTTAAAATATATACATAAAACGATGTGTGACTGTTAAATAGATGAGCGAGGGTATGTTTTAGCAAAGATAATAAAAATATACAGAAATAATATAAATAAAAAGAAAATGAATCAAATACAAACAAACGTTGAGAAAGGAAGAAATAAAAAATCAGCTAAATAATGTTAGAGACAATGGATCATTTGGTCTATTTAATGATTTTCCAATTTTCCGATTCGGTTTTTTAACTATTTTATCGTAATAAATTTTTACTAGTTTCTAAAAGCATCATTATAATAAATTCGTATGTAGGTTTTCCCGTCCATACGGTTTTATTTAATTTTAGAAAGAAAATAAAAGATTTTTTTTTGATCGTTTCTTTTTCCGTATCTGTTATCTCTCTTCGCCTCAACATTGTAAATATATTTATTTTAAACTGTCAGAAACGTTACGATTATTTTTTTTTTGTGTTATTCCATATGTTTCTTTGAAGTTTTTCCTTATGTTTAGTAGTAAATCTTTAGAGTGTCATATGCATTGTAGTTAGAATCAGACAGTTATATCTTATCTCCTCGTGTTACATTAAATGACCAATGTAGGTCATCATGAAAGTTTTATTTTTCGTCCATTATAACTATTTGATAATTACAAAATTTTCTCTTATCAATTTATTTAAATACTTATTTTTAATAAATAAAATATTAACTTTTGTATAATGTAATTGGTGAATTGAAATTAAATACATATAATGAATGAAGCAAACGTTTTATATATCTAAATTGTACTTAATTTTGTTATCTTATTTCGCTGATAAGTAATGTGTATAGAAGAGGATGTAGAAGAAGAAGAAAAAAGGAAATTATAAAATACGACAAGCACTATAAGTTAATGGTAATAAATTACTCAGCTTAAGAATAAAATAACAAGAAAATGTACAGAAAGATGTTAAAGAAATATTTACCAAAAGAGTAGACGAAAAAATTCTTATAACAAACAGCAAATAGGTTGAATCTTATAAAATAATGTGGTCTTTTCTGTAATTTTTCTGTTATATATGTATAAATATTTTTACTTCAGGGTGTGTTTCTTTGTCTTTTAATATTCTTTAACTTTTCTTCTATTTTTCTTGTGTGTTTATTGTGACACTTAAGCAATAACATAGATAAAAAAATGAATTTTATGCGAAAACAAAGAAATTCACATTGTTTATTTATTTATTTTTTAAGTTAATTTAAAGGGTTAATTGTTATGAAGACATTTGTCTTGCGCTAATATTTACTTATATTTTTTCTCTATTTTGCCCAATTTTTATATCAACAAATTTCATATACGAATAATATATATATTATAATGATAGTTTGAAAAAGTTTCGCAATAAGTATAAATTTTTATTGAAGTGGAAAATACTTTTAGATATTTGATAATAAATTAATTAAATCATGTCTTTAAATTCTGTCTGTTATTTTGGCTATACGATGGATTCTGTCTCTAATTTTCAACTTGTTAAAATAAAAATGAGGATGAGCACAATTAAATGCATGCGATATTACAAAAAAAAAAAAAAATAAAAATAAAATTTTATTATAATAAAATGTTGCTTTAAGCGAAATGTTTTCTGTGGTTATTTTTATGCGTTAGACGCAGATTACAGACAAGATAAAAACACAACTTTTTAAGGCAAATAATAAATACGAAAAGAATCAAAATGAATAGACTTTCAACCTAATAATAACAATAAAAATAAGAGAAGCAAAAGAAACATAACGAACGAACATTGAAATACACATTAAATAAATTCCATCTTCCGTTTTTAACAACTTTAACAAATTAATTATTTTTGCTATAGCTTTAACTCCTTAATTCTCACATCAGAGTGTTTTTCTTTTATTTTCATTTAATAAAATAAAATAAAAATAATCGCACAAATTTATATTGAAAAAATATGGCAAATTTATTTTTCTATTTTAACATTCATTTTGGATACATTTAGATTTGTTTATCTGACAAACGTTTATTTATTTCATAATTTACTGATGTTTGAAATAAATAAATATAAAAAAATAATGTGTCTTGCACACGCAATGAAGACAAGAATATTAAAAGTTTGTTATAACCATAGGGAGGAAAATAATATAAAAAAGTCTTTTTCTTATTTAAATATCATTCAATATGACATTTTTTTAAAATTTGTTTACAATTTACAAATAAGAAAACATTTTGATGGAAATTTTAAAACGAGATAAAACATATATAGAGGAAAAAATAAAATTATAATAATGATTCGTCTTGATTAAATTGAATTGAATAAATCTCTTTTAAATAATTTCAAGTAAATTAACTCAATTTAATTATGCTCGCCTAGAGTTTATCTATATATATATAACATATGTATAAGAGATATACACTTAGTTTACATTTGTGGTATTATTATAATTATTTTATTTGAAATAATAAAATACACATAAGACAACTAGAACTAGGTCAATGATAAATGTATTGCGTTTTACATGTATTCCTTTAGAAATAATGAACGCACCCAGATGTTTGTATCTCCTGCTGTAACTTTAGAAAAAATATTTGAATAAGTATATTTAGGTTTGCAACTATTTTAAATGGGATAATCTGCCTTGGTTGCCTCATGCAATTACTATTATTGTTGTTTTTTCTTTTTTTAACCATTCAAAATAATTTAATGTAAAACATTTTTTTATTTTTCTACGTTAACCAGCCAAACGGTAATTATTCTGTTGATGTGTCATCCTGTGTCTCCGCAACTTCTATCCAATTAAAATAAAGTTATTTGTTCTAGTCATCAACCTGGTGTCGCACACAACATAATTTTACAAAACTATGAATATTTAAATAAACATCAAGAGTCACATCTGGATCCCTTTTGACATTGTGCCTTTGTCATGTTGTCGTTTTGTCTTCGTTAAGACTGTTTAACGGTTCAAGCAGTTAATTGTCCTTATTTTCTTGTATTTAAAAAATAAATTTAAATAAATAAATTATATATGTCGTTTCTCGTTTAATTCTAATCATAAACAAAAATAAAATCAAATTTTCATAGAAATAAGAAATAAATGATAAAAACAGGACCGAACGAAAAAAAGAAAGCAGAAATAATGTCGAAAAATAAATTACAAAAATTAATCTTGAAGAGGGTTGATAAGCAATTAATTTGTTATTTTTTTTTTACTATCTTCATTGTTACCTTCTCTTCTCTGCATTTTTATCATTTTCTTCTTTCCATCGGTATTGTTGTTATACATAATATTTTTTCATTTATATAAAGATTTGTGGGTGATAGCGTGCTTTTATTTATTTTTCTTAACTGAGAAACTATCTCATTGTGACCTTTATTACTTATGCCACCGAGCACAATTCTAATTTAAACTATTTTCTTTATTTTTATCTATTTCACTTGAATTTAAGTGTCAGTGACTTTCACTAAGATGTAATATGATCAGACAAACTTAAATATAAACAAGAAAACAAAATAAAAGTAATTTAATTTAATTTCCATCGCATCTCATCATCTCATGTCATCTGATTTTATTCAGTGTCTCGCAGGACGCGGGTATGAGAATCGTGCTCTCAGTATGTGCATTTAAAGAAATAAAAAAAAATATATATATGTACATACAAAGGAAAAAAAATTTGTGTAAAACAATAAAAAAGAATCAGACGACAAGATCAAATGGTAAAATAAAACAGCAGAAATAAAGGTTTTTTTTTCACTGTTCGTTTTCAATTAGATAAACATTTCCAGTTCCAGAGAAAAAGTCAACTTTATAGCTGAAAATCGTTGTGATGTGACATTTGAGGTGCACACATGAAGGATCATGATGTGATGTATTTGGTGTTTTCACCATGTTAAACTTTTATCACATCTGTCAACGCACGTTGTTTGTTGCTGGTGATATTTTATTTAATTTTACATTTTCAAATGTTTTTGTATTATCCTTTCATATGTATATTTATTTAATAAATTTTTTGTGACATGTATAATAGTATTTCCACTATTTATAGATAACACAAAGAGTTGATATTTACTATTTCTGCTTCTAGAAATTATTATTATGATTATTAATTTTTTATTTCATGTAACTTTTAACCCAAATCAATTAAATTTGATGAAGTTTCAATTGATTGAGTTTAACAAAAATATTAAGAGAAATAACAATATACATATGTATATATTTGCGTTAGATAATAATGTAATTTAATTAATAATTTAAATAAGCAAATAATATTAATTAATTAAATAAAATAAATGATTTTATATTGTTGGGGATTTTTTTTGATGATTTACTAGTAAATAAAAAAGGGTTATAGTAAAAGTAATAGTAATAATAATAATACGAATCCAGCGAATAACAATTCATTTTGATGGTAAATTTGTAGCAAAAAAAAACTTTTTTTTTGTTTGTTTTTTACACACATTTTCGCATTTGTTTTGCAATTTTTTTCTATTTACGACACGAAATACCAATAAAAAATAGTGAAAACTTTTTATTTATTCAATTTTTCATTCATAGACAAACAAGACAGAGTGGAAACTCTATGGTGTGTTGGCAGAGTTTCTTCTGCTTTTTTATGTATTATTTTTGTTTAGCGTAAACGAGTATGCGGCTCAGAAGGGATAAAAGATGGAAATCCAAAACACATTTTAGATGAGATCTTGGTTTTGTATTTTATTCATCTTTTGGGACGAAATTCATCTTTAAGATTTTTTTTTCTTATTCATTTTTCTTATTATTTTACTTCGTATATTCTGCTATTTTTCTTTTATTTTGCTTTGGTGTTGGGCAAACAATTGAAAAACATTTAAACAATCTCCATAAATTCATCATATATAGAATTTTTTTCCAACTTATTGCTACGATATTTTCGGTTTTCTATCTTCTTACACAAATATTAAGACATAAATCTTGATGGAAATGTGTTTCCTATTTATACTAAATATACCTCCCTTACGTCATATTATATATATTTTTATTTCTGCTTATTTATTTTTTTTTTTCATTTTCAGGAAACAAACACGAATAAAAGTTTCGAAAAAAAAAAAAAATAAAATATATAAATCGCGCCGCTGTTGTTATTATTATTATTTTTTGTTTTTTACATAACAGACAAAAAGCTCATAAAAGAAATAAAAAAAACATTTTTTTTTTTTATTAACTAATAGAAGTTGGTCTATCAGTAAATTTTACAGTTTTTTCCTACATTGTTCCTATTTTTGTTGATTTTATGCAAATAAGATGAGTTTAAAAAAAAAACCATCCAACACATAAAAATAAATATATTATTAAAAAAAGAAAGGAGATACAAAAACATTTTGCGTTCGTATTGAATGCGATAAATAAAAAAATAATAAAACCAGCATGATGCACTACCAGAAAAAAAGAAAACAAAACGAAAAAAAATTGTGAACAAACTCATATTGATGAAAAAATGGGATAAATTAGGATAAATATATATTTACATAAACATTTACTCACACCAAATATCCATTTACTTTCATATAATATTAAATAAAAACTAAATTATGTATGTGTCATATTTTGCCTTCAACATTTATTTGTGCTAATATTTTTAATTAAAAATAGAAAAAAAAAAACCCATTGAATACGATTTAATTAAAAAATTAAAATTATTCAAAATTCTAATCAGAATTTTATTTAATTGGATAACAAATTGACAAAAGAAAATTAACAATAATAAATTTTTAAAATATTGTGACTCAGATAATAATAATTTATTTGAACGTTTAAAAATGAGTGAGTGTCATCCGTTTCACTTAATATTTTAAAAGTAATTAAAAATAATTATGTATAGACGTGTATATAATAAATTGTTCGATTATTTTTCTATATATATCGTGAATTTACTTAAGAAATGAATTTTGATTTATATTATTATGATTTGATATTTTATAATATGCATTTTGAGGTATTTAAGAACATTTATTTTAAAGATTAATTAATTTTTTAATTATTGCCTTCTAAAACCGATTTCTAATTACCAGCTTGATAAACGAAATTATTTTTAGTTTTAATATATAATTTGTTTACAAAGTAATTAAGTTAGAGCATTATTGTCTTGACTTCAAAGTACTATTGCTTGGAAAACTTTCTAAAACCAATTTTTAATAGTTTTTCAGAGTATCTAGCTTGTCTGTAAGGATAAATTTTAAATATTATTTGTAAATCTAAAAAACTAAACAGGTTGTTCTATCAATCAAACAATATAAACCCACGTCAAAGCGTCAAAATGTTATTACTTAATTGAGAGTTCATATATTTTTTATTAGAAATATAAGAAGAATAAATTAATTAAACACTTAACGATTACAATCAGGTTTTATATATAATTTTTTTTTTTATTATCTTCTTTTTCTTTTTCTTTTCCTATTTTGTTTATCATCGAAAATCGTAAATTCATTTTTTCCCTGTCCTTTTATTATTATTGTTATAACAATTTTCCTGTTTGCTTTAATTAAATTCTTTATATTTTATGCTTGTCTGACCTTTTGGTTTGATTTTGCAAAATAAATTATAATCAAAAAAAAAAAAAAATAATAATAATAATAAATAAATAAAAAGACACAGAAACCAGGGAAAGAAAATAAAACCACTAGCAAATTTCACATAAAAAATAATAACGAAAAAAAAAAAAATTGTAAATAAATATTCATTCATGCTTGGGACAATAACAACATTATGTTTGATTTGTTAATAGTAATTACATAATTTTTATTGTATTATTTAATTTGATTCGTTGAAAATAAAATTGTGATTAATAATAATAATTATTATTATTACCAATTAATTTTGATGATATAATAAAAAGTTATTTATTTATTTATTTTTTTTTTATTTAATTTATTATTAAAAGTAATTCGACTAATTGACATAATAAAAGTGTGTTTATGTTTTGAACAATATGTATAAGACATAATTGAATATAATATAAAAACAGCTGGAGTAAAAGAAAATGAAAGAAAGAAGATTTAATAAAACTGAAGAAATATAATCCGATATGGTCAATAAATATAACAATGTCCACATTCCCTGTCTGATTCTAACTATTTATATATATAGCTATATTTATATTTATATTAATATATCATATTATCTGTCTCTTATTTTATTATGATTTTATTTAAGTTAATTTTAGTTGATGACCACTGGAAATGTATTCGGTGAAAATAGAATTATGGTTGAATTAGTAGAATAATAACAATTTCCGTTCACATCATTTACGCGCCAGTGCTTTTATCAAATTTCATATTCATGTCGACATTTGTTTATCGATTTTTGTTTGTTAAACACTTGTCCAGTTACATTTGACCATTTGTGCTAAATATATATGATAGTACTGTCATTTTTTAAAACATATAACTCAACATAATTTAACTTAACATTAAATCAAAATTTTAATCATATTACAATTGTCAATCACTTGGTTTCCAATTACAAAATGTGATTTAGATTAAGACATCTTAAATATAATACTTTAGGAATAACAAAGCAAACAAAACAGATATATAAGACAATTATAATTCTGTTAATTTAAAACTTTTATGCAAAATATATAACTTAATTAAAAAGAGAAAAGAAATGAGAAAAAAAAATGAAACTACAATGTTAATCTTTTCCTTACAAAATTCTATCTATTGTTTATATATATATTAAATACACATTCTATCATTATATAATTGCAAAACAAAAACATTGTTTTATATGTCTTTATATTTACCATCAACTATCTAAAACAAGTCATTTTATAATTTCTAAAAACAAATAAACAAACATTTAATATTTAACTGTAACAAAAACTTTTTCCATAATAGAAATAAAGAATATTATAAATGGGTGGGTAGATTTTAATGATAAAAAGATATTATTATTTTATATAAAAGAAATTCATTGTCTTTATAATAATAATAATAATATTAAAATAAATAAATACAACTCTTAGTTTGCATCTTAGTAAATCCTTTATTATTATATTATTATATTTTGCACATTTGCATGTCCTTTTGCTACTAGAATCATAATGAATATAAATAAATTTTTGGTTATTTTATAAAGTTTAGTTACCTTTAAGAATATAATAAACGAGTTTAAAAGGTTAAAGTTTGCTAAAAGCTCTGCATAGTTTATAAATAAAACTTAACGATAAACAATGTAGAAAAAATAAATAAAATAAAAAAAAAAACGCCAAGAACACCAACTACTATCGAAGCTTTTAAAATATAGTTATACTGTTTAATGATAATAATAATAATTATTATTATTATAATAATGTTTGGTCATGCAAAAACACGGTCGAGGTTTTAATGTGATAATTTGCTATTCGTTTCAACTATTTAATGTAAAGGATTTAAAGCAAAAACTTAATCGCATTTAAATTATCATAATAAAAATAAAACATAGAAAAGAGTGTTAAAAAAAAACAAATATAAAGAAATATAAAAAATGATTATAATAAGAGTTAAAAATGCTTGCGAGACTATTAATTTTTAATATATGTATATATATATATAAATTCATTTAATTTTCATACGATAGCGTTTTTTTCTATCAATAGCAGGTACTAGCAATACAAGGAGTTTTATTTTTTTTTTTAAACAAAAATCGTAAACTCTAGTAAACTAGGTAAAAGAGAATTTATTATAATAATAGAAAAAGGAGAAGAAGAAGTATTATTATTATTATTAGACAAACAAAAGCACAGGGATTATAAAAGTGAATTTACGAGTAGATTTTCTATATCATTTATTCTATTATGTACTTTTATTATTATCCTTAATCAATAAATGAAACTTGAACGAGAGATGTTTACTCTTTATAATCCTTTTGCTATTGTAAAAAGCAGAACAACTGCATTATGACACAATTTTGTTGTTTTAAGAAATAACACCCGCACTAAAATAATACATAGTAAAATTTGAAAGTTTTTTGGTTTTTGCATATTAGATGTGGCAAAAAATATAAAACATTTGTGTAAAAATAAAGTGAAATTTGCATTGTTTTATTTAATTACATAATAATAATAATAATAATAATAATAATAATGAAATAATATATGGTTTCGATAACAATTAATGATATGGATTATAATTTTTTATTTTTAAATATTAAAAGTACAAAACAAATAATTTATTTATATTTGAACAGAGGAATTAGGGTAAATATGCTGTATCCCCTTTTTTTGTGTGTGTTATCATTAATATTATGATGATTATTATTATTATTATTATTATCATTATTACAATTGTAAAGCACTTTCTTTACCTTCAATTTATTACCTTTTAAACAGGAAAACCTTTATTACAAAAAATTTAATAGAAAGTTGAAATTAGATTTAATAAAAGAAGAAATTGAAAACATTTGTTGAAAGAAAAAATTTAAAAATATAAAATTCTATAGAAATGGTTTTTATATTTGTTAAATTTGTTAGGCACCAATTATTTGTAAAGTAGCCACTAGACTTTTTTATATTTATAAACGCATTAACATTATTGTATAAAAATAGACTAACCTAGATAATAAAAAGATAATCTACTTGAAAGTAATAATAACTTAGCTACCTGGAAATTAAATTAATTTCTTTTCTCGCACATTTTATTCATATATATATTATACTTTTTTTTTTTATTTGTGCGACAAGACAAATTTTGTTCATCTCATCTTCACTATATGCCATACTTTCGAAGCCGAATTTATTCATTTGGGAATAATTTTATTTAATGCACTTATGTGTTTTTATTTTCGTTTTACTTTTATTCCTTTTTTTTTGTATTTCTTAGTTTTAGTCGTCTATTGCTGGGTGATCATCACCCAGTTTTGCAAAAAAAAAATTAAATGGATACAAAAAAAAAGCGCGACAACATTTTCATTTTTATTATTTTTTTTTCTATATTAAAGTAGCAGCCAACGTGTCGTTTCGTTACTTAAAATCTCTCAAGTGAAAGCTGTTGAATACTAAGCAGGTGATATAAAAGCGAAGAACAGACATTTTATTAAAAAGAGAACTTTATAGAATTAACAAAAATAATAAATGTAAGAAGAGGCGAAAAATAAAAACTATACAAATGGAATTGCAGACATTTAGTGTGTGAGTTGAAAGTTACTGACTTACTGACTGACTGTATATAAGGATAATTTTTAAAGCAATTAAAAAAAACCTCATCGAAATTGCTTTTAGTTTAATTCTTTGGTTTTTCACTGCTTTAGACTCAATAAAATATTTATAATTTTATAATTTATCCATTTACTTGAAAAGCACAACAAAATATAATTATATAAAATACATTGTTTTATTTATGAGACCGACAAGTATTTCATCATAATAATCATAATTATAATAAGAATAATAATGTACTTAGTTAACTTGCTACTGTTTTATTATAATACTGACTGTTAGCAAGCAAGTAAGAAAGTAAGTAAATAAGTAAGTAAGTGAGTAAGTAAGCCAGTAAGTAAGTCAGTAAGTAGGTCTCTAAGTATATAAGAAGATAATTCCATTTGGTATATGCGTATTTATTGTTGCAAATATACAAAGAAAATTTCATAATTATGATCTCTAAATTATATAATATATTATACATGTATGATAAAAAAATATAAGTAAAATAAAAATAAAAATAAAAATTTAGATGATAATGTTTTACTTGAAGTTGTTGTCTTGTTTTTATGATACATTTGGTTAGTATTTAATGGTAAAGCTTTTCATATCAACAACCTACCTAAATGGTAGGAAAATGCTTTCAATGATTTAGTAAACACTATTCGACACATGCTAAATATATAGGTATGAGAGGTATGTAGAGAGTCATCATTAATACCCACCAGTCATTAAAATTTCAAAAGGAACTTAAAGTTCTCTTATAAAACTCGTGTCCTATCTTCTTCGTATAACTTCATATTTATTCATTTTGATGAGCATTGTATGCATACATTTCAGTCACTCGTTTACAACAATATAATACAAAAAACGCATAAAATATAGCACAGACTGCAGACAAGAGTGGGTAGATTTTCTTCATTCTTTTTTTATATCTTATTATATTAATTTTTATAAGCGAAAAAAAAAAAATGAATGTATCTCATATTAGAAACAGTAAACTGTATAAAATTCATCGCAGCATGGCGTTAATGTTTTATGACCCGAAGCAAAATAGATGTGCATAGTTTTTTATTATTTTTATACTCTTCTTTTGATTATATTATTAAATATTATTTTATTAAACTTGTGGGATGTTACTCTTCAGTGTTTTTCTTCTTTTTTTTTATTTTAATAAATATATTAAAGCTGTACGCTCATTAACGCTGAAGAGTTTTTAATTGAAAATATTTATATATAGTAAAGAGAAAGTGAATAAAAAAAAATCGTTAGAATAAACAAAGTAAAATTAAAACATGATTTGCCAAATGAAAATAATCATCAATGATAATAATGAAAAATAACAACAAAATACGTAAAGAAAAGTGAACAATACAATTTTATCATATACATGCATAGTAATAACTGAACAAAGAAAAAAAAAATTACAATATAAAAGTAGAAAAAACAACAATACGCGTCAAAAAGTTTATTGATGTTAATTTGCATAAAAAGTAGAGATGACATAACGAAAAAAAAAAAAAAAAATAATAATAATAATGAAAGAATAATAATAATAAAAATCAACGCAAATGAAACTAGTGTCCGAGATAAGCAAGACAGACAACGAATGTTTTTTTTTTTATTTTTAAGTCAAAATAGATAAAAAACCAATAAACAGCACAAACAACATAATTGAATAAACAAGGGCGAAAAGCACATCAACAGCAGTATTTTCTTGTTTTTCATTATTTGTTATTAATTTCGTTAAACGCTATTGCTTTTACGCATTGTAGTCACCATCAAAACATTTTTCCCAATTTGTTTTCTTTTTTTATCTAGCTTTTTCTTTTTTTTTTTTTTTTTAAATAGATATATTTTAACGTTTTCGACATATTTTGTATAAATATTGTTAAGTGCTTTTTTTAGGCTTTTTTTTTCTAAATTTATTTAAAAAAGTTATAATTATTGTTTTGTATTTTGGTTAAGCTTTGATCAAATAAAACACAAAAAAATGGACAGTTTCATGGTAATTATCATGCTTAACTGTAGCATAACAAAATTATTTATTTAGCCACCGCTTGTGTTTTATGTTTGTTCTTTTTTATTTATTTTTGGTGTTTTTTTCTTCTGTTTCGTATTAAAATTAATAATCAAAATATTAGTAACCACTCTGTGTGTATTTTATGATCGAAAAATTTTCACTGATTATTATGAATATATACATTTATATATATTTTTTATTTTAATTTTACAATAATTGCTATTATTAAATATATATATATAATATGTGTGCAAAGCTTAAAAATTTTCAACATAAAATTAAATGTTAATGGCAATTACTTGAACATCAAACTAAGCCGATTCACTAAAATCATAACTTTATAACCAAATTTGTTGTGTTTTTTCTTTTTTGTATTTTTCCTCTATCAAAATATGCTTTTTTTTGTCCTCTGCTGTTATTTTTCAAATAAATTTTATAAATATTTTTGATGTTCATCGCTTTATAAAATAATAATTATAAAAATAATAACGCAATTTACTGTATTTTTGTTATTATAATAACCGTGGGCCATTTTTTTTATTTTACTTTTATTTATGCTTTATATAATTTTTATTGTTTTTAACAAACAAATATTTGTTTAACAAAGTTGTCGGAGCTTTTTTATTAATATTTTCTTCTTGAAATTTTCATTTTAATTTTTTGTTATTTTTAGTTTTTATTCGTATACTTTTTAAATTCTTGTAAATATATTTTTTTTATAAATAACGATAACACAAACAATACATGATTTTTTTTTTATATAGTTATCTTGTATTTATTATTTAATTTTAAATATATATAGAAATATATTATTAATTATAAATAACTTAGTATGCATACTAATAATAAAGAAAGAACAAAAAAAAATCTTTTTAAAATTATTATTATTATTATTATTTTTTCACATCATTTTACTGCTTTTATTCCTTTTTTTTTAAAGCTTAAATTAATAATAAATCTTTTTTTATACTTTTGCTGTTATATATTTAATTATTTAAATAATAATAATAAAAAAAAAAAGTTATATAAACATATATATGAAACAACCAAAAATTATTTATAAATATTTTAAAAGCGTACAAAATAAGTTATTAATTATTCAATGAATTTTAATGAAAAAGTAAAAAAAATAACAAAAAAAAAATGTATTATTATTTTTATTATATATTTATTTATGTATATGTTTGTGTTATTATATTTTTATTTTAATTTATAACGAAAATACCAAAAAATGAATCAGGAAAAAAAAATAATATGGAATTAAATAGCAGAGAAAAAATATCGAGTTTTGGTCAAAAGTTTATTAAATATTTAAAAAAAAAAAATAGCAAAGCATTCATTTTATGAAGTATTCAAACCTTAATGCTGAGAAAATAGAGAAATTTATGCTTTTTATTCATGGTGCTGTTCTACTATTTGAATTTTAATTTACTGCAAAAAAAATAAAATAAAATAAAAATTCATTATGCACAAAAAATCAGATAGCAGAAAAAGACAGAGACAGGTGTGACAGGTAATTCAAAGAATTTCTTTATTAGGTGAATAAATAATAGTATTTTTTCCTTTTTTTTATTTAAAAAAAAACTTTTGTACAAGTTGCCCTAAACTTAGAACTAGTGTACCTGTAGCATTTTATGTTAATATATTAAATTAACAACATTTTTATTTTAAATAGAATAGAGTAAAACTAGTTACTAGTTTATAATAAATTAATTAACAAAAAGGAAAAATTTATTATATCCTTTTTAAGTTAATTAAAATAAAATAATTTTGATAGATATTGTATTACAGTTACTAATAAGACAAAACCCATTTAGACCTATCATAACAAATAATATTTATTTATTTATTCAAATATAACTAAAGATTCCCGACATCATAATGAAATTTGTATATTCATAAACATGTAATAATAATAATAATAATAATAATATGCTGGGAAGTAACATATTACATGTTGTTAGTGTCTTTGAAATAATAACTGTCAGACAAAACTTGTTTTATTCTGTTAAATTAAATTAACGAAATTCAACATAACAAAAATATTCTTTGTATATAGAAAACAGTGTGAAATTATTATTTTGTTTTATATCTCCTTATTTTCAGACACACACACACATATTGTGTGATAAAAACTTTTTTAATATAAAATATGTATATGAATTTTTGAGGAAAACGTATTATTAAATTTAATATGTTTTTAACAAAATAAAAAAAAAATGGAAAACGCAAACGACAACCAAAAAAAAACGCACATTATTTTAAAATAATTTAAATGAGATTTGATTGTTGACAATTTGATGCAACATTATAGAGAGATGTTTTATTTTATTTATTTTTTTTTTTGGTTGCTCAAAATTTCTATCTATTATATATATATATATATATATAAATTTTATAAAACAAAATTTTGTTAATATATATTTGATAAGCCGCAAGTAAAAAGTTAAATGCAAAACAACAAAGCAAATAAATAAAATCATGAAATTGAGGTAAAAATAATTTACAACCACAGTGTATTAAATATTGTTCGTACAGTGACAAATTATGTTGAATGGCCCCAAACCACAGTTTTAATTACAAAAAATATGTTAAAAAAATTAATAAAAAAAAAAAAAAGAATAAATAAATAAAACGGACTAAAAATTTTATATTTTATCATAAATGACACAAGTGAGACACAACGACGAGTTAAGCAATACATTTAAAAATTAAATAAATATTTCAATAATATACGAATTAATAAATTGATTCTTAAAAAAATTATTATTATTGTTATTGATACAAAATGGTGTCAATCAAATAATTAAACAAATAATTTGTTTTTTTTTTATTAAGTTTATAAAAGTTAATAAATAAAAATTTGTATTTATTGTTATTTGAAAATTAAATTTTTTTGCATATATTTAAGTAATGCCTAGAAAATAATATGTATATGCATTTTTGTAATAATAAATCATTTAATGTATAGTAAAATCTATAAATTATATGTAAATCTAAAATAAATAGCAATGATGTTGTGCAAATTTGTTAAGGAGACCGAATATATCCCTACAGCTATTTATAAAATATTTTCAAAATTCTATCTAGTGTTATAATGGTAAGCACCACCCACATGCCAAACACTAAATACAAACTAAACGACTACAATAAAATTTATAGAAAATATATATAAAAAAAAAAAATTCTTTTACTTCTATCGTGTAACGTTGAATTATATATTTTTATTTTTAACGTGAATTGTGCATAATAATAGTAGTAAAATGATAAATTGTGATAAATATAGTAAATGATAAATGTTAACAAAGCTGCTTATATAATTCAGCGATACAAACCCAATAAAATGTAAAAGTGTAATAATCTGTATTAGAACAAAAAATAAAAAAAGAAAAGTAAATTAAATAAAATTAATTTAAATTATATTAAGTTAAGGATAATCTATAACAAGATAAAAATAACAACAACAAGGTAAAATTGTAAAAACAGAATTAATAATAAAAAAAAAAAAACAGAAATAAAAATCGGTACATTCTCACAATGTCTGCTCGCAAGCTTAATTCAACATCATTATAAATATTAACCAAAAACCATTGTACTGTTTCAGGTAGAACATTGTAATAAAAAAAAATTTTTTTTTTGTTCTACATTTTATTTAAATATAATTTATTTTATTTTACTGCTGTGCACATTGTTGATACAGAAATAACGCAAAAAAAAAGAAGACAAAGTGAAATTACCTTGAGGCAAAGTCTTTTAGTCAGTTTTTGAAAATAAAATTTCTCCACTCATTTATTTTTATTATTTAACTCACATTTTCTTTTTTCTTTTTTTTTACTTAACTGAAAAGAGAACAGTCAAAGGATAACAAGGTTTTGCCATCTTACCCTTAAAAATATACACAAATAATTTAATATGAACAAACACAAGTTCGCTCGTTATGCTCAAAGGTAGTCATAGAATGTTTAAGTAAAATATGCATTTTTCATTTTAACACCATACGCAAAAAATATAAATATAAATATAAAAGAAAGAAGTAAATGTTAAAATGTGAAAAAGGATAATAATAAAAATAAAAATAAAATGTAAAATGAATAAAGAAGAATATAAAATAAATTGTCTTGGTTAAAGTAGTTCAATATATAACAATGAACTGTACAAAGGAAATCTACAAACATAACAATTTGTTAAACTTGAGATGAGAGATAGTCAGTTCAGCATTGTACACATATTTAACAATCACAAGTTTAAAAAGAAAGTTATATGTTGATTTTTAAGATTTAACCAACAAAATATAAACGGGGGGGTAACAAAAAGAAAATTTAAATACAAATAGAAAATAACAAGAAATATAAGAAAAAATTTCAATAAAAATGTCTAGCCAAAAATTGCATATTTCTTCAAATGTTATGCGATGAATGATGGTGTTTGTGGTTTCATTTAAATTTTAAAATTTTCAAATAACATTTTCAAGTGATATTAAATGCACAAGAAATGTCTGTAAAAGTAATATATAGTAAAAGAAAAATGTAACAACATTGAGAAAACAATTTTCTTTAATATTAAACTTTAAGTAGTTTTTATTTCGATTTAAGTTTCATCCACAAGTAATAATAATAATAATAATAATAATAATAATAATAATAATAATAATAATAATAATAATAATAATGATAGTAATAATAATAATAATAATAATAATAATAATAATAATAATAATAATAATAATAATAATAATAATAATAATAATAATAATAAGAATAAAAAAATAAATAAATAAATAGTTAGGTGAAAGTGAATAAAATAAAATTGATTTGAATTGAGTTAGCATAAGTTTTAACAGAATAAAATTGGGTTAATTAGATTGTGGTTGTTTGTGGTAAATATAATTTGCAAAATAATTTATATAACTTTTTAGCATCGTCTGGTGGCTCAAATAGCATAAAATAAAATAAAATAAAATTAGAAGCAAAATTATAGTTTTGTTATAGTCATAACCATAATACGCAAGCGACAAAAAAATTGATCGTTTTTGTTAGATATACTTTTCACTTCTTATAAGTAACTTCATCGTAGTTGCAGCTTTATACGATGAATAAGGTAAACAATGGAACATCGGATAATAAGTAACCAAACTTCTCTATATAGAAGGAAATATGGAAGAAAAAAAGAGAAAAGTAGAAAGTTCATACTTAAAAAAAAAAAATAATAATAAAAATAAACTCAATTTTCTTTCCGTTTTGTTGTCCATTTTTGATCCTCCTCATCATACAAATAATAAAATTCTAATATGAAAAAAGGTCTTTCGTTGTAATAGCATCGAGATGAAATCGATTATTTCTCTATGTAGAATGGATTGTGTAATAAAAAAACATAAAAACCATTTTGCTAGAGTACAAGCAATCAGCGCGGTTTAAATCTCATCTCAAACTTTCATTCTTATAGTAGTATATATGTATGTATATATATGTAGCAAAAATATACAGTATATGTTTGAATATTATTAACACAAATCCTTGCACTGAGAATTATCCTTAATCCTTGATGAATTTTTAATAAGATATTTTTTGTATTTGCTGTCCTCTTGTTATTTATTTTTTCTTGTTTGCTTTCTCGTTTTTATTTTTTATTATTATTATTATTATTCAGTTAGGCTTGTTTTCGGTCTATTATTTCATTTCACGAGGGAAATTTTGCAATCCTGTGGTTTATTTTTGAAAATAAATAAATGAAGAAAATTTATATAAATTTAATATGAAAGAGAGTCAATTTGACTACGTTTTTTTATGGGAAAGACAAAAAATCATATTACCTATTTTTATCCTGTTATATAAGTATTACTGTTGATTTTCTATTTTTTTTTCGTTTCTCGTTTTATTTATTTATTTTATTATTATATTTATTTAATTTTTTTCTTTCTTTTGGTTCAGTTTAAGTATTCATCTCCTTCTTCGACATGTTGTGTGTTTCATATAAATAATTTATATCAAACAGCGTTACAATTTTTATATAACAAAACACCAGTATTTGTTTTTTTTTAGTATTAAACATAAACGTTGTTTTGTTGTGAACAACCCACAAACATCCCATTTATATCATAGAATGAAAAGTTCTTCTCTTTTAAAAGAAAAACACCGGCAACAACTTTGTTAGATATATATAAGAAACAAAAGCTGTGTGAAAATATATTTTTTATTCAATTTCTATGTATATATGATTCGATTTATTCAATTTGAATCTTTTTCTTTTGTTTTCGTTATACGCTTCCTTTTATAATTTACGTTCCGATACTTTATAAGCTTTAAAAGAAAAAAACAGAGAGAAAAATTCGAAAAAAGACGCATTTGTTATTATAGACGTTTACATTTATTATATGCTGTGGTATTCGACAATAACATAAAGGTTTTTTTAAAAAAAAAAAATAAAAAGTGCATTTTTAATAGAAACATGATGAGACCTTTTACCAGGCGCCTCCACCACATTTTATTCACACAAATGACAAGTCTTGAATAATTAATTGATATTTCCCCCTTATTTATAATGCAATTAATTATAATTATTATTGATTTATTGTTTTATTGGTTATATTAATAATATATAAATTCATTTTCATTTCAATTGATTGATATTTTGTTCTATTTAAATCAGTTTTTCGTTTTCTTTACAAATTTTCTGTAAGTTTATTAAGTGAAAAAAAAATCATTTGTCTGTCATTGCCTTTTCTTAAATATTTTATGCTCAAAAAGATTCAACTCATTCCTTTTATTTTTATTATTATTATAAATATTTTTTTTATCTCGATTTATATTCAACATCACATCCGTTTTTTTTCTATATAAGTTTTTACTCTGCTATCATTTTCAATATTTTCCATTCTTATCTCTTTTAAAGAAAATTAATCTTTAAATATCAGCCAAGTTTGTAACGATGAATCACAATGAATAAATTTATATTCAAAAACAAATTTTGTTGCCTTTATTATTTTTATTATTATTATTATTATTATTATTATTTTCATGGACAAAGAAAAAGATGAGAAAATTGTTAAAATTTTCGTTAAATTAGAAAATTGTGAAAAGTTTTTTTTTATTAACATTTAATAAACTTGAAACTCAAAAAGCTCACAACAAAACGTCAAAAAATGTTTAAGTGGAAAAATATAAACAAAGTAATAATATTTGTTGATCAATATTCGAAATAATAATTTTAATTAAATTAAATTCAGAAAAACTTTTTTCTTTTCATTTTATATTTATTTATCCATACTTTTCTCAATAGGATTTTTATTATAATTTTTTATATTATGATAATACCAAAACACTTGTGTCAGTTTTAATATTTAGCAGTTTATCCGTCTTGTATTATGTTTATTTTAAGTTTAAAAAAAAATTTGCCTTGTGTAAATTATGTACTAATAATATATACAGATTAAGTAATATTATTGGGACTTAAAAGTTAATAGTTATTTAGAATTAAGCATATATTTCTTATAATAGGATTAAGGATGATAATAAATAAATACTTTATACACTGTTTGCCAACTGGTTTGCAATGTTAACTTTATTTTAGCGCAATTTAGAAGAGTGTTTAATACTTAAATTCTCTTTAAACAATAAAATACTAAAATTTCATAATTTCCATAAAATCATAATTTTAACAAAAATTATTTTTAACAGAAAAGTATTTTGCTATAAATATTCTTGTGAGTTAAGAATTTATAAAATAGTAATCAAAAGTTTACCTACTATTTGAGAGGTTGTGTTATATTTGCATTTATTTAATTAGAAATTTATGATATATCTGTTGGGAAACACTGACCCAAAGTTAAAAGCTATTATTTTAACTTCAAACATTAGACAACAATTAATAGACTATTAATAGATTATTTATTGAAGCTCTTACTCAATGCATTATTATTTGATGTAGGTAATTTTAAATGACTTTAAACGAAAAAAGCCTTTACATTAGCTGTTCTAAAAGTTAGAAATTTTTTATAAATAAATTTCCTTAGCTGAGATAATTAATTAAACGAAAACTAAAGTAATCTTTCGCTGTTAGTCAGTCTTTAAATCATTTGTAATCTAAGAATAACAATTAATTGGTGAATGAAAAAAACAAAATAAATAAAATAAAGAAACATTGAAAATGTATAAGAAATCGTAAAGCATTTTCTATATAACTTTGTGTAAACTGAATGTTTGTGTGCGTTAAGATATATATTTTCTCTTTTTTATTTATTTATTTTTTTTTTGTTCAATTAAAATCGCTTCAGCAATTCAATGTAATCAATCTTATTCAACAGATTTAACAATCTCAACCTTAATTTTGTCGTTTTTATACAATATAGAAATCTTCTTAATTTTCAATAATTTTAATGAACATTTGAAGGGTATATAAGTTTAATAATCGAAAATAGAAATGATAATAATAATAAAAAAAAAACTCTTTTCATTATTTATTATTTATTTACCTTTCTAACGCTTTTATTATAATTTTTTTTAATTGTTTTTTTTTGCTCCCATCGATTTAATATGTTTGATACTTAGTAAAAGTATATTTAATTTAAATGTGTTTGAATTACTTTAATATTTACTTTTCAAAAGAGACGAATGGAAGAATAATTTTTGATAATGCTATCAGTAAATCTTTTATTGCCTATCGATTGATTTTTGTCTTTACGTTTCATGTCTATTTTGCTCAATGAATTGAACAAATAAATAAATAAATATATATATATATATATATATATATATAGCTAATGGAGTCGCCATTTCACTAAGTTTTATTTTTATTTTTCGATAGCACATTATTCCACATAAATTTTCAGTTTCTCATTCAATTTCAATGGCATCAACGTTGATTATTCAATTGAATCAATTTCTCATGCTATGCATAACTAAACAGTTTCTTTTTATTTTTTCAGTATTTTTTTTTTTTGTTGTCATCGTTCTGTGCCTTTACAGCAAACTGGCGGCTATAAATTGGGAACCATCACAAATGTAGTTTCCTTTACTTTGCCTTATTTCGTCTATTGGTTTTCTTCATTCCTTTTTATAAATATATTTTATTCATTTTTTATTTTTTTTTTTAAACATTGATTTCTTTTGATCGACAAATCAGCACTTTTTCAAAACAAACGTTGTGACACCATCAAGAAACGAAAGTACATTTTATAAGGGTTCAATGAGAAAATAATATACATGAATTTTTATTTAAATGTTTAAAAAAAAAAAATAAAGATGGAATAAAAAATTTAAAAAAATAAAAATAAAGAAAAGGAAAAAATAAAAGAGAATAAGGACTACGTTGCTCGTTTTTCGCCTTACTAAAAAGGGGATAAAAGTGTATTAGTTTTTGTGTTGTTAAAAATTTCATTCGAATTCTTATACTGTACACGTGCTGCATGAATTACAAGAACCAAAAAACCAGTTTTAACATTTATATTTAGCAATACGATTTTTTCGACGTATGCCTTAATAATTTGGCTTATCCACTTCACATTGAACATGTTTTTTTTATATCATCGTCTCTTCGAAAAGTCATGTGCAAAGAAGAAGAAGAAGAAGAAGAAGAAGAAGAAGAAGAAGAAGAATCAGAAAAAGTTTTCGCATTTTTTCAGTTGTTGTTAACAAGTAAAATATATATACAATAAATAAGACAACAGATAAAATGTCAATAAGTCAATAGGCTACATAGAACAATAATAAAAATAATAATCATGTATATATAAAAATTTTATCAACAAAAATGAATACTCCATCACCCAATCTTGCATATGAGGAAATATAAGGTAAATGTTGAAGATTCTATTCATTTGTTTTAGCCCTTATTGAACAGATAATGGGCACATAATACTTTTAAGCTTTCTATAGAATAACATTCTATACTGTTTTTATGTATAATATCTACCCTCAAGCAAATTTTCAGATTATGAGACCTTCAAAGGATGACAAGAGAAAAGTGGCGATGTACTCAAGTAGAATAAAAGCTAATAATCTATACGTAAATGACATCGAATGATGTTGAGTAAAGTGACGAACATATTTTATCATTGGGTTATGCTTTGTTTTATTTAAAATAATAAAAAAATATATTTCTAAAAGATTTAATAGACTTAATGGATAGATAATGTGCCGCGTTACACATGTTTTGATTTTCTATATATAAAACATTTGATAATGTTTCACTAATGTTTAAGTTTAATTTTTACTCAATGCTTTTGTTTCAATTGAACACAATTTTCAATGAAAATTATTGTGGTACCTTTGGCAAAATTATTTGTGTTGCCTTTCAATATATACTTTTTTTATACTCTAAATCTACACATGTCAGACAAATTATTTAATAGCTGACTCACAATGAATTGAATTTTGTCATTATCATCATCACAATCATCATCCGTCGTCATCAGCATCATCGTCATTGCTATCATCATTGTAGATTTAATATGTGACCCATTACTAGGCTATTGTATTGTATCAAAGTTGCTGCAAAGCAGCAAGGCCGCCTCGTTTACAGGTTACAATAAACTTCATTTACTTGTTACTGTTTGTAGTTCATCACTCACAATAGGATAATACAAATACAATTGTTATAAAACGTCCTTTATACATAGCACCATCTACTCTACACCTACGGCTTTATTTATAACAAAAAAGGGATATTCGACAATGTTTACGTCAAGATAAGATGTGTCGACTCTGCAATTTTGATGTTTTGTATGTTGTACTGAACAAAGATAGATCGACAAAAAGGATTCAAGCAACTCATACATATAACTAAAGAACAGAAATTGTAACATAAACCACTCACTGGCTTATTGTATTTTACAATAAAGTTTCTATTTTGTAACATTAACGAAAATCATCATCATTATTTGTTGGATTTATTTTGTAGTTTGAGTATTTTAAATAAGCGAAAAACTGTTTACTTTAATCTCATCTAAAATTATGTTTAGATAAGGAAAAATTAAAATTTAATTTGAAATAACAAAAATTTAAGTTAATCGTAATCATTTATTCTATTGTCTATGTTTATTCACAATTGATCCTAAAATTAAGGATACACAAAAACATGGTTTTAATTAGCTTTAACTAATTTGAATTTTCTTACAATGTCAACATAATCACGAGTAATTTTAATAATCATCCAATATATATAAATATATATAAATTTTATTTATATATTTAAATTGCCTGTTTAAAATCCCAGTCCTAGACTTACAACATATTAAAATTCTTTTTGTCTATGAATGTTTTGTTATTTTAATTAAGTCAATACACTTAGTCCAGCAGAAATTCCAACATATTTTCTATTAATGCTTGCTCAAATTGATTCGGTATTTGCTTTAATTGCATTTTATTTTAAATCCCATTTTCTTATTACCGAAATATGTTAAGGCATTAAAGTGACAAAAGCTTTTAAATGGATTACCGTATAGTACGAAATGTTAAGGCTATTTAAGGTAGGGAATGGTTTTTCACTTTAAAATATATATCCGATGCCAAATAAACGGATAGTTTTCTACTGTCCAATGTATGTAAGTGACAACTATAAAAAAATAAATTTTCGTACAATATTTTTGTTAACACTTTAATAGTTGAACTTAAGCATAAAATAAGAAAATTTAACAATATTTGTAGTGTCTTTGTGTTTGGTTGTCGTCCAAAATACTTTTAAAAAAATAGAAAACTATATGAAAATAAGAAAATATAATAATAATAAAAAAAAAAATGTAATAACAAGTGCTTTTAGTATTACTGTTGCTTGATACTTTCTTTTTTTTTATTTTTTAAACTGAATATTCTTAAGGATTTTATTTTTAAATTCTGAATTTATTAGAGATTTTTTTAATATGTTATTTTTATTTTTTTTTTTTACTTTTGTAAGGACCTAGATATGATGCAATACGACAAGTTGATACACTTTGAAACTATAAAACCTTTGGTACGTGTTTAGACAGTTTGAATGACAGACAAATAACTTATTTATAAAACCTGAAAAGACTAGACAAAGTTTCGTTAGTACGAGTGAATAAAAACGGAGGAAAAAAAAACATATAAAAGATGGTAAAAAACCATATAAAAATTGTCGAAGAAAATTGTAAATGCAAATTCAGGAAGCATATGACAACCTCATTTGCATACATTGCTTGTTACAAAAATGAAAAAGGAAAAAAAGATCCTCATTCATTAATTTATTTAATCACAAAAACGACAAGCGTCAAAGTGTAAAAAATCGCCATTGGCTGCTATTTTATTCAGTTTGATCATTAAAAATTTGTTACCATAATAAATCCCGTGCCCATTATTCAAACATTTCTAATTTTGATTTTTTTTTTGTTTCCTTTCGGTTGTTGTCGCCGTTTTAAAAGCTTTTATTACTGTTGAAAAATAACTGAAGAATCGCTGAGGAATTAATTTCCTATAATGGTTAAAATAATTTTCTTAATATAAACATTAACGAAAATATACTGAATAAGTTAACCAAGGACTGATTAAATAATAATAATAATAATAATATTGAGATGCTAGATATCATTACCAAATCTAGGTCAGAAAAGTTCTTATTAACTTTTTAATCAATTTTACTTATGCTTAACTTATGATTCTAATTTTAAGCATCCATATTGTTATTTAACTCATCATAATTTTTTCCTCGTTAAGCAAACATTCATTTATCTCTAATGTTCTATATAATATTCACCACTAAATTTTACTCCATTCATTGCATATCTATTTCATTTAACTAGTTCTGAAGACGATGATTTTGACAGTGATGATGATGATGTTAATACATAACGTATTGTTCTAATAATATGAAAAACATTTCATTGGCATCCTTACATATTACATTACATTTATTTATCAACTATCATCATACAAATAAGAAAAAAAAACCACCAGCCACACCATAGATTTCTGCTCATAAAGCGGCAAACTTTTGCGGTTTTATTACACCGGGATTTCTATTTCATTAGTTCATATTATTATTATTATTATTATATATATATATAACTTTAATATCTCAATAGGTTGTTGTCTGTCTAATAGGAAATAATCCTGGCTCTATCATGCATTTTTATTAATAATTCTCCCGTCTTCTTATTTTATTATATATTTTTCCACCTAAAGGGCTAATCTGTGTACATATATGCATCAGGAAAAACAACTCACATGGCCTTTAATAGCAATTAACTGAAATTTTGTTAAACGATGAATATGAACATTGCTTGTTGTTCGCTTTTATCTATAATATGTTCATCACATCATCATCATTATTATTTTTGTCATTGAATACTTTGTTGTGGAAATGGTGACAATACTCTAGTGTCCATATCACACCAATTTATAATGTTGACCCTTCAATTAAAGTCCCACTTGCTTGTGTTTTTTTATGTTTGTTGATCTACTCTGTTTATGTTTATGTTTATATTTCTGTTATTTGCGTAACATTAGTTTAACGCGCTAGTAATTCTTTTATTTCTAGCCGAATGATTTTTACGTTTATATGGCCATTTCTATTGTATACAAGTAGAAAAGCATAATTAAAAAAAAAAAAAAAACAGTTTACATATTTTTTTATTTTCGACAAAATTCTTTATCAGCATTATATCTAGTCTCTTTTTATTGTATAATTTATTAATCCTTATATGGGTTTACTCCTAATTCTAGATGATAAAAGAAGAAGTTTATACTTGGATATACACATATGAGCGTTATAGTTGGTACTCTTCGTTTCCATAGGTTTTTTTTTTTTTTGACAACCGGACAATTTAATACAGAGCTGTGTTGTGTTTTTTAGTACAGTAAATATGCGAGTCAACCCTTTGGAAAATTATGCTAAGTGAAGTGTGGGGCGGTGTCATGACTATATAAAACTAACACAAAAAAAAAATAAAAATTGGTATATATAAATACTTGGTCGTTGTCGTTGTCTAGATGTTAGTATTAAAAATAAAAGTAAACCCAATAACTGGCCAACATTAAATAACATTCGATATTATCTTCTATTCATTGAACAATTTTCCTCCCTCGTATCCATTGTTATTAGAATAACCAATATTTTATTTAAGTAAAATTCATAAGAGAAAAGAGTGGCTGAACTTATCTATATAAAAATAATAATAAATACATGAAGTATGAAATATGTGAAGCATCTGAGTGGAAATATTCAACACACGACTATTTAACTTTTTTAATCTTACTCGGATACCTTATTCCCACAGCCTCTGGTGGTTATTTTAGCTTTGACCAAAGTAAAATTTATAGAATAAAAGTTTTATTTTTCTGGTTTCTTGTTATTATTGTTGTTGCTGTTGCTGATGCTACTACTACTGCTGCTATTTTCTTTTTCTTTTATTAACACAAAGTAATATGAAATAATATAAATGTAGAGATGTGATCAGGTTTGAATAAAATAATCATTTTAATTTTAAATATTCCATTTTATTATGCTGTTAACATGCCTCATCATAAATTCAACTATTGAATTATTTACTCAAAAGATTACATAACACAGCACGATTGACTTATATGGATATATAATATATTTATATTTATATCTAACTTTTATAAACATTCATATCTAATAAAATAAATTTTCAAAATGTTTTATTAAAAAATTATTATATATATTATATGTATATAAATAAATAGACAAAAAAAGTAAAAATTTAATAAAACCACACACACTCAAACAATTTACAAGAAATAAGATATTATTTTTTTTTTTATAAAAATATTCTTAACAATTATCTGCATATTGAGGCACAAATGGTATAATTCTGTTAAACCATAGCATTTGTACACGAAAAAAGCCACATCAACAATATGCTTTAATTATCAACAAACTGAATTTAATATAATTGTATATAGAGAATACCAACTTTTAAAATTTGATTAATTTTATTGTTCAGTTGTTATTTTAATTATCATATTCTCTATTTATTTTTTACTTTAGATGAATTTTATTGCAATGCTATACAATCAAAGTATAGTACTTTTGCTGGTATAACAAAAAAAAAAATAAAATAAAATAAAAACATTGCAATTAACAGTGTTAGTTCTTTTTATAATTGATGGTGGTGGGTTGGTGAGTTCGAGTGAACAATGGCTTCCAAAAAGAAAAAAGAAAAACCGCATATTGTTTTCATTTCGTTTTATTATTATTATTATTATTCCCTTTTTTTTCGTTGAACCAAAAGCATAAAGTAAGGTTAAAAGCTTTTATTTATTTTCATTTTTATTTCAAACTTATTTTCTATGTTCAATTAAAATAATTTCTTAAATATTTATTCATAACTGTAATATAACTGTAAATGTAATATTGTTCATTTTAATGTGCTAATTTGAGAATATTTTTATTGCAATTATGATAAAACAATTATTAGAAATTCATTAAAAAAAACAAAAATTCATTAATAAAGAATCTGATAATATCTATTATTTAATAACACTATCGAAATTAATAATTATTCAATTATGTAATTGATAAGGAAATAAAATGTTGAAAAAAAAATTTAATAAACTCAAAAAATATGATACAAATGTGTAATTATTATTAAAATTATAGGAATGTTTAATGGAATTTCTATTTGAAAATATTTTTGCTAATTTTAAACGTTAATTATAAATTTGAATGATATGAGTTTATTTAAGGTTTATTTTAGATAAATATTAATTAGAATTTTGGAATGTTTACCAGAAATTAATGTATGCAGAGACTTAATTAATGAGTCTTTAATTACACTTATTTATATATTAATATTTTTTTTTTCTATTTTTTCTTTCTTTTTTTTTTACTGTTCTAGAAATTTATTTAAATAACAATCTTTTATGAATGAATTTAAATGAGGTTTCAAGAACATATGCTTCATGCAACATTTGGTGTAAGTTTGTGTAAATTATACAAATCTGTATTTAACCTTCATTGGTCTGTAGATCTAGAGATGTCCTTATAGAATAGTTTACTGTGGACAAAAATGTTAAACAGCCAGTAAGCATTAGAGCGTGGCCAGAAAAGACACTATGATGAGGATCAAATCTGTAGGGAATCTAAAGCCGGTATCATCAAAATATCTTATTTGTTGGTTTATTCAGTTATCTTAAAAGAAAGCTAAAAACCCAATAGAGACAACAAGTACAAAGTAAAAGTACTAGCCTCAGTTTATTACGCTTCCGTCTACGACAGTACGTGATGATTCAATTTAGACAGAAGAAAAATGTTTTTCAAAGGAAACATCTTTCATTGACAGTTAACTGACAAAGAATAAAAAATTTAACCACAAAGTACAAATGAATTTTTATCTTTTATTATTTCTTTTTCCTTTTATAACATTTCTCGTGTTGCAAATTTACTTTCATTTATATTTTCTTTAAATAAATCAGTTGACCTCAAACTCTATTCCCAGTCCAGTGTATGTGTGATCAGGTCACCAATTTACTTACCTTTCATAACAATAATATTCAGTAAAAGAATCTAATCTAATCTTAACCAAAATATAAATAAAAAATAATAATGCAGACTTTCTTTATTTATACTCTGTTTTGCACTTTTTCTGCCTTTAAATATATAAAATTTTATTATCACACGTGTTTTTGTAAGCTTTATTTTATTTACATTTTTAAAGATCTCATTTATATATTTAGTTATATTATATGTATAGTCTCCGTGCTTCTTTTGATAACATAACATTTTCTTTATTTTTCCTTTTCTACCACTTTTAATAATTTATATTATTTTAAGTGTTTTTTTCTTCATTTTTTCGCCTTTTTTTATGAGATTTTTTTTTATTAAAATCTTGGGAATTTTACTTTATTATTATTATTATAACAAAAAGACAAAAAAATAATAGAAAAAAATACAAATTGTCTCATTTTTATGATTAAACTCTTTTATTTATTTTATTACTTAATTTTAATTTTAATTTTTTTATATGTTTAATATTTAAATTATTTTTTTTTTTGCAGTGATTTTTCTACGACTTGTTAAAATTATTATTATTATTATTATTATTATTATTATTTTTAATTAATTAATAGTATAAGTCAGGGTTAGTTTGGACCATTACAAGCCTTTTACTGTATTCTGTTCTGCGGTTACAAACTAATTTTTTATTAAAATCTTTACAATGACATTTTGCAACCACTAATTATACATATTATACGTATATATCATATATTTATATCCATTTTATAATGAATTTATTGATTAAAATAAGAAACATTAACCAATTTATCATATTTGAGATTAATTTTTATCTAGGACTACCAATAAAATAAAAGTTTTTTTTTATTTTATTTTAATGAAATTAATTATAGGGTTTAAATTCTGTAGTTTAAAACTTATCTAGTTATCTAGATTTTTAAATAAAATAGCCTCCGGATGGTAGACTGAAGACACACTAAACCAAAATGATAACGATATTAAAAACAGAAAATAAAAAAAATAATAAAAAGACATCACCGAAATGAAATAAAGACTGAATTAACTAATAACAAATATTTTACAAAATATAATGTTAATGTTTCAAAGTTAAAAAACCTTTTAGTTTATTGTTAAATGAATGAGTTTTAAACCAGCTTTAATTTATTTATTTTTGTTTGAATATTTTGTTGAGTTTATGAGATATTTAAAGTGAAAACTCTGTTAATTTTTTGTTATTCTGTGAATAATAGGCATATAAAAAAGCCAAAAATATGAAACACTTTTTGAAATGAAAAATATTAAAAGGCCGCAAAGATGTTCATTTCTGGTCTAAGTTACTTATATTAATGGTTAATAATAATTACAAATGTTTTTTTATGCAACAAAAAATATTTCATAAATTTTCATTGAAATAAATTCCTGGGTTTTTCTTTTTTACTAAAATTATCGACAACGTAATATTTATTGTAGCAGATTTAGTTTAAAAATCACAAAATAACTTATGTATCAGATGTTAGATGGTGTTAATGTCAATAGTATTAGAGTTACATTGATATAAAGTTGCAATGTGTCTCTGATAAAACAGCAAATGTACAATAATTTTTCTCTATCCTATTCACAAAATGATTCAAAAGAATTTACATATTCACATTGTAAATGCGCGTCTAATGTGAAATTTATTATTCAATTTTTGTTATAATTTTGTTTAAGAGATAAAAATTATAATCCATTTTCGGTATATTTTGTTTGTCTGTCCGTTTGTATATTTTAAAAAAAATATTTTTTTTATTTTATTTGTTTTGTTTTTGATAGCAAATTGCATAAAATTAAGATTGAAAACGAGCAAACGTTTTGTAAATAAAAAAAAGCTCTATGAATAGGACATTTATTTTAATTTCATGAAAAAAAAAAAGTAAAATATAAAACATAAATGTTTTTCCTTTTTTCCTTCCAAATGACCCTAATGCTATGGTAAAATGGTTATTTTTATGTATTTATATTATTATTTTTTCTTTTGATATTATAAGGAAATAATAATCATAGTAATAATATGAAATCTGTGATGTTTCTTAACGGTTAAACGTGCATGACATGAAAACATATAAAAATGCCCTACGGCTAGATATAATAATACTAATAACAATAAAAAAAAATAGAAATAGTGATTCCCATTGTATTATTCTCTAAAAGAATACAAGATACATAACTATCGTTGTTATATATAAAAAAATGTTACATTTATTGTTATAATTAAATAAAATTTGATTAAACAGGTAAAAATGTTTAAAATTTTGTAAAATACTATAAATTCTCGTACAATACCTATACGTATTTTTGTATGCTAAGCTTTAACGGAAATTTTATCAAAATAAAGTGATTTTATTTCTGAAATATTTCTCTATCATGATTATTACCTAACTGAACTGTTCTGATAAATCAAACGAAAGCACCGTATTGAATAAGATTAACTATGTTGATTGTTAATTTAACATAGTCTAAAAAAAATATTTAATGCTCAGTTATTTCTATATATATATGTATAAATATAATTTGTCTTCTTTAATCATTCTATTATTGTCTTTTGATATTGTTTATGTTTAATTTCGTTGGGGTTTTTTTTTGTTCTCATTTCAAAAATATGTTAATTATCATGCTTAAACGTCTAGAAAGTCAACAATAATCAAACTGAAATCATGTTAATGTCAGTATTTAAACATAAGACAAGCATTCTTTAAGCTGCATTGAATAATAAATATGATAATTATTTTCTTTTCATTGTTTTTTTCTCTGTTTTTTATTAAATATTTATAAATAATTTTCTTTTTCGTTTATTTTTATTTATTTATTTTTTTTTTTTTTTTTTGTTCTTTAGATGTAATCTCATCACATCTTAAGAAATATTTGAAACAAGGATATTAAATTAAGAAAAATAATAATAAGGATATTTATATAAATAAAAAATAATTATATATTTATTTTTTTATTCATTATTTTTATTAAATCAATAAATTACTGTATTTAAGTATATTCTAAATAAAACGGAAATTTAAATTGTAAATGAAGCAGAAATACTAAAAATCAAAATCATCAAGGATAAACAAGTTCTAGTCATGCAATTCTACCCACTTAATTTATAACGAAAAGAAAAAAAAATAAAAAATAATAAGAAAAATAAATACAAATTCGTGGACTATCTGCACTGCAGTTAAATAATGAGATAAAAATAAAAAAAAAAATATAAGACTAAATTGATTAATTTATTTCTTGTCTTGTATCAAATTCCAAGAAATTAAAATTAACAAAAGTATTAAGAAGGAACGAAAGGAAAAAAACAGAAACAGAAAAATTTTTTGTTAAAAAATGACTTATAAAGGATCAATTATTAATTTGTAAAAAGTCATCCGGAAATGCTTTTATTTAAGATTGTCATTTATCATTCAGAAATTTATCAAGGCTTAAAATATTCTAATTTATAATTTTTCCCCTCCTATTATATTTCCCTTTTGTTTTTTCGCATATTTTTTTATTATTTTAATATTGTTTTTTTTCTACATTCTGATATATACAATATTCCATGTTGATTTAAATAGGGAAAAATAAAATTCAACAAGAAAAGATAACCGATCTTTCATTGCAAAAAAAAAAAACGATAATAAGAAAATATAAAACTTAAAAACAGTGAAAGCTTTTATTCGTTATTTTACGGTTCATCAGGCGCCTCCATTTGTCAAAATGAATTGATGAGATGATTTAGCATATTTTTATTTATTTATTTATTTTCAACTTATTTTTCTTATTTTATTTTTTACACTTAATTCCTTATTTCACTACATATTTTAATAACTTTAGATAAGATCTAGAAAAACTTTTCTCTGTAATTATTATTCTAAGAAAAAAGAAAAAATAACTTTGCGTTTTGTTTTTTTTTTGATGAAAAATTAAATTTATTTATTGTGTTGCTGTTGTTGTCCGGTAAAGAAGAAGAAGAAGTTTGAATAGGTTCAAACTTGCATCAGTTGTTACAAGTTGAAGCTCTTTTTTTGTTATTTTTTATTATTTTTATTATTATTATTATTATTATTGCCATTATTAATATAATTTTTATTATAAAAATACATTTTAGGATCGTTCATCATCGTCAAAACTGTCAGAACACTAAATGGGCGGCAAAGTAAATCATAGATTCTTTAACATCCTTTATCTTTTGTTTGGGAATAAATCAACATATTCTTTTTTTTATATATATATATATATTTTTTTATTTCTATAAAATATATATATTTTCTTTATTTATTTAGCCATTTTATTTGTATTCTTTAAGAAGCAGATAATAAATAAAGTAAAATGAAAAAACGTCAGAATGTGCTAAAGCTTATATAATTTCTTTTCCTTTTTTTTCTTGCAACTGTGTGAATGAACTGAATTGTTTTTCATTAATAAAAATAAAAAATTAAACGATTTCAGCATGTTTTTCAACATAAAATAGTTTTTAGTGTAAGTATATGAACAAAAAAAAAAAAAAACAAACACAATTACATTAAGAAAACAGAAATTTAAACCTTTAAAAAAATAATAACATTAAATGAATATTTTAAATAAAAACTCTCGCAACGAATAATGAAAAACGTAAAACTTAATTTAAATATATATATTTTTCATTTAAATTTATTTTTTTAAATAATATCTAATAATAAAAAGAATTCTCACCTGAAGCACTCTTTCTTTATATTTAATCCTCTTAACGTTAAATTATTGTTTTATTTAAATGTTTTACAAATAAATAACTAATTAAGTAAAAACGAAAACATTTTATCTAAATTTATCTAAGTTTTTAATTAAGAAATAATAACAAGAAGAAATAATATAATAATAATAATAAGTATATGTAAATGCGTTTATGCGTAAAATTTTATTTATTTACTAATAAAAGGTAAAATAAATGCTAAAAGATAAAAGACTGAAGCAAAATATTGCACATAAAATTGTTTCTTTAGCGTAGGTTTTTTCTTTTTTGTTCGTAGTTTATCTTTTATTTGCAATAAAGGAGGTTGAACGGAATAAAAATAAAGAAAATATTGAACATCTGTAAAGGTAAGACAACAATACATTGTTTTATCTTTAATTTTATTATATTTTCTTTTCGGTTTTTTTTTTATGTATATATCGTACCACGGAACATATTTATATAAAGGTTACCGCATTTTTGACTTATGACTTTTTTTTATGTTTGTGAAAAAATAAATAAAAGAAAATAAAATAAATATATAATATATGTATGTATATATGCAATACAATAAAAAGAAAAGGATCATGATAACAATTTATCTAGATAATAAAGAAAATATGAGCAATGATGTGTTTCTCTTTTTGTTGGTTCATCATCTAATCATATAAAGGAACATGGAAAACAAACATGTATATTTTCTTTATTAAGACAAATATATGCTTTTTTTTTCTTTGCTAACTTTTCTCTGTCCCGATAACGAGATATTGATGATTTAATAATGATTTGTGAAAGTAGAAAGAAGAAAATAACTGACTATCGAAACAATTACTTATAAATTTGTAATTTTAATGGAATTTATAAAAGAGAAAAATTATTAACTGGTTAACGTATAAACGTGACAATTGTGTTATTTCAACAAATTTACACTTTTTCTAATAAATAAAGTAAAATAATACTTAAAGAAAAAAAAAAGAAATAGAACTGGATGATATCATTAAAACCGACACGGCTGATCTGAATAATAAAAGGCTTTATATTTAATTTTTTTCCTTTTTTTTGTAAATAATAGTAAAAAAAAACGGTAATATGTATAAAGCTTGGTTATTTTCTATAAAGAAAATGTATAATTTTAATAAAAATTTAAAAAACACTTAATAAATAAGCGAAAATAAATTATATATATAAATATAATTATTAAATAATTTGATGACAAGCGACTTTATTATCTATTATTTTATTTCATTTATTTTAACATCAATTCATTCGATAATATATATATTTTTGAAGATGATTTCTATTGAATTAAAAAAATGGAAGAGAATTATTATTAGAAGACACAACCAAAAAAAGAAAACAAAAATACAATAAAATATATAAGATAATATAGCATGGATATCAAGATCAATATTAAAGTCTATTTAATATTGCTTGAAGCATCAACAGTAAAAACAAAAAAAAATCGTCATGAAAGCAATTTAATACCAACTCAACCATTCACATCTTGTACACATTCATTCACCTTTAGTTAAAGTTTATGTCAAAATATAAATAAACACAAAAATACGGTACTCAAAGAATACAAAAAAAAAAAAAATGAAAATAAAAAAGAATTCATGAAAATATAAGAGATGCGGACCTTTGTCGCTATTTTGCAAAAAATCTATTTGTTATTGTGTTTTTAGAACTCTGTTTAATTTACTTTTATCAATATATACAAAAAAATGAATAAAATATTGTTGTTTATTAGAAATAAAACTAAAAAAAACTAAAAGGAAAAAAAGAAAATTCTATAACAAATTTGCAATGTTTTGACACGTGAAACATGTTAATGAATAAATAAACAGATTACAAAACTATCAAACTTTTTCATTAAATAGAACAACTTAACCATTGTCATGTATATAATATATATATAACCAGATATATTATGTACATGTTTTATTTTTATTTTTTACTCTGTGTATCAATACCTCGTTCAATAAACAAAATTAATAACAATAAAGCAAACAAAACAACATCAATTTATACTTAATTTTATTTAACATTTATCTTTTGCTCTTATTTTCTATAGATAGATTTTCTTTCTTTCGTTGTCATTTTTGTTGAAAGCTCAAAATGAAAGTTATTTATTTCGATTTATTATTTAAAAACCGGATTTCCTTTTCTTGTTTATTTATATATACATAGATATTTGTATATAATATTGTTGATTTACTATATATTGAAATTATATTTACACAATATCAATATACTCTTTAATTCACATAAAGAATCGATCAATTTTTGTTTATTTTTCTTTTCGTTATTTTTTTTTTGATATTGGGATTTATTAAGATAATTTTATATTTTATTATATAAATGCATTATTTAGTTAACGATATAATATGCAATTGCTGTTGATTTTCGTATTTATATTTACATATTTATTTATGTAGTTGAAGTTTTTCGATATAATCGTATTTTATGGTTTTATTTTGTTTAGTCAACTAATTTTACATTTCCAGATAGTTTTTCCAAGCAAAAATAAAAATTTTGCAGCATTTTAAAAATAATATAAAAGATTAAATAAATACTACAAATGATTGATTTCATTGAAAATAATAATCAAGTTTTTTTTTTTTTGAACGATAAAAAACCAAATAGATATTTTTTTTCTTTAGATAATAAAAGTTTTATTTTATTGCTGCCGTTGTTGTTATTCTTTGCATAAATTAATGATAAAAAAAAACACTAAAATGATAAAAGGACTGCAAAGCGCGTTTTTTAAGATTCAAGATCATGCACGGCAAAAGAAAAAAATAAAGAAAACGAAAAACTTTTTCTAAAAAACAGAAGACAGGTGAAAAAACTTTGTTTATAATGTTGCCGGGCAATTGAAAAGCTAACAGCAAATCGAATATTCCTTTTTTTTTAAATGGATTAAAGTTGCTTAAAGTTGCTTATCTCCTTTATTTTTTGAACTATGCTTTCTTCTTTAAAGGATTACATTATTTATTAAAGTATTTTACTGTGTTAGATTATTATTTTATTTTAATGTATAAAATCAAAAATGTATTTTTATTTTTTGAGTGTTTTTATTTGAAAAGGAGAAATGGAAAATTTTTAACTCAAAAATTTATTAGGTATGAGGGAAATTTATTTAAGAGAAAATATGAAACAACATATACATTTTCTGTCTCTTAATTTCTCTTGTAAATAGTAGGGGTAATCGAATTTAACTCATTCTATATTGCACAATATGTATTTGAGTGAAATTTTTTACTAAATGCAGTGAAGAGTAATTTTTACAAAAGCAGTATTTTCCGTTTCATAAATTCTCTCACATTTATGGTAATGTAATGTGGGAGAATCAAATGTTTTTTATTTATGGTGGGATAAGAATTTATATTTTTTTCTTGGTAATAGATAAATAAACTAAATTTGAGTAATATTTTACTTAAATTGATTCGTTAAGAATTAATCTAAACATTTTCTTATTCCAACATTAAAGTTGCTAAATTTATTTTTTTAAAAAATTAATAATCAAGAATAATGTGTACTGAAGATTTGTTTCTTGGGTTTTACAATAAAAAAAAAGAAAAGAAAATGGAAAATAATAAAGAAATACAATGCATAAAAACACAGCAAGTAATAAGATTAACATAAGTCATTTTGTCTACATTCTTATATAAGTATTTTGTTTAATAAAGTTTATTTTTTCAGCTTATTGACTTAATAAAAAAAAAAACAGAGAAAAAATTAAATGAAAACAAAAACGAAAACGAAATGTTTGCTGAAAGCTCACATTTTTTTCTCTTTTATTATTATTATTATTATCCCATTTTACGTTTGCCAAGATTCAAATTTGATTTTAATATAATAATAATAATAAAAAAAAAATGTAACAAAAATAATAAAAAAGATAAATATGTTATAAAAAAAAGAAGCAAATAAATATGTAAAGTATCAATATGATAAAAGTTTTCCTACATAAAATATAAATTTATATAACTTGCATAATATATGTTATTTGGTTATTTGTTTTTTTAGATATGATTTTTAATTTCCTTTTGACAATAAACAAAAAAAAAAGAAGGAAAGTATAGAAAGGAACAGAAAAAGTAAAAAAACATACACTTGTATTCTTACCTGCTGTTTAATAGGTTTGAAGATGCCTTAAAGACGAAAAAAAAAAACATAACATCTTAACACCTACATGAATGTAATACAAATGCGGTTGGTAATGTAATAACAACAGGTTAACACATTTCTACTGTTAATAATAATGAAAACTAAAGAAGAGAAAGAAGAAGGAAAGTTCTAAAGTTCTTAAGTTCATGCATATTTATCATAAACAAATAGTTTTTAGTGTAATGTGACCTTTTTCTATTCTATGTCATTAACAACTAATTGTTGCTTTATTTAAATTTTTACTAAAAGGTCTTAATTATAATTATAATTATAATAATAATATGGGTTAAAAAAAGTTACTTAAATATAAGTTATTTAAATATAATATCATTTTCTATTTATTTTTAATTAAAGTTATGTAAAAATATTTTGTTTAAATTTTATAGCAATTTTCATTTATATTAATTTTCATTTTTTACAAATTTTCATTTTTTACTAATTTTTTTTTTAATTTATGTAAATGACTATAATTTTGCTGAATCGGAGACTCATTTATAAATTAAAAAATCATGAAGCATACATTTCATGAGGGAATACATATTTCAATATTTTTGTAGAAGGAATATGAGCAAAGTATCTGCTCAACAGTTTCGTTTTAAGGTTTTCTTGTCTTGAAAAATCAGACTATTTTTAAATACCATTTGCTGCATAAGTAAGAAAATCCTGAAAGCTACATTGTTTTTCTTTTCAAAGATCATTGCATTTAATTAAAGACATTTTATATTAACTTAAAAAAATACCTGTTCGTATCTTTGTGTGTCGGAATTACAGAATATACATATATTTGCCTGTATTATGTATCATTTTGTAACATAATGACCTTTGTTAATTGGTAGAGAAGTCCTTTACAGCTTAATAAGATTTTAATAATTATTATACAGTAATGAATATTAATTAAGTTTAATATTTCTTATATTCATCGAAGATTATTAATTTTATCTTAATTACTGAATAATGATATCCATTAAATTTGCAAAAAATGTTTATCAAAAAAAAAAAAAAAAGAAAGAAAATAGAAAACAATTTAATAATTAATTAAAATTAAATATTTAAAATTGTTTATAACTTTTTTTTTTCTTAAACATTCCATTCAATAATTTTTTTATTTTTCCTTTTCTTTATTTATTAAGATATATTATAATGTTTTATGTTATATCTAAATAAAAAATAATAAAGAAGGAATGAAAAATCAGTCAAAATTAACTCTATTCTATGATTATCTAAAATTTCAAAAAGAATAATAAATTATTATTTTGAAAAGTTTTATAAAGAAAAAGTAGAGAAGACAAAGAAAATGAAAACTCAATTGCTTAATAATATTAAAGAATTTCATTTTTATATTAAATAAAAAGTTATTACAAACTCTTTTTCTATTTTTTAATTTTCTTTTCATTTTTTCCTAATAAAATATAACCAAATTATAGAAAAAATTCACAAAAGAAGTTGTTGAATATAATAATGAAAAGAATAATAATAATAAAAAAAAAAAATTATAATAAACTTTTAGTAATTACTTTATAGAGTACAGAAAGTAACTGTTATTAAAATTACATAATAATAAAACAGCAATGATTTCAATACAATGCTGCTGACATATTTAAGTGAATGAACAAAAAATAAATAATTTAGTTTAAGCACACATTTAGCTTTTACTTTTTTTTTTTTCATAAATAGATTTTAAAGCTTGTTTTCGCCAGTAATAAATAATTTATAAACTTTTTTTTTCTCGTTTTTTCATAGACTGAACAGTTATTATTATTTTTTTTTTATAAACTCTTTTGACCAGTATCAACTGAAAACTGAATATAATACAATCTGAAAGATATAAAAAGATGAACAATTTAAGAAACAATTTTATACAATCTAGATTGTTGTGGTTTGACTTTTATTTTCTTTCTTCTTTCTTTCAGCACAAAAATATTAAGAAAAAATAATATAAAATGTAAAAGAATAGCTAAAGTCAAAAGTCTTATAAGAATTTTAAAATTTTTTTTTTAAATTTTAAAACGACAAATAAAAGCATAAAAAACAGACATAAAATAAGAAAAACAGGCAACTAAAGAACAGAAATAAATGAATGAATAAAATAATGTTAAAATATTTATTTAAAGTAAGTAAAATGAATAAAAATTATTCAACAAATAAAAAATACACCAAGTATAAGAATAAGATGGGCCACAGTATTGCTGCATTATTTTGACATAATTTAGGTCAAAAGGAATAAAATTTAAAAAAGAAAAACCATTTGCCAAAATCAATGCAAAACAAAAACAAGAACAAGCAAAAAAAAAAATAGAATTTTTAATTAAGAGTTTAAAAAAATCACAAATGTAATTAAAACTTGTTTGAATCCACAAAAAAAATTGTTATCAACAATGGATATAAAAAGCAAATCATTTAAATTTTAAATAGATCATTAAAATGTTATGTTGATAAAGCATTTAATTTTCTTCTTTTTTTTTATTCGTTGTATCATGCTTAAAGTATTTAAATGTAACGAAAATAAAAAAAAAAAAAATCCGGATTACTTATAAAAAGCTCAATAGATTTAAATTTACATCGTTTTAGTTAGTTGCCAAGTAACAAAAAAATTTTATATAGAAAAATGATAAAACTCAGGTTTAAAGAAAAATATTCAACACAAATTGATTGGATTAACATTTTATATACATTTAAGAAGTTAACGAATAATAATCATAATAATAATAACTATGTATAGTAAAAACATATAAATAAATTTAATGAAAATAATCTTTGTTATAAAAAAGCAAAAAAAGGCATTAAATCAATAAATTTTAAAGTCGTTAGTTCGTTAAAGTCGTTAAGTCGATTAATAGATATTTTTTTTCTACTACTGTATAATTTTACAATTGTCACCAAATGATACTGTATTAAATGCATTATAAGTGCTGACCTACACTAACGATGAACAATAAACACTGAATATAATAAAATATATATATATATATAATAATAATAATTTCTATATTTGATTTTTAGTTTTACTCAGGAGGATTTTATTTATTTATTTTCTATAATATATTTTGCTTTCTGGTTTTTTTTTCTTGTTCACCTTTATGTGATTTCTCTTTTGCTTATAATCCAACCGACATTTATGTTATTCCCTTATTTTTATAATATTGTTTTTCCTATATTTCTTTACTTATATATATATGTACATTACATACATATACACATAGAATAACAATTCACCATTTCATTTCAAATTTCTATTTTATTGATGTTACAATTCTTTAACACTCTAGCTCTAGCTATTTTTTTTTATCCCAAAAAACATGACCCAACGGTTATTTTTCTTTTTTTATTTGCTTTGCTATTTGGTTCCCCCAATAGGCAAACGAATAATAATAATAAAAAGAAAAATAATGTAAATAAAAATAAATAAACTTCGATTAAAGATAGTCATAGAGTATAGAGTGTTTTGTTGCTGCTGTCGTTGTTGCTGTTGTTATAGATGACGACAATTTTACATAAATATTTTCATTTTTTTTTTTTTCATATATAGTCAAATTGATTTAAATTTGTGATGTTTGCCTGTTTGGTTTTCTTTTTTCTTCACGTTTTTTTATTTTTGGCAATATTACGTCTAACCAACCATAGAAAAGTAGAAAAGAATTAACTTGTGAATAATTTTTAACCCATTTTTCAGTTGTGTATTTTGTCTAGTTTTTCTTATTTTCGTTTATTGCTTTACAAGGATACTGAATTATATTCAAAAATTATTTAATTTAAATGTAAACGGTTCATGTATTATTGTGAATATTTGCTTAAAAATTTATAATAATAATTTTTTGTATATAAATAGTTAATACCAGAGATATTAACATATAATTGAGATATTAATTGAATTATTTGTAAAAGGTATTTCGTTTTAGTTCAATAATTTCTTGTTATTTATTATAAATAATTAATAATATTTATAAAAAATTATTACTAACAAGAAATTTATGGTCGATAAATATTTACAATACATAAAGTAATTAAAATAAAAATAGAATAGGTACACTGATGCGGTAAATTGTGAAATCAATTTAAATTTCCTTAATCTTTCATGTTTTTTAAGTATTTTTAAAGAAGTTTCTTCTTATTTTCGAGAAAAAAAAACGATAATTAAATAAGTATAATTAATGATTTAAAAAAAAACATGTGTGAGAAAAAAGCTTAACAACGAAAGCTCGAAAAGTTTGAAATTAGTGTGGTAAAGCTAAGTTTGTGTCGCTGCTGCAACATCAAATTGTTTAGTACAATCAGCAGAAGCAACAACCTTTAGCATTAGCAAAACAAATCTCAGTTCTCATTTGATCCTATTCTTAAAATATCTTCAGTGAATTCAGCGATTACAATGTTCCCAATATCCAAGTAGTAAGTTAAAATTAGTTATTCTTTACTTACAAATAGTGGTGCTATAATAAACATTATCAAGGACCAGAAAAATCCTTTTAAAATCAAATAATTATGCGATGAAAGTAAAGTATTTTCATTTTAATTTGATAAATTTAATAAAAAGGAAACTTTTTAATTTGTTTAAAGTGTTAATAACTTTAATTCAATAAAAAAGTTATAACAATATTAACAAAAAAATATATATATAAATGAAAAATAAATTAAAATGAACCTGTATAATATAATAATTAAGGATAGGAATAAAATTTAAATATTATTTTCTAAAAGATTTACATTTTTTTCTCCATTACTATTTGTGATAATTTCGTTAATTTTGGTTTTGTTTTCTTTTCAAATAATCGTAATAAATGGAGAAAAAATAACGTAAGTTTTTTAATCGATTTTTTCTTTGTTGATTGTAATTCTAGTAAAGAATTTTAATTATTTAAACATGTGCATCGTCTGCATATGTTACTTAGAGTATGTTTTGATTCAGCTCGTTAACCCTTTTTACAACTCAAAATAATAGAGAATGAGACAGTGCTTATTGCTTTATTTGAGCACCACAAAGTTAACGATATAAGCGTATTGAAATTTTTTTTTATTATAAAATCACATAAGTGTTCTAAAGTGTATTAAAAAATTTAAATTAAAAAAAAAAAAACTGATTTTATGGCGCTTTTCTTTAAGCAATAATAAACTTGTAATCAAAATGATAGTAATATTATGAAAAAAATGTTTAATTACGTATATTTTAAGTTTTTAAATGAAATATTAACATACAAGAATTCAGTGCATATACCTTTAGCAAAGCCTTTTATGCCGTACAAACAAATAAATTGCTTATATAGACATTTTATAGACAGATAAATTTATTAATAAGAATAAAAATTTAATTTAATTCATTTATCTTTACAGTTATTTTTAGATTAAAATAAGTTAATTATTATTTTATCGTATGATTTTTTTTTAAATTAAATTGATATTGTTATGTTAATATTTTATTTAAAATGTAAATTTGCATAAAAATCATTCAATAGAAGCTTTAAAATTTTTCTTTTAATTGAACTTTTTTTGTTGGTATTTTTATGTGTTTTTTTTTATCAGTTATAATAATACGTGATAAGATTTATTGTATTTAATATTATAATGTGATTTTACTTTTAAAAGCAATTTCCAGGTATTGTATTTTTATCAATACAATTTATAAACAAAATTAAAGAATCGGTAAATAGGTAACGAATACTTATAAATACAAGCAAGAAATAATAATAATTTTATTTATTTGTAAATTATAGGAATGTGCTTTTTCGGTTGGCTTTAAGAATCATAAAATTGAAATCATAAAATAAGAGAGGAGACAACAGAACAAAAACAAACTGAGAATAAAACATATATGTTCGTGTATAATAAATATAAGTTATAAAAGGCAAACAAACCAATAACATAAAATTTGATTGCTATTCCACTTTTGTTTTGCTTTTTCTATTTATATATATGTTTTTGTTGGGTTATTTCCTCTCTTGGTTATTTTAATTTTTTATTAATGTTATTAAAGGAACTGTGTGAATATTTATACGTTAAATCCAATCGAAGTACACAAAGTTTATTAAAGGATAAAAATAATAAAATAAATGTAAAAAAAAATTGTTAAAGGAACAAAAAAAAAATAACTGAATGCACAATATATACATAAACATTTTTGCTTTTATTACTGGGCAGAACGCGTTTTAATAGCTAAATGTCCAATAATTTACTCAATGGCTAATAAATTTTAATATGGTGTCAGGTTTGTTCAGTTTTTATTCACATTTTTTTTTTCTTTATTATTATTTATTGTTTGTTTTTCTCTTTTTTATACATTTCTAAATAAAGGACAACGACTAGGATAACAATGTATTGCTTAAGTGTGATTTTTATTGAAAACAAATAGACAATGTTATGGTATGCCAATTGCCTATTTTATTTATAATGATTTTTATTATTATATCGTGTCGAGTTAAATAATAAATAATAAAAATAAAAAAAAAAAATGCAACAAAGAACAAATTAATATCTATGGTTGATATGAATTTAAAGTAAAATTTAAATTGATTTTTAAGCATAGATTAAAGCTTCTGGCTTATATTAATTGAATTTAAAATAAAATCCGAATATTTTTCATTTTTTAATAATATTTTATTTACAAATTAGATCCTTTTTTTCTGTAGATAAATTATATTTAACATGTAGTTTAGCCTTTTATATAAATAAACAGTATATGTTGGCCACGTTTTGTTTATTTAAATATATATATCATTGTCATTCCCATTTCTATCGTTTGGTTTTATTATATTTTTTTATTGTTATATATTTTAATCGTTCATTTACTAAATACAGGTTGTTTAATTTAATTCTAAAGATAATACTTGTTTTAATTTATTTTTAAATATAAATAAAAATGAATAAAAGAATGCCAAAAGAAACGCCCATATATTTGTTATAAAATTATTATAGTTTTGGTAATCTTTAGAAATACAAATTATATGTGCTTATTTTTTCTTTTCTTTGCCTTCTTTTCTATTGTAAATCAGTTAAACAATAATAATAATCTATAATGCTTAACATATAAAAAAGTATAGAGTAAAAAGAAATAAAGATTGCAAAAAACTATAGCACGTACAATTACTAATTGAGTAATGACTAGAAAACATTTTTGTTCCATTTAATTCTTCAATTTAAGTTCACTTAAGTAAATTAAAAGCATTTTTATGATAGTAATGTTCACTTAAAAAATTAATTGAATTTAGTTTTTTATTTTTTAATAAATAATTATAGAAATTTAAAAAAAATATATTTGTTGTAAAATAAGCAATAACTGCATAAATTATGTCAATATTGAAGAAAAAGTTTTATTTTCAGAAGTAAAATGGAGGCGCCTGGTTATTTGTGAAAATACATATTTCTCAATTGCAAAGAAAATAGATAAAAACAAAACCAGTGATAATTAGTTTTGCATTTATGTTGTTCGGTTTAAAAAATCATTTAAAAATAAATGGTTTACAAAGAAGGGTTAGTGTTTTTTTTCTAAAAGATTACACCATATAATTAGTTTCATACTAATCTAATGATTAGCTGTGTGAAGTCTTTTTGTTGACCTCCCTATATTTCCACTTTGTGTTTTAATTCAAGAAAAAATAACTATTTTATTTAATTGCATTATTATTATATATATATATATGTATATATATATATATATATATACATACATATATTTAATTAAAAAAAATAGGTCATATAGAACTTGCTATTGAAAATGAAATTTAAAGAAAAATCCTATATTTTAATCTGATTTTTTTCTTCTATTTATTGAAAACACTCAAATACTGTAGATATAAGATATAAGAAAAATAAAATATTGAGAATATACATGATTTTATTTTATTGATTTTTGCTTGGAAATAAAATAAAGAAAAATTTCTACCTTAAATTATTGAATAGTAACAACAAGAACAGCAGTACGCTTTTATATGAATGCAAAGGAATAAGACTTACTCAAGTTGATTTTACTTATTGATGCTATTACTCAGCTGCCCTACAATTTATTTACCCTAAATTGTACAAAGAATATAAATATATAAAAATAAATATGTAATAATATATCTTTTGAAGATAACAAAATTGTTTAAGTCATCGTTGTGTGTTTTTCTTTATAGAACTTTAGTTTTTGCTGTACTTTTGTGTGTTTGTCTGATTGATATCGATTAAATTAAATTTAAACTTGAGATATTTATTCTTTAAAGTGTTTCTGTTACGCAAATAAACCAAAAAGCGTTGTTAAAAACATTTTAAATATTAACATAAATGATAAATATAAATTTATTTTCATTTAAATAGGTGAATCTTTAAATGTTTGAACAAATTTTTAATAAAACAGAATTAAGATTGTTTTTTATAATTAATTCGTTCTGCCAAAATGACCATTTTACACAATTTAGTGCCGGTTCTATATTTCTGAAATATTTGCCATAAAGCAACATGATTTGTTGACACAATTTGGGCGTTTTTGTATTCAGCATTAGTAAACATGTATATTTAAAGATGATTGTTTTATGGTTTTTAAGTAAAATAATTTACATTTGTATTTTGTGGTATTTCTGTTATTTACTATTTTAATTAATTAAAATCTTTTAACTAACAAAATCAGGCTTTTAGAAGTTGTTAAACCAATTTATGGTAAATACAAACAATATTCTTTCTTTTTTAAATTAAAATTAATTATAAAAGATAAATTTAATTATATTAAAGTTTTTCTTCATTTCCTTCATATTTTTTTTTGTTTGTGTGTGTGCTAATTTATGATAAACAGAAGATTACATATTAGAATATTTACAATCATTAATTAAAATTCTTGTTGTTTACTTTTATAGAAATATAGGATCATAGAAAGCTACCAAAAATATCAAAAGTTTATGCATTATCTCTTTCTCTATCATCTTTTTTTTATGCTCATTATATTTACCTAATCTTATTACTGATAATAGAATAGAAAATATATAAACCGAAAAAAAAAGAAATGAAAAGATCAATATCAGAAATACTAATCGGATTGTTATGAAAAAGTCACAAACATTATTTCTATTTTATATAAATTTCTTATTAAATGTATTTCATCAATTTTTTTATTTATTTATAATTCGAATAATGTCAACAAGAATTTCTTTTGCATGTTTAATAATGGAATAAAATCATTTTTTATTTTCTCTGCATAAAAACAAAATAACTAAAACCGTTTTTCATTTATATAAATTAAAACATTTTGTAAAATTGAAATATAAATTAAGGTAAACTGAAATGTAAAATAATTTCGAATTTTTACTTATAAATAGTGATGAAAAAAAAACCGAAGGTGTATAATTTTCATTATTTCACTTCATTTAATAATATATATTTTTTCCGTTACACAAATTGAACATAAACTAAAATCATTAATCATAAAATGTCTAAAATTTATTATTAAAAAAAAAAAAAAAACGACAAGTATAACTACTCACCTACACAAAAATACAATAAAAATATAAAAATTACATAGAAAAGTTTATAGAAAATTACCAAAAATAAAAATAAAATTATATATATTATAATGGAAATACATCGGTGACATTTTACGAAATCGATAAAATAAATTTTCATGTAAAACCATTAAAAACTAATTTTTCTTAATTAACAATATTTTCTATAATTTTTTTTTTTCATTAACAACGAATAAAATGCTTTTTATTTTGAACAAAACAATTTTATGAAGTAAACTTAAGTATTTGATTTTTTAATTTTAATTTGTTTATTTAAGCTTTTATTTGTTGGTCATGTTATTACGTGCTTTTTTTTTGGTATCACTATATAAACAGGAAATATTGTGTATTCTTTACGGAATTTTCATTCTTATTTAGTACTCAATTTTGTACATGCGATTCAGTGAAGTAAGCAAGAAAATTTTAATTTACTTGTACTATGTTATGTGTATACTGGGTTATTTTTAATCGTTGTTTTCGTTTTTGTCTGTAAATATTTTTATATTATATACAATAATAAAAAATGTGGTGTAAAATGCAATTTATTAAATATTTGCTTAATGCATTTTTGTAAGTATTTTGCTGTTAATTGTGTTTTTTTTTTATGTTAGTTTTAAATTTAAATAAAATTACCCTGATTCAAGGATTCAATGAATTTTTAAGTGTCTGGTAAGCAAATTTTTTTTCTATATATTTAAATTAAATTTCATCAATATATACGATTATTCGAAGAAAAAAGTTTAGTTTAATTCTTATCTGCATTGTGATTTATTGCCGTAAACAAAACTACAATTCTTTATTATAGTATTAGAGGAGACAAAAATCTGATTCGGGTCGAGCAAAGATAAATGAAGCAGTATATAAATCAATATATATATATTATATTTTTTTATATACATATACATCTTGCATTTATTAGATAAAGTTATGTAGTATGGAGACACTAACAAGAAAAAATTACCCTTCTTTAATGTAAACGTTAATGTTAACGTGCTTTATAAGGTTAAGTGTTAGTTAAAACTACGACAGCTATGATCTAAAATTTAAGTTAAAGGTAAGGTAAACGACACTACACATCGTTATAATATATAAGTGTTTATATGAGCATTATATACTTTGCTGTGTCTATCTAACAGGTAGATTAGTTTTTTTTTTGTTCAAGAGAAACCACACACAAGTTTATTATAGAAAAAAAAATTTCATTCAAACATGGTTGGAAACGCAATAACGTGTTAAATATATATTACAATAATAAAAATAAAGAAACTAGAGAAGCAAAACGGAAAATAAAGAAACAAAATAATATATAAATAAATAAAATAAAATAAAAAACCATAACAAATTCCTATCCTATCATTAAAGATTTATAGCTTTTTACTTAAATCTACTGTAACTAGAATATAAATTAACTTTAATTTGCTTGAGGTAATAAATATATTATATAAAATAAAAAAATAAATATAATAATAATAATAATAATAAAGCACCACAAATACCATTCACTTTTATTAAAAGTCATAATGAATTAGTGTAAATTTAATTTGGTTCTTTAGATATTTTAATTTTTAAGCATTTACTTTAATTCATTTCAGAACAACAAAATTCTACTCACCACAATAATGAACATGATAAGGGAAACATACAGTAAAAAAAAATAATAAAAATAACATTGAAAAACCTAAAAAATTTAAAAAATATAATTCACAAAAATAAGTAAAATTATAATATAAAAATGAAAAAAAATTTATATTAAAATCTAAAATAGGGTAAACAGCATTACGAGGCTTGAAAAGTTTTATTTTAATTTTTTTTTGTTTTGTTTAAAATGGGCATTTTATGCCCAACACCCAACAACAGAATTCTTTTTTCCTTTGGGACACTACCTTTATTTTGATTTATTATAATCGTTTTTGTTTACACACAGTGAAAAAAATAAAATGTTAAAAGTACATAGGACAAAAAAAAAAATCAAGACAATAAAAGAACACGATGGAAAATGTATATAAGTATTGTAAAATTCTTATTTAATGAAAAAAAGGACCTATTTAAAAGGAAAAAAATAAAATAAAATAAACTAAATGAATTTAGAAGCTTTTACTTTATTTTAAATTTATGAATTTTCTATTCTGTTTTATGGATGCAAGACAAGTAAAAAAAAATAAATAAACAATTTAATTGTGAAAGGACCTGATTTAAATAAGATGAATTGATTTAAATTGCATATATTTTATATAAATAAAACAGTAAAAGCTTTTAATTAAAGTTTTTAATGCAAGTAAAAAAATAAATATGCCCTATTATTATTATTAGTAATAGGATAATTGGGATTATAAACAGGTTATGCAATTTATATGTTTAGTTATGGCATACGTTTTATTGTTTCTTAAGTTTCATTAGTGTTAACGAAAGTTTCATAATACATTTCTAGAAAATAATATAAATTATAAAGTAAGTTATAAAAGCTTTAAAGAAAAGCAAAAAAAAAAAATTCTAAGAATAAAAGAATATAGAGTAAGAAATTGAAGTAAACTTTATTCAAGGAGATTTATATTTAATGTCTGTTCGTAGCATAAAAGTTCTTTTCTGCATATTAGAAAAATGAAAAAAAAAAAAAAATAAATTTGCTTTTTTTTCTAAAGAATAAAACTTCCTGTAAAATCTTTAAAGTCTTTTCGGTTATAATTTTACTTTACCCATTGTCCTAGTTTGTAACCGTTGTTTGAAAAAAAAAAATAAATAAATAAACGATGTGTTTTAGGTGATCAAAGTTCTCTAATGGTGAATAAGTAAAACGTGTAGAGGATAAATATGTAATTTTATTTTTCATATTAAAGAAAAATCCAAAATTAAATAAAAGAATAAGCAAAATATAGTAACTTCGTTCTGTCGAACTTTTTCTTACCGTTTTTTCTTTTTATTCATTTCTTGTCCTTTTCTTTCTCTTTATCTTTATTTAAAAATTACGAAAAAATACAAACACAAAAAACAATTCCTTTATTTTTATTCTATTTTTTAATTAAAAGTAATAATAATAAATATTCAAAAGAGCAAAAAAAAAAAAATATATATAATTTTTTAATGCCAAGAAATTATATTCTAGTCACATAGTAAATACACTATTTCTAATATCTTTAAAATAAAAAAAGAAAACATAACAAATAAGTAAAATAATTTTGTATTTGTATAAGCCGAGAATGAAAAACTTTTTGTCCATGAAAAATATAAATTTAATAAAATAAAGAAAGTTGTGCTTTTATTTCGTTTTGTTTTTCTTTTTTTTTTTCGATTCTCACTCTGCTTTTTATAAAATTAATTTTGGTTTGCTGGTTGGCATCGTTAGGTTTTCGCGTTTATGTTATGTAATTTTTATATTTAATATGACATTAATATATTGCTAACTACAATATTTTTTGTAGTTTAAATATATTTATTATTATTATTATTTTCTACGTTTTCTTATTTTTGTTTTGTTTAAATTAAATTTCACATCGTTTGCATTTTCTTGAGAAAAGTCTTATTATTATTATTATTATTTTTTTCGCTGGTTCGTAATGCGGTTTTATTCTTGCTTTTAACTTTATGTGTGGAATTTATGTTTTTATTATTTTTTTTCCCTAATAATATTTAGAATAAGCTTATGCTGGATAAATTAAGGTGTTTGTATTTTTCTTTTCTTTTCATTATTTTGTTTATTTTTCAGGAAAAGAACTTTTTTTATTGTATTTTTCTATCTTGAATGCAGCTAAAATGTTTATTTAACCGATTCAAGGATTACCGGTTTAAATAAGTTTTTTGGATTTCTTGCTTATTGTATTTTTCAGTGTTTATAAGCATGTAATTTTTTTCTTCTTTTAGTTAAGTTAGAGTTTACTTTAAGGATGTTAATCGTAATGAATTTTCTATGTTCAAACTACTAACAATTATTTTTAACCATAATTAAAAAAAGCTTCTAATTAATTTTTTTATTATTATTATATTTTTTTTTTTACATTTTTGAGGATTTCAGTTTACTTATGAGTGCGGAAAATTTCTTTTATGTGACTGTTTATTTAGATTTTATTTAATTAAAAAGCTTTGAGTTCCTTTGTTCCGGTAAATTATAGTTAATGTTCAACGTACTGTTATTTGCTGTAACTGTTAACTAATGTTATGTTGATAACAATAAGGATTTTTTTATACGACCATTTTTAGTGCTAACCCTTAGGCAACTTGGAATACTTATAACTAATTTTATTTACTATTTAAGACGTACTGTGAAAGTCCATATATTTATATATATTTATTTGCTACTTTTGTGCTTATTAAAGCTAAACGACGGTATTTAGTTTAGATTATGGCTGTATGCCAAACGTGTCTCTTGATCTTCTGCTTAGTATTTTGTAAGAAAAAACAATAAATTAATTTTAATTCATATAGAATATGGTAGTTTACTGGTATATTATATTCTGCTACTAGTAAGTGCTGTTTATTTATAAAAAACAATAATCAATAAATATAATTTCAATTATAAATCATATTATGGGACAAATTACTGAAAAAGAAAATTAATTTTCAAAACAAAATTAAATATATATATAAAATGTAATATATGCGAAAAAAGTTAAACTAATATAAAATAAATTTATTACTTTAGCAATTTTATGCTTATGTAATCTTCTGTTTAAACAAAAAGGGATACAAAAGAAAAAAAATATTCAAAAGACAGATTTTTGTTATTTTCATCTTTTCGTTATATTTTATCAAATTTCCTAAAAATAAAATTTGTATTGTAACATATATTTATACATATTATGAAACACTGCAGTGCAAGCAAAAACACAAAAGTCATATTGTCATGCTGTAAATCATGTAAATATGGTTTTAAAAGTAATATACAGATTTACACAGAAGCCTTACTTTTATGTATTTAAATGAAGAAGTACCAACCATAGAACATGTTCAATTTTAACAATGCGAAAAAGAACATGAAATCTTATTTTCTTAAATAACCAACAAAATAAATATATTATTTTTTTCATCTCTCTTTTTAATATAAATAGCAATAGATCTCGATGTGCACTAAATTATATAAATGTCTTAAATTGGATTTATATATTTTCTTTTTCCATTTTAAAGTATATAATAATAATTCAAGTAAATATTTTCTATTTTATTATAAAACTAATCTATATTGTTAACACGACAAGAAATAATAATATAAAACTAAAGTGAATAAATAAATCTTTATAAATAAATTTACAGAAAAAAAAAATACTTTACGTAAAACATTTAATAACATAATAAAAAGAATAAATTGAAAGTTGTTATAAAATTACAAAAGCGTGATGTACGTTTCATCTTTTAAGGAAAAATTGTAAAAAAAAAAAATAAAATAATAAAATCAAAAGAATGCATTAAAAACTTAAATAAAGCTCAGTTAAGTTAATAAATATAAATATATATATATAAAGTAAAATCCAAGACACTTGTTTTATACGATTATCAAAAGAAAAAATAAATCTAAAGTATTTTGTGTTAAAGAAACGAAAAGCAAGCAGCAGTAGCAGCAGGAAAAAAAAAACAAGAAAATGAAAAAGAAAATATAAAACAAAAAATCATGTGTTTGATGTTGTCAATGATATCCTTACAAAAATATTAGTACTTGATGTAAAATAATAAAATAATTGAAAGAAACGAAAAGCAAAAAGAAAAAAATAACAACCAAAAGTTAAGGATATATCAAAAATTGGAGAAACTTTACTTAATTTATGAACGCGCAATATTTCCCCAACGAAAATATACCGTCAAATTCGGTAACATTGCAGTTGTTTTCTAATAGATGGCGAAAATATTGTCTCTCCTACAATTACGGTTTACAAACAACACAACAACAGAAACATTCCCCAATTTTTACAAAAAAGGGACAATTTCTCCTATTCTTTTTATTTATTCAATTTTTCCATTTACACACCAGATTTGTTAAGTTTTACCACAATTTTTTCCCTTAAGTTATCTATTTTATTTTTAAGAATAACCGTTGTATACGGTTCAGGTTCTTTTTTTATTTTTCAATATGTAAAATGATAGAAAAATTTCATTCTTTTTGCTTCTTTTACGATGATTGTCGATGCAATGGTAACGTTAGTTCGTTAACAACATTGTATGTTGTAAGATCTCGTGCTTGTTAAAATAAACAAATAAAAATAATTTAAATAATTTAATAGTATTAAAGAAATAATAATAAAAGTAATATCTTATTAGTGATTTAGTGTTTAAATCAAAAATAAAAAAAAAAAAACTATTCTCCCCTAATTTGTTTAACAATGACAGTTACAGTGAATCTATTTATCATAAAAGGATAAATTTGTGTTAATTAAAAAATATATATACATAATTAGTAAATGACTACAATAAAAGGATTAACAATGGAATATTTTTTTAATTTAGAAATAATTATTTTTACATTATTAGCATTAGGTGGGTAAACAATATATTTAAATAATTAAACTAAAAAATATATAAATATAAATTAAAAACAAAAGCAAAAACGAAAAACAAATATAGGAATCTCCCCTTTGAACGTCATTAAAAATTCCTTTTGTAACGTTTATTTATAATTGAAAAAATAATACTGGAAAAAATTCGCATTCCTTTTGCTCAATGAAAAATTAACAACAATAACAAAAAAAAGGATAAAAAAGAAATAGCTGATGTCACTACGTCAAACAAATTAAAGTGAAAATTGCAAAACATTAAACAGAGTTAATATGTGTCAAGCTTGAAAAGCTCAACAAATATCAAACATACGCGTTTAGTTTTTACTTTAATGTTTTAATATACTATCTAGTTACTTACATTTCTCCCATGCTTTGATTCTTGTGTTTAGTTTTATGTAAAATTTCTATGTTTCCGTGTTCGTGTTGTACCATTAAGTGTCATGTTATAATATTACCATTTTAATATCTTTTTAGTTTTTCATTTCTTTTAATTTTATTTTTTTTTTGTTCACTGCTGTTGAAATTGATAGTTTTGTAAAATTTATATATTTTTGCCTTATTATTGCCAGCAACAAAAAAAAAAAAAAAATAAAATAATAAAATATAGAGAAAAGAGAATTTCTTTTGAAGCTAAAAATGTTAAAATAATAAATATAAAATAATGTAAATCACTTATATTGGCTCCTTGTATAACATTCTGCGAATATTTATTTAACTAAACTCAAGATGTTCTTGCTATTTACTTATCTCAATAAACACAAAGGTCAGGTTAATAGGTTTTCTAATTATTAATTACATAATATAATTCCGTTCAAATACCACTTAGAAAGACAAAACAACATGTTTGAATGTAATTAAAAGCATATTTTTTTAATTTTATTTATAAATTGTGAAGCAGATAATGGCATTTTTGATGGAAATGAATTTTTCTTTTCATTTTTTATATTATTTATATGTTAAAAATAATTTAATTAAATTTCAATTATAATGATTGTTTTTTATTTTTATTTTTTTGCATATTTATATTGTTTATTGTGCTTTATGCGGAAAAGATCTCTGGAGGCGCTTTTGTTTTCCAAATATATTTTTTTTTCACTTCATTTCTATTATTAACATTTTTTTTATGCGAAACGACCGACCACATTCTGTTGCTGCCGTTGCTATTGCCACTACTGCTAGGTTGTGTATTTTCAGTTTTCCGTTTGTTTATTTATCTGCATTCTGAATTTTTACCGTTTAATTAATATTAGTTTTTTCCATGGTTTGCTTTCGCCTTTTGTTTTACCCCGGGTTTTTTTTTATTTATTTTGATAATTATTATTTTATTTATTTGGTTTTTGTAAAAGGAAACTGTGCTAATAATTTTTTTAGCTTTTAACTTTATTAAAATGTTAACATTTTGTGTGAAAAAATAAATTATTCGTTGTTAAAAACGTAAAAATACAGAAAAAAAAAATGAAAAATTTAAAAGAATTTCAGTTTTTACTCTGTGGTAAATACGTTTGTTTTTGCACTTTTTTATTGATTAAATCCTTGAAATTTTCTTTTTGTTTGCCTTTTTGGTTTATTTACTTTTACTATTTAATAGTAAGGTCCTTTGGGAAACAATTTTGATTCTTGTTTTTGCATTTTGGCCACACTAGGTTAAACTATATCAGGTTCTGGTCTTTGCATGCTTTTATAAACATTTGGTTTTCTTTTTTCTAAGTTTTTATGGCAAAGTGTGTTTTTCTTTCAGTTTATTATTATTTCGTTTTTATAATTTATTCCAAAGAATAATTTATCCATTTTTTTATATACAAAAATTAAAATTAAGAGTAAAATTTTCTGTTGGTCATAAAAAAATAAAAACGTTAAGAATACACAGAATACCGTGTAAAATAAAAATAAAATAAGAAGTATAAATTATCTGCTTGGTATGCATATAATCATTATCATGGTAAAAAAAAATATTAAGAATTTTTTCTCATTATTATTTTTAAGATTAATTTTTATGACGTTTAAGGAAATTACATTTCATGGAATAATTTTTTAAGAGCTTTTTTTAATTTTAAGTAACAGAAATTGGTGAACTTAAATTTTATTTTTATTTTTTTTTTCTAATTTATTTGCCACGTGTTTAAAGTTTGTTTTGTTTTTATTTTTTCAACAAGTAAGTTCAGCAACCGTTAACTGTGTTTGCTTTAAATTTTTTTTTTATTAACAGTTTTTTTATATAGACAAAGTGTGTTTGCATAAAGTACAAGCTTAATTTTTATATCAAACAATGTTAAATTTTTTGGCGAATAAAGAAAAACGAAAAGCGAAACTTATCCTAGTAAAAGTTCAAGAGAGTAGTAGTCCCCTGAAAACTCTTAATGAATTCTGAAAATAGAACATTTTAACAACGTATCTGCTTTCTTTTTTCTTTTTTTTTTTTTTTAATAATGTTAATCCTAAATAAATATTGACATTAGCCCTTACGCTTTTTATTTTTCATTTTAATATATATTTTTTCAAAGTTAAAAAAAAAATAACTTTTGATTTTATTGCCTTTAATGTTATAATTCTTGCAGCTTCTATCTATAGAAAATATCAACATGATTTATTTATATATTTATATAAAAAATATGATTATATATTAGCATCAATTTTTATAAATCAGGAAAAAAGAAATGTTTTCTTTTTTTGCAATAAAAATTGCTTATTATATAAGAGACTAACAAACAGCACCAGGAATATTGAGCAAAGACTAACCGTACAGATCTGTTAGCATCGTACTCGTACTTCTCTACCTACTACCTTTCTAATGGAAAATAAAAAATAATAATGATAAAAAAGTAAAATAAAATAATGTACAAATAGAAAATAATATATATATATATATATATATATTCTAGAAGGTCGTCATCGTAGCTGTTATACAATAACTGTTTTACTTTTTTCTATATGAAACTGACACAGTTTTTCTTCTCTGCCCTCATACAAACGCTTCATCATTTGGATGCTGTTTTTGCTTCTTTATTATTATTATTATTATAATCTATATATTTTTTGTTGTCTCTCTGTAACTGTTTTGTAGTATGTAATCCATTAAGATTTACAGATGACATATAGATCTGTACCACCAACAATTTCACCCTATATCATATTTTATAATATTATTGTACTTTATCACGGATAACAAGTATATCCATTGCATAAATCTACTTTTTTTATGCTTCTATTCTCATCATTTGCGTTTTTTTTTTTACTTTTTATGGAAGCCGTTTTCATATTGTTTTCTAGGTATTAGTTTTAGTGGTATTAAAATGTTATTATTATAGTTTTTGTGTTTTTAGTTCTGGTTTTAAAATTAAAAACACAAAAAAAAAGTAAACTTTATAAATTCCAGAATAGAAAACTGAAAAAGCTTTTTAAATATCTAATAACTCAATTAAAGATATTTTTTCTTTTCTTTAAATAATATGTTTTGTTTTAACGAAAGAATTTCTTTTTTTTGTTTTTTCGTTAAAAAACAAATTTATATCGCATAAATAATTATATTGTTGAAATTTTTATAGGTATTATTACTTTATTATAAGATATTCAAATTGCTGGTTTTATTAACATTTTTGTTTTTATTGTTATTATTATTATTTTTCTTGGTTTTAAACGTTAACTGTGTTATTATTATTATTATTATTACCGTTGACACCTACATTAACCACTTAATAAAGAAATAATCAAATTTTTTGGGAAAAGTCTTAATTTTGTTTCTCTGTTGGAATATTTAAATAAAAAAAAATTATATAATTTTGTAAAACATAAAAGACTATAATTGTGTTAAATAATAATAGTTTTATACATTTTATTTCATTCATTAATATTCTTCTGTTAATCATTAAAGAAGAATGATATTTTATTTAAGTTGTTTTTCATCTATTTCATTTTTTTTACTTATTCTATTACTTAGCATCGAAAACACGCGATTTTTATTTAATTTTTTTTTTTGTTTAATTTACATTTAAGAGTAATAATAATCATAATCATTATTGTTTTATGTTATTTTGCGTGTTCGTCACATTATAATTATTATTATTCTTATATATTATTATTATTATTATTATTATTATTATTATTATTATTATTATTATTATTATTATTATTATTATGACTTAAACGATTTAAATATAACTTGAGCTTTTCTATACACTTATAGTTCTAAAAGCATACTTACTTATATAAATTATAATTTCCATGATAATAATTATTATTATTACTTACTTAAAACTTTTTTCTTCTTACTTTATAATAACTTAGTTTAAGCTCATTGTGTACTTAATAAATAAAAGCACATTTAAATATTGTGTTTATTTAGACAAAAGTAAAATACAAAAATAAAATAAATAGGAATATGATTAAGAAAGTACGAAGGAATATGTCAAGTGGGCCAACTGACATTTGTTAAATAAAGAATAAAATATTTTTTATGTCATTCTGTCAGTCTGGTTATTGTCTCTTAGGAGACATATAATTTTTAACAAATAAAAATATTAAAAGTGTATGAGTTTTTTGATAGAAAATATTTTTTTTTTTTTGTAGTAAGTAATAATTGTTGTTTAATTATGTTTTTTTATTTTTATTTAGATTAATTATTTACAATATTAAATTTATGTGGAAAATTTTGTGGAATTTTTTTAAATTGTTTTGTATAAATCATTAAAAATTAATGATTTTTCAAATTAATTATTATTGACATAGTCTTGAATTTTAATTTTTTAATAATTATTATTATTATCTTTAATATTTGTCATTTTTATTTTTATTTTATGATAAAACGACATTTATTATTAAAAATTATGTTCATTTTTTCGTAAATGTAATTTTATATGTTTGACACATGTTTAGAGAAATTATAGAGAAGAAAAAAGTGAAAGAAAAACACACTTTTAATATGTTGCGATTAAATTTAATTTTTTAATAATGTAGTATTTTGTTATTGTAGTTTGTGGTACATTTAGTGGTGATATACAAACAAATCATTGGGATACACCATATTCACAACCATATTTTGATAATACAACAAAACGTGAAATGACAGGCACCGTTGGACAATCAGCTTTATTACACTGTCGCGTTAGAAATTTAGGTGATCGTGCTGTAAGTAATATAAAAATTTATTTATTTTAGTATATTATATAAAATAACATGCTTTTATTAGTTATATATAAAAAGAAAAGAAAATTGCAATAGAATATTTTTCAAACGAAAAATTTTATCGCTTAAAGCCTAATAGTTAATTATACGATATCACCTTATGTAAAATATATTTAAGTTTAAATTAAATATTAAATTAAGTTAACAAGGAGTAGTAAAAGTTAAATTAATAATTAATTTATTTATTATATATAATTTTTTTTATCCATGTTAAATAAAATTATTTGTCAAGTTGTTATGAAAGTAAAAAAAAAAATAAATAAATAAATAAAAAGCAAGAAAATAAACATAAAATAAATATATATATATATATATATATATATATATATATATATAAACTAATAAAACAAGACCTTAAACATTATGTTTATATACTTATTATACTTCATAAACAGGAAAAGTAACAACAACTTCAAAATAAAAGTTCATAGATGATAAAGATAAAAGCTTTTATGAAACATTTTTATTATTTCAACGAAATATATAAATAAATTAACGTAACAATATTGAAATAATAACATTCACTTACTTTATTATATTAATTAAATAATGTATGATTTGACGTTATTTTTATATTTGTTAATGTAATAAAATATATATATACATATGTATTATATAAAATATACTCAGTAATATGTGTTAAATAATAAAAGATTTGTAAGGCAATGATTATAATTATATGTAATTTGGTATGTAAGGTATCGTGGATTAGAAAACGGGATCTACATATATTAACAATTGGTATAATGACATATACCAATGATCAAAGATTTCAGTCATTACATGCAGATGGTTCCGATGAGTGGACACTGAAAATATCATCGCCACAACCTAGAGATACCGGTGTGTACGAATGTCAAGTATCAACAGAACCAAAAATGAGTCAAGCACTCCGTTTGACGGTTGTCGGTAGGAAAATAATATTAATAATAATAAACTTCTTTCGTTTTTACTAATAACATTTTTTTCTCTCTTTTGGATAATAATAAATTCTTTTACCGTACTATATTTCAGTGTCAAAAGCAAAAATATTAGGTAATTCAGAACTTTACATTAAAAGCGATAGCGATATAAATTTAACATGTATCGCATTGCAAGCACCAACGCCACCATCATTTATTTATTGGTACAAGGATGGATACCTTATTAACTATTCACAGCGTGGTGGCATAAGTGTTCTAACAGAGCGACAAACAAAAACTAGTAAATTAATTATTGCTAGAGCTTTAACATCGGATTCGGGAAATTATACATGTTCACCGAGCAATTCAGGTAAAGTAAATCTAATAAAATTTCAACAATTCGACATGCAACACACATTTAATTTATTATTTTTTCTTTTTTCAAATTATATTTTATATATTTAGATTCAGATTCCGTTGTTGTTCATGTAATTAAAAGTGAACATCGTGCGGCAACGCGCCACGAAACAAACTCAGCATTAAATTTATTTAATAACATATTTATTATTTATTTTTTATCATTAATTTCATATGAAATATATTGTACCATCTTGTTTAGATGATAAACGTTAAAAAAATGTGAATTTTTAATTAAAAAATATGAAATATTTGGCATAAATTTGTGTTTAAACAAAATAAAAAAAAAAATGAAAAAGAAAAACGAAGTACAGAGACTTTATAAAAGTGACTGACATTTCATTGCAAGTATCAGTTGATTTAAAATGATTTAAAAATTAAAATTAGATTTAAATAAATAAAAAAAAGACTATACTATCCGACTGACGTATTATGTGAGTTAAATAGTAAAACGAAAAATTTATTAATATTAATAATAATGATATATTATTGCAATTAAAAGTGTAAAATGTTATTTAAAAAAAAAAAGAATAAAAAGAGTCGAAATGACATAGAAAATAACAAAAAAAAAAAAAAAATTAAATCAATAAAATTTTTATTTTATTTTAAACTCAAATCTTTTATTTAAAAAAGTTTTTCAGAGTGTGATGGGGACGCCTGGTATTATTAAACTTAAGTTTCATCATCGACATTATTTTACTTTTTGTTTCACTTTAGATGTTACAGATACCCATAAAACAGATTTTTTCTTGTTGTAAACATATATATATAAGTATCCACCATACTTTAAGCAACAAGTATTAAGTGTTTTATTATTTTTATATTTACAATAAAGTAAGTTATTTTTTTCCTTTATGATTATTATTATAATTTAAAAAAGGAAAAGCACAAAAAATAATGACTAATGTATAAAATAAAAAAGAAAGAAATAATACAGCTCTTGGCGCGTTTTATTTTTATTTGCAAATAAAATTATCATTTATGAAAATTATTTATATTAAAAAAAAAAAGGAATTTTAATATTTTTATTTGACCTAATAAAAAATTAACGTTTAAGTATAGTAAATTTTTGTTTGCGCAGAGTTTTGCAAAAATTTATTTTTTGTTGTTGAAATAATAAAACAAAAAATAGGGAGTATCCTTTTATTTTTATTTATTTTGTTCTTGTTTATTGTTATTTTGATTAGTAAATTGTATTTTAAGTTATTTATTGAGTAATTATATAATTTTCATGTTATTTTTTTTTTCATGTGATTTATTTCAACAATTGTGTTGGTTTTTTTTTTTTTGTAAAATTTAATGAACGATAAAAACTATCAGTAGCTTTTTAAATAAAAACAAGAGACAATTGAGTACTAACGTTAAAAAAATATTGTAAATTAAATAAAAACATCAATTTGCAATTGTTGCACAGTGTTACTTATCATATGAATATAACAAAAAATCTTTACCATTACTGTTTTATTGTTTAAAATTTTATAAATATATTTTAATAGTACTCTAAATTATTCATTTTTTGTATTTTCGTTTTATTTTTTTTTGTGTTTTTGTGAATGTCATTTATTTAAGCATATCTGAACCAAAAAAAAAAAAAATTATGAAAGAAATTTCCAGCAAACAGACAATAAATTGTATGTATAATTTTATCCTTTGTTATATATGTTTTGTTTTAAAATTATTCCATTATATATTCATGATTTACATTGTCACCTAAATATATACTAAAGATATTCTTCGCCGTAAAATTTAACAAATGAATGAGTGAAAATAGTACATTTTTTTTATTTTATTATTATTATTATTATTATTATTATTATTATTATTATTATTATTATTATTATTATTATTATTTTTATTATTATTATTATTATTATTATTATTATTATTATTATTATTATTATTATTATTATTATTATTATTATTATTATTATTATTATTATTATTATTATTATTATTATTATTATTATTATTATTATTATTATTATTATTATTATTATTATTATTATTATTATTATTATTATTATTATTATTATTATTATTATTATTATTATTATTATTATTATTATTATTATTATTATTATTATTATTATTATTATTATTATTATTTTTATTTTTATTATTGTTATAACAATAATTTTTTGACGTACAGAGTAAAAACCAAAAAATGCTGAATATAAAGTATATAAATTGATTGATAAAATTTTATTCAGTAATCTTTATTTGTCATAATTTATAATTAGTTTTTTGTTTCATTATAATTAGTAATAATAAATATGAAATAGGAAAATACTAATTAAAAATTAACATATAAAGCTTTTAAGTAATTTATTTCGCTTTTATAAATTAAATAAATTAATCAAAATTGTTAAAACAATGGTAATTAATGATTAATTGAAGACTGTTCTCATTGTTTATTAATTAATTAATTTATTTATTTATTCATTTGGTGTATCATTTTTGTTTTCGTTTTGTGCAGAAAATATGCTATTTGTTATATACGTTCTTCATTTGGTGTATTTATTCCATTTGAATGATAAAAGTAACCCTATTTTATAACCATAAATTTAGGTAAAATTGTGTAATTATAAACAAAATACAAATTATAATAAGCAAAACAATATAACTTAAAGATAAAATTTATGTAGGTTTTTCCATTTATAAGCATTAATTCTATTTCACATGCCTATATTTCAACACTTGTCTCTCTACATAGTTATACAATATATTTATGTGGAAAGTAAAAACACAAAAATAAAATAAAATAAAATTAAAACCAAAAATAAAATAGACTTAAACAAACCACTGTGCATATATTAAACGTGTCTTATCTACATAACACTAGTTAAATTATATAACAAATATTGTATTAAAAATTTTCTTACATATATTTCTTACATTTAATTTAATTTTTTTTTTAAGGTTTTTCTTTATTCAATTTAAAAGGTATACATAATATTAGGTAGAAAAATATTAATATTGTTGCGTGTTTATTTAATATACCTTAGATAAATTATTACCAGTAGAATCTTCTTAACTATTATATCATTGTAAAAGAAAATGTATATATAGATATGGTTGACATTATTATGATTATACTAGGGTAAAATGTTCTTTTCTTCTGCATTATAAAGATAATGAAAATTATCATTTTAAATATTTGATGCTTGATTTTTAATTAGACAAAATTATGTCGTTTTGTCTTTCAACTTTTTATTGATATAAATAAATATTTTAACTGACCAAAAAGCATTTACTATTTTTAGCGTGTACCGTGTACAGTATTTATTTTTAAAATAATTATTAAAAAATCAATGAAATCAACTTAATATTTTACTCTCTTTGTTTGCACACAAAGTACGATTTGTATAATAAAAAAGGAAGAATAGTTTAATACACATAAACAAGATAAATACAAATAAAGTTTCCTTCTTAAATAAAATATGATATTGCAAAAAAAAGTATAAAAATAATAATATTATTAATGATACAAAATAAAATATAATAATAATAATGATTATATTTTTCCAATTAAAAATTTTTCCACTATATATATAATTTTTACGATTTCATTTCTCCATTTGTTTACTGTTTATTATGTTTTCAATTATTAGTATGTTTGTTTGTTTATATTAATAACCAACATAAATAAATTACACACAACAGAAATATACAAAAAAATATATTTATAAATAAAAAAAATCTGCAGTTTGTGTATATTATTATTATTATTATTTTTTTGAATTAAGCATAAATAAATCACTAAAGTGTATAAAATTCTGTTATTAAAATTTAATTTAATTTATATTGTTGAAAATTTATTTTTATTATTAATTTTTTTTTTTGCATATACATACATATATAATAAATATTAACATTTTTTTTTCGTTGCTGTAGTTCTTTGATTTACACAAAATAATAATATTAAATTAAAATATGAATAAAACTTTTTCACTATCATTAATCATTATTATTTTATATTTAATTTTTTATTTTTAAATATATATATATATATATATTTGTTAATAAAAGGAGACATAGAAGTAAATTTACTAGAGGGTTAGGCTACCTTATTCTACTTGTTATGTTTTCCGGTAATTAAAAAATAAGCTTTGTCTAACTATTTATTTTAAAGATTTATAAAATAAAAAACTATTATATTAATGCTGATTATATATAAACCAAAAAGAAATGAAATAAAAACGTTTAATAAAATAAATTTATAATTTAATGGACAAAAAAGAACAACAAAGAATATAAAGTTTTGTATAATAAAATTGATCAAAAATTTGTTAGTTCTTGTTTTTATTTAAATATATATATATATATTTATATATATATATATATATATATATACATATAAACATAAATATTTTATATCCAAATATATATATATATATATATAAATAAATAACAAAGTGAACATACAGCCAACAAAAACAATTCCCATATTTACTATAAAATTATACAATGGCTATTTGGGAATAATAACATATCATTCCGTTTTTTTTTCATTCTTTCTTTTATTTTATTCTCTAAATACAGAAGCTAAAAATATAACAAAAAAAGAAGAAGAAAATATAAAATTAACTAAAAGCAGAAAAGCAGAATTAAACCACGAGAAAAAAAGCTCGAAAATAAACATATAGAAGAGAAGAACAATAATGCTGAAAGTTTTTCATTTTGTTTATTTGTTTGGTTGTTATTTAAGAACTTATGAGGCGGCGAGTAGAAGAGGACACAACTATTTACATATTATTGAATACAAATTTATTTAATTTTGTTCATTCTGTTATGTTATAAATTTATTTATTTATTTTTTGTTGGCTCGAAATAAATCCCTAAATTCTTTGATTATTTAAAGAAAAAATGTTTCATTTAATTAAAATTTTATTATTAAGTTTAAATAAGTTTTGTTTTTTCTGTATGGAAAAAACTAAGTACAATTATTATATACAGTACCGTAATATCCTATTTGTTATAATTCCTTGGTATATTATTTTCCTGTTTATAATTATCAAGGTAAGTAAAATGTATAGTATATGCTAATTAAAGTAAGATTATCCGTAAAAAGGTTTCTTTTCTTAAGTCATAATAAATTAATTTCTAATTATAATTGGAAAAAAAAGAGTTTTTCAATTAAAAAAAAAAAAATAAATAAATAAATAAAGGGAAAATCTAAATTCTTATAATATTTATTTATGTTTCTTTTTTGTGTATGTTTGTTATGTGTTTTTGCTTACTTATAATAATGTTAAAATAGTTAACACGCCTTCCATGTCGTCATTTACCCAATTTAAATAAATTTGTAAAATTCATAACATTATTTCATATACATACACACAATAGGAAAAAAAAAACAGCCATCGACAAAAAAAAAACCATGCAGAACCGCACAATACTCAATAAATCACTTTAAGCTGTTTTCAGTAACATGGTAACTTACTCGTTTTTTTATTCTTTTCCCCATACAATTTCTTGAAGGTTAAAAGATGTGTAGAAGATAAAATAAGATGGTTCAGTGCAAAAATATATATATATAAAAAGAACAATATAAGCTAACACAACAACAACATATTTAAATATATTTTGTGACATATTTTTGTTATGTATCTACAAAAATGTTTTGAATAAATTTTTTATGTTATTTCTGTTATTTTTCTTTTATTTTTTGTTATTGTTGCTGTTGTGTGCTTATTGTTTTCTTCTTCCTTTATTCCCTAAAAGTATGATTGATAATTTTATTACAATTTCGTTTTGGTATTTTTCGTCTGTTTTTTTTTTGTTGCAAAATAAGTAAAAAAATGAAAGAAAAACATTAAACATTAAAGAAAAACAAAAATAAATATGAAAATTAAATTATTTTAAATATGTACTTTGGGAATTTTATGTAGATATCAACATGGTTTCTCTTAAACTATAAACACTTGAGACAACTTAATAATAATAAAATTGCATTTTTATTTAAAATTTTAAATATTTCATAATTTTCTTTTTAAGTCACGGAAATCCATTATTATTATTCTTATTACTACAACGAACATTTTTAGTAGATATCTTGTTAGTTGTTAGTTGCTCTTGTTTATTCCTTTGTTTGTTCATTATAATCATTAGGTAAGCGAAAAAAGAAAAAAGTTTTTTAAAGTAGCAAATATGATCAAAAGTGATTAAGTTCTATTGATGTTTTTGTTGCACGGACCTTTATGTCCTTTGAGATACAAAATATAATAACAAGATTCACAAAGAAGTTACAAGGATAGAAAAACTTACAAGGATATAGAGACAAGTCAAGTTTATTTACATGTGGACATTGTTAAACATACACAAGTTTCGAAAACAAATTGAAAGCTTTTTTTTTGCAAAAAATTTTTGTTTTTTAAGTTCGGACTGGAGACAACAATAACCTGTTAAAGAAATCAGCCATAAATAAGTCCTAAATTAAAAAGTTAAAATCAAATAACAACTAAATAAATCACATGTTAGCTATTTATTTTTTCTTATACATTCTTTTGATAAGAGGGTCAACAAGTTCATAGTACAAGAGAAAAAGAAAAAATACGAAAAAAAGGTTAATACATGATACAATACTGATATATAATTTCTTTTCTTTTCTTATATATCAAATACAAAAATCAATTTTAGAATAGAAGAAGAAGAAGACGCCAAGTAGAAAACAAGAACGGAAATTGTATTCATTTTTGGTAAACAATATTTTATTGATCCGAGAAATAATTTAAGCATTATTGAAGTTATATTAATTTCCTTGATTCTAAAGGATGTTACTATATACTATATATATAAAGAAATGTTCTCTTTGTATTTATTTTCTTTTTACAATTTTCGTTAACAAATATTAAAATAAATTTATTTGTATTTGATAATTACTTTTTAATTGACTATATTAATCAATTTTTTTTTTTTTTGAATAATTTGTAAATTGTTGTTTTTTTGTAAGCTAACTTGACAAAAGCAGGTAAGCGAATGTATAGTAAATGTCACTTAATACAAATACAAACATTAAAGATAATGAAGCTATAGAATTAAATAACAGTTTAATATTTGTATTATTTAACGAAGTTAAGATTACATTATAAACAATGTTCCATTAATATTATTTAATTTACTTAAATTAGTGTAAATGTGATAAGAAAAAATGTAAACAATTAAATAGTTGATTATACTGTTTAAGTATTAAAATTTAATTATAATTTTATATTCTAAATTTCACTAGTTTTTTTTTTCCAACCGATGAGTTGACATTTCTTTAATATAATTTAATAAACAAAATTTCGTAATGTTTAATCATCCCGTTTAATAATGATTATTTACCGTCTTTTAATGAAATTAATCTATTTACTTCTTTATAAAAATAAAATAAAAGATCATTTTTAACATTTATTATAAATTATTTTATTTTATATGATTGTTCAAAAATACAAAATAAGCTTATATTGAATTACATAAAACAAATCTTAATCAAAAATAAATCTTAATTAAAAGTAAATGAAATAGTTGACATTATAAAATGTTTACTGGAATATCAAATGATACAAATATTTGACATATTCACCTTTATATATTAAATCTAAAAGTTATCTGAATATTTTCGAATTGTTTTTGCCAGTGATAAATAAAGGTATTTGTTTCTCGTTCTCGAAAAATATTCATTGAACAGAAAAAGTCTTTTTTTCATATTCTTTTTTTGACCAAAATATTTTATTTTTGAACAAATAAAATGTGAAGCTTTCAATATTGAAGAAAACAAATAAATAACAAGGAAAACCAAAGAATAAACCATAATGTTTTACCCGAAAAAAAACTTTTTTTTTTCAATAATTAAACTGACATGTTATGGAATTACAATGTATAGTCGACCTGTGAATAGCTTGGAGCTACGGTGTCAATTTAAGGGGATGATTACAGAATGTTCGTGTATATGCTAATGCATTAAAGGGATAAATTAAATTGTTTTGTTAAAATGGCCGATAGAAATATTTCAAAAGACGAAATGACAACTCTTTTTCCTACTATGCTGGGTTTAAAATCACAGTTTATTTGTGCTTAACTAGCAAAGTTGAGCGTAGAGAATAAACAGGGAGCTGTGCTCTATGGTGCCTCAATGTTAGTATGAAAATTATTTATGTACGTGCAAAAATCTTCTGTTTCCCAGACAACTTTTCAACTCTTGAGAACTGCAAGCTCTATGGATCCTCTAAGGTCTCTGCAGCTCTATGGGCCTATTATGACCTTCTGTATGTAAGTTTTTGATTTTTCTACGTTCAGGAAGACCTACTTTAGAGAAAGTGGAAGCAAGTGTTGACGCTAAAGTTTTAAAATTTTTAATAACTATATGTAACTGTTTCAGAGAAGTTCTTGCTTTTATCATTAACTGAGATTTTTAAACTACCTTACAATGTGTGAAAAAGTATTATTTTTATTTTATGAAAATTTCTTTGAACTTAATGATTAATTTTAAAAATAATAATATAATTACGTTACAGCAATAAATTTTTTATATTATTTATATATTCATAAGCAATTGAACAGTTCTACTACTTTTACTACAATTAATATTTTTGTTATTATCGTTAAGTAATTGAATGCTATATGGATTTAAATTATATTAACATGTTTATGTCTTTAGTCAGTGATGCTGATGAATCGCATATTCTGCAAAGTTTTATAAACAAATAAGGATAACATTGAAGTTAGTTTTATAAAAACATACTTTGAGCTAAATAACAAATCAATATTATTTAGAAGAAACAGTTGATAAAAAAAGTCAGTATTAAAGTTTTAGAATTGATTTATTAAATGGTTTCACGTAAAACATTACTTTAAACTAACCGTAAATGACTATTTCTATTTTTATGCTTATGTGTTTGTAATTTATAATCTTCACGTGTTTGAGTCAAAATCATTTATGTAAATTACCAATAATGTTGGTATTCCTGGTCTAAAAATGGTTATTCTATAATCGATTGGCTGCATATCTTACATTGTGCTTGTGAGAAACGAATAGAAATGCATGAAACGTACGAGACAAAGGGTATTTCCCAAAAAACATCACTGATTACTATAAGATTTAATGAATTCATAACATAGAAATTTTTGTTCTTAATAAAAATTTGTTCGAAAGATGTTACGACATTTGCATACCTTTTAAGTAAAAATCTAGATAAAATTCAATCATGTTAAGATTTTTATTTTTTATTATTAACTTATATTAAAAATACATAATGTTGAAAGTAAAGAGCAAAGAAAAACCATACTTAAACTCATGCTTATAAAATCGCCTACCAAATGTTAAAACTTTTGTTTATTAATGTCACTTCCTTTTAAAATTTGCTTTATAGCCATAAAGAAAAAAAGAAATGTTTGCTTTCTTAATATTATGCTAATAGCATGCATGAGTGATACACATCCAGCGATATATAACAATATTAAAACCATATTTGGTAAGCAAAAATGAGTAAAAATATAACAAGAAAAAAGAAACAATTTTTGTTTGGTTTGAAACTCATGGTTAGAAAGTAAAAAATAAAAACAAAGTTAAAAAATAAAAAAAAACTTTGTTTCCCAATTTACAGGAAGAAAGTGTTGTTCACTCTGTATTCGTGTATCGTCATTTCAAGGATTATTATTATTATTTTAAATTTTTTATTTAATTTTTACTCAACAAAATTTGAACCAAAATAACAAGTAAAATTAAAATTATACAACACCAACTGTTGTGTTGTGGTTGATACTCATTTACTTATATATTTTCCCTTGAAAAAAAGAAAGAAATTTATAAATTTTATTTTCAAAAAAAAAAGAACAAAAATAAAAAATTAAAAAATATATTTTTTGTCAAGAAAGTTATCATACATATTGTGTAAAGAAACTTTTAAAAGATTCTTTAATAAAAAAAAGAAAATAAGAAGAAATGGTAACATGCAAAAGAATTTAATTAAGAAGTTTAAATACATGCTTTTTAATTTTTCTCATTTTTTTTTCTTTTTGTTTTCTTTCTTAAGTAGCTATGTGAATTCCGTCGTTCATTTTGACATCTGTTATTTGATTTTATTTAACTGAATTTTAATAAATATTTTAAATTTTCAATTACTTATTAATTTAATTTTACTTATTTATTTATATTTATATATGTTTTATTAATTAGTGTAATTGAATTATTTAATAAATTTTGAGGTGTTTAATGTTTTTAATAAAATATATACTATACAATATATCAATCAAAATTTTATTAATTTTAAAAATTATATTAAATTATATTCAATTAATGGTTTTGTGGTTTGGAAAATATATTTTTATTATTTGTAATATAGTTTTTCAATTAATTTCAAATGGTTTTTGTTTTTTTTTTTTAGATATAAATAAAAGTGTTAAACACAATATAGTTTTGTAATAATAAAATTTGATGAAAATTCTATTTAAATTGTTATTTATTTACATTTATCAAAATTATTATTAAATAATATCACTTAAACACAATATATATGTATATATATATACATATACTGTACATGTATATTTATTAACAAAAAGTTATTTGTGTGGAAATAAAATATAAATTAATGAGACTAAATTATATACCTTGTTTACTATAACAACCACTTTTCTATAACAACCAATTCTTTTAATTAAACTTTTATTTATTTAATGATTTGTTTCTTTATTTTTATTAGCAAAAATCTTGTTTTTTAATCAGTAAGGCATATGGTTTTATTTACATTTAAGATTAATAATGGATTAAAAAAAAAATAATTAGCAAAGGTTATAATATTGTAATTAAGAAATTTAAGGTGTTTTAATGTTTAAAGAATTTCTTATGCTTAGTAATTTAAAAATTAATTAATTTAATTAATTTTTTTTCTTTGTAACTTAAGGTCGCCTGGATAGTGCTTTGACATGCACCTTATGAGATTCTTTTTCTAATAAATAAATCTAATAATAAATATCTTTCTGTTTTCAAATAAAACACCTTACTGTTGTCATCATAATATTCTAAAAGAGCATGTTTTGTTTTTATTAAAAGCATCTTTTGTACAGTAAAATTTATATGCATAAAATAATGCAAAGAATTTTTGTAGTTCATAAAGAACGTTCATTTGCAGTCAATCAACTTAGATTTTAATAATAATAATAATAGTAAAAGAAAAATAATCACATATCAAAAGGACACAGTTTATTGCTGTAAAATATAATTTTAAAGGATTAAAAATATGTCTAACAAATATATTTATTTGTAAAAGTAATATTACTATGAACATTTTATATTGTCTGACGTAAAACATAAAAACATATTTTCTAGTTGTTTAAAATTGCTTTTATTTTAACAACATATTTTATTAAAATTTAATGAAATATTATAAGAAATTTTTATAAACTGTTCAAAACACAATAATATTTGCTATTAAATTCTTTATTTAAATTCTTTATTGTTTTAATTTATTTTATTTCAATTTTACTTATCATCGTTGAATTAATTATGAAAACAATTTGGCGAATGTCAACATGTCACATAATAGATGGAATCTTTAATGATTTATATGAAAATATTTTAATAAACTCAAATTGAAAAATTTAATCAAAAAATTTTTTTTTTTACAAATTACTTATTAAAGTCTAGTATGCAGTTCGAGTGAACTGAAAAAACTTCAAAATTCCGCAGTGAAATAATGTTCTGTACGCGAATTGCGTACCATCGGAGCAAAATCACAAGCAAAGTTTTTCATTTCTGATTTCACGATGTTATATTTGTATAAAAATTTCATTTCACTCTAACTGTATACTGGGCTTAAACATTTACAATCTGAAAATATAATCTAGTCTCCTGAAATATTGAGCAGGGCTCTTTAGGAGGTTAGCTACTTTGTAGTTCATGTAATATTCAAGCCTTTTTGCTTGCATGTTTTTAATTACATGTGTTACTAGTTCTACTTTTAAGGTACTGAAGAGGTTTTATTTCTGATATGCAATGAAGTATTTGTAATTTTCCTTTAAACTATATCTTGGAAAATCCATCTTGGCTTATGCGCATGCCATTGTTTCCTGTTTAATTAAATATGAAAAATATATAGAAAATATTGTTTTAAATGCACAATATCACTGTCTATATAGTTGTATTGAAAATGTTTGATGTTTTTAAATAATTGTATTGATGCTATTAAGTAAATTTATATATTTTTTATAACGTTATCAGTGTTCCTCTGGTAATAAATTTACAAAATAGAGCCTGTAAAATAAAAATCACCATCCTTAAAATAATTTAATTTTATTATATTTTTTTCAGATTTGCTAGAATTGTGAACATAAAAAAAGGGTTTTCACCTCTGCTATCTTTTTATTACACCGTTAAACCGATTAAAATCGATAAAAATGAATTTCTTTTTATTTATTTATATATTTTTTATTTGTCTATTTTTTGTTATATTTTGATTTTTTTTTTATTTACATAAATAAGTAACATTGTTAAATTATATAACAGATATGACAGATATCATATAACCACTCAAAATAGCCTGTGTCAAAATAGCCCAGGACAAAAAAGCTCCGTTCATAGTATCTTTTATTTTTTCCACTTATGATGTTTGACGAGGAGGAACAATTTTAATCATTACAAAAAGGGTTTGAAATAAATTTAAGGAATAAATTTCTATTATGTTTTAAATTATTAAGTAAAATTATTTTATTTTTATTCAAAAATTAATATGCGATTACCTGCTTATTTTAGAGAAACACGGCAACTAGACACAATAGCTTATGGCACGAGGTCAATAATAACATCTAGTTGAACATTATCGTATCAATGAAAACTTCTGACTGCAAGTAAATATGGTATTAGTTTTATTCCCCTTTTAGATGTAGTTCAAGCTATTAAAGAATTATATGAGAATAGTCCTCCAGAATTAAAGCTCTTTATAGATTATTGAGAAGATAATTATATTTGACGACTAAGGCAAAATCAAAGAAAAAAACCTATATTTCCTACATAAATATGGAACGTATATAATATAGTCCGGGCTGTTTTGTCGCAGGCTGTTTTATCGGGGCTATTGTCGGGGCTATTTTGTATATTAAAAAATACATTTTATTGTGTAAATTTGCTAATAATTGTTAATTTTCAGGTCTTAAAATTCTATATTTAAGTGTAATTTCTAGAGTCATTTTTATAATTTCACATTTAGTGTATGTAATTGTTTTTTATATCTTAAATTTTTTTAATAATATAAAATCAATAGAGTTAGTTTTACAACTAATTAACGACTATCGTACATTGTTACACCTAAAAATGGATAATGTTTTGATCATTTATTATAATTTTTATAATAGAAAAAATATTTTAAACACTGACATAAATATAGATAAAAATATAAATGCAAAATTTGCAGAATTAAAATTATAATGAGCAATAATATTAACATGAGTTGTTTGCCAATTGTAAACCAAACAGAATTAATGATTCATCTATTATAAATAATTTTATAATATCACTTTTTGAGAAATTATGTCATATTTATAAAAATATAACAAGAATTGTATTAGTCACATATTAATTATAATGTAAATAAAAGGTAAATCTTTTTTTTATTATTTTTAAAAGATAATTTTTATCCAAAAAATCAATTATGTTTGCCATTTAAAGTAAAAATGCAAAAATAGAATTGTAATAACATAACGTTATGATTAAAATAATAATTTTTTTTCCAAATTTAATTTCATTAACAATGTAATGCGAGTTTTAGTTTATACAGAAATTAAAATGGTAAAACTCTTAAACTCTCGATAAAGAGCTAAAATAGCTTCACTTTATTATCAAATAAAAATAATAATTTGGTTATATATTCATGATGATTATATAAATGTAATAGAAATTAATGATTTTTTTTTATAAAAATAATAAGAATGAAAACATAATAATGATAATTAAATAGTATAATAAATATACCGATAATGATTAAAAACAATAATGTTATTAATATAATTGATAAAGTTATAAATTTTTAATTAGCTAATTAATTATAACATTTTTTGCTTTTGTATATACAAACATCATTTGATAGATAAAATCGTTGACAATTGTTACAATCAAAATCATAACATAGAAATACTTATAAAGAAAAATGAAAATTGATTTTGTTGATAACTGAAAAGACTGTTTTTTTGTGAAATGATATTTTCTAAGCAAACATTAGATGCTCTGCACTCCTTTTTGTATCTTACCAAATGTAACATGAATAATGCATTCTTTAAAGAAAATATACCACAATCTCTTGTTGTTTGTTGGTTTTTTATTTTATTTTTCTTGAAGGAAAATCATCAACACAAACATGAGATGAACTAAAAGTAAGGAAAAATAATAGTAAATAAAAAAAAAATCTTTCAATGATTTTATATGCTTATTGTTTTTCCCATATTCTTGTTTACAAAAATAAATTTATATATATATATATATATATATACAGAAGAGAAAAGCTTTTGCTTTTTTTCCTTTTTGTAAAATTTTATTTTTTTATTTTGGTTTGGTTGTGGTTAATGTAATATACATACATATATGCATATACTTTAATATATATATATATTTATTTTTCAATAGTTGTAGCTTTTATCATAAAATTTTATTTCATATCAATATTTGTTATCGCTGCTTTTTTTTTTTGTTGTTATTAATGTTTTTTCATGTAATCAAGTGAGCTTTATTTTTATTTATTTAAAAGAGCTTTTATTTGACAACTCAACACAGCTGTAATAAAAGTTTATTGTAATCAACAACAATATATATATACAAAAGTAGATTGACCAAAATATTATCAACAAAAAATAAAAAAGAAACATGTTTATTGGATACAGTATTAAGCAATTAATTAAATTGTTTAATTTTTTTTATTGGATAAATAAAAGTTTATAGAGATATTATAATTGTGATATTATTGTTAATTTTTTAATTATTAATTTTTTGCCTGTTCTATGTAACACATTTAATATGTCAAAAACAGATTAAATTAAGCTGACTGCTAACAGTAGAATTTAAAAAAATAAAAATTTTACCCAAAAGTATAATTTATCATAATGACGTGTGGCTTTAGTTGGATATTTATTTTTAATTTAATTATTTAATAATAATTATTTTTAATTCATTTAATTAATTGAAAAAGCTTTTCGTTTTTTTTTAAATAAAAAATTAAAACGTAAGGCCACAAAAGTGCCACATAAGAAGTTTTGATGGTGTACGATAGCGCAAGTGTCTCATCATAAATTGTGACATATAATTATATAAATTATTTATTATCAGTAATAGTTATAGCTGGTATTTTAATAAATTGACAATTTAAATTTATTAAAAACATACAAAAAATAATGATAAATATCTAATCTTAAAATAAAATAGAAAAATAAAAAACACTTGCACGTATATTTATTTAAGTTAACATATTTTTTGCGAACATTTTTGTATTTGAAAGTGGCACCAAATAAACAAATTTTCTTACCTAAAAACAGTTTCTGGTATAACTCACAAACGCTTGGTCCTGAAAGCAAATAAATATTGTAATAACACGTTGTTTATATAGAAAGTTATGAATCAACACTGCATGTTATAATTGTCGTTTAATTTGAAATTCAATACAACTTTAATAATGCATATATCTAGTAATCACATATTTCGAAACTGTTAACAACATATGAGTTGTTGTTATCAGAAGTTAGTGTTTTTCATGAAAAATGTTTATTTATAGAACAAAATTATCGGTTACATTTTAACAGTAACATTTCATGTGTCAATAATTTATCAGTAATTTTACAATAATTTAGCATGATTATTGGCATAGTTTTAAATATGATAATTATGTAACATTATCATACATTGTTATATAAATTTTTCTATTTAATTTAAAATGACATTGCATCCGTAATAAAGTGTTATTTAAAATTATTAAAATATTTTAGATAGTTGAATTGAAAAGTTATGGATTTTAATTATAAAATACGTATTTAATATTATCATTAGTAATTCTAATAAATGTTAAATAATTATAAATTATTATTTTTTTTTTTTTGCATCTATTGAAATGATAAAAATAATTATTTTTAATTTTACATATGTTTAATGTTAATATACTTCTGTTATTATTATAAATATTTTTTTTCTTTGCTACTGTTAAATAAACAATAATAATTAGGGCGTAATGTTGTTTAATGTAAGCGGTTTATTTAACTAGGATATGTATACACTTTGTAAAGACATGTTTATGATGAGTATATTTATGTTTATAAATTCGTTTCTCTGTATTAACAAACATCTCATTAATTTTTTTTTTTTTAAATATAAAACAAAAACATTAGATTATAAAATAAATAAAGATATAATGACAAATTCTAAAATGTTTATGTGCAATATTTTTAATTAGTATTGTTGAAAATTAGTCAAATTATTGTGTATTAAATGAAAAAATATAAAGAATAAGCATTCCGATTTTAATTTATAAAATGTAAAATGTTAAATGTTTAGTTGTTAGATTATAGTTAGAGATAAATTATTTATAGTTAAATAATTATTTTTATTTCATTGTAACATTAATTCTAATTATTTAATGAATAATAGCAACAATAATATTACAATCTATTAAATTAATATAAATTTATAGACAACCATTGACAGTAAATTGCTTTTATTGTTTGTTTTTTAACAACGGCGTAAATAAATACAGGTGACCCTCGTTTTATATAGTTAATTGGTTCTATGAAACTTGAAACCGTGGAATCAAGAGTCATTTGAAACTCAAATATTGTGATTAAAAGTTTATTTTAAATGTTTAACAAAATTTATAAAGGTAGAATAATGCTCATTCGATTCCGATGATGACTTAAAGGGTACTTAAAGTATGTACATTTAAAATTTTTAAAAATAATCAATTTTAAACTGAAAATCACTGACACTCACTGCAGTAACATAATCCGTGCCTGGAATCTTAAGAATCCTCGTTTTAAATAGTCAAATAAACGTTTGGTAAACTGATTAAATGCAATTTATAGTATCTTTATTTCATTAAATTATACTAACATGTTTGAGGTTAACGAGTAACCAGGTAAGGTCATTATCATTATGTGAATTGCATGTACCTATTAACTAAAATGTATAGTTAATTTAATAACAATATATATTTTCTACTAATTTTTAATGAAGATATGCATCTTCTAATTTTCTGCGGTGTACCAAAAATAAAAAAACGTCAGATTAAACGTTAAATAAATCTGATGTCTTTATTTAAAAAAATAAAATTAGCATTTTCTTCTGTTGAAAAGACGAACATTTCTGTATAAATTACTCTTAAACAAAAAATAAATAAAGATAAAAAAATATAAGAAAAATTGAACTTACTCTATCTGAACAAGACTAGACACATTTAATAATTTTTTTTTATTAGATGAGAAACTATTTGATTGTCAACTTAAGGTTACAATGAAAATGAAAATTTAAATATAAATTGTCTATCACAAAATCATACTAATAAATTACTTCTTTTTTCATTTATTTTCTTTTCTTCTATTTTCTTCAACAATAAACATAGAGAACAAGTAAAAAAATAGACAAAATCTTGTTAACATGCAAATAAATCGAAAAATATGCTTTACCCTATGCTTTTTGTTCCTCCGTAAATTTTATTGATGATTTTTGGTCTAAAATGTGTTAATAATATGTTAACTTGCTGACCTACAGCAGTATAAATTTATTTCTATAATTTATTTTATTAGTCCCTGTCTTGTCCTGTTCAAATATAATTGTTTGTTTGCTATATTTTCATTTCTTTTTTTTTTATTCTCCCTTTATTTTCTTGTGTTATTTATTTTTATTTAAAAACCGTTTTTATTCACATTGTTTCAGGAAAATTATTTTACAAAGGTCAAGAATAAAAGGGTCATGCTTTATAAGAGTTATTGTTTGAATCCTTTAATTTTCCTTTCGATTTTTCTTGTTTGATTTTTATTTTTTTCGTATGCTTTCTTCAAATTTTGCGTACACTTTTCGTTATTTATTTATTTATTACTTATTTTTATTTCGCTCGAATCTGTGGCAATGTATTGAAGTAAATTTTCACCAAGGAACACCAACATGGAGAGGACACTTTGCTGTTTTTATTTTACAGCCCCATTCATAAAAAAGAAATATGTAAAATATAATCAAATTGTGGCTTTTTATAACACGCTTGCGTTATATCATATTCTCCTTCGCTTTTATTATTTATTTTTTCTCCTTTATAATCGGTTTTTCAATAAAATTTTTCCTAATTTCATTTTGCGCCAGCGCTCATTCCCACCTTTATGCAATTTGATTATTCAAAAATCTATTTGACGATATATTTTTTGTGTTGTTGTTGTTATCTTATTACAAACGAAGGACAAGGACAATTGTGCGTTAAAACATAAACATACTGCATTGCGAGTTTAGTTTGTTCTACAATTTAGATTAGTTTTATAAATAAAAAAAATATAAAGAAATGAAATAAAATTCCAAAAAATATAAAACAAAATGTATCCTGTTGTTTTAATTAAAATTTAATTATATTTAAGCAAAAATATATATTTATAATACTAGAGAACTACTGTTAGAAAATTATATTCTGGTATAAATATAAGTTTTGGATATATAAATGTGTTGAAAAGAGTGAATTTAATTTATAAGCATACATAATAATAATAATAAAAGTGAATAAAAAATGTGAAGAAAAATAATATTCATTTTTTTTTTAAGTTTACGTTTTATGGTTTTTGCTATTATAATTATTTAAGTTATTTAAGGATAATGCAATGGAGAATATAAAAATACATTTTTTAATAGGAATAATACTATTAGTTGGTTTGTATAAAAAATTTTAATTATATATTTATTAAAAATTGTAATGAATAAAGTGTTAATTGAGTTTTTGTATATTTAAAAAAAATTGTTTTTTACACAAAAAATAATGAAACAATAGTAAGTGGTACGTTTAGTGTTGACACAATAGCATTTTGGGAAACAACAACCGGTCATCCATATTTTGATAATTCGACAAAACGTGAGATGACAACGACAGTTGGACAAACGGCACATTTGCATTGCCGTGTGAGAAATTTGGGTGATCGTGCAGTGAGTTTACTTTTTAATTATAATGTATTGCTCTGTTGAATCCTTTTGTATATTTTATTATTTGAACACGTTTAACAAATTACATTTTAATTATGACTAAACGGATATGGAAAATATGTGAAAAAAAAACTGTAAATATATATATTTTCCAAGGTGTTATTGTTTTAAAATTGTTCTACTGAATAATTGCGATATTTGTAAAATGTAAACAATATAAAAGGGAATAATTTTAATCCATGTCCATTTATTTATTTTTTTGTTTTAAATATGACAAACCTTTTAAATAAATTAAAATGTAGTCAGAGATGAATGTCTCTGTCAAATTTACACCGTGTCCATAGTCATTGCGCTAGAATTATTAAATTTAAAAATGATTTACCTGTCACAAACTTTTTTTTTAATGTTTTTTTTTTCTTCTGTTTAATCATATTATTTTGATTTTGATTGATTTTCCCTAATTTTGATAAATTGATTGTTTTTTTTTTTCTATTTCTTCTCATTAATTGAGATTATAAAGAAGAAACAATGTATATATATAGAAAAATAATTAATTACTAGGTCTCTTGGATAAGGAAGCGTGATCTGCACATTTTAACAATAGGAATAATGACGTACACAAATGATCAACGATTTCAGTCATTGCATGCTGATGGATCTGATGAATGGTCATTAAAAGTATCATCACCACAACCAAGAGATTCTGGCATTTATGAGTGTCAAGTTTCAACCGAGCCTAAAATAAGTCAAGCATATCGTTTCAACGTTGTTGGTATATTCTCATTTCTTAACTTATAATTAGTTATTAGTTTTTTTTTTTTGTTTATTATTATTATTATTTTCTTAATAAAATTATATAAAGAAATTAATTAATAATTACAAATTGTATTTTGTAGTGTCAAAAGCAAAAATATTAGGAAATGCAGAGCTATTCATCAAAAGTGGTAGTGACCTAAATTTGACATGTGTTGCCCTACAAGCAACAACACCACCGTCATTTATCTATTGGTACAAGGATGGCTATCTAATTAATTATTTACAACGTGGCGGTATAAATGTAATAACAGAAAGATATACAAAAACAAGCAAATTAATTATAGATAGATCATCACCTGCTGATTCCGGAAATTATACATGTTCGCCGAGTAGTTCAGGTACGCTAGTAATTCAAATCAATTCGAATATAAAATTTGTTTCAAATTAAAAATATAAATTTTGTTTTTACTTATCTTTAATACCAATCAGATTCAGCTAGTGTCGTTGTTCATGTTATAAAAAGTGAACATCGTGCAGCTACACGTCATGAAACAAATAACTGTTCTGTAAACAAAATTAATTTTACTTTATTTATAATTATAATTTATTATATTTTATTTAATAATTTTAAACAAATTTGTTTTCAACATATCATTAGTTGATTAGTTGTTATTATTTTTACCTATATATTTTTTTATTTGCTTATGTTTTATCAATTTAAATACAATCAATTTACAATAATTTATTAGTAAAATAATGAAAAGTATAGAGAACAAACAAAAAAAATTGTATATTTATGTAGAAATAAAAATTTCCAAATATAAACTATTATTATCATTACTATTATAAATTTAATATTAAGTTGTTTTATTTAAATTTAATTTAATTTATTATTTCATTGAAAAAGGGAAAATGCAAATAATACTGATGTATAAAAAATTGAATCAAAAACTATGTAGTAACAACTCAATAAATAAAATTTATTTTATATATCATATAAAAAAAAACATCATTTGTTTAACGATAAAAAATTCACAACGAGTATAAAATCATTAAATTAATCCAAAATAATAATAATAAAAAATGTACATTCAATATTGTTGATTCAACATAAAATAAATAAATAAATAAAAAATTTAACCAACTAAAAAAAAAAGTTTTGTATACATGGACATTATTAGGATGTCTAATTAGGTCATTTAATAATTATTAAAAAAAACCTTGAAAACTAGGTAAGTAAAAACATAACGCTGGTTAATTTTAATTAATGGATTTTCCTGTTATGCAAATCGACAGACACACAAATTAAAAATTACATTATTTTACATGAGATAATGATAATATTCGTATATAATTAAAATGTGTTTAACATTGACTGTGTATATTAAATAGGAACAAATGTGTAGGAAATTTAATTAAATGTATTAACAAGAGTCGTAATAAATTCATGAAAAGCTCATAAAGAAAATAAAAGCACTGATGAAATCTACATGTCAGTAAAGATATTTCCAGTTGACAATTATTTGCAAAAGCCAGTTAAGCTTAAGATTACGTTTAGTAATTTACAAATAAGCGTTTTTCAAAGCGAATTAGTAATAGAAAACTTAAACGTGCCTTAAACGGAACTACTTAGTTCTTATTTTAATTCATAAAGATAATATTAATGTTAAATGTTTTAAACCAAAATTTAATAGCAATTAATATTTATTTATACATTTATTTATAGATTGCTTTAAATCAGTCTTAATAAAATAATCAATAAATTAATTCAAAGTTTGTACAGTTTGTTAAATTGTTACATAAATTTTACAATATAAATTGCGTCAATTAAATTTTATTTTAAAACAATTGTGTATTTTGAAAAGTTTTTCTTCAGTTTTTTATTATTTTTTTTTCTTTAAATAAATTTATTTTTATTATGATTTTTCATGTATTATGCTATCATTTATATATTATTGTTATTGCTATTTTATTTGTTCATTTGCGTTTACCTTTTTTTCTTTGCTTTTTCTTCAACCACACGATACGTCTTGGTTATTCCGGTTTTTCTTTTCTTTCATTTATTTTCTTTTTTATTTTTCTTTTTTTTTTGTTATATCAGCTATCAAAAGTTTTCAACAACATTGCCAAACATCGTCATATATTACTTGAGAAAGTTACGCTTTTCTTTCTTATTATAAATATTTTTTTCTTTTCATTCTTCAAATTTCTTTTTCTAATATACTAAGCTAAGTTTTTTTTTATTTCTCTTTAAAAATAAAAGGATTTGTTTACATTTCATATAATATTGGAAAAGCATTGAAAAAATAACAGTCATGTGTTGTATAATAAAACATATTTTTTTTTAAGTTTTTAAATTATTAATGAAAAAATAAATCAATTTAAAAAATAAAATCCATTTATCGTATCAAGTAGGAAGAAAATATAAATTATTTTTGACATTAATTTGACAAGAGAGATTTCAGAAAGTATTAATTTTTGTTTTGTCTCATTATCATAAACATTTCTCGTTTGTTAATAGTCTAAACAAATACAAAATTGTAATAATAAAATTAAATAAACAACAAATAATGTCGGGATGGGCGCAATATTGCGAATACGGTTACGGACAATGCTCCTAAGAAATTTTCGAAAAAATAACAACAAAAGAATAAACCGTTGAGAAATTTTGGCTTCACTTAAGGTTCATCGCCGAGTATTGAACTACAAAATTTAAAAATTATTTTCGTTGCGCGGGCGGCAGAGAAAGCATTTCAAAATTCATTTCTTTAAAACAAATATCCAAAAATACCTTTATAATTTACATAGTATCGCAACACTATTCAACTGCATACTATTAAATGCAATTATAAAATTATATTTAATTGTCTGGTATTTATGGATTATATTAATAAATTAATCTCTTTAAACAATTTAATATTGTGCAAATATTCTGAATACTTTTTAAATTCATATATAAAAAGCTGCGCCAAAATAAAAAATTCTATACATTAATATAAGATCAAGCATATTTATTTATATTAATAAAAGTATTAAGGAAATAATATTACGCAATTTTTTTTCATTTTTAAATATTGATTTTATTTAAAAATTTAAATAGAAAAATGTGTTTTTATTCCTTATTTTATAATTCTAAAGAATAAGTGCGGAGAAATTTCCAAGAAACAAAAAGGTAGCACAAATAGAGAGAGAAGCATCAAATGTGTTGATGTTGAGAAGGTTATTTATTTATTTTTTTTTTATAAATAATTTCTCTAACATTTAAGAAATATTAAAAAGAAAAAAAAAATTATATCCATAAAAATATTTGTTGTTATTGTTAAAAATTTTTTTTACGTACGTTTTCCAATTAAAGTGTCGCAGACTAAGCTATGCAGAATTTAAGATGAATAAAATATGCATAACTTTTAAATAAATAAACAATTTTCTTCTACTCAAATATTTATACAAGTCATTTTAATGTTTATTTTTTTTTTATTTATATTTTTAAATATATATATATATATATATATTTCGACGAATAACAAATTGATGTGTCAGAAGTTTTACGCTATGTATTTTTTCACGTACAATACTGTTTGCTAGTAATGTTTTAATTAAATTTTCCATACGTTGCAATTTATCTAAATATATAAAGTTTAATATAATAAAATATGTTATAGTTGGGTTACATAATTTGTTAGGTTTTATAACTGCATTCACGATAATAATAAAAATAATAATAAAAATAAAAAAAAAATAATTGAGAGAATAAAACATTTTTTTTTATTATAAATATAATTACATAGTCACATCTGTTAAATTTAAAATCGTAATTAATTTACCTTTAGCTTTTAATTATCTTAGGCTTTTTTTGTTATTTTAAATTTAAACTTTCACAATTTCCGCTACTATATAAATTTAATTGTCGGTTTAGTTTATTATTAATACTTTAGGAAAAAAAAACACACACATATAACCGTAAATAAGAATTTTCAGTAAACAGTAAATTACATTAAGCTGCATTTTTGTACCTTCATTAAACATAATCAAAAATTTAATTAAACTGCATTTAACTTTATTACAAAAATACATACAGATGTTACATTTTTATTTGATTTTTTATTCGTTAAAAATATATATCAAGTAGGATAACAAGTAGAGAAAAAATTGTTTAATTATATTTAAGATGAAATTGTAACATTGTTTCAAGTATATACAAGTTACACATTGTAAAAATAAATTTTTTTTTCTTTTCAGATTTTTATGTAAAGTGTTTTAACAGAACTCGAGGGGATATTAAGAAAGATTTTTTTTACTTGTTATTTTTCGTTTGTTTTAATTTTATTATTATTGCCTATTTTATTTTGATGAAAGTCTCTTAAAACCCTTTTGTATTTGAAATATTGAATTTAATTATACGAAAGGGTGACCGAATTGGGGTTGAAGCGTGATTTTGTTTATTAAATTTTTGTATAAACATTTTTTTTTTTTTTTTTTGCTTGTTTCTTTATGTTACTTTCTATATGTTTAAGACGAATTTTGTTATGTAAGAAAATATTTTTTAGTTTGTTAGAAAAGAATATTACTAACCACTTAACCTTTCTAGAAAATAAATGAAAATAAGCAAATGTGTATTCTTAGTGTAACGAAGAATAAACTATGTAACGCAGAAAGTATGTCTTTTGTATTAAGTCTGCTTACAATTAATGAACATTACGATAATGTTTTTTGTTTTTATTATTTTTTATATATAATTAATTGTTTAACTTATTTTGCTGTTTATGTTAAAATTATAACGTTACAGCATAAAAATCACTCCCTTCTTGAAATAAAATATATGTTCAAAATAATTCAATATTATAATTACAGTTTATCTACTGTTGTATCATTTTTTCACGGTGTTTATTTCCTCGTTTACCCTATTTGCTGTCATATCCTTTACTATTTTTACTGTTTGGTATCTTGACAATGATTACTATTGTATATGAAAATAATTTCTATTAGTAATTTTATGATTTTCATTCGTTGCCGCATATCTGTAAAAATGTGTCCAAGGAGACAAAAAGTATATATAACGTAAGAAGCCTAAACCACTCTATTATATATAAATTTTTATTATTATTTTGTTATCAGAGTTGTCATTGTTATTAGGGCTGTTTGTTGTTGTTATACTATTTTCAATATATGACTTGATGAAATTGTATTTTATGTATTTTTCTTGTCATCAAACTGTACTTGTTATCATAAAATAAGTTCAAGAATTTTACATTGTGTGTAGCATATTGATTTCATTTTTTCTTCTTCATCTATTATATCTCTCTATTTTAGGCAAAAAAAAAAAAGTATTTTTATTTTTAAATCTTAAATAAATTATTTAAATTTTGCCTATATAATATATTTTTTTTTGTTGTGTCAAAATGTAGATAAATAAAAAACTATTTTTATATGAAAAAAGAATGAGTTAAAACCATCATGAATAATTCAAATTTTAACTGAACTTTTTTTTTGCTCTTCGTTTTTAAAAGAAAGGATTGAAAGAAAAACTTTAAAAATGCTGTCATTTCTGTTTTGTGCTTTATTAAAATATAACCTGCTGATTTGTAAATATGACCGAATTTGGATTTAATAAAAGCTTACTTTCGTGTCTATTAATTCTATATGTATATATATAGAAAAAGGATAATATTTGTATACAAAAGCTGTCATATATAATATGTTAATGCTAAAATTATAACAAAACTAACAAACTACAAAACCTTGTTGTGAAACTCTTTGATGAAGTTTCTTAAAACCCTTTAGGGTTTTTATAGAAAGTAAAGTTTTATAGTTAAAACAACAGAAAAATTATTATTCTAAGAAGCAATGAAACATTGTTCTACATAAAAATTACTTATTTGGTTTTTTATTTTGTGTTCTGACTTAAAAACTCTTTGTTTTTTCTTCGTATAAACATTTGTAGGCGAAGAGTGAAATAACCAAATACAGTGTGGCAAAAAGAAAACCTTTTTAATGCTGAATATTATTATTATTATTATTTATAACAATTTCAATTTAGGAATAAATTTATACTTTATTATTGATTGAAAATAATATGTTAGACAGTTATAGAAGGTAATAGCAGTGTAAACTTAGTGTAAACCACCATAAAATGAAAAAAGAAAATACATAAGATTAATGGTTCCGAAAAATGTGCGAAGGAAAACTGTTCTAAAGTTAGTCAAGATTTATGAAAAAATTAAAATATAATCAAAGCCAAGGTATTGTTCTTTATTTTATTATAAAACAAGTAAAATTAAATTACATTTATTTTTATTCTTGTTCGTAATAATAATGGTTTTTATCAATAAGATATTTCGATGAAATTTGTCTTTCTAAATAAGTACATTTTTTATTTTATATTCATAAATTTTAAATCATCATTGTTATGTACATTTATATTTTTATGGTTTATTTAACAAGTTTTTCATTGGTTATATCATTATAAATTCGCAAACCTACAGTTTATAGTTTTATTCGTACGAAATCTAATCACACGGTAGAAATTTATACAGTTTTATGTAATGGAAACTATTCTCATATCGATCATAAGAACCTTAAATATCCCATGAATACAATTAAGTTTGATTTATAGTAAAAGTTTATTATAATAATAATAACAATAAAAACTTTTAATGTAAAAGTGCAAAATGCAAATAAATTTCACCGTTGACCCATAGTTTTAAAATTAAATGTAAGTTTTCTAACGATTTATTCATGAATTTATTTTTACTACACAACCGCCAATACTATAAAAACAATTTTTAAATAATTAAATAATATATAATTACATAAAAGCGTTGCATTTATTACAAAAAAAAAAATTAAAGAAAATATATGCCACTTTTATAACAATAATAAAGTTTAATATCAAAACTTTTAAGTTCAAGGACACAACTAAAACAAAAAACTTTTTTAAAACAATATTTATGCTGTATATTCTGTTAAAAATGAAAAATTCTATTTAATGTACTCTGCACAAGTATAATAATAAATCTTAATTAAAATTATTTTTAATTAAGTAAAATTATTGATGTTTAAACAAGAAAAATTGAAAGGAAAAGTTAAATAAAAATCTAAATAAGTAAAGTAACTTTTTGTTGGTTAATCATATAATCCTGCTTTAAATAAAAATAAAAATAAAATAAAAAACGGTGAGAAAGATTTTATTTTTTGTAATTCATCTACGGGAATATATATTTTTTTAATATAATAAAAAATTCATGTAAATCAGCACATGGTGTTGAACAAGAAATACAAAATAACAAGAAATATATACAAATATATGTATGTATGTATCTGAAAAAAATGAAAAATAAAAATTTACATTTGACATCATTATTGTAAAAAGCTTGTGACAAGGAAAACCAACTTGATTTAATTCTTTTTTTTTTTATAAAGTAAAATGTTTTTAAAAGCTTCTTAGAATCAATACAATGATTCGAAAGCAAGTGTTCAAATCTTCTTGTATATTTTTATATATTTTCCATATATAGTTATAATATGACATGGTTTACCTGCAAACAGCTAGTAAATTGGTTTCTCATACTTTATTTATGTTTTATTCATTTATTTTGTATATATAAAAGATTTGTCTCCTTTCCAGTACTTTCATTTGAATTTTATTTCTTTTATTTTGTTTTGTTATTATTCCTGTTGTTTTTCTTTTTTTTGTAATAAAATTATAGACATTTTAGATGAGTTTCTCTCTATTTTTTCTCATTTTATTTGGCGTGGTTTTGAATCATTATTTGCTGCGGACGGCTTGTTTTATAAATATATATATATATATATATATATATATATATATATATATATAGAGATCGTTTGTGGCTATATTGTATTTGTGCTTTTTACCACATTGCATCCCACACACAACATAGAGTATATATTTATTTTTTTATCATTGGATGAGTTGTTTGTTGCTTGGGTAAAAAGGAAAATGAAAAAAAAAATACCAACTATGATAGAATAGATTTTTATTTCTTATTATTGTGTACAACCACCCGATTCGATTTTATTCCACATTTATTCAATGATTATGTAGTTTTTTCTACTGTTATTTTTTATTATTATTTTTTCCCCACAGTGACCCTATTTGCTGTTGTTCAATTATCCAATTTACGGAATTGGTCTGATTGTTTATTGATTTAATTTTCATCTTTTAAAGCATTAATTGTTCTAATTAAATCAATTAAAAGTCATTTAATTATAATAAAAACTACATAAAAAATATATTTAAGAATTAAAATTGAATTTATGACGCTTATTCGTTAGTTTTTCTATTTGTTCATATGTTCCGATTGTAAATAAATGGATTTGAATTGAATTAGTATAGTTTTAGGGACAAATAAGAAATAATCAAGTTTATGACATACAAAAATGATTTCTATGTTTATTTGTGTTTAACAAGAGTACACTTGATTTGTTTAAAATACTTATATGTTATTGGGTTTACTGGATAGAAAATATAGAGCTTTTATGACGCCAGAAAGATTTTTTTTTTAACAATTTTATTTATTTTGATAACGAGCAAAATTGTTTTTACAGGAAAGAAAAATGTAATCTTTCAACTTTACCAGTGACAACAATAGTAAGAAATAAGAGAATATTATAATAAGAGAAATTGCTTCAATTTTATATATTAAATAATATGTAGATAATTATTTTTATTTGAATGTGCATTTTGCTTACGTTTATAAATGTTTTTCTCGTTTATGTTCATTTCTCGAGTAAATATATATTTCATTAATAGTAAAAAAAAATTGCTTGTATAGTAACAAGTGACGACAATAAAGAGAAGAAATGAAAAGAAGGTCATTTTAGAATATGAACAAGTAAATAAAAATGAGTTTGCGTAGATTTATCATTTAATATTTGTTTTTTTTTTGTATTATGAATATTAAAAAATAAGCAGCTACATTCTCATAATCTTTGCATTAATATCTTATTTAAAAATGTTAAAAAAAATAATAAAAAGGAAAAATAAACGATGAAAATGTTTATAGTTTTTCTTCTTCGTTTTATTACTTAAACAATGTTTGTTGTTTAATTTCTGTTTTTGCTTTTATTTATAAAAATTTTACAAAGTAAATTCACTCAAGTGATAAAAAGTTTTTTCAAAGTCTTTACTAAACTATGGAATTTCTCCAAAGAAAATTGTTTAATATAAGTTTTTAATTAATTACATAAAAGATTCATGTAATGACTTTACCCTAGTCATAATTTTACATATGAATTATATTGTTGCGAAATTTAAACGGTTTTTATACAGTCAAAATTTATTCTAAGGAAATAATAATATTCAATTCAATATAAATTTTATTAGCACAAAATGTTTATTTCCTATTGGTGGTAAAATCATGGTTGGTTGGTTTTTTGTTGTTGTTGTCGTTGTTGTTGTTGCAGCAATAACAATCTCTATATAGCATTAATGGTGGATGAATCGTGAGACATAGAGTTAGTATATTTTTTCTCATCATTTTCTACTATGAAAATAGTTACTTAACGAAAATTACAATCGCAATAAATATAATTTAACTGCATGAAAATACGATTGCGGTCAATATAAGTTGGAATTTTTCCTTCGTTTCAATATATTATTTAAAGAAAAAATCAGTAGTTTGATTGGATCACGTTTTATAAAATTCGAAACTATACCAGCTATATTTTTGTTGGTAAAAGCTTACACCAAATTTTTATGAATTGTGTCTCTAGCGGGAACTATCGAGATTGGCCAAAATTGATGTCAATTTTATTATATAGAGTTTGGGTGTTTAGTAAACAAGTATACCAGATAACAATTTTCATTGTTTGTCTTAAAATCTGTTTTTTTGATCTTAAAAAATTTAGCTATTTCGTTTTTTTCTCGTTAAAAACAAAACCAAAAAAAAAAAAACTTCTTCAATCGTTCTACATTGCGACAATTGGGCATCTGTAATTTATTACATTTTCCTTTTACGACAATATCTGAATTTATGATTAGTTGAAGAATAATAATAATAATAATAATAAAAGCTAAAGAAATAAAATCGTCTTTAATATTACTAGAGATGAAGTTTTGTATCAGTGAAAATAGAAATGAGAAGAAGAAAAACAATATTAAAATTATGTATCTTTGGAATAACAGATAAGATCCGGGAGAAAATATAAATATAAAAATCGTGATTATAAATTGTAAATTGAATTTAATGTTTGTTTTTTTTTACCATTTATTTATTGTTGTTGCTTTGTTTTTGCATGTTTATTCTGTTTTACTTCTTCTTTTTTCGAGCAATTACTTTTTCTTTGAATAAAGTAAATTATTAATACGAAAATTTATATATAAATTAAATTAAATATTCATATTTATTCATATTTATATATATATATATATCTATTAATTTGTTCATGATTTTAATTTTTATGTTTTTCTAATTGTGGATTATTGAATTGCAATGCATTCCGATAATCAACATTATAAGTTTAGTTATTTCTTTTGTTTTCTTTAAAATAAAATAATAAAAACTATTTTTCGTGGTAATAACTTTAAGACTTTGATAAAGACTTTAATGTTTAAAAATGATTTAAAAATTACAAAAATAGATAGTCAACAATGTGTAATGAAATTTTCAAGCTTTCAGCAGAAAGTAATCAAAAGTAAAAGCAAAGAACAGTTTTAAGAAATTCAACAATTTCAACAATTAATTAAACCTAAAAACAAAAGTAATTTAACAAAAAAAAAAATCAAATTTTTCATTAGAAGTTGTTAATTCCACTTGATATAAGAAATAATAAGCACAGAACAATTTTCACAGTAACTTTTGTTGTTTTTTTTTTAAATTAATATTTTTATTTAATTCTTATTTTTCTTTATTATTTATTTTCCAAACAATTTTTAATTACATTAATTATGCTGTGACTTTTTTCTATGTTATTTTACGGATAATGCCCAACATGCAAAATAGCAAAATAACTATAATCAGAAAATGATTTTGTCGCCTTATTAGACCTTAAACAGTTTTTGAAAAACGAAAAAAAAATTAAATAATAATTTGTTTCACGTCAGGAAAATTGCATGTGACATGTGATAGGATTTATTATATTTATATATATATGAAATCAGTACATTATTTAATAATTGTTTGCTTTTAATATTATTTTCATTTTCAATTATAATTTTTCCTGATCCCTTTTTAATATTTAATATCGGAATAAAATAACGTGATAAAAATTGTTGATGTTAAACGAATACACACAAGTTTTAACATCATTGATTTTTATTATATATTTTTATGCTGCTTATAGTGTTAACCGTCCATGTTACACTGTTAAAGCCCAACATTTTAATATTTGATCAACTCAACCGATACACAAATTGCATTCAGTTTATTTGATTGTTTTATTTGTTTGCATAGTGATTTTCTTTAAGTTTTTTGCTTTTTTCTCTCAACATAATGGTTTTATATTTATTTATTTAAACATGATAATATTTGTTGTTTTTTATCGATAAATAACAGTTTGATTATATTTCGTTTAAAGCATCTGTTATATAATTCATAACATTAAATCGCTGATATTTCATGGTTTTCTTTTTGTTTTATTCAATAAAAACATATATATTGCATAAGATTTAAGTCATATATATTCTTATTGAAGCTGTTGTGGAGGCTCGGTATTAGAGAAAAACAAAGAAAAATATTAAAAATTCTCTCGTATATTTTGAGTTTTGTACAGGATCTTACAAAAAGTTAAATTGTTCCTAGAACCATCTTTGTATGTGGGCGCTATCTTTCTAGTCATACTAGTTGATTTAGTATCTGTTTACTTTTAAGCGAAGAAATAGGACTTTGATGCGAACTCAAAAGAAAACGTGCAAGAAACTGATTTTTCAAGGTTTCTTTAATAAGCAATTATAAAATTTAGAGGGAATATTAAGTGACTTTCAATGTTGAAGTATTTTCCATTTACCACTTTAAAAACAATTCTTACTTTAGATATAAATAATCTGTTTCTGGGTGGTTAATAGCAAAAAAAAAAAATTATAAAATTAATTATTGGACATTAAGTTTCCTCTCCTGTTGTTTAAACGTTTAAAAAGTTATGAAGGCAAATTTTCTGTTTGTCAGTAAAAATACAAAATAGAAATTTTAAAGTTTATATGGGAATATGGAGGAAAAATAGAAAATATATTAATAAATTGCGGTCAACAATGTAGACCTTTTGGCATTTGGCATTTCATTTCCTTCTATAATATAATTTTCTTATTTCTGATTTTTGCTTAAACAACAAAAATTATCATCATATATCCTTATTAATTTTTTATTCTATTTTTTGTTCCTGCTGAAGACTATACCACGAGAGTTGTTTGTTAACGATATAAAAAACGTGTAGAAAATAAAATAAAAATTACTTATTTTAAGATTATGATGAAATATAATAAACACGCATAAAACATTCTATTATATTCCCATATCAAAATAAATAAATTTTATTTTTCCTTTATTTTTTAACAATTGAGAATTATTAAAGATAAGACACGTTATGGGTATTTAAGATAATGTTTATTTTGCAGACATTTTCATTAATTTACATTTCTTTGCCAACCTTCAAAGGCAACAAAGTAGCGAATTGAAAAGAAAAGTAAAAAAAAGTAATAATAAGATAGAAAATAAAGAAAAGAATAAAATTAAAAAAGTAAGAATAAATCTAATAACAAGTAAAAGAAAAAGAAAAATAAAAGGACGACGAAGCAAGAATCAAAGTAGAATCAAACACGAACATTATAAGTTTTTGATTTAACTTGTTTTTTTCTTTTTCATTATTTATGTATTCAGTTTCTTTTTACCTAAAAATAAACATTTAGAAAATAATAAATTAAATTGCTGTTTATATAATATTTATTGAATGTTAGTCATTTCATAAAACTATGCTATTTAGTTGAAAAATAATATAGACGTTAAAATAGATCAATGATCATTGTAGTTATACTTAAATCAATATTGTGTCTTTAATGTTAAGTCAATACTTTATGTTGTGTGTAGTAGGTTAATTTATAAAACTTAAATAAGAATATATTTTACAACATAATAAAGAATTAAACAGGTTATATGTAACAAGTAATTAGTGGTTTTTCTACTATTTGTTGCTATTTTTACGATAAATACTACAGAGTATGTTGTTAATTACACTTAATTAAAACCAAAAAAAAAAAAATATATTAAGCTGTTGTATTTCTTTTGTTTAATAAATAAATAAAATAAAAACACTAATAATTAAGCTTATTAAGTTCACTATTTATTTTGTATATGTTTTTAAGTTTAAAACTTTATTAAAACATAAATAGCATTAGTATGAGAATAAACTGAATCAAATTTATATTAATATTTCTACCTTAAAGAATTAAATATAATTTTAATACAATTAAGTATAGTAAAACTACTATATTTGTGGTAATATTAAAAACTTTTATTTTATAATCTTTAATAATTCATTTGCTGTATAAAATTTTCACAAAAATAACTTCTAATAATTCATTTAAAATTTTGTTAACGTTTATCTACATGCAAAAAAAAAAATCGAATGTTAAATTAACAAATATTTGTTTATAACTAAAAATTGATTATTTATTGAAAGTAATATATTCCCGTTTCGATTTATCCTTGTATTTTTTATATGTATGGAGTATGTGATTTTATTTTGATATATTTAATACATTATATATATATATATATATATATATATATATATGTGTGTTTATATATTTTATTGTTTTTATGTTGAATATTCAGTTGTTGAGGAAAACAAAAGGAAAGCTCTCTCAATCATAAAAAAACAACCGAAAAATATAATCGATTATATGTCCCTTAAATGATAAATGATTACCTATCTATTGTTTAACATGATATTATTATCAGAATTTTTCTTCCCTATATATTTGTTGTTAAAATGGGCAAAAGACAAACAAAAAAAAAAAAAAAAATGGGAAGAACACAATGAAATTGCTCCGAATCGTTATATAATTCCTTTTTTATTTATAAATAAAAATAATTACTTTCTTGCAAATTTATATTTTGATTTTCGTATTTCAACTTATATTCTATATAATTATATCTAATTAATATTATTTTATTGTCATTAGTACTGTGCTTGTCGTTTATTTAACTAATTAGCTTTATGGCATTTTGATGCTTATGTTTAATGTTTATTTGTATTTTTTTTTGTATTTTACTTATCCGTAGATCAGAATAATTTCTTTTGCTTAATAATAAAAATAATTTACGGAAATAAATTATGAACTTTATTATATTTAATAGTTGTTTGTCTGTATATTCTCTGTTAAATTTCTTTTTAATTACGTTGTCTGTTAATTAAAATTGATTGTATTGTTCACTATAAAATGTGTGACACTTTACAATACCAACTGACAAGTTGTTTCTATATGTTTCTATAAATTTCGCAAAGTATTTTTACGTAGTAACAAAAATATTTTAATGCGTTTATACCTCTTAAACAACTTGTTGATTTATTTTCTATTCAATACATTTCGAAATCTCTAACATAGTATTATTTTATCAATATTATTATGGTCAATATAATTTTTGATTTTATTTTTAAAATCATTTTTATTTATTGAAAATATGTTAATTATTTTTCAATTTGATTAATAAATATGTTTTGGCTGTGAATAAATATTTTCTAGTGGAATTATCATTACTTGATTATAATAAAATGAATATATTTGTTTGACTTAATAATTTAAATCAAAGTCTATGAAATTATTGTATTTAAAGGTTATTTAATTAGTATAATTAAAATGAATATATAGAAAAATATAGTATAAAATTGTGCTATAAATATTTACATGTATATAATGGAAAATAATAAAATTAACAATTTTATCTATTTAATAATATCAACATTATTTTTATTGCATGCAAAAGTATAATTACATTTTACATTAAATTGGTTATTTTGTTATTTTATATTGTATTTGTTAATTTAGCGTTAATAAAATTACGTGACTTTTTGCTGAAAATTCTAATTTTTGTTTAAACATATCAGCTCCACAAAAATAACAAAAACAAAATAAAAAATTGAAATAAACATTAAATAGATAATATAAAAGAACCTTTTTTGCCTATAAAGGCAATAAAACTGTTAACAAATTAGTGGTCGACTTGTTTTATTCGCACATTTTCTATTTACATATTAAGCAATAAACAAAATGTATTTTATGTATTTTTTAGTTTATTTATTTTATTTTTTGTCTTCTTCGCCTACTTCTATTAACTAATGGTAATAAAATTGTTTTAACGGTGGCCATTTGTGTGCTTATATGTATTGTATCAATAAAAAGCTCCTGTTTGAGGTGATTATTATGTTTTCTCATTCTTATTCAATAAAAAAACATTACATAAAATGCATGTTTTAACGGAAAATAATATTTATTACATTTTTAGCAAATAAAAAATACTAAATAAAAAAACGTAACGTAACGTGTGATAATGTGTTGAACGGAATATATATTCTTATCGGAAAGATTCAAAATGGGTGCAATTGCTGTTTTGTAATTTATAAGAAATTATTAAAAAGTAAAATTATGTGAAAATATCACGATAGCTTGGTTAATGGTTTAAAATGAAAAGAAAATATTAAATCTGAAGACAAAATAAACAAAAGATCAATGTTGGTAAAGTTTCTCTAATCATCGTTGATTTAAAATGTTTGGACCGAACGACAACAGCAAATAAATAAGTCAAGTCGAAAAAATTTTGTTATGCAAAAAGAGTCACGTTCTGAATTAAAAGATCAAAAAATAAATATATAAAAAAAAAAAAAAACTTTCTAGACAGTAACTTTGTGTTATATATTTTAATACAACGGCAATGGATGATATTCCCTCATTTTTATATTTTGATCACAAAATAATAATAAAATAATAATAAATGAAATAAATCGCGTATTGTCTGTTTGTTTATTTTTTGGTTGGCTTACGATATTCTTCTGTTTTAGACAGAATTTTATGCTTTAACTATATGTAGGTTTGTGTATGTCTATGATATTCGTTCTCGTCTTCTGGTAAGCAAAGAAAAAAAAACAACGGAATATAAAGCGCAAAAAGAAATAATAATAATATCAAAGAGAAAAAAGAAACAAACTGAAAAAATATATAAAGTATATTGAAGAACAAAGTGTCTGTTGAAAAGATCTTACGAAAAATTTTCTTATAAAATAAGATTCGCAAAAAAAGAATCTTTACTTGTTATTTAAAAATCTTGGTTTATGATTAAAAGAGAAAAAAACAAAGAATAATTTTTTTTTTACGTTCGTTGTTATCTTTAAACAATTATAGATACGCACGAATAAATGCATGATAAAACTTTTTTTATCATTATTTTAGTATTTTTGTAGCCTTTATCGAGATTGGTTGTTCATACCACAAAATTCAGGTACGTTATAAAATAAAAAAGAAATAAATGCCAGGATATCTGATTATTAAAACAATTATTCACATGATTTGATGCTTAAGAAATATTAACATAATCGGATATTCTGGATTGTTTTATTCTTTATTTTTCATGATAGATTTTGTAATTTTTATTTCGTTAACTCTGTCAACATTTTAAATTTCCTTAAAGTGGTTAATAATAATTTTTTTTTTCAAAATTAAAAGACACAAAATTTAATGAATAAAAAAAGTCTCTAGTTAAAACTTTTAATGAATTTTCCGAATCGCTTTTGTTTTTAATTATTATTTATTTAAAAGCAAAAACAAAGAAAAATATAATTTAAACTTTTTTATGCTTTGTTTTTTTTTTTTTTTGTTTTTAAAATAAAGATTTTTTTGTAGAATATTTCAGTAATAGTAGATTTATGCTTGTGTTCACGAATAAATAATAAAATTAAAACTGAATTTTATTGGATGTTTAAGAAACCTTAAATATGCTTATTTTTTTATTCTTAGAATAATTTTAAATATTTAATTGCAACAGATGAATATTTTCCACAATTTAGCCTTAAGCCTATCGTGTTAAGGGTCTTTGTTGTCTTTATGTTACACATTTTCCCTTGTTTTTTTTTTTTTTTTTTGTTAATATTAAAAACATATCAAAAATAAAAGTACCACAATAATAATAATAAAAAAAAATAAAATAAAATAAAATATTTAAATAATATACACATAAAATTGTAGCCAACAGCTAATTCAATACATGAACTTTATGTTTATTATTTAAATTTTATTTTTTAAATGAAGCACTTTAGGCATTTCATACGATTATTTTCATAAAAAGGACAAATGATTAACAAAGTTACCAGGCATTTTGATATTAATTTTTCTTCTTTTTTTTATGAATTTCAACTAACAACGTTAAATGAGTTAACATATGTGGTTTGAAATTTTAGTTAGAAAAAATGTATTTTCTAAAGTTTAATATAAAAATATCTTTTGGTATATATATCAAGCTTTTATATAGCGCTTTAATATATTAAGTTAGGAAAATATGTTTTAATAAATTTAATAATGTTCTACAATATATTACTTAATCGACATAATGCATAAACATTATAAACAAACAACGCATAGGTGAGTAATAGTAGTAAAAAGGATTATTAATGAAAAGGTAAAGATTTAAATATAAAATTTAAGAAATGAAAAACTAACTGATTACCAGTAACTAGAATATATAATATTAAATTTAACAACACTAATCGGATAAAAGATTATTTTTTTTAGTTGTACAATAAAATTAGGTTTGAAAAATACAATATTAACAACAACAATAAGCATTATTATGTTTCCTAAACATTATTTCGTTTTTTTTTTTTTGTATTTTATTTATTTAAGTTAAACCATTCTACAATTTTTTATTGAATAAAATACGAAATGTCGGGCTATCCATTTACACCGGAAAATAAATAAACTCTTATCTAGACTGTGTAAATTTTCATGTTTTTTATTTTTATTTTCATTTTCAAGCCCTTACCACAGTGTTTTCCTGTTTTACTTCTTCTCTCTTTCTTTTATTTTTAAGTTATATTCTATTTTATTTTCTTTATTACACAAAAAAAAAACACCAACTTTATTTATTATGAATACAAAGACGAACGCGTAATGTTTTACCATATATAAATATTATAGAGAGACATAAATATATATGTAAAATTGTATATAAGTACGATATAATCTATCCTTGTGCTGAAATACTTAATTTACATTGTACTCAAAAGCTATCTTTTACCTTCTTTTACAATTTTTTTTTTGTTTCTGTTGAAGTCTAATAATATTTTATACCACGATTTAAAGGCTTTTTTTACAGTTGGTATAATTTAACAAACAAACAAAAGTAAAGTAGAAAAATTATAACAAAAAAAGTGATGTTCTCGTGTATGTATGTATATAGAAATCTTATCTCTTTTTTAATCTTTTATGTATACATATTTACTTGATTGTGTTTATCCCATTGTTAGTCAATGATTTAGTATAACCTGTGTTATACATATATATATATATATATATATATATATATATATACATTTATATTTATATGAATAAAATACCTTAAAATAGACTAAATAACAACATAACAAACTAAAAAAGAAAATGCCAATCAATTCCTACAAAATATGTACTATGTGCTATACATACGCATCAGTAGCGTGGCGTGACTTTTTGAATTAGGGAAGCTCTATAGTTTTTTTTTGTGCAGATGTATGTATAATATAATATAACTATATCATCATTTGACTAATTTTTCTATCTGTACATCAAATACAGGATTATTAATATATATCAAAAAATAAAATTTTTAAAAATAAATAAAATTGAATATCCTGTTAATATAAATAGTGTAAATATCCTGTAAAAATTAAAAATCCTTCTATCTTTTTTGGCAAACTCATTTATAATTGCATCATATTTTCTATCTTTTATTCATAAATTTTTTAAAAGATTTTTTTCAATTTAAATAATTGCAAAGCTACTTAATCTTTCTTCGCCAGTTGTATTTCTCAAATAAGTTTTGATGCGCTTTAATGTCGAAAAACTTCTTTCAGCTGATGCACTTGTTATTGACATCGTCATGACTAAATTTTGAGACTTTTTACAATGCCTATCTGCAGCTTTATGAATGTTATTCAAGTCTGAAAATCCATCCTTGCACCAAACATTTTGTTCTACTGAAAACAGTAGGCATGGCCTAATATATTTGTTTAAAATATTTGTTTAAAAATTCGCATCAAGCTACCCAGTTGTTGGTTTTATATAATTTATCAGTAAAATGCCTAGTACAAGACCTATTCTTAACTGTAATGCCCATAATTGGTGTATGCCTTCCAATATCAATTATATGTTGCTTTTCAACAAAATTATGCATTGCAAATGACTTTTTCAACAGTTTTTCAATATAACAATTGCATTTATTTATTATTTTCACTTGTTTTATTTGTTATTTCAAATTTTAACTTAATACAATTTTAAGTAATATTTTAAAAAATTACCAATTAAATATTTATAAATTGATATGCGTCAGCAATCAACAGAGCAACCTAGTCAAATGTTTCACTTGTCATGAGAAAAATAAAACAAGATAGATTCAATACTATGAAACGTAGAATCATATCCAATCTGCATTAAGTTTCTTTCAATTTATTTGTGTTATATATATTAATTGCATGGTGAAGCAATATTTTTGTAGCATCCAAATGAGTAAAATTTAAGCCAAAACAATTTATTTAAATTGAGAGAAATGTATTTTTTTTATTTAATTTTCTATGCAAATCGCTAGTTCTACCACTACATATATATTTTATACAAATAATTTGGAAAAAGCTAGCTTTTTTTGAGAGACTTATTTTAACCATATTCTCTTTGTTTTAAAAATATACATCATTATTGCTTTATATTTTGCTTTGCCACTTCATTCGCATTTAAATCACAACAACAACAAAACGCATGAATTTTTCTTGTGAATATGAACTGAACTGAAATATTGTTGATATATATTGAGTTCATAATGAAATATGATTTCTTTGAAAATTTATGAATATTTTTAGAAATTTTTTGCGAATTAATAAAAAAAAATTATTTTTAATTTATCCTTATTTATGTCCAATTTTTAATTCTAAACATAGGGATGCTAAGCATCCTTTCGCTAGTATGACGCAACGCCACTGATACGCATGTATAAAAAATGGTTTTAATCTATATTTCAATGTTTTCACCGCATTTCATTATAACAGAATAAAGAGTATTAACAAATTTAATGAAACTGTATTTTATGATTTAAATAAATAATTATTAATTAAAATAATTAATTGCTTGAAAGACTTTTATATATTTAGAATGAAAAATGATAATAAATGGAAAAAAAACCCCGAATAAACATTATTCTTTTCTCTTTTTTCTGTTGTTTCTATGTCCAAGAATTAATATTTTAGTTAATTAGAATTTACCGGCAATGATATTATACAAAATGTATCTGGTACGTGCTAAAGGCAATATTTGTGTCCAAATATTATACCATGTAAGATAACAAGTTACTAAATACAAATGTAATGACCCAGAGTTAGATCAAAAATATTGTCAACAATTATAATAATAATCATTATTATTATTATTGTCATAATACGACTAATGTTGTGAGCTATTTCATATTTAACCAAATATAATACCAACAAACATATATTTACTTCGGTTTAAACATGGGTGTAACTTTATTTCACTTTATTAACAACGTTAAATCAAAGAAATGCATATGATTTTCATTCTATAGTTAAATTTTAATCTAAATATGTATTTTATGTAACAGCAGCATATTCTCTTTATATGAAATTACTAAAAACAATATTAATGATTTTGATAGCAAATATATTCAACATCAATGCGTAAAAGGATAATAAATAGTGGAAAATAATTATCCATTAAGTGATTTTTACATTAAAGGGTATTTATTATTGAATAATTTTAAGCATTAAGTTGTTGTTTAATAATAATTCATGATTCTGAACATTATTTGTGTATGCTTTTACCAATATTTGCTGGTGATATGGTAAGTTGTTTTTACTCGTATAGAACTTCTAGGTGACAGTACAATATGTTGTTTTGTTTCTCGATTCCCAAGCGCCATGAAACCATAGTGTGATATTGTGATTTGGAATTTTCTATACCTCTACTATATTTTGATTAAAATATTTCACATGTAGTCTGATTTAATATTCAAAATAAGCCTTTTTCTTTAACAAAAGTAACTATAACAAATACTAAACACTTTAATTGAAAATCTCTATTTAAATTAGAATAACAACAATAATAATTAGAATAATATTTTTAATATATTTTTTTCTGTGTAAATTAAAAATTTAAGTGATAAAAAAATAATACAAATTGATTAGATTATGAATGTTGTTCTTCTTTTAAGAAAAGCAAAAATAAAATTAGGCGAAAAAAAAAATACTAATGTGATTTTGATCAAATTTTTTTTTTATTAATTTATTTTGTTATCTAATAAAGGTTGGAAAAAGATAACCAAAAAAAAAAAATTGAAAGATTATTTTCCCTAATCATAAATAAATAAAAAAAAATAGATAAAAAACAATTTAAAAAAGTTTTTCGATTTTCCATATTTTTTTCCTGCTAACCATGAAACGCGTCTATCAATTTCCATTTTCTGCATATTTATCAATTAAATTTATACACTTCTTTTTCGTTTCGATCCATTTTTTTCAATTTTTTTTTTTCATTTTGTAGATTATTGATTGATTTTTTTCCCACATTAAAATTGAATTTATAATTTTTAAATAGAAAAAGGCAGAAAAAAAAACATGAAAAATTGCCAAAAATGTTTTAATTTGTATTAAATTTCCCTTAATAAAAATTAATTAATTCTACACTTTGCTAAATAAAAAAAAAAAGGAAAAACAAAAATATATGGTGGAAAATTTATTTTTATATTATTGTAAAGTATTTTCCGCTGTTAATTGTTTAGAAAACTTAACGTAAAAAAAAAATTTAATGAGCTGAATTATTAATTATGGAGGTGATAATTTTACATTTTTATCTTTAATAAGTTTAACTTGCTTAGAGGAATTTATTAACTAAATTTCGTTGCCGTACGATAGGCTGACGACTGTTATACCTGTAAAAATTTTGATGTGTTTATTTTTTTTACATTTTATTAAAAAATAAATTTTTTAAATTTGATATTTTTATGTATATTGTCTGTCTAGCTATACATTATTCAAATTAAATAAAAAAAAAGCTTCAACAGAAGACCCTATATTATCAAATAAATATTACATTTGTGTTTGGTAAAAAAATTAAATCATAAGAATTTAATTATTTTTTTAATATAAATATATTTAATTAATACAAAATTTTTATTATTTTTACTAATAATGAAAATTATTATTGAAAAAAATTTATAAATTTATGCTTTTTTTTAATATTAAGAGCATACAAAAATTAATAAAATTAAAAATAAAAGTTTGCTGCATTGCGACATGGAATGCATTTTGTTCATTAATAATTTAAAAAAAAAAAATTATTTTGCAATATTTATTTAAAGTAGAAATATCTTTGTTTTTGTTATAAATAATAAACGTGCTTTAACAAGTTAACAAGTGTTTTTTATTGTGTACATTTTTAATAAGCAATTTAACTGTTATTTTCATTATTATTATTTTTATGATTATTATTGATTCGATTATCATAAAAATTGATTTTTGAAAAGAAACATATTTTTAACAGGATTTTATGCATAAAAGAAAAAAGTTTTTAATTAAATATAGTAATACCCGTATTTTGCAAAATTCAATAAATGCGAAAAAAATACTATTTAAACTACTATCATGGTAAATAGATTTTGATAAAAATTAAATTATTTTTATTTATATATTTTTTAACGATATTTTTCTTATTTTGTCAAATGTATATTCCATCAACTAATAATAATCTACCTGCTTAAAATAAGAAAAGAATAATTTAATATTTACATTCTGTATTGAGAGTAGATAGTTATAGGGCATAGAAAGTTAATAAAATTAATCCTAAAGATGTGGATTACCATAATCAATTATAAATAATGTAATAATAATAATAATAATACTATTATCAGAAAAAAGGACAAACTTTAATATACAAACTAATTATTCTGCAAAAGAGAAAAAAAGATATATTGAAATGACAACAGTAAAACCAATACACTGTATACCACACAAGTGTGGTTTCTACTTAATGAAACACTAAGTGTTAAACATAGAGAATATTTTAAGCAAAAAAATGCATATAGTTACTGTACGGTAAAGCAGTGGTTTCAGGAGTTTGTTGTACTTAAATATAAGTTTCTCACATATGAAAAATTATAAAGCAGCAACACTGTGACAAAGCCAATCAAAAAAAAAAAAAAAACAATGAAACAAACCGATTGATTAATATATTTTATTTTTTCTTATCATTAATCATAGAACTCATAAACAAGCATTAATTTATTATACAATATTTTTAATTTGTTTACATAAAATTACTAGAAAAAAAAATCAAAAACAACAAAAAGTAATCAATTAAAATTGTTAAAATCATTAATTTTATTAATAAAATAAAAGCAATATATGTATATATATATATATATATATATATATATATATATATATATATATATATATACAGGGTTTTCCAATAAGAGGTGTTATTTTGATATTCAAAAAAAAATGCCATTTTTTAATATAAATGATCGGATGTTTATTTCATTATAAAGAGAAAGGTATGCCATTAATAGTGGAAAATAACGTCAGGCAAATGACCACCACGACCACGCTTACAGGACCATATCCTTTTCATGAAATTTTCCATAACCAAATCGCAAAGTGGCTGCCCTATGTCCTCGATAGCCTCACGAATTCCATCTTTGAGGTCTTGAATCGACGCTGGGCTGTTGGCGTAGACCTTCTCTTTCACGTGGCCCCAAAGGAAGAAGTCGCAAGGTGTTAAATCACAAGATCTCGGTGGCCAATTGTGATCACCTCTTCGAGAGATAACACGGTCCGAAAACTTTTCCCGTAAAAGATCAATGGTTTCGTTGCTTGTGTGGCACGTAGCGCCGTCTTGTTGAAAGTAAACGTTGTCCAGATCAATACCATCCAATTCCGGCCATAAAAAATCATTAATCATCTCTCGATAGCGCAATCCATTCACCGTAACTGTTGCTCCAGCCTCATTTTCGAAAAAGTAAGGTCCAATGACTCCGCCGGACCATAAACCGCACCAAACAGTCACACGTTGAGGATAGAGAGGCTTTTCAACAATAACTCTTGGGTTTTCCGAGCCCCAGATGCGACAATTTTGCTTGTTGACGAAGCCACCGAGGTGGAAATGGGCCTCATCACTCAAGATGATTTTTCGATGAAATTCCGGATCATTTTCATGCATTTCAAGGACCCAATCAGCAAAGACACGACGTTGTTGATGATCGGCCGGCTTGAGTTCTTGTGTTAACTGAACCTTATAAGCATTAAGACCCAAATCTTTATGCAAAATACGGTGTAATGACGTTTGTGGAATGCCTAATTCCAAAAAACGACGAGGAATGGACAAACCTGGGTTTTCTTCAACACTTTTGGCTACAGCAGCAATATTCTCGGCTGTTCTTGAACGACGTGCACGGATTTTATTCTTCACATCACTAAGTTGTCCCAACAGCTCGAATTTTTCCACCAATTTCTGTATTGCGGTCCGACAAGGTGCTTCACGACGACCCAAAAATTTTCGAGTTTTACGAACCGTCTCTGCCAAATTTTCACCATTTTTATAGTGAATTTTAATAATTTCAATGCGTTGTTGAAGCGTGTATCGTTCCATTTTTATTAATGGCGTAGTTTCTACTTGTCAAATGTCAACAAATGATAGCTTCAAAAGTGACATCTACCGAAATAGCGGGCTATTCAAAATAACACCTCTTATTGGAAAACCCTGTATATTTGTATGTACTAAAATTATTTAATCAAAATAATTCCTATAATATATATAATATTAATGTTAATATTTTTCAAATTTATTATAAAAAATAATAATAAGGATAAAAGAATTGAAAATACATTAGAAAGTCCAATCATCAAAAATGTGTTTTTTCTTCATCGTAAATAAAATTTGATCGTTTGTAATTTAAAAAGAAAATTTTATTTCAAATAAGAAATCAACTTCCCATTACATTTATTTATTTCTTATATTTTTCTACTAATTTTATGATATTTTAACACTCAAACCAGAGAACAGCTATGTTACTTTGTAGTTCTGCTTCAACATTAAAATCAATAAATTATTAATATAAAATAAAAATAAATATACTTTTTTTTAATAAAGAAAATAAATTTACTGATTCGCTGCTTAAGTAAACTTTGTTTTTAATAAATTGATGCGAAAAGCAACTGAAAAGAAAGTAAATAAAAAAAAATCTATATAATACAAGTCAGTAGCAGCTTTTTCGCTTTAAACTTAATCTATTTTTGATTTATTATATAAAGCATTTATGATTTGATTTTTAGATTGTAACACTTTTCATTATTAAATTGACATTTATCTGTCTAAAGGTAAAAAAGGAAGAATATTAGAGCAAAAAAAAAATTGTAAAATATGATAGAAAAAGTTACAGATTACTGCTGCAAAGAAATTAATCTTTTATTATTGTTTGTAATTTATAGTAATTTATAATTGTATTGTGACTAAGATTTTTAATACTTTATTAATTTAAATGTATGAAATGCTTACTCTTTTATTGTGAATAATTTTTATTACTGTTTTAATGATTAACTTATTGTGCTTCGTTTATTTACCGACGGCTAAAGACACATTTAAGTTTCGTTTAAAAAGAAAAACTGCCTACTGTAAGATAAAATTTGCGGTTTTTGTTGTCTTTGTTAAAAAGTACCATCGAAGCGGCAAAATAATAAATTTATCTGCTTTAATAGATAAATAAGAATAATTTTTCTAAAAGCTTTCTTAAGTTATTATTAGAAAGCTTAATAATTATTTTCATTTTAAAAATTTTCCATTTAAAAAATATTTTATTTCCTTACGTTACTAATATTTAACGAGCGAAAGCACCATGGTTTAAATTAACAAAAAAAAGAAAAGAAAATTGTTTGCTTTCAATAAGCTACTCTAGAACATTAATTGGTAAAAATTGTTCACAAGGTTTTGCTTCTTTTTTTATTTCTTTTCTTTATTTAAATTAAAATTGACCACAGTGTGCTCATAAAATATATAAAAAATATATATAAAACGAATAAATTTAAACAGGAATGTATAACATCCGGCTTGTGAAAATTTACTTAAAGTTCGTTTAAATAAAGGTAACGATAATTTTATATATATTTTTTCTTTATTTCTGTTAAGATGATTACGGTAAAGGAAAAACATCGTTTTTTTATTATATTTTCTTTATTGTCTACCTGTTTTCTATCCATTTTCTTGTGCTTTTTTTTTATTAAACAATAAACCACCCACAATTTTCTTGATAATTTTTTTCTCTCTTCTTCATCGTGTATTGTGTAAATGATTTAATAAAATAATCGTAAAAAAATTGCAAATATATATATGTATATATTTTTTTATTTAGCTTGTTTTTCTTTTCGTATTTTTTCTTGTCTTAATGAAAACCACCACTCAGTAAATTTATTGTTAAATAACAAAAAAAAAAAAAAAAAAACATTGAAATGAAATGAGAAAATAAAAAGCAAAAAATATAAAGTAAAATTACCTACGTTGATAATATAAAAATTTATATGCTGATACACATTTTTCAATTGTACATAAAAATTCTTTATTTTATTTTACATTTTTTCATTCTGTACTAGATCAAATAATAATAATAAAAGGAATGAAAAGAAAACGGAAAATAATACAAAAAAATGAAGAAAAAAAAATCAAAGAATTGAAAGAGGTGAATTGTGAGCATAATAAAAAAAGGAAAAATATAGATACAAATAGAGCGGTAAATGGGAATGTTGGGTGTTGTGCATTTACCAAAAAAGTAAGAATAAAAAACAGAAGAAAAAGATTTACGATGTTAACATAAAAGTTAGTCATCATCATTGTGATTCCAAAGTAAAAAAAAAAATTACCTACACTGAATAATGTGTGTGTGTGTGTAATTTTTTTTTTCATTTATTATAATTTAAGCGAAAAAAAATTGATGAACATCAGATTTATACTGTTTTTTTTTTTGGCTGATGCATTATACTTAATCTGCTTCCAATAATAAATGTATCAATGCAAACCTAAAAAAAAAAAAAAAAACAAAACGCAGAAAAAGATTATATCAATCAAAATTAATTTGATTTTAATTATATAAGAGAAAAATAATAAATAATATAATGATTGAATGATTTATATATATATATATATATATATATATATATATATGCGGTATATATAAAAAAAAGAATATAAACGTTGGTAAACGTTTTCTTTTTCTATGTATATGTATCTGTTCAAAAATAGTTTTTCCTTCTCTTTTTATTGTATATAATTTTCACATGTCTTATCTTTATTTTAACGAGAGTGCAAATATTATATAATAAATTTTGCGGTGTACAAAAAAAAAATAAAAACAACAACATAAAAAAGTGATATAATGTGTTTAAAAGGGCTGATAACGAAACGTAGTTAAACTTGTTGTATTCTTGTTGAAATATAAATAAACAGATGTAATAAACTGAAAATGAAATAACCAAAAAAAAAAAAAAAACTGTTCTAGTAAAAATTGAAGATGTCCCTAAAACAGTAGAAGTAGTAAAAAAAAAAATAGAAAAAACCCCCAAGAAAAGTCGAAAAGGAGATGAAGATAGATGAAACATACTAGAAAAATCCTTAAAAAGCTATTCAACACATACCAGACGCACACCGATGTTGATGTTGCTGCTGCTGCTGCTGATGATGATGATGATGATGAGATGCTGATAATACAAACAAATATGTATACATTTTCTCTCATATCTGGGTTATAGCTTTAAACCATTCCGAATTTTTACTATTAGAACTGTCACGTTAAGTCAAGTAGATTGGGCATAACATATTCTAAAAACACAACGTAACACAATATATATTATGTGAACTATATGTTCGTCAATGTTGTGTTGCCAAAGAAAAAACTTTTGTTTTACCATTCGTACGTCCTAACTCCTAACTATATTACTTTTCTATATAGATAAATAAAAATAATAAACAAACATAGAATGAGGTGATGTAAAAAAAATAAAAATACCTAAAAACGTGATATTGTTGTTTATACGTGCTGAATTCTAAATCTGATTCTATTTTATGTTGAATATTTGTTTCTATTTTTTTATATATCATACGAAATAAATATTCGCTGTAAATATTAAAAACATATGTACAATGTCATAATATAATATATACATAAAATATATCGCACATTATAAACATTCTTAACTCTTTTCAGGTAAAATATAAATGTCCTACGTATATGCAAATACATACATATATTTAAAGGTTTCTTATTTATTACAATATCAGTATAATATGTTATTTAACTCACAATTAATAGAAATATAGAAGCAAAACATTTTTTTTTGTTGAAAAAATAATGAAATCAAACTTTCCTTCATCATTAACAAAGAAAGAAAAACAATAAATTGGTTTTATTTACCAGAAAAATAATAAAAGTTTTTTTTTTATTTTAGGCCTTTTCTGGTTGGTTTTACTGTCGCTAGTTTTTGACAATTCAACTAAGAAAATTTATATTTACTTAGCGTTCATCTCATTTCGTCTGTAATGATATCAAACTTTGATTTTATTTTATTTTATTTAAAAAAAAAACCCTGCCAACCAACAACTTTAAAGTAAATAAAAAAAAGTAATAGAGTATTTCTTTAAAAAGTTCATTCGTTTAGAAAATGTTAATGGTAAATAAAAGAATGATAAAATATATATATATATATATTCTATTAAATTCCGATTGTTTTCTCGTGTCTAAAAATAACGGCAAAGATGAACAAACAATTTTCTTGCTGCGGGCTTATTTCTTTTTATTATTAACATTTCTTGCCTTCATTTAGAAATGGTTTTTCTTTCTCTCTTTGTTTTATATCAAAACTCAAAACGACCAATGACAGCGATTTTTTGTTATAATTCTTTCTATTGGTAAGCTTTTGCAGCTTTTAAAACCTATACAAATATTTGTTATATATACATATGTATAACAAATCTTTTATAAAAGAAAATTGTGGCAAATAATTATTACATGATAAAAATTCAACCAAATAAAATAATAATAAAGTATAAAAAAAAACAGAAAAAAATTAATAATAATAACGAAAATATGTCTATTGAATTAAAGTTGAAGAAACTTTTCTTTTCAATTTTACACTATTTGACGTTTAAGTTTTATTTTTTTTTTTTTCAAAACTGAAGAAAAATAAAAACCATTTTCAATTTTTCACTTTGCGCTTTAAACTTCTTTTCATTTCGGTGGATTTTAAAGTTATTTTCGCTTTTTTTTTAGTTTTTTCTTTTTGTTAAAAGTTTGCTGTGGATTTATGTTTTTTTTGTTGCTTTTCAGTATAAAGAATAACTATTTTTTTTTTATTAATTTAATTTTAAATTTTAAATTTTGTTGTGAAAAGTAATAAAAATAAAAATAGAAGAATAAGAATTCAAAAGCAGCAATAATAATAAGAAATTAAAGTTTTCTATTTTTTTGATTGATTTGCGTTAAATTAAAAAAAAATGTTTTCTTTTTTTGTTTGTAGTTTCTTAATATAAATTTTATAATAATTAGTGTGACATAATGTTTCAGTTGAATTTGATACAACTCATTAAATAGCAAAACAAAAGTCTATTTGTGTGCAAAAAAAAAACAAAAAAGAAAAAAGTTTTAAGCGGTATCGTTAGAGAGACGAGTTTTGTAAAATGAAAATAAAATTTCAAAGTTTGTTAGTTGAAAAAAGAAAAAATCAAAAATTTCACGTAAGTTTTGTTACTTTATATATAGGGATTTCTCTTTAAGAGTTTAGAACTGTTTGGCTGTACAATAAATAACAACTTGAGTGACATTTTTAGTTCTTTGATTATTACTTTTTTTATATTTCTTTAAACTTTTCTCTATTTTTATTCTTTTTTTTTTTTAAGATTTAATTCACAAAAATAGAAAGGAATTTTTGCAAATTTTCTTACTTTTCAGTTCTAGTTTATTTATAAGAAACTTTATTTATTTTTTTTCTATTATAGTTTAAATGAATTTAATTTAAAATTTAATTGTTTTTGATTATAAATAATATGATAATAATAATTCAATTAAAAGGACTTTGATATTTTGAGATAATTTTTTAGATATAAATTGATATGTTTTTTGTTCAGTTAAATCATGTTTAATGTGGAAATGAAAGTTTTAATTGAGTTTAGTTAAAATAAGATTTATATTTATATATGGGATGTGTTATGCTAATTGCGTTTATGTGTTTTATTGGATTTACGTTAATGATGATAAGATTCATCATGTGCTATGCTCAAAAAATTTTCTAAAACTTTGTTTCTAAACAGTTAAAAATTATCCAATTAAAATTTAAATACAATTTACGATTGCCAAAGATATTAAAAATGTTTTTTTTTAGACTATAATCAACATTTATTTTATTCATTCATATTATTTTATTAACATACAGAGAAAGACACTTTTTTATCTAAAAGAAATTCTTGATGATGACATTTATGAATTTGAATAGAGCTAATAATTTATAAAGCTTTAAAATTTTAAGTAGATTACACAGTTTTAAGTAATTTTAGTACTTTTGATTTAAGTTTAAAATTTCGTTTTATTAACAATATGTTTATGAAATATAACAAAAAAAAAACTGTTTTATTTCTTGACCTGTATATATATTATGAATTTATTTCTATTACTTACTATCTAAGAAGTAGGCGTTCTCAATGGTTTTTAAAATATTTTTTTTTTTGCAACTATTAAAATAGAAGATTTTTTCTTTTCTTTTTTAAAACTTCTAAGGACTTTACAATAATAAAGTGAATATAGTTGAATATTCAAATATATATTTTTATGTTAAATTTATTACAATTTTATGTTTAGTTTTAATAATTAAATAAAAAATTAAAATACTAATTATAAAGTGAAATAATGTCGATGAGAGAATTATTTCAGCTGAATATTTTTATTTTTCTGAATTTTTCATTGTTATGATTTTTGCAAATTCGAAAAAAATCATGAAAAACTTAACAAATCACAAATCAAAATTTATTAAACTATGTATTTGCAAATTGATAATTCTAATAAAATACTAAAGATTAAATTTTTCTTTTCTCGAAATTTAATTTAAATCATTTAATATTTAATAAAAATCATAATTTTTTATTTAATGCATAGTAAAAAAATGACTGGCAAAGCTTATATTGTAAATGTTTGTTTAATAAAACAGTTTTCTATATAATTTTAAAAAGCTTTAGTAAAAACCGTTTTAAGCTTTGATGTAATAATTTCTTTTTCCTTTGTGCAGAAATTTTTTTTTACAATATCCATATTAAAATTAATAACGTTAGAATTTTTATTCATTTACAATTTATTGTATAACAGTTAATTTAATTTTAATTGATTTTAAAATAAATAAAACAAAATAAATAAATATTAAAAAAATTTGTCCATTTTCTCCATTTTTATTCATTTTTCTTTCGTTCTCTACTATACTTGTATGTTATAAGAAAAACATGAATAATATTAAAAACTATAAAACGTTTATGTGTGCAAGTAAAAGAATTTGCATTTAAAAAGCATAAAATGTATATTATAAACGTACGACAGATAGAAACTGAAAGGAATATAAAGCTCGTTCTCGTTTATACGTTGGTAATAATTTTCTTTAAAGAAAAAAATAGTAAACGAATCTATTTAAACTGCCAAAAAGAATGAAGAAAAAAATTATATATATAAATAAATGGTATCCATCGTTAAGAGCGCGCACGAAAGAGCGTGCTTCAAAAGAGCGCGCACAAAAGGGCGCGCCTGAAAAGAGCGCACATTCATTAGAGCGCGCATTCATTAGAGCGCGCGTTCATAAGAGCGAGCTTCATAAGAGCGCGCGTCAACTTTCTTTACAGCGCTGAAAAAAAAAACCAAAACAATTAAAAATGCTAATATATTGTTAATTTAAATGATTAAATATAAAAAATGCTTTATTGTCACTATGAATAAAGTGGTCAAAATATAAAAAATGTTTTTTTAAGACTAAATAAATAAATAAATAAATTGTGATAAAACTTACATTTAAATTTGGAATGTAAGATTAAGCGCCAAATTTGGGTGGTTGTCGTAATCATCACCTACGGCTTTTATGCGAAATATTGCTACAGTGCATCTCCTTGTCTTCCAGGCCGACCAATCAACATATTTTCAAAATAATAAAGAAAAATATTAAGGCTAAATAAATAAATAATGGAAGACAAGGAGATGCACTGTAGCAATATTTCGCATCAAAGCCGTAGGTGATGATTACGACAACCACCCAAATTTGGCGCTTAATCTTACATTCCAAATTTAAATGTAAGTTTTATCACAATTTATTTATTTATTTATTTAGTCTTAAAAAAACATTTTTTATATTTTGACCACTTTATTCATAGTGACAATAAAGCATTTTTTATATTTAATCATTTAAATTAACAATATATTAGCATTTTTAATTGTTTTGGTTTGTTTTTTCAGCGCTGTAAAGAAAGTTGACGCGCGCTCTTATGAATGCGCGCTCTAATGAATGCGCGCTCTAATGAATGCGCGCTCTTTTCAGGCGCGCCCTTTTGTGCGCGCTCTTTTGAAGCACGCTCTTTCGTGCGCGCTCTTATTAACGTGAACCTAAATAAATTATCATATGGTTAAATATTTTATTTGCGTTTTTTACTAACAAGAAATTTTATTATGAAAAATAAAAAAAAAAAACCTTCATAAATTTACAATAAAAATTAAAAAGAAAAAAATAGGAAAAGTAGAAGAAAAAAAATTAAATGAATAATCATAATAACTAAATAAAAAAAAAATCATTAATCAATGTCATATTGAAACACCCACAAATCATATCACCCTCCAACTATAATTCCTTTTGTATTTTTATAATTCGAAAGTGTTAAACATTTCAGCATATGTATGGATTATTAGTGATTAAAGATTAAAATGAATATCGTAAAATAAAAAAGGAAGCAAACATTAAATGCTCCAACATTAAAAAAAAGAAAATAAAATGAATGAAAATAAGTAAATGATAACCGCACAGTTTGACACCATGGAGTCTTATAGCATAATTTTTACAATAAAAACGAAATGTAAATAATAAAGTATAACACTGAAAAATATAATCCAAATCGTATTATAAGGAAATTATAACGGCAAAGTATTAAAGATATTATAAAAGAAAAGCAATTGTAAATGGGAAATAATTTCCTACTGTTTCACTGTAAGGCTGGTTGTATTTATGTAACAAAGAATGCGGTTAACAAAAACAGCAGACATAATTTGAATTTTTTAATTCAAATAAATTGATTCTTGGATGTCCTTGAGTCATATAACTATTTTCGTTATAAACCGCGCAAAATATATAAAAAAATTTGGAAGCGGAAAGTCTGAAATACTAAAACGGTATGGAAGTAACGTTATATTATATGATTTTCAATGCGCATGTTTTACGGTTTAAATTTAAATATACGAGTTTCCCCTCTAGATGCGGTTTTGAACATTTAAAAGGAAGAAAAAATTGTATGAACTGCGTCAGCGTCATGTTTCCATTTCCCATATGAATTTTTGTGTATAGATAGACAAAGTCAATGATTATTTAGAAGACAGACAAAATTTTCAAAAAAAAAAAAGAAGACAACATTTTTTAAAATTTTTTTTCAGTAGATATTCCGCCAACGATTAAGATTTAGTTGTTGCAGATATTTCAATCGGTGTAACACGTGCCCTTGATTAATGAAATAAATACACTCGAATCATTTTACGACTATATTGTGAATTTTTTTGCCGTATTATTTTTATTTGTAGTTGTCCTATTATTCACGTTTAAGTTGAAATATCCTTGTGTGGAAGTTGCTCGTTGGTTTTTTTTTAAATATTTTATTGCCTAGTTTAACGTATTTCTTATTTTTTTGAGTGCTATTTATTAATGGTTCAGTATTCAGTAACATTAAACTTATTTCATGCAAAGCAGATAATGATGTTATTTTACTATCGATTTATGTTAATGTTTAACTGTTTGAATAATTAGTGCTTGAATATTAAGTTCGAAATACATTAGGTGATTTTACTGTTTCAGTTTATTTTAATATTATTATTTAAATTTTATTAAAACATAATGAATTGCCATAAATTGTTTGTGTCACAAATTTTGGAATACACGTATTATATTTAATTAACATTACTAAAAACCAAAAAGAAATATAATTAATTCTCATTGAATATGGAATAAATAAATAAATGTAATAAAAAATACAACCTGTAGTTAAAATTTAATTAATTAATCAATTAATTAAGAAAGTTTAAAAGTTTAAAAAATTAAATCAATCAAATCAAATAAAATGGATAGCTCTAGTGAATATGGAATAAATTTACAAATTGGAGTATTAATATTATTTGGAATAGGTAATGTAAGATTTATGTTAAAATAATAAATAATAAATGTCATGTTATTTATATTTAAGTAAGGAAAAATAGAGAGAAGAAAACATGGTAAAAAAAAATTACCATAAATACTATTACCTTGTTTTCGATCTAACAACATAAATTAATGTAACACTAAAACTATATTATATATAAATATATATGGAAAAGTTGGTAAAATAAAAATCAAATATATGAATATTTCATATTCATATTAAATTTCATGTTTATGTCAGACTATTTTTAACTTAATAGAAGCAACAATAAAAATAAAATACATAAATAAATATTAGGTAAAACATTACTAAACGAATAAAAATGAAAAAGAACGTGTAAAATTTTTATGTAATATTAAGTAATAATTTGGCAGACCATATCCGGATACGTCATTTTTTATTAAATTTACAATTAGGTTGTTGTTAAATGCTTATTTACTATTAAACACTTTGAAATTATATCCTTTTTTGTGTATTAATTTTATGAAAATGATGGATTTTTAATATTATTATTTTTTGTAGTTAGTGGCACAATTTCTAGTGAACAAACGTCAACATATTGGGAAACACCATTCGGACAACCATATTTTGATAATACAACGAGACGTGAATTGACAGCAACCGTTGGTCAATCGGCTTTATTGCATTGTCGCGTTAGAAATTTAGGTGATCGTGCTGTAAGTTTAACGCAATTATATTAAAGAAATTATTAAAATAAATTAATAAAAAACTGTATAATAAATCATCATAATTATATATATAATTTGTTGAACTTGTTAGTATTATTATTAATGTAAATATTATTATTTTAAATTAACTTGACATTACTGTATTATTTAAATAATATTAGGATTCTCTAGAGAGATATTCTGTAGCTTTGGACGATGACTAAATACATATACCAATTTATTTTCACTTTATAATTTTATTAATATTCAATTTAGGATAGTGAAAACCATTTGGGTTTTCTTAGTTTTCCATAAGTAATATACAAAACAAAAAATTATAATTCTGAGTGACATATTTAATTAAATTAAATATTTATAAAAACAAGAAAAAAAAATAATAATAAATTCTCAGGTGTCTTGGATAAGAAAACGTGATCTTCATATATTAACCATTGGTATAATGACTTATACAAATGATCAACGCTTTCAATCGATACATGGGGACGGTTCTGATGACTGGACGCTTAAAATATCCTCACCACAACCTCGAGACTCTGGTACCTATGAATGTCAAGTATCAATTGAACCGAAAATAAGTCAAGCATTTCGTTTAGCTGTCGTTGGTAAGATTATTATTTATAATTTTTATTTTTTTTATTTATAATTAGATTTTAATAGGAATTTATAACTAAGGCAATGTCCCCATCCAATTTTCTAATGAATAAACAATTTAAAATTGCCCAAAGCTATTTTCTAGACATTCTAATAATTATTTATTGACGTTTTATGTGTTGTCATCGTTTTAATATTTACGATGCTGTAATTAATAATAAATAAATAAATTAAAATGGTATTAAGCTTTACTTTATATTTATTTATTTTTCCTATTTTTGTTGTGCTTTCACAATTTTCGCGAGTAACCGTAAAATGTTTTTTTTTTATATTGATTTATTTATTTTTTATACGTATTTATGACTAGATTTACAATTCCTTTAAAAAATAATAACAAAATATTTAATAAAACTCATTAAATATAATTAGAATGGTGGTTTGTAGATGATAATATCCCGTGATAAATAATTAAACAAGCGAATACTTTTCGTTTCAAGTTAATTTTCTTTTTTTCAAGGAATTTATGTTTTCAACATTGACCCAAATTATTATTATTCATTTTATATAACTAAATGTATTGTAATCTAGTCTACACTCTATAAAAGTAATTTTTAAAAGAAGATGGTTTTGCAATTTATTCCTTCTTTCGTTAACAAAAATAATTTACTAAACTTTTATCTTATTTACTTTTTTCTGTGAAACGATATATATGTTTTTTTTAGTTTTTTATAATTTTAAATAAGTTCACTAGACGCTTTTGTATTTTCTATGAATAAATTATTTGATAACAAAGCGAAAAAAAACTATGCGTTATCAATGTGGTTATAAAGAAAAAAACAGCACAAAAAGCGACATTTAAATAAAATGTCATGGAAAACATATGTTACAAAAAAGCTTAAGGGATTAAATAATTTTATTTTTTATTTATTAAGTTTTATTCTTAATGGCAATTCAATTAAAATAATTAAATGATTTTCTTTTTAGTTGTTGTTTTTGTTCGTAGATTTAAAATGAAAAATTAATTAATTTTGTAATTTTTTTTTTTCAATTTAAAAATTTATTTTATTTAAAATAAAATAGTGTCAAAAGCAAAGATCTTTGGAAATCCAGAAATGTTTATAAAAAGTGGTAGTGATATTAATTTGACATGTGTTGCCCTACAAGCGCCAGCACCACCATCTTTTATTTATTGGTATAAAGATGGACGGTTAATTAATTATTCACAGCGTGGCGGTATTAATGTTATAACTGAAAGGCAAACAAAAACAAGTAAATTAGTTATAGCGACAGCACAAGCATCAGATACTGGAAATTATACATGTTCACCAAGTAATGCCGGTAATTATTCAATTTAATAAATGAATTTTTTTTTTTAACTTAATATTAATTAATTGTTAGCATTATAATTATAAGGAAAATAAATTTTCTAAACAGATTCTGCTAGTGTCGTCGTTCATGTAATTAAAAGTGAACATCGGGCTGCAATGCGTCATGATACTAGCGGTGGGAACAATTTATCTAAGAAAAGAATATTTTTTATTATATTTCTTCCATATTTTTGTATATATTTTATAAAAAATTATTCATTTATATTTCTAAGATGATTGATTTCTTGTATCGGTTTAAAAAATTGTAAATAATAATAAATAATAATAAAAAATCGCTGGATATATAAAATTTAATTTAAAAAATTAATAAAAACCGATGTGATATTATTTAAACGAAATTAAATAAATAAAATTAAAATGTTTTTTTTTTTTTATTAGTACTTGCTCCTAAGTTTTTTAATGTAAAAACGTTTATCATATTATTTATAAAAAAAAACATTATTATTTAATAAATCATTATTATTAAAAATAAAATAAATATCTATTTTTTATAATTATTATTATTTTATATAATTAAAAATTCAATGTTTATTGATAGAGGTGAAAACAACTAATTGAACGTTTCGGTGGAGGCGCCTGATAATTGAGGGTTTAATTTTACCGCATCAAGCACATTTTTCATTAAAATAAAAATATTAAATACTCTAATATTTAATAGGGACAATTAACAATTTTACGGTGATATTGCGCTATCATTAATTATATTATATTTTGACATTTTCTTTAATTGGAAATATACATTAAAGAAAATTATATATTATTTTATTTTGATATGCGATCGAGCTTTAATCGATAAAATTAGTAATTTTTTGCGTGACAAAAAAGTATATATTTGAAAATAACGAATAAAATAATTGCTTTGAATAAAAATATTCTTTTTTGCTAAATTTACCTTTTCCAATCAAAAAATAATAATAATAAAAAAAAACCTGTCATCTGCATTTGTACAAACGGCAATATGCAATAGTTTAATAAAAAAACAATACAAACTGTCGCTTTGACATAACAAATAAAATCCAGAAGTATATTTAAATTGTCAAAAAAATTTATAATACCAAGAAATACTTTTTATTTATTTAAAAATAATAAACTTTAATTCAATTTTTTACGTTTTTCTTTTTGTTCAATCTTATATAATTTTAAATAAATATAAATCATTTGTGTGCAAGCTTGCAAAAGTATATAATAATAAAAATTGTATTCTATGGCTTAAAAATATCTTCTACAAACAAGCAAACAAAAAATATATATAAAAGAAATGTTCAAAGAATAAAAATAAAAAACAAACAACTGTAAAGTCCTAAAAATGAATAAATTTTCTTCAATCGAATTGGAAAAAAAAAAAAACGTTGGTCGACGACGACTATAAATGGCAATTTTATAACAAAAAACTTATACGATGAAACTGCATTGCACATAAATTGAAAGAAAAGTATTTATGTACATATATATATAGGAAAATTGAAGAATGAAGTAAGTAATATTAAGTTCATTTAAATAAATATAAAAAAATATATATTATAACAAAATCAATTCTCATTTTAAATATATTCAAATAAGTATCTTAAAATAGACAGAAAAAAAAACGATAAAATAATTTTTTTTTCCGGTTGACAATATTTCTACAGATTTATAATAAAAAAAAATGTAAAATAAACTTTATAAAATGATGAGCTTATAATAATAATAATAATAAAGTGTAGAAAATAGAAACATTGAAGATTTGGTGATAAAAAAAAGATAGAACAAATATAAAAGCTAAAGCATTTGATCAATGGTGGACAGAGAAAATATGAACAAAAAAAAAATCGAAAACTATGTATAGATGAAAGAAATATACTTAGAAATTTCGTACTAAAAACAGAATAAAAAAAAAAAAATTAAACCCTTTTTTGTGATTGTTGTTATCGTTTATCTTGCTTTTGTTGTTATGGAATAACCATAGAAATTTTATTTATTTTTTTTTTTTTTGACCATAGTTTTGTTGCTGTATTTTGGTTTTGAATACAAACCAACTAAACAAAAATACCACAGAAAAAAAAAAAAAGAAAGAAACCAAATGAAATAGCAAAACATGGTCATTGGGAACATTGTTGACATTATAAGATATTTCTCCCATGGCTCATGATCACAAATGATAACCAAAGAGTCGATTATATCATCCCCAGGGTACATTATGGAAATACAAAACGATTTACAAAAATAGAAAAAAACTACGACACCTTATCTTCATTTTTTTTTATTTTTGTAACAAAAAAAAAATTTTTTTATTATCATTATATTCGTAATGTGTAAATTCTAAAAGCAAATTTTTCGTTTTTTTTTTTTTTTATTGAGAAGACAAGTTGTTTGGTTGACGGACGATTGATCCAATTTAAAAGACCGAATTTAGAAATTTTTTTTTTTTTTATTTTGCTTCTGTCACTATCTTTTCAACTGCATCAACAGAAAAATAGTAGAATCATACCCCTTAAAATGTTATTATCATGCTAAATGTGGGTAAATAAGGTGATTTAGTTCAGTCAACATTCTATTTAACTGATAGATTTACTAACAGTCAATTTCTGACGCAAAAGGATATTTTACCCTACATTATTAATGTATGGAAAAAACATTGTGACAAAAAAAAAACACAGAAGAAACAAAATGTATAAAACAAGGGACGAGAGGCAAAAAAATAAAAGAAACATTGGAGAAACGTAAACCCTTTAAAACGAATACGAATAATATTTTCTTCATTTTGTTTACCTGGTCAATTTTATTTAAACATCATTTAAAATGTAAGTACAAACTAAATGAATATATTTAGAAAAATAAAATTAAATTACTTTTCAACAAGAATTAATCTAGATTAAATTACATCAAAAACCTTTTAAGCAGAATTTTCATTTTGGTTGTTGCTGTTGTTGTTACTGTCGTTACTACTTAATATACTATTTTTTACTATATTTAAAAAACAAAAAAACCATCTAAAGTGTACTTATAGAATAAAATTAAACCCAAGCAATACACATAATTTTGAACTATTTAAATATATTTTTAAATACAAATAAAATGGGTGTTAGATGCGTTGAATGTACATATGTACAATGCTATTTAGTAGCAAGTATATACTTTTCTTTTTCAAATTATTATTATTAATTATTCTATAAAGGGTTTTTTTTTTATATTTAAATACATAAAATTAAGTGCATGTTTTTGTTTTTGTATCATTTAAATAACACAATATAATGAAATTTCGTTTAAACATATTTTATATAGTAAAATGTATAAAATAGGATATATGAAAAATTTACCTTAACATAAATAAAACTATTAAATTTTAACCATTTGTATAATGGCAACAAAAATATATTTATATTTTATAAGACAGGATAAAAATTAATTATTTAATAAACAAAGGCTACAATTATATGGTTAAATTTTTTTTTCTGTTTTAATGACAATTAAGTTAAAAAAAAATTTACACATGTGAAATCTATTGACACTTTTTAACCGGAACACATAAAACCGTAAATAAATAATTAAATTCTTAACCAAAATCAAATAAGAAAATTTTCATGTTGGTGTGTCTTTGTGTGTAACTATTTATTATTTTGTTTAAAGTTTTTGTATTTTTTAAATTAATAATGAGTCACTCCTTCTATCTTCTTTATATATGTTTTAGAGTGTTTTTTTTTTAATTAAATGATAATAAAAGTAAAGTTGGTTAACAACTTAAATGATTTTCATTAAGTGATTTCTCAATTTTGTTGTCAAATAATTTGAATAACAATTATCTGATTCTTACCTATGCCAAATAAACCTTTTTCTTATAATGTGAACCCTCTTAACCTTAATCTATTTTAATGACAATCTTTGTGCTATTTATTTTATTACCTTGTCTACTTAAACTTATCTCATATTATAATTTTATTCAAAGTTATTTTCTTAATGCCTTAAATATAAAATCAATGAGTGTATATAATGAATTTAGATTAAATCATTTTCTATTATCATTTAAAATCACTTTTGCATTTATATCTATCATTAAAAGTGTAACCAAAAATCCTTAATCACTCAGCCATTACATTAATTTCAAATACATAATAATTATTATTACAATACAAATATATTTATAATATAATTAATGAGTTATGAATTATATATTAATATTAAATTATATGATTAAATAACACAAATATAGTTGCTTACTAAGAATTTGTCTTTCTCCACTTAATGACTTAATAAAATTTTCTACTGTACTTAACAACATGGATTATCAGTGCTTTTATAAAGCAAATAAAAAAACAATCAATGTTTAAATATAGAAATGTTGATTAAATGATTTTTGTTTAAAATATAAAATCTATAGAAAAGATTTTTGTTAAATGAGAAAAGGCGCCAAAATTTGATATTATTTTTCCCATTATTATGTTATTTTTCTAATCTTTACATTTTATGTAAATAAAGCAAAGGCGAATGAATATTATTGACTATATGTAACCGAATAAAATGATAAAAAAAAACATGTATGCAAATAGTGTTTATCCGTTACTAACAGTAGCGGATTTACAATGAAAAACTGTTCTAATTTTACATTATTATTATTTTTTTGAATTTATTTAAGTAGTGATCTTCCATTGACAAATACAGCCCTTTTTCTTATTAAATTGTTTTTCACATTTATATTTTATCTTGAAAACATTTCTTTTATTGTTTCATATCATCTTATATTTTTCTTATTCTTTTTCTTTGTTCATATCGTTATTATTATTATTTTTATTATTATTTTTCTTTTTTTTTATTAAAATCAATACGATGGTTAAGTTGCTCAAAAGAAATATATAAATATAAATATATATAAAAAGGAAAATACAAAACTGTTTATTGATTTTTGTGGTCGTCAATGCCTAATCCTTAAGTACAAAAAGAAATAAAAATAAAAATTAATTTAAACATTATTGCGTGACATTTCTATTAGCTGAGAATTTACATTTCGTTAAAAAATGTTTTATTTTCTTTTTGTATCAATAAATGAAATGTTAATAAGTTATTTCTGTATTTAAATACTTTTGTAACAAAAAAAGGAAAAGAATGTTGTAAATAATATTATTAAGATATTAAATATTAATTCCTTTGAACATAATCATTAGCGTGATTTTTATGGTTTATTTTGATGTTTATCTAAACAAATATATATTTATAGTTTATTATACAAAATAATTGATAAACAAATATATTTGTATCTTTAAAATAATGTTATTTCGCTTTTAAAATATTTATAATAAAGTTATTAACGCTTTTTTAATTGGCAATAGCTTATGTTTTATGCGAATATAATTTTTAATATTGGAAAATGATTATAATTAATTAGTAATGGCATCTGAAGTTCGGTCATTAGCGACAAATAAAAATTTAATTATAATATAGTTTAAGAAGCTTAAATGTAATTATGGATTACTTAACAACAAGGTAAGTAGCTTACACAAAGCTGGTAAAAAGAGATTTTCTATATTTATTTTTGGACTTGAAGCTCTGTTAATGAATATTTATATAATATAATTTTATCAACATAAATGACATGTATTTGCCTCATTAATTATTTATTATTTCTAATATAAAGTTTTCATAAATTATGAATCAAATAGACACCTTTAAGTACATTTAATTTTCTTATTGAAAATAAACTTAAAACAGTGTAAAATATTTAATTTTATTTTTTTATTAATTGTAAGATTATTGCTTGACTTAATAAATTATTACATTAGTCTTAAGTTCGATAATACTGTTAGCTATTTATATTGCTGATAGCTCATGATACAAAGATCTATCTAAATTCAAAGCAAATTAATTTTCTCGTTTTAAGGCAATATTTTCTAAATAGATTAGTCAAAGCTATTCATAAATAATAGAAGTTTTGAATATTTTATTTTTACTTTTTAACTTATTAATAGATTTTTCCTATTTTATTAAGAGATTTAAAAATTAAAATGTTATCAATTTATTATCTAATTTTTGCTGGAATTTTTAACCTTAGCATAATTTTTGATATTTTTGGACATTTAAAATTAACTCTTTCAGCGTTGATTTAAATCATTTTTATAGACAAATAATTATCACAACTGATGAGTATAGAATTATTGATGAGAATTAGCCACTCAATTTTTTAAATTCTTTATTAAAATAAATTTCAACAAAAATATTCTTAAATAAAATTATGGTTTGGTTAAAGTATAATCAATGTATTTCGTTTGGATAAAAAGTTTAAAGCTAATATAATTGCATAAAAAAGATAAAATCGCTTTGATATTTTATTTTTGTTTCACTAAAGCCAATACATCAAACTGATTGCATAAATATTATCTTCTAATAATTTCTATCAAAGAATAGGTATTTAAAGGAAATTATTGTTTTTTTTGTTGTTACCTTAAAGTCTAATTTACGTTCTGTTATTTTTATTACTTCTTTGTTAAAGAATGAAATATGCATGAAGATAAAATAAAAAAACAGTCTCGTACCAAAAATCTAAGAACATAGTTAAAGGACATAAAATCGATTTAGAAACTAATAAAAAAAAAATAATAATAATAAGAAAATCTGAATAAAAAATTCATTTTATTTTTATTATTTTGATTTTTATCCAATTTTAAGGATAAGCAAGTTCAAAAATGAAAAGAAAAATCTGTCAGCACTCATTACACTTTAAAGTATTTTCTTTTTATTTTGAGTATATGTAGTCATAAAAATCAATGAAAATGGAGGAAAGGAACGAAAACCACACAAATAGAATTTTGATTTTCGTTAAAAACAATTTCAGGAATTCGATAAATAAAAAAGGAAATGTTGAAACTTTTTTATTTTAAATCGAAATCAAAACGTCAGCAGATTCTTTGATTTCCTTTTCTTGTTTTGTCAATGATTTTGTTTTATCTTCTTTATAGTTTTTCCGCCTTTGGTGGTTGTTTTATTTTCTTTACTGTAATATAATTTTAGTTTTTTAGTTTTCAATACGTTGATAGAGAAGAAACTATTGTTGCACGTTTTTTGTATTTTTAACTTTATATTAAAAAAAAAGAAAAAAAGATAAAAACTGAAAAAGGATCAAATTTGCATATATTTTAAAGACGAAGAATTGTAATTGCACCAAATAAAAAGGAGAATAAATTGATGATCAATTTTTACCTTTTCTACATGTTCAATATTATGAACCTTAAAGATTTTTTTTTTCTTTACTTTATTTTTTTACGTATGACATTTTTATTTATTTTATATTATTTTTTTTTTACCTTTTATGTACTTTAATTTTTTCTGTTTTGGTAAATGTATTTCGATAGAAATACATAGGTAGATATAGCGAGAGTTAAAGAGGAAAAATAATAATAATGGAAGCTTCTTACTGTATGTGACTTTTGTTTTTGCACAATTTTTTACGAATACGAATAATATTATTATAAAAGACGACATAAGAAGTTAAGTTATCTGGTTACACAAAAATAAAATAAAATACCGAAGTAACAAGTTCGTTCAGTTTGAATTAAGGTAGCTGACATCTTATTGTTGGCTTTTTTCTCACACATTTTCTACTTCTTTTACTCTTTTTTTTTACATACATTTATATATATTTGTATTTCAATATTTGTGATAAGAAAAAATAAAATAAATAAAAATGAAGAAAGAATAAGAATAAAAAAAAAATATATGTGTTAAATAAATGGGCGGCATGTCGACAGGTAGAATAGAAACAATGTTTCATACGTGTGTGCATTTAGAATATCAAAATAGATAAGATAAAAATGAAACGAGATCATTCGTAAGATAATGTTCGTTTGAAGTACGCGCATAAATACATAGACTTAGTATTTTTGTAACAATTTTATTTTTTTCTACTGATGTTTAAAGTATTATTTCACAGGGGTGGATCATGGTAACTTAAAGGTGTATGACCGTTGGTATTTTTAGCAAAATGTACGATATTGATATATATATATATATATATATATATATATATATATATATATATATAGATAAAATCTTATATAAAACAAAGATAAAGCTGTAATGTTCTTAACTTAATCAATGCAGACCTGACCACCACCTACTGTCTTATGTTTATTACTTGTGCTGATCAGTAAAAAGGATCAATTCGTCTTAATTTAATGTGTTTTCATTTTCAGTTAACTCATACTCATCATTTATTTTTTCGTTTCTTTTGCTTAATACTTTGTGATGATAAATGTTTATTGCATTTATTTAAAAAAATTTCAACAAAGTACTAATGCTGAAATCTCAACTCTACTTGATTACAAATCGATAAAATGTATTTTTTTGTTTTAAATAAATATTTTACATGCTAATTAGCTTTAGTAATACGAAATAAAATTAATTTAATTATATATGTTGTTAAAACTTTTTTTTATTTTATAAAATTTTAATTAATTTATTTCTTATATTATTTTTCAACGGGTTTTGGCTGAAAGTTCACTGGGAAGGCAAAATATCTTCTTTTTTTCAAAGTTTTTGTAGAAGTAAAATTTTTTAAAAAACTCTTTCAGAATATTATATTATGCTTTTAAACTTTTTTTTTAAATATTCTAATATCAAGCTTACAGTGTCGTGCCGAAGGAAGTCACTGAATGGAAAAGGCGTCACACTTTATTGATAAAGAAAATTTAGAAGTAACTTAAATGAAAAAAGAACCGTGTCATATACCATCATCCTACATAAATAAAGAAAAGAAAAACTCTTAAAATAAGTAAACTAATTCAAAGAGCATTTCACGAAATCGAGACTTTCTCATGCGCTGCAATTGCTTGCCATAGCCCTCCGCATATATATATATATAAAAATATTTTCTTTTTAATAAATTTTCATTGCAAAATTTATTTGACTTTTATTAGTGGAACAATAAATCATTTTGCATTTAATAGATAACAGCGACCATTTTTTTAAATGTTTCAGTAACGCACAAAAATATTGATAGCGAAATTCTTAACATTTCGTAATATTTCAATTAAGTATTTATTGAAGAAATTCTTTTCCCTATATATATTTTTTTTTATCTTTAATTCCTTAAAGATGGTAAAAATATATGGACGTTTTTATATAAACCTAAGGAATTCAACCGAAAAACATTCTTTAAAAAAAATGAAGAAACTCTTAAATTTTTTTTATATTTATACTTTTTTTCATTTAAATAATATACCCAGTACTGTTGGTTTTATCTATTTATTTCCTTTTTAAAAATTAATAATAATTTTTTTTTTGTATTGAAATGATAACCATGTTTCTGAATATGTACAATATATGTATGACTCTTATACATATTAATTTATTTAAAGCTCTGGTTCATTTTTTGTTGACTAAAAAACATATAAAATAGAAATCCGACAGGAGACCGTATAAAAATTAAATAAAAGAAATAATAATAACAGAAAACTGTCGAGAGGCACCAATAAATCACTTTAAAATGCTGTCGTTTGGTAAACATTGTATTGTTACATATATAAAATCTGTGCACTTCTTGAAAGCACCAGTCTTCTGAGTTCAACGCTTAAATAAAATAAAATATTAAAGTTATAAGCACAACAAAAAAATGTCGTACATCAAACAATCTGACGGTGACATTATGCTGTTTTTATTTTTATTTGAATGTGTTGTTAGATCTAGTCAAGATCTGTTACTCTTCTTATATTTATATATATATATATAGAAGTCTTCATGTTTGCATTATTTGTTATATTGTTGTTTGTTCACTGTTTGTTCGTTTTGTAAATGTCACTTGTGAATGTCATATAAAATGTTTTAAATTTTTTATTTCGTTTGATTGATATAATTTTACCCCGTTTATTTATTTTACTATTTTCATATTTTTTTATCACTTTTATTTCACTTTTATCCTTGTTTATATAACGTATTTTTTCCTACTTTTTTATTGAAATTATGCACATAACAAATTCATGTTTTATATTATACTTAAACGTTGTTTTTTGCCATTAATTTATGTTAGGTTTTTAAATGAAATTAAAAACATAAACATTTAATTGAAATACTTAAAATTGAATACTTTTATTCTAAAAGCATATAAATAATATTATAAAGAGACAAAAATTAATAAAAAATAATAATGATAATAATAATATAACAAAAAGAAACTAAAATTATGACAATACTATTACAAAAAAAATAACAGGGGATTTTACTTGACCTTTTCGTAAGCATGAATTTGAATTTTTTAAGGAAAGAAATAAAAATACGATATAAAGGCATAAAGTATAAAACCATATGAAATAACAATACACGGAATAATAAAAAAAGAATAGAAAAATGAATAAATGGAAAAATTTGGGGAAGAAAATTACATATAAAGTAGGGATAAATGGGTTTTGATCGTTTTTAAGCCGAATTTTTTACTCAGTTTTGCATAGTAAATGATGATTGTCTATGAAAATGGTTGAACCATTTCTGAAGTAAAATAAAAAAGCATAAAAGGTGTAAAAAAATGAAAATATGAAAAAGATAAAGAAAAAAAAAACCGAAATGTGAATTTAAATTAATCTAAAATATATTTAGATAAAAAAAAAACAAACCGAAAAGGTTGAAGATGTGCCTAATAGATATAATTTTATATTAATTTTCAATATTAAAAAGGAATATTCTAAATGTGTTCTCTGTTAACTCCTTTCTATATGAGAATATTATAAGTGAAAATAGTAATGGCAAAGTTAATATGTTATAAATATAGATTATTATTGTTTTATCAATATAGATCAGTTTCTGAATAGACTTGTGCAAAATTACCATTAAGACAACTAGAGTCTGCTAGAAAATTTGTACAGCAATAACTAAGATCAAAAAAATTCAGGATATAATGGCTGATTTTATCATAAGAACTAATATCTTTCAATATATTATTTGATGGTAATACTTATAATAATGATAATAAATACAAAAAAATGTGTACAAATACTAAATGATGACCATTATGCTCGTAACAAAAATTTTTATAAGCACAAATTATACATTCCTCAGAAATGTTTTATTAAAATACTGAATTATCTGAATAAAAGATATGAATAAAAAACATAAATTAGCATTGAAACTCTTTGCATATTTATAAAAAATAGAACAATGTTGTTGTTCGTTTAAAAATTATTTAACATCATTTTAATTAGATATTTAAATTATAAAGAGCACTGTCAAGATAACAAGTAAAGTTTTTTCTATCTTTTTGTATTATAATCTGTTTTCTGTGATCACTGTGTTAGACTCTTGAAACTAAGCCGTGATGATTTCTATTAAATATAAACCTCTTTGTACATTTTTCTCTACTAATGTTCAATGGCAGCAGTGGAAAAGCTCTATTTTCTTTTATCTTTTCTTGTTGCTGGCAAGTTTCTTAAAATACTTCACAGAAAAATACCCTAAAGGTAAAACTTTATTAAAATATTTTATTACTATTTTCTTGGTTGGAAAAAAAAATAAATTAATTAAGTTACATAAGTATTAAATAGGTGACTATAGAATAGTTAAATTATCTTTTTTTTTTGTTATTTGGTTTGTAAAGAAACTAATTTAATATGATGAATTGTTTGAAAGTCATTAACACCGTGATGAAGGTGGCAAAATAATCTTCGTTTTCTCATTTCTTTGTGTTTTTCTTTACATCCATTTCACGATAGTAAATTATGGATCTTCTTTTTATTTCATATTTTCTTTAACATCGTTACCGTTATCTTAATCTACTGTGATGAGACACTAACTGGTCGTCTATTGAGAAAAGAAACTCTCCTCGCTACAGGATGTGTAGAACACCATGCTTGTAAGTTGAACAACTAAAATACATAAACTAAAATGTAATAACCGTTTGTCTGATATTTTTTATATGGTTTTTTTCTCTTTGCTTTTATTTATACAATATTTTTTGTTGTAGCTGTTGTTTTTCTGTGCATTTACTTTTAGCGAAATTCGCCTTCTATCACATCAGCAGAAATCATCATCATCAACTGGGGACCAACAAATCGTTCTTAAAATGGTTTTTATCTAGAAACCGAGAAGCAGACAAAATAAAATAAAGTAAAAACAGAGTAAAGAACGCACTTAGCAAAGATTATATTTCATTTAAAGAAACGAAGATTAGACTTTTTTTTTTGTTTTTTATTTCATCTATTTTTCGTTTCATTCGTTATACAGATTTTTCAAAAGCTTTTTGTTTTCCTATAATTATAGCCATGAAAATATAACAACATGTGTTTATTGATTCAATATATTTTAATAAAGAATGAAGCAAATATTTGCTGAATTATATATATATTTTTTGCAATTTATTCGTTAACGAATTTTGATCAAAGAAAATATAAAACAAAAAGAAAAGTTCATTTAAATATTCTTTTAAGATATATATTTATGTTATGATTTAATATGATGAAAAAATAAATTAAAATTAAAAGAAAAAATTCAAGGATTTTTAAATACTTGTAATTTTTTTTCCCAAAAAAAATGTTATTATTTAATATTTTCCATGACATTTTTGAACAAATATATTTTACATTTGTTCATTGTAAAGGCAATAGAACTGTTTTTCATATATTGCTTTTAAAAAATTGTCTTTAATAAAGTAGAAATATTGTATTACTTGGTTAAAGAAATAATAAAAAGAAAACTTCTATGCATGCAACAAAAGAAAATAAGTTGCGTGTTAAACATCCGGAGAAAATACAAAACATGTAAAGAAAAGTAAAACAAAAAAAAAATTCGCATATAAAAATAAATGTATAAGAGAAAAATTCAACAAATGTTTAAGAAAAATCACTGAATTTTCTATGTATTAACTTTCATCTTAACCAATTTAAGTTTGATTAAAGTTTTCCTCAAATTACAGATGTTTACTTTTCCTGTTATATTTGTTTTTTCGTGGCGGTGCTTTTGGTGTTTTCGTTGATTTTTCTTTGCTTATTAATTTATGTCGTATTTTTTATATTTTTGTATGTATGAAAAATACAACATGATAAAGAAATGTAATAACTTAATTCTCCAAAGACTCAAAAAAATAAAACATATTTCTCTACGCTGAAAACAATTTTGTAAGGAAGCAACGGTTTTTCTACTCATTTTTTCTTTTTTAATTTACTTAAAAATGTTGAGGTTTTTGAATACATTTTTCATGTTAAAATTTAATTTTAATTTTGTTCTGTTGCGTTTGCTCCTTATCACTTAAAAATAAAAAAAAAAAATCTTTAATCAAAAAGAACTCGAAGATTGTTCCCGTTTTTATTATTATTATTTTATTATTTTTATTAGAAAGTTTTATTCAAAATATGTAATATGAAAAACCTAAAGAAGTGTTTTGCAAATATAATTTTATGGGACAATAAGCAAGAAAACACAAATTATAAATAAAAATTTTTATAACAGCATTGAAATTGTTGGAGAAAATTTTTGTGAAAATGATGAAACAAGAAAATTGTGTTAATAATTTTTTAAGAGTAACACCGTAAGTTAATAGAAAAATGCGCAAAAGTTTGATTTAAACTTTTGCGAAATACATAGCAAAAACTCACTAAGATTGGTGTCTTATTTATAATGATTACTTTGTACTTTCTTGTAATATTCAAAACGATAATAAAATGTTTATAAAGCACTAAACTTTATTTATTTATTTTTCTTTTCAAAATAATCTATTTATACAAATCCTAATCGATTTTTTATATTTTCTTATTATATATTTTTTCTGTTATTTATATACAAATATGAATTCGTTATAAATAAATTTATTTTAGAAAATCCTTTAAAGCACACAAATATAAAAATGGCATTTGCTTGGTGTCATTTGATACCACCAAAAAAAAAAAAAAAAACAAACAAACAAAAACACATGATATTTAAGATAAATCCGTTACTTTCTTTTCAGAAAACGAATTTTTCGCATTATTGTCTTTAAATAAATTTCGACTTTTCATATTAAATTTAATTTATTTTTTGGTTTCAAACAGATCAAGCATTAAACATAAATGTATTATTGTTATTATTATATTAATAATTTTTATACAATTTAAGGCGCTTATCTACCTATATTTAATCTATTTTTTTATTATTTAATCTTTTACACACGGATAAATAAAAAAAAAATTCTTTTTTATTAAAGCAAAGAATACTTGACATTGTACAGGAAGTTTATTCAATGTATAAAGTGAATGATGCTACACATATAAAAGGTAGAATGTGATTTACCATGGGTAAAATTAAATGGATAAAACTTAAATGGTTTGGAACGTTTATCGAAACATATCATGGATATCTTTAGTATTTAGTATATATTTATCGTCTGGATAGTTGATAATAGGTATTTATATTAACAATTAAAAATTAAAAAAAAAATGTAGTTTAAGCTTGTATTAAGAAAAGCATAAGGTTCTATTATACATAGTTTTATCGATTACATATAAAACTTAAAATTAAAAATCTATTCTGCTTTTGAAGCAATGAAATTTCATAGAGAATATATAAAATATGAAAATTATATTTGTTCAACTATGTATATTGTATTTAACTTATATTGTTACATAAATACGAATATATAACGTAAAATGTTAAATTTTACTGATGAAAAGCATGCAATCTAATTGTTCTAAATATATATAATTTTGTTTAATAAAATAAAATTACACTAAATGGTAGTGTTACAGAAACGATTATATTGTTATGTTAACGTTAAATTAGAATTGAACTATAAACATTTCGATTAAGACATTTTCTTCATTCATAAAGAAAAACTAAAGAAAACAACGAGAACACCACCATCATCTACCATAAAAAAAATTATAATAATAATAATAAATTTGTCATATTTATGCTATTATTGTTGTTTACAATTTACAAACTGTATAAAATAATAATAATAATAATAATAATAATAATAATAATAATAATAATAATAATAATAATAATAATAATAATAATAATAATAATAATAATAATAATAATAATAATAATAATAATAATAATAATAATAATAATAATAATAATAATAATAATAATAATAATAATAATAATAATAATAATAATAATAATAATAATAATAATAATAATTTCTATTTTTATATTTCATCTCTTATTTTGAATTCAGAATACGTTTTTCGATTACCATATATTGGATTTATATATTATATATATTTTTTTGTATTTTATAATATTTAAATCTAGTCAAAAAATAATAAAATTCAATAAATAAAATGAATTTATTTTTATTACCTTTACTTCACCAAAAATAAAGAATGAAAATAAATTCAAATTAGATTAAACCCATAAAATAACAACAATAATAATAAAAAGGGAAGAAAATTTTGTACAAAATATTGTTGGTATAAATTTTGAACAATTATAATTAACGGATTATAGAGCACGAGCTAATACTAAATATCTAAATTATATTCGGTTAAAAGTGGTTTATGTATTTATATGAAATTTGTATATAGACTAGAATTGAACAGTAATTATACCAATTAAACGAAATTCTATAACAGTAATAATTTTTTTTTTCAATGTTGAGAATAATCTACTAAAGTAGTTTTTTTAAATCGATAATCATCTTAAATATAAGCCGTTTTCATAATGGCAAATGTTTTTTAATGAATAAAAATTCATTAAAAATTACTTTATTACCAATAAATGATAAAAAGCAGACTAATACGTATTATTGTATTGATTTAGTTATGAAAAACTATTCTAGACTAACAGAAAAATAATAAATTAATATAATCCACTTAAATACAATCAAAAGTCAAAAATAAATAATAATTATTGATTATAAATTCTATAAACTAAATAATTAAATAATACAAAAAGCTTGTTAAACTGTATAAACAACACATTTTAAATACTCTTGAGAGTATTTTAAATAGGTTTAGTAGTAATATTAATAATAATAATAATGTTATCATAAATGAACAATGTGTTATGCATATACAATACATAAATATATTTTTAACTTGATTATACTATTTATTTTAATATAATGCCTTACATATTTTATCCTTAAGGATAATAGAATTAACTACATTTGTTAACAAAAAATTATTCTTGTTATATAGCAGAAACATAATTCTGCATTAAAAACAAAAAAAGAAGAATTTGGAGTACAAAATACTCTGTAAAACATCAACAATGAATGAATAAATATTAATTTGACTGAAATTTCAACAAAAAAAAATTTTTTTTTTGATAATTAACGAGAACATTTTATTAACCACAAAAAAAGTAGAATAAAAAGGAAAACGTTATATAAAAATCGATCATTAAATGTCAAAATATTTTAATTAATTAATTAATTATTACAATAATAATACGGGGGGTTATCACTCGTGCGATTGAATAAATTGATAGAAGGAAAAAAACTACAATACAAACTTTTTCATTTTCTTGCGGCTGAAACATTAATACAGGGTTTTCCAATAAGAGGTGTTATTTTGAATAGCCCGCTATTTCGGTAGATGTCACTTTTGAAGCTATCATTTGTTGACATTTGACAAGTAGAAACTACGCCATTAATAAAAATGGAACGATACACGCTTCAACAACGCATTGAAATTATTAAAATTCACTATAAAAATGGTGAAAATTTGGCAGAGACGGTTCGTAAAACTCGAAAATTTTTGGGTCGTCGTGAAGCACCTTGTCGGACCGCAATACAGAAATTGGTGGAAAAATTCGAGCTGTTGGGACAACTTAGTGATGTGAAGAATAAAATCCGTGCACGTCGTTCAAGAACAGCCGAGAATATTGCTGCTGTAGCCAAAAGTGTTGAAGAAAACCCAGGTTTGTCCATTCCTCGTCGTTCTTTGGAATTAGGCATTCCACAAACGTCATTACACCGTATTTTGCATAAAGATTTGGGTCTTAATGCTTATAAGGTTCAGTTAACACAAGAACTCAAGCCGGCCGATCATCAACAACGTCGTGTCTTTGCTGATTGGGTCCTTGAAATGCATGAAAATGATCCGGAATTTCATCGAAAAATCATCTTGAGTGATGAGGCCCATTTCCACCTCGGTGGCTTCGTCAACAAGCAAAATTGTCGCATCTGGGGCTCGGAAAACCCAAGAGTTATTGTTGAAAAGCCTCTCTATCCTCAACGTGTGACTGTTTGGTGCGGTTTATGGTCCGGCGGAGTCATTGGACCTTACTTTTTCGAAAATGAGGCTGGAGCAACAGTTACGGTGAATGGATTGCGCTATCGAGAGATGATTAATGATTTTTTATGGCCGGAATTGGATGGTATTGATCTGGACAACGTTTACTTTCAACAAGACGGCGCTACGTGCCACACAAGCAACGAAACCATTGATCTTTTACGGGAAAAGTTTTCGGACCGTGTTATCTCTCGAAGAGGTGATCACAATTGGCCACCGAGATCTTGTGATTTAACACCTTGCGACTTCTTCCTTTGGGGCCACGTGAAAGAGAAGGTCTACGCCAACAGCCCAGCGTCGATTCAAGACCTCAAAGATGGAATTCGTGAGGCTATCGAGGACATAGGGCAGCCACTTTGCGATTTGGTTATGGAAAATTTCATGAAAAGGATATGGTCCTGTAAGCGTGGTCGTGGTGGTCATTTGCCTGAAGTTATTTTCCACTATTAATGGCATACCTTTCTCTTTATAATGAAATAAACATCCGATCATTTATATTAAAAAATGGCATTTTTTTTTGAATATCAAAATAACACCTCTTATTGGAAAACCCTGTATGCTCTTTTTGCAGTTCTATGTCACCCTTTTAAATATGAAATCTATTTTCACATCAAAAACTATAAATATAAGTATAAATCGTAGTGTGTATCGTTGTCATATCGTTTTCATTTTGTTATCATTATTCTTGTTATTTTTCTTACTGTTTATGTTGTTCTTGTCGCTATTATTATAGATATCATCATCATTTCTTGCTATTGTATCTTTAATATCGATTGAATTAATATACTTTTGCTTCAGTGATCAGAGTTCAGAGTTTTTGTCTGTTCAAAACGGCTAAAAAAAAAAGTTATATCTTTGTTGTTTGAATAGAAAAAAGAAAAATTTGATGAAAATAGGAGGATATTTCTTATTCTTCTTCTTTTAACAAATATACAAAAGAAAACTTTTGTGATCAATGGAATTTTTAACTTAAGTTAAGGATGATTGGGTCAAGTAATCAGTTTGAATTGTCGTTACCGAAGATAAAAAAAAAACAAATACAGAAGGAATAAAGCAAAAATAAGATAAAATACCAAAGAAGAAAAAAGTTAAATAAATCTTTTTTTTTTTTTTTTTTGGTAAGTTTTCTTTATTGCTTGTGTCCGCTAAGCATTTTTTTTTTGTTTTCGTTTATTTTCAATTTGCCTCTTACTAGTAGTTTTTAGACAACATGTCTATAATTTTAAGATTTAAAATTAATGTACTTAGCTTTTGGCTATACAAAACTTTTGTTTAATTTTGTTGTTACATTGCAGCATGCAAATGTTTTGTAATTTTTATAATTAGCAAAAATTATAAATAAAGTAGATATATAGTATTACAATTAGTAATATTATTTCAAGCAGTACAAAAACATATATATATATATATATATATATACTTGTCAGTAGCAATATAATAGTTATTTGTTTAAGCAGGTGCATGTCATTATAATTATGAATGTTTCCGTATATGTTCTTTGTTGTTATTATTACTAATAATAATCATAATCATAAGTTTGCCTAATTTATTCTTAATATTTTTTTGTATATGTTAATTAACATTTATATCGTTAACACTTTATTTATAAAATAATAATTATTAAATTCAGTTTAGAAACTATAAAGCTATTCTAAAAAATAAATTAAATGATAAGAATTATTTAAATAATATATAGAATATATTTTACAATATTGCTATTTTCGCTTTTCAATAAAAATAATATCAAAAAATATTAATTAATTTAAAATCATAATCATCATTAATTGATTCCATATATTTATATATAAGTTTAAAAAGTTATGCATTAACATGATTATATTTAGTACTATTATTATGCTAATGGTATTCGTTTCTAAATGAATAAAAGTATAAAACGAAATAAAATTTAATCATCAGCAGACATAAAACTATGTTATATTGTTCGAAAAAAAATACGGTTTTACACTTCACAAACAGTTTCGGCATAATGGGTGCGTGTGCATATTATACACTATTTGGGCGTTGGCTAAAACTCCATAAAACATAATTTAAGGTTATTTAAATAATTTTTTTTCTTTTTAGTTATAAAAAATGTACCATAAATAACCGCAGAAGAAACTAATTTAAAAATAAATGAAATATTTAATTATCTTTACGCAAGGTGCTTAATTGTTTTATTATTGCGCACGGAAATATAATATTTTGTATATTCTTAAATCTTTGCACAGTAATTTTTTGTTTTCAACCAACTATTGTCAAAATTTTTGTTAAACAATTTCCGGATTGGCGATTTTAATACACTGAGTAGTTTAGAAACAAATCATGATTTAAATTTAAGTATGATTACAACCAACTGTCATTTAGTTTTAAGGATGAACAATTTTTAAAAATAACTTTAGCATTTTTTTTAGTATGCATTATGTTTCTGTTTTTTTAACATTTAAAAAAAAAATGTAAAAAATAATGAAAAAATGAACAGAGTAAGTCTGGTTTGTTCAACCTTTCCACTTCATTAAGGCAATGCGTTGCTGAAAACAAAACTATAGCAAAAGATATACTATATGATTAAATCAATGTTAAGAAAATCACAATATTCATATTACAATGTTAAAAGTTTATTAAGCATTTGATTACCAAATTTTGGGCCACACCACACAGTCTTTGAGTTTGATATTTGTCAGATAATAATGGAACGTATCACAATAAATTCTTACAAATTTAATTGCGCTATCGCGATAAATTATTTTACGTATACACAATATAATGTAAAGGAAAAAAAGTAAAATAGTAATCAACAGTAAATGTGTGAAAAAAAAAATAGAAGTACATAACCAAAGATAAGAAATATCAGCACTGCTACGCTTAATATTATTTGCTATACATTTTAGTCATACATTTAACGTTATATTAAACTCATTCTACGATTCATATACATATTTGTCGGTTATTATTATTATTATAATAATATTAATAAAAATAATAATGATAATAATAAATGATGATGCGATGAAATGATATTTTACTATGGAGAAATAAAAACAAGTATTTGTTTATTTATTTTAATCATCATCATCATCATCATCATCAAAATCATCGTTATCATGATTATTGAATGATTTTACAATATTTTTATGTATATTATTCGTAGTTACTTTACAAATTTATCAAACAGGTGTAAAAGTAAATGTTAACATTGTGTTATCCCTTAACATTTTTTGTCATCATCATCAGCAACATGAATAACAACGAAGAATATTACCTTTAGTTACCCATAATCATCATCATTTTTCTTACATATGTTTTGTTAAGTAGTGAAAATGTTTACAGTTTTCTTTTCGTTTTCAGTTATTTACATTTTTTTTTATTTCTTTATTTATATAAAGTAATTTACAATAAAGGTACACACACATACACAAAGAGATACACATAATCATTAGCAACGAAACTCTAGTAAAAATTAATTTCCATGTATCTGGTGTATATTTTTTATTTTTCATATTTCTACAGCTAAAGTATGCAAGCCGAAAAATAATAGTAAAATCAACAGCATTAAAAGAATAACAATAATAATAATAATTCTAATTATTATTATAACAATGATAATAAAAACATTTGTAGAATATTCATTTCTATTTGTTTGTTAAGTAATAAAAATTGTTTGATGCCATTCCACGAAATGAAATTATCAAGAGAGATGTAAGTTTTATGAAACATCTGGTTAAATTAAGCTTTCTATAAGTTTTTTTTTTCTTTTTTGCTTTTATGTCTATTTTTTTTATTATATGGATAAAAATTCTTTAAAATTTTAATATTATTAAAATTTAAATGTAATTAACATAGAATAGATATATAAAATGCAAATGTTTCACAAACTCATGTATGTATGTTACAATTAGGTATAATTGTTTGATATCTACATATATGCATTGAAAATTAATTAATTAATAATAAAGATGAATGCAATATTTATATTATGAAGAACTTATTAACATTGTTTTCATATTTCAGTTAGAATAAAGTTAATAAATTTATTTTGACCTTTTTTGGAACGTTTGCAAAGTAGATATTATGCTAAGAAAACAATATTGATTACCTGAAAACTACCAAAATATTTTTGAGGCAAAATTCTATTATTAATCTAAAGTACATAGACAAGATTATTTACATAACAGAGTAGGATAAGCGAAAGAAAAAATTCATTTTTAGTAAATGAAATGAAATTTTTTGCATATTTTCTTTCAGCTGAAGATTAATAACACGACTTTGCACCTACATTCAATGACAAGTCAAATAAATGAATTTTACTAAAATGATTGTTATTAAAATAAAATTAATAAAGAAAAAGAATTATTTGATGTTTTAAATATAAATTTAATTATTTATTAATAGCAAAATATTAGAATGTCAAATTGTAGGATGGATATTTAAGTATTTGTGGATTTTTTTTGTGGGAATACGCCAGATGGTAACTTATTATATTTCCTTGTATTTTGATGAAAGAAAACACTAACTCGTTCGCTCTACTAGTGTCACGTAAACATGATACATGAAAACCTTTGGCAAGTCCAATAGAAATGTGACAAATGAAAAAGATGCATGCTTTACTTATAATAAATGTTTTAACATACATGTTTAAAGATAATGCTTATACTTTATGATGGTGTATAATTAAAGAAAAATTTAAGAGATAATTACAAATGCAAGAAAAATTATCAAATGAAAAAAAAAAAAAAATATTTTAAAAATAACTTGGACTATAGCAGCTGTTTTCTTTGAATGGTTTATTAATGAAACAGAGTTTAGAAAAGCAACTTTTTTGTTTATATTAAGTTTTTTTTTGGAAATAGTTTATTATCATTTAACTCTGTAAAGCAATTGAAGAATAAATTGTTAAATAATCGATTGATGTACTGTCACGAAACAGTTACCGCGACATAAATTCATCACTGACCAGAACGTTTTTATTAATTTACTGGACTTTACCAAGAATGATGTGTGCCAAAAGAATATGGGAATTTGTGCCAAAAAGCATGATATAACTTTTAAATTGGGTGCTGAGATGTGCGCCTGATTTATAGAAGATATAAATTCTGTTTTATATAAAAAAATAAAATAAAAACAATTATTTAAAATAAGAATAAGTATTTAATAAATGCATTTCAAAAGTCAATGTATTAATTAAAAATAAATAAAATATTAAATTTTTGATAAAAGAAAAATTAGTTGCAGACAATTTTTTACATATTTAAATGAACCGATTGAATTGGAAACGTGTCAATGTTTTAATATGAAAACTTGTCTGTTATAACAAACAAAAAAAAAACTCTAAATTTACTATAGTTTCTAAAGTTAACATTAAAGTAAAAAAAATAAATAAGAGATTCTCTAATAATATATATATATATAAACAAACAAAGTATAAACAGAAATCAAGCAATAGGGTGAAATATCATTACAAATTTTATCTTGAATTTAATTAAATGTTTAATAGTTTATGTTGCCTAAAGTAGTAAAAACTAATTTTGGTTTATGGGTGTTAGGAAAAAAATAAATTAAAAGCAAAAAGCACCATTAAAAATTTATTTTAATAATAAAACTATGTAACAGATAATGTGTTTGATATTTATATAACTATGTTGAGGCAGTTTATTAAATAACTATGTAATTATTTTTATTTTTAATTAATTAAATGGTTTTTCGTATAGTATTTTCTAAGTTTCGGTTTTCATAAACGTGTTAATGCTACTACTATCTTAGCTTTATTACTCATCTTTTAAATATCGTTTTAATACAGTGCAAATAATATGAGAATTTCTAGTGTATGTAGTAGAATGTTTTATTATATATCAAACATAATAGTGGATTTAGCACTGGTCTAAACAAACAATTGTAATTTTATTATTATTTGTAGAAATAATCAATAAAGTCGAGTGAATTACTATAAATGATTAAACCGGATCAAATGGGAATGATTAAGTATTACATAGCATTCTACGTGGGATAAGTAAATATAAAATTACTAACTAATTCAGATATTTTTAAATATAGAAAGAATCTTATATTTCAAAGAAAATCAAATAAATAAATTATTCAAAGCATTAATTTTAATAAAACAAAATTAATTGGAGTCGCAATAATAATAAAAAAAAACCTTTTTCCACAGATTAATTAAACATTAAAAGTAAACATAATATGTTTACTTTTAACTCTTACTTTGTTACATATGTAAGCATATCTTTATCATTCGGTTAAAGTTTTAAAGTCATCGTTGGTCAATTTATTTGATTTTATTTTTTGTGATTTTCTTTTTAATAAAAAAACGAAATCAAAATAGATTTAAAAAAGGGAATGAGCTTTTTGCTATTATTAAACAAATAATAATAATAACAGAATGATGTCGCATTTCTTTTATTTATTTTTTATAAGTAAAATTATTAGTATATAAATATTTACAATAAAATGATAAAAATGAATAACTTCTCATTTTTTTATTTATTTTTTCTATATTTATTGTAACCTAGTTTTTTTTTCCATCTATTAGCCTTTTATTTATATATTCATTCGATTTTGGTTACATCAGACTAGGTTATATAATAATATAAAAAAAAAATGACAAAAAATATTTATATCGATAATATTTAATCGTTTATTACTATTACATTATCGACATTTGTATTTATTTTATTGTATACTTTAGCTCTAAGTTTGTATAAATATTGTGTAAGAATGCCTCAAGAAAATAATACGTATGTAAGTTTTGATCATAGGGATGTGAAAAAGATAAAGTTTAGGGATAAACATGAAAAACAAGAGATTCTTATCATTTTTTTTTTATTTAATCCAATATTTATTTAGTATACTCTGACGCAGTACGGTCAGTAACTTTTTAGTAATGAAGAAGTGAGTTTTTGTGACATTACAATTACATATTTACAGTAAATTATACTATATGGTTAATAATTTTTAATTAAATAAAATTATAAACTTTAAAACTCTAATAATCGGATCACTTTATAACGTTAATGAATTGGTAATAAAAAAATTTATTATAGTTAGTAAATGGCATAAGAATAATAAGAAAGACTTTGCTCAGCTTTGTAAATAATATGTAAATTTTATAGTAAAATTCAAAACTATAAAAAAGGTGTAAAAAAAATTTATATCAAAATAAAATAATTCAAAAAAAAAAAAAAAAAATATAACGAGATAAGAAAAATCCAAAAATAATTTCTTTGTCTGTTGATATTATTTTACGGATGATGGTTTCTTTCGTTATATTCATTTTATTGTTTTAAATATGTGTATAAGAAAATATTATTTGTATAACAAAATGCTCAACGAGTTGTCTTCAGATTAATGATATTTTATATTCGTATGGGAATGCTATTTCCATTCCATTACTTTTAAAAGCATTTTATCGTTGAATATCGTTGAAAAATATTATTAAACTGAAATCGTGTATAGAAATAAATCTTTTATTTTTATTATTATTGGTTTTTTTTTGTATTGTTTTTGCTCAATGATGTGAATACTTTCATCCGTTTATTTCTTTAAAAACTTATAATTATTATCAACCATTTAATTCTTAAATAAATTTTATTTTTCTCTTGTTGTTAAGTTATGTTTACTGAAGTTGAAAACTAGGGTTAAAAAAGTTAATTTCATTAATTGCCAAAGGTTATTTTCATTTAAACTAAAAAGCCATCCACCGGTTTAGTACGGTCAAGTAATCTTTAATAAAAGATCATATTAGAAGCAAGAAAAACGTTATTTTATTTTTTGTGATAAAATTCATAAATAGTTTTTTACTGTTTTTCGTTCAAAAATCAGTGTTCAATTCAAGGAAAATAAATAAATATGACATGTCGTGATATGGAGACGCCTAATTTTACGAATATGTATTTCTCCCTTTTCAATATCTTTATTCTCAATGTGTTTTTGTAAAAATTAATTTCAGAATTATATATATATATATATATATATATATACCAGGAAATCTCTATTAAATGACGAATTTGGACTCTAACATCTCAATGGATTCATCAATATTATTAGTTTTATCTTAAGACACCATGTCACATTCAGAATTAATGTTAAAATACTTTTAATAGAAAAGCCTTTAAACAGCAAAATATCTAAAAGGATTTTCGTGCATCTAGTGTTTAAAATAATTAATGTACGTTATTATACTTGATAACTTGGTCACTATTAACGACTTATTTAAGTTGCTTTTCAATTTACCATGCTTATTCTTATTCCTTCATACGAAAAAACAGAAATTTTATTTTTCTTACTATTTACTCAAAAATGATACTGGAAATGCACCTGCGTTCGCAAGCTCACCGTTAGAAATCACTGATAAACATAATACATATATTAAATGACATTTCTAATTTTTTTTTACATTAAACATAAAACAATATTACTTTTTTGCTTTGTGAATAAACGTCCTCGTTAATATTTATTAAAATTATATATTATAATTATAAAAATTGTTAATAATATTCGGATTTAAAAATTTTTATTAATAATTTTTAATATATTCTAGTTTTAATAAATGGTTCAAATTACTTATTTTGTAATTCATAATATTTACTTAAATTTCTTTTTGTGAAACCGTGAATATCGTATAAAAAATAACAAACTAGTATTGATTTTAATTAAAAATTAAATTTGTGTCCGGTTTCTGCATATTATTAATATTATTTGTTTTTTTTTTTATAAAATTTTAAATTCTTGCCGAGCTGATGTTTGAAGTTAGATTTTTAATTTTAATTAAATACAGCTTAGTTTTTTATTCTTATTTTAAATGCAAATATTTGATCAGTTAAACATTCAATACCTTTTAATAGTAACAACATAAACCAATGAAATGATATTAAAACGATAAAATCAACTGAAAGCAGCTTTAATAATAACATTTATATATTCTAAATTATTAAATTAGTTCAAGTCATGGCGCCGTATTTGCTGCAAAAATTCAATACAAATTACTGCTACTTTCTATGCCATATTGAAAACAATATATTAATGAAAATTTTTAATAGTTTATTTCATTTAATCGTTACAAAACTGACGTAGTTTTCTTTAAGCACTACTAATTTTAATATAATTTTAAATCAATGAAATTGAAGCATATTAAAAGTAGTATAAAGGGGATTTTTCGATGCGCTTAATAACAAATTAAATAATTTTGTTTTGAGAAAATCTCAGACTATTTTGCAATTTTTCTTAAATAATTATTAATAATAATATAAAGCATTGCCTGAAATTTTTCTCTGACATTATTCCGAAAATATTCGTCTTACAAATATGTGTTATGCACTTGTACAATAGCAGATAAATTATAATTATTTAGAGTGTTTAAAAAAAAAATTAACAGCTTAAATACTGGACAATATAATTTTTTACATGTTCAAATAATTGCTTTATTATCTTTATATTAATTTAATATTGACCTGTTACGTGAATAAGGTCTCTTTACTATAATTTTTTTTAATTTAACTTGCATATAAAGACCATAATAAACCACTTATAAATTGAATTTAAAATTTAATATTCTTAAGAACAATATTTTTTTATTGCAATTTCTAAGCAAAGATAAGAATAAAGGAAGAAAAAAAAACTTGCAAGAGCATAGAAAATGCAATTGTACAAATTAAATTTCCTCAAGGAAAGTATTCAATAAATTAGGAATTCTTTATTTAATTTACTTTTTTATTCACGTTTAAAAAATAAAATTTTAACATTATAAAACAGATTTCAAGGAAACAACACTAAAAATATAAAGAACGTTAAAGGGTTTACCGACTAGAACTGGAATTAATGATGAAAAATAAATAAATAATCAGAAAAATGGTGAAAATCGTAAAGTTTAATTGAGCAATAAAAGAACAATTTCATCCAAATGCATTAAGATATATATATAAACGGAAAATATAATCCTTTAAAAACTAAATGAAATTCACAGAATTTAACTATGAATAGTTATAATAAGAATAATAATAATTATTATTATTATTATCATTATATATAATAAATAAAAGTATTCTCGTAAAAATTATTAATTATAAAGCATATCGCTGTGTATATATTTGTTTCTTATTTGCACTTTACGAAGCCCTTTCTCTGATTTATAGCGGTGACAGTTGATCATTATTTTCCTGCTTAAATTATATATGTTTTTAGTGGAAAAATAATGCACGCATTATTTTTTATTCGTTGAAATTGTCTGAAAAAATAATATGTTTTATGCAAATATTATCAAATTGCAATTAAATTTTTGTTTATAAGAAATGGAAAAAGGTTTGAGTAAGGTTCACCAGAAATGGTGAACCGTACTAGATAGAAAAAATATTATATTTTATTTTTTAGATTGAGCTGAAGTAAAATCGTGAACTTGCGTTCCAACCAGCATCCACTCTCTATTGTTGTCGTTGTCACAACAAATAAACTTACACATTAATTCCTCAATGAAAACAAGGGACGATTCTGTAAAAAGTTTTTCAATTTTATTTTTTTGTTTATTATTTTTCGTTAGCAAATAAATAAATATAAAACTGTATCGTGTGACATTGTTTAATATATAATTTTCCTTTATGGTTTTTTATCGTTTTCTTACCGTGCTTTGACGTTTACCTTTTTTTTCGCCCTCCGTTTTGCAAGAGCGTTCTATTGATGGTGCTACTGTTGTTGTGTTATTTTTCATCTGTTTTATTATTATTATTTTTTTTTTTTGGTTATAATTTTTAAGAATTGTTGGTGTCATCGTGAAAAATTTGTGGCCAAAACACCGGATGATTTTTATTGCGCAATAAATAAATTTACGAGCTTTTTTCACTCTTCCAACATCTTCATTTTAATGTTTAGTCTTCATAGTTCAATCTTCGTATTGTATTTTCTTCTCTTCTATTTTTTTTTCTATTCGATTTTATTTTTTATTTTATAATGTTAAGCGATGCATGGTATTTTTTGTCCTCTATTTGATAGATAAGTTAAGGTTTTAATGTTTTATGCAAGCATTTTTTTCCTTTTTTGTTAACAGCATACGTCTTATTATTTGATTTTCCATTTTAAACAAGTTTTAGAAATATGGTAATGTTTATATTTTTGCTAGAAAATAAAGAAATTGAAAAACAGAAGTTACAAACTATAGATTGTTATTTAATTAGGTAAAAGGAACAAAAAGCTAATTTTAATGTGTTTATATGTTTAATGCCCATATTATTAAATAAAAATTAATATTAAATATTAGACTATTACCTTCTTGTTATAATAGATAGTATCCGTACCAGATACTAACAATTTCTTATACAAAAAAGGGTATAAATACATAACGTTAAATTTTAATGTAATTTTTCATGCGTTTAATCTTTTGCGTTAATCGTGAGTTTTCGCTTTTTAATTTTATTTAAACTCAATGACTTTAGTCATTTATTACTACATAAAAAATAACGCGACCTTTCTATAGCTTGTATAGTATACTTGTAGTGTTTTTTTTTCATTTTTATGTGTTAATTTCCAGACACACAATTTTTTTCTTGTTTTTCTTTCTTTCTATATAGATAAACCAATTTAAAACCACTGTCATTATTGCATACGAAAAAAAAGAAAAATTAAATTATATCATATCAACAACAAAGTACATTGACCGGGGGATTTTTTTTTGGTTTGTTTTTTTTTTTGTTGCCTTACATGCAAATATCTCTCTCAGAATATTCACATGTATTTATACATATATTTTGCTGTTGTTATTTTGCTTTATTTTTCTTTGGTGATGACTATAAAAAAAAACAAAACTAAACACCAGCAGGACATAAAATAAAATTAAAAAATGGAAAAAAGCAACAAGAGCACATAAAAAAAATTGTGAAATACCCAAAAGTTAAAAATAAAACAAAGTTTTTTTATTTTTATGTTGTAAAAAAAAAATAAATAAAGAAAAACAGGGAACAAAAGGAGAAATAAAATATAAAAAAAAACTTAAATAAATAACGAAAATATACAATATTTATTCGCACAAGTATATATTGTATAATGGCCAAAAAAGGGAAAATTTAGTACAAAACAAATAATATTTGGTTGAAGGTGTTTATGTTTTATGCTTTTCTTTTATTTATTTATTTCTATTTTTTTTTTATTATTAGAAGGCTTTCTCTTCCTTCATTTTTTTGCTCTGTGCTTTCCATTGAATATATCGAAATGTATTCAATATTTTTTATTTTCATTTTGAATAGATCACACTTCTGGTTTGTTCATTTATTCCATTTATTTATTATTGTTTTCTTTTTCCCATCTAATTTTACTTTTAAAGGCAATGATTTACCATAAGGTAGAATATTCATTGCTATTTTTGACATTTTTTTTCTTTTTTTTTATGGCAAACAAACCTTTTTTTATTTTATTTAAATAAAAATCATATTTTATTACAATTTTAATATATATATATATATATATATATATATATATATATATATATATATATATATACATAAATATATTTTCCACATATTTCTTCACATGTGTGTATTTTATATTTTATATTTGCTATTTTTCGTTTTTTTTTTAACCAAAGTTATGAAAATATTCATACATATTCTAACCAATGAATAATATAATTGGAAAAGTGCAATAAAATATTTTGTGGTTTAGGCATTTTATCTTTTTTTTGTCTCTTTAATTAAATGAACTTCTATTTCTCCTTATTTTTTATAAGAATTTTTATTGGCTTCGTCAGTTTTAATTTAAATAAATGTTATGTTTTTGATAATTATAAAATATTACATAGAAGTATGCTATAAGTACCGTTATGTTTATTAAAAATATGAAAAATGAAAACAATAATAAAAAAAACCAATCAATGAGTACAATCGCAAAATATGTTAAAGCTTACAAATGTAATTCACTTAAATGTACAAAAATAGAAAAAAATAACAACAGCATAAAAGCGAATGAAAACAGATCATTTTAATTTATAACAAAAATTGGAAATTACAATAATAAAAAGAAACACAATTTGATGATCTTGTTGAGATCATTGTTAAGTAGTTTCGACCTTTTTTGTATAGAATTGTTGCTTTTTTATCAATAAAAATAGCGAAACATTTTATTTATAAAAAAAAAATCTGGACAGTTTCCAAGTTTAATAAGAAGAAGAAAAAAAACCTTCAAAATATATTTTTCTTTTTTTCTTTCGCAGTGTTTTATACTCTACTGTACGGTAACATTAAAATGATGATCATAAAATAGGTTATTAATGTATTTTTTATTGATAAAAGTCTTTTCTATGAACATCTTCAAATTTGTAACGCATAATTCTTATTCATAAATGTGTTAATTGTGTTGTTAATGTAATTTTAATATCAATATAAAAATAATACATTTATTATTTTTCTTATAATACGGTATAATATAAAAAAGCTTAGTATAATTGAATAAATAAAGATTAAAAATTTTTCAATCTTGAATCATTGTTATAGAAAAATAAAGCTATACATTTTAAATCCGTTAGTCTAAATAAGAATTATGATATAGATACTAGAAGTTAATACGACGACATTAAATAAATCATATTCAAAAAAAAAACTATGAGACAACTTACTAAATATTTAAATATTGAAGTTTAAAAACACTACAAAAAAAATCCTTACAACCACAAAAGGCTATAAATTGTATAAAAAGGTTAATAAAAGTTAAGTTTTTTCTTTAAAAAAAAAAGAAAAAGTAAAACAAAGACGAAAGAAAAGTAAAACTTAACAATCAGACAGTTTGTTAATTTATTGCTGATAATTACCGTCGTTTGCACGCAATGCCTTTCAAAAATGTGATAAGTGAGTACTAAAAACATAAGTCAAGCCCTTATTTTATGGTTTCTCCTTTTACCATTTTTTTTTTGTTTTTACTAAATAATTAAACATAAACAAAACTTTAAAGCAATTCTATAATAAAAAGTTTAAATTATTGACAAAGCATTGTGCCTTTGTAAGTGTCAATTAACATTAACAATAGAAAAAGTATTACAATTTCTTAACCAGAATGTTTTTACTTTTTATTTAAAATGCTACATGATGAAAAATTAAAATTTTAATCCAGAGTGTAAAGCAAAATATTTGATTAATAAAATAAAGAAGTGAATTTCTTGTTATAAAATATTTTATTATTATAATTCTGTAAGAGAATGTGACAATGATTTATTAATAACATAATAAGATAATGCATGCCAATATAATTTAAGAAATAATAACAAATTGATAACGTGAAACATAATATTGTTTTATTATTAAATAAGAAAACACAGCAGGATATTGCATTATTATCGTTATTATATTGTTTATTTTACTCATAAAATCTAATTTGTTATTTTTCTCATATAAAATTTTCAAATTAGTTATTAATCTTCGTTCTTCATTATTTATGAAAAATAATAATATAAGAAGGCTCCATGATTTATTTGATTATTCTTATTAAATTTTTATTATAAAAAATGAATTTATTTTTCTTTTCAATTTTTACATCTTTATAATCTGCTCGTTGCTATCCATGCAAAACATTATTCTTTTATCGGCACATTTTAGCTTTATTGAATGCATTCAATTCTTTTAGAAAGTTTATACCTTAGAAATTTTAAAATAAATGGTTTCGTTTAATAAATTATAAAATTGTCTTTTTTTATATTTATAACAAACCATTTAAAGAACAAATTCAATATATATTTGTTATAAAATTCGTACAGGCATTTTAAAATTAATAAATTAACAGCTAGGAAAATTAAGTTAAAATTAAATTCAATAAATTTTAATCTGGTCTAGGAGAAAATCCATGCAAAAAAGGAAAATACATTCAGAAAATTATTTTAAAAGCTTTTTTTAAAAGTAACTTCACGTAACTGCACCAAGAACAACAATAAAACGTTGTCTAATTAATTTCAAAAAAAAAATGTATTTTAGTTTAAAAGGATGCGGTATTAAGAGTAAAAAGATGTTCATCGTTTTAACAAAAGGATTTTCGAGTAAAATTCATCTCAACTTTATATTTTATTATTATTATTATTTTCTTTGCCTTAAATTTATCTACTTTCTATTTATATAAAGGATAAAGATTGTGTAAGAAAAATAAAACTACAGACAATAAAGTGTTTTAAACTAAAAATTTGTTAAACTCGTTGGTTAATATAATAATAATAATAATAAAAGAAATATCGCGGTTCAACTTTTCTTTTGTACTTTAGCTAACAAAAAAAGAAAAAAAAAATACCCACGGTTTTCCGGTGCAGATCTTTTATTTTTATAAAGGGACGAACTTTGACTACGTTTAAACGACTTTCATATGGTTGCTGCACATACAACAATATTACTAACCAAATAATTATTATAATGCTTTAAAAAATAAATCAATTTAGGTAATGTAATTGTATATATGCTGAAGCAGAAAAATAAGTTTTAAAAATATTTTAATAAAATTATCTGCGGTATTTAATATGTTTAAGTGTTTTTAGTTTGATTGTTTTTATATTTTTTTTTTAACCGAATTCGCTATGAAAGTATTTTTGTTTTTAACTTATTTTAATAGTGTGATTTTATTTCTTTTTTATTTAAGTAACGTTTAAAACTATTTTTAACATTTTCGCAATTGCTTTTGAGTTTTTTTATTTTGGAAATAACTGTATTTTTTATTTCATAAAATTTTACAGAAATTTATTCAACTGCATTGATATTTGAAAAGATGTTAATGCTGGCTGTAAATATATATGATTTCAAATAGTATATAAATGTGCGAGATACAAGAAAATGAATTGTAAAAGAGCATCGCAATAAATAAGATTTCTGTAACATTCGATTGGAAATAAAATGCATCACAATTAAAATTTTGCGAATTAAAGAAAAAAGTGGGATTTGAATTTAAAAGACTTCTGAGACCCTGCAGTATATATTAATACGTTTAAAGCTTGAATACAGACTTGTACTTCTGACACCATCATGAACACATCTCGATAATGTTTGTAAAGTATTTGTTAGCTAAAATTCAAGTTGTCCTATTTTTTAATAAACACAATTTAATGTTGTATACAATTTTTAACATTAAAATGATATAAAAAATTATTCTTAATAAATTTTTTATTGAAACAATCATAAACATAAATTGTACAATTTCCGTTTTCAAAAAATGATTACATACTTTCCAAGCAGGCAACAGTTGACCAACAAAATAATGTTTTTAAATTAATAGTTAATGCAGCAAAATATAAGACAAAAGTTAATATTTTCTTTTATTACTTGACTTATTTTTAATTTTAAATAAATATACAAAAACTTTAAAAATCATTTGTTTTGAAACTGCCGGTTCCTTCATACCAAATACCAAAGATGATAATCATAAATAACACAATATTAATTGTGTGCAGTGGTTGCATGTTCGTATCCAAAATATAATTAATTAAAATTAGAATAATAATGATGGCGTAGTGCTGACCAAAAATTTATATCATCATCAAACTCATAATTATTATTTGTGGATGAGTTTGGTAAATTTTTATGCTTTTGTTATTATAATTTTTATTAATGAATAAATAGGAAATTTGACTCCTTATTTTTGATGTAATTATGTTACTTGAAATAGAATATTTTGTCACATGATTATTATAACCATAATACATAAAAAATAAATAAATTAAAAAGAGAAAATAAAAGAATAAGAAGAAAAAAAATCAACAGCATAAAAGTTATAAAAAAACAAATTAAAAGCGCAAATATATATGTATATAAATAAAAAGAAAACTTTTTAATTTTGTTAAGTGAAATTAAAAATTGTAATATAAGAAGATAAAGAAAAAAAAAACTCTGGAAAATTTTGTTCTTTCTTTAAAATAAAAAAAAAAAATTGAAAATTTAGTTAATGAAGAAAACTTTATCATAACAACCAACAACAGCAGCAGCAAAAGCTATTAAAAAATTAAACAAAGATTTTCCACGAATAACTTTTTTCAGCGTTTACTTTATATTTTCAACTATTTCTTTTGTAAGCTTTCTCAAGAGATTATTATTATTTTTTATTTATTGATAATAAATTTTCTCTGTTTTGTATTTTTAAACATAAATAATACTTTTTCTAGAAATTAAATAGCTATTAACAATTTTCTAGTTAAAAAATTAATGAAAATCATTTAAGAGTCTAAGACATTGGACAAAAAGAAAACTTTTCAAAATCAATTGCTGCAAACATATTTGTGAGTATTTATTTCTATTGATAAAATTTTATTGAAAATTGTCTTAGTTATTAATTTTTTAGAATAAGTATAAAAAGAAAAATTATTTTTCTTTATTAAAAAATGTTTTTCATGTCAGAAACATTAAGTATTTTGTTTATAACTTTAATTGCTTATACAAATGAAAGCCTGTAGAGTAGAACTATAAATAATATAAAATATAAATCGGACAATGGAATTAATGTTTACTAATTTGAGGGATTTGTATTATCTGACAGTTTATATAAATTTATGAATTATTGATCAACTTTTATAATGTAATAGTAATGCTGGTAAAGAGAAATTAAACAAAAAGGTCACACACAGTTAGCCACTGTAAGACCCATGAAGTCTGATATGATAATTATTTCACTAAAAATTAATATAAAATATCATAAAAATAAAAAATGAAATTCGTCACGTTAATCTATAATTCAAATGAATAAGTTTTCGCTTAAAATGCTGAATCACTTTAAACCCTTACTACAAATATAATTTTGAGCTAGAAAGCAGTGCTGTTTTCGTTTTTTTTTTTTTTGCTTTAGCAAAAGTTTTAACATTTTTCTCTTTTACTAAATTATTCCTACTATATAACATAACATAGCACAAAAAAAAATATTATTGTAAATAATACCAATTGCGTGTCAAATAGAAATAAGCATAATAGAAATAAAATATAGCATATAACGGACATATGCTCCTTATTGTCAATATTATTATTATTTCCTTTTACCATTTTTATAGTTTTTTTTAGTCGAAATTTATATATAAATAAATATGAAATATTATTAAAGAATGTTAATTATGTTGACTTTATTTTTTAATCAAGTGATTATGTATAGTCTCTTTTATTCTTTTACTTTATTAGAATTGATAAAATCGTTTAGCAAAAAAAAAAAAATAAATAAATAAATCAAATTTAGTAATTTTTGGCCGGTAAAAGCTAATGGTTATCAGTGATTTTATACATTTTTCATTTGTATTATTGATTTAAAAGGAAACTAATTAACAATTTATGGTAAAAGGCACAAAAATAAAGTGATAACACATTAATTTTTTCTAGAAATAAAAATCAATAGTCCTTTTATTATTGATGCTCAAATGGTTTTTATGTTATTTGTTGTGATTAGAAATTTCTATCACGTACCGTTTCATGCTTAATTTAAATAATTATTCCAATGTATTTTGCAAAAGTAATAAAGAAATAATTTTCTTTTCGTTTTTTTTTTCAGTTTTTTAACACAATAGTTATTTGCTTACACTTTAGTTGTTATATTATTTTAATTATAATTACTTTTGTTAAATTAAATTATTTTTTATTGCATTGAAAGTGTACAGTTAATGGGTTTTATTGCGTTTTTTATAAATAAAAGATGTAGTTATGATAAAGCGTGTGTTTTATTTACAATATTAAATAGCATAATATTATTGTTGCATTACCAAAAACATAATAAGTAGAGAAAATATAGATAGATTAAAGTGTATTGAATGGATTAATAATCGAATTTATAAATTTTAATAAATTGATAAACTAAGAATATTATTATAACAATATAAGATGACTTGGCAAATAATATTTCAAGTCAACAGAATATACAATTAAATAATTTATATTGTGTTTTATATGCTTTTGTCTAATTCATTAAACCAAAACTATAAATGTGGTACCTAAATGAATGATTAGTCGATTTAACACAAATTTAAGTTAAATTATTATAAGACAACAATGGCACAACATAGTAAAATGGACAAGATAATTTTCTTTATCCAAATAACAGATGTCTGAAAAGAACATTTATGTGGCCAAAATTTCTATTTTTATTGCTGTTTCTGTCATTGTTGTTGCTTAAAATGCAAGTAAGACTAAAAGTTATCATTTTGCATTTTCTATTTATAAAATTTACGACAAAGTAAATCATGTGAATAGAGTACAATATTATAGATGATTATTATATTAGTTTAAGAATATATTTATTTTTAAGAAACTAAACAACACAATACTAATCTAACTTTAATTATTTGTTTCAGAAACATGTTTTTATGGGAAAATCATTAACTATAACTTGTTAAAATTAAAATATATATAAATGCAATATTATTTGTATTATGTTAAAGAATAAAAATTATTTTTATTTAATTAATGTTTAAATCTAAAGACAAATAAATATTTTTGTCAGTACATTTAATAAATAAGTTAAACATTATTTCATTTCAGCACGTATTAGTTTGTCATTTGAATGAAAATTACAAAATTAATTTATTCTCTGTTTGAAAATTTGTTATGATGCAGAAATTAAAAAACAGAAAACAGAAGAAAAGAAAAACAAACTCCATTACTTGGTAAAGTTAAATTAAGATAAATACAATGATCAAATAACAAAAAGTTTATATTTATTAACAAAGAATAATAAAACTTCATCTATTTTAAAATAAAATACATTTAAAATCAATCTTTATTTGTATGATTTTATCTGTATTTCAATGTTTAAACAATTTTTATCAATATTTTTTTAAAATAATTTTTTAATATTTATAAATAGCTCATCGGGTTTAGCAGATTTGAAAATAAAAATTCCAATATTGTTTGGATACAAAATGGGTAAATGAGATAAATTTTTGCAAAAAATATCTATATAAAATTGTGTCAAGAAAGATTATAAAATAAATTCGTTTTAATTAAAAATAGAGGAATTTAAAAAAAAAATCGAAAACTTATCACAATTTTGCAAGATGAAGAATTAAAAATAATATTTTCACCTTTTGTCCTCAATTAACGGAAAGCATAAGCAGTGTCATTTTATGTTATAAATTGTTACGACATTAAGCTGCTGTATCTATTTACTCAACAGTTTTGCTTTTCTTCTATTTTTTTTTTTTTTTGTTTATCCCCTCGACATTTTAATTTTATTGACTTTATGTTCTCAATTTTATATATTCGCGTATTTATTTATTTATTTATTGTTTTTTATTTATTTTAATTTCTGTTGTTTGTATACTATCTGGTTTCTCATTTTTGAATTTCATGAATATTTAATTTTAATAAAGTAAAACTTTACTATCCGGTAATGGCATTCTGGTTTAACTCACATACAAAACAATATGAAAAAATTAAATATATATAAATAACTATAAATTGATTAGCATATGGTTTTATTTTCATTTAATTGTATAAATGTTATTTGATTTTTAGGTAAAAAAAAAAAATAAAAAGAGAATTTAAAAACAAAAAATAATAATAATAATAAATAAATAAAATAGCCAGTAATTTTGTACTGGGATAAAAACATAATAGGGAAATTTATTATTTTGAACGTACAAAGGTTAACATTGCTTTAATTAATTTCTTATTGGAGGTTGGCATATATATTAATTAAGCGAATGAAAATGAATAAATGCACATTTATCGAAAGGAAATTTTATATATTAAACATGCGTTGAAATGCAAATGAGTTGAATTGTTACACCGGTTTTGTATAAATAATTATTTTTACACAACTGTTATATGCGTCATTTTTTTTTATTTAAATAAACTATTGATACTTTGATTAACTCAATGAAAACAAAAATATTATAATATTTAAATAAAATGTATTATATGAATCGTATTATTGCATTCATATTCTGATGCACCAGTAAAACCACTTACTATGCAATACGAGCACCGTTTATATCAAAATGAAAAAGCTTATTTCATAGTTAATTCGACAAATTAACCTACATATTTTAAGTAGATTATATCGAAGCATTTCTCTAGCATTAGATTTCTGCCAGACAACATTGTACCTCTCTATCATGGTGCTAGCTCAAAATGCTTAAGCAATTTTGAAAATATCTCTTTGATAACGATAACCTTTTAGATTATCTATTTTCACATTTATTAATATTTTTTAGGTATTTCTTGTTTCTAATATAATTCTTTAATTAAAAATATATATCAGAAATGGATTTTTCAATTGATAAACTTTTTCTCTCTCATTAAATTATTAATTACTCAAGTAGAAATAAAAAAAAAGAGAGGAAAATTTATGTATATTATTCACACGTTAAACGATAATTATTCATCTTCTTAACGGGAATGTAATCAATATACATTTTTTTTGTTGTATTTCTTTCTATTTACATTTTGACAAATTCACTCATAAAAATGATGCTATTGTTGTTGTAAATATAAGTCAGCATTTTCAGATGATGAATGGTCTACAACACTACACTCTTTTATACTTTGCTTTTATTTCATCCAACATTCTTTTATTTGACAAAGTACTTATGTCAATGTATTCACTCGATATATATACGTATAAACATTTTATTATTTATTCGTTTTATTAGAGAAATATTAAAGCTAAACTTGATAAAAATTTGCAAAAGTTAAGTAAATTTCTATTGATTTTTTTTTGTTGGTGTGTCGAAAGTTTAGAAGGAAAAGAAAAAAATGAATTATGTGCGATATTATTGAAATCTAAAAACAAATGTTTTATTAAGTTATTTTTATCCTTTTATTTTATTTTTCAAGTGTCTGCTTTAAAATATTGATTTATTAATTTTATTATACGTTTTGTCTGTTGAAATGAGGGTAAACTCAAGTAATGCCTTTTATTTATTTTTTCTAATGTTATTTTTATGATTAAATCTAAACAATTTATTCAGCCTGTCATCAATCTAAAAAATTATCATGGACAGAAACAAATAAGCAAGTAAATAGTCAATGCTGATTTATAACAAAAATATATAAATGTATCACAACCACCTTGTACAATGCTATTTATTCTATTAAGAAATTTATTCTATTTATAAATTGACATTGATTGTTATTGTTACCACATGTTATAATAACAGAATTTGGAGTTAAAACCATCATAAAAACTGTCAATCATGTCATTCTTGTGTATCTTTATCAACAATGATATATTTTCTCTAAGCATGCAATAATGTTATTATAAAAGAAATTTTTTGAGATTTTTCTTCTTCTTTTTTTGAAATAATTCCTTTATGTGACAATCTCATGCTTTACTTCTCTTTTCTAAAATCAGTTTACCTTTATTTTTCAATTAATTTAAAAAATAAAAAATGTTTTGGTATGCAGTTCCTTGAAGCCACAATTATTGTTTAAAATTTTCAAATAACTTCAAGAAAAGCAAATATATAAAGTTTCCCTTAAAGAAATATTAAAAAAAACATTTACGCTAAACTTTTATGAAGACTTTCGGCGATTTGCCCATAATAAAAAATTAATATAGAAGCAAAAAACTAAAACTTTTCTTATACTTGAACTTGCTTATAGAAGCCAGCAAATAATTGTTTTTTTTCTGTTTGATAAATCGACCAAAAAATTGTTCAAGGCTTCAAAGTATGTGAAGAATTTTCTTTTAATTTAAACAAAAGGCCACTAGGTTTATATAATCAAAAAATATTTTAATTCTATACAGAGAAATACAAATATATTTGTATTGTCAGCAGAGAAAAGAAACACCTAATATAGAGTGACAATAAAAGCCTAATAAAAACAAATTTGTCTACAATTTATGGAGATTGAATAAAGTTCGGTACAACATGCTGGAAGATGATTTTATTTTAAAGAAAGTAAAAATAAAAAAAAAAAGATTAAAAAAACAATGAAAATAAATAATATGTTAGAGAAGAAAATATGTTTTTTTGTTTATTTTTCTTTTTTTAAGAAAACAAAGAAGAAAATGGGGACCAGCTTCCCTATATCTGAAGTTTTTTTTCACTATTTTTATTAGCTTGTCTCTATCAAAATATTTTCAGTGTATTTTTTTCTACCCTTTTTTAAAGGACGCCAACGATATTGAATCTACGCTACTACATGTCAACCCTATAGCTCTTCAGTTATAAAATAAAAGAAATGTTAAATTTTTTTTTTCATTTTATGTAAAAAAATATTTTTTTTCAGGTAACAACGATACTTAATAAAATTAAGAAAGAAAAAGAACGAACAAATACAGAAATAAAAAAGATATTATATGGCAAATAAAAAAGTAAGAAAACAGTGAAATTCAAACCCGTCAAAATAAAATAATATAACAAACAAGGGAAAAAGATAAAAATAAATTACAATAAAAGTTCAATTATTCGCTCATTTTTCTCATATTTTAATCATTTTTTTTCTATTGTTTATTAAATTTTCGCTTTAAATAAATAAGAAAAAAGGACATCAAATTCTTATTTTTATCTGTAGGTAATTTTAATAAATTGAAAAATTAATTTTTAAATTTTTTACTTTCAGTTTGATATTTCCGTTTTCTTTATGTTTTGATTGTTATCAATCTTTACTTTTATTTTTCTTTCTTATTTGATTAGATTTATTATTTATTTTCTTATACATATTGTTAATAATAAATTATAAAATCTTATTTGAATAATTTATTATGTGTTAATTGATAATGTTAATTTTATAATGAATTAATTAAAGCTAAATAAAAGTGAATAATAAAGTGTTTCTAAGCAACTAGCTGTGATAGACTGATAACACATAAACCGCAAATTCTATCACGATTGACAGCTTTTTTGTATAAGATCTAAACAAATAACTGTATAAGGTATTTAACATATTATTAACAAAGTGAAATTATAATTACATAAAATTAATTAATATTTATGTGTTATTATAATAATAATATTTGATATGTATTATGATAAAGTTAATTGCGATAAAAAAAATAAAAAAGAAACGTAATAATTATTTAATTTGCATTTCATAAAAGTGTTTGTGGTATACACTGGTTAGAAACGATTTTTTCATTTAAAAGATGACAACTCTGTAAATTACTGGCGACACTACTCTTGATAAGACAAAAAGAAAAACATTTGTGAAATAAAGTTCAATTATAAAATTAATTAATCTCTGCAATTTTTGGTTTTCCGCGTCTTTGCTATGAATATAGAATCGCCTACAACAAATACACTGCAACGTCTTGTCTGCATCCGAAGAAGGTCAAGTAATGCATCCGATGTGACTTGACGGTAATATTTTATTATTTTCATCAATTGTTATCCACAATAAAACTTAACCGTTGATTTGTTCAAGTGCTATTTGGAATTATATAATAAAGATTTAATCAGCATAGTTTTGTATAGCACAGCACTTTCCTGTCATCTATTTACTGCACTATACAAGTTATTACAGTTTATAAAAATCGAAAAAATTTATCTATACCACTTATACATATATTAGATTTTTTTGTGCAAGACAAATTGTTGCTTACATTCTATTTATTGTATAAAGTTTTTTTATTATTAAAAATATTATTCAATGTGCTATATATATATACAAAGAATAATAATTTACTTAACTAAATTTATTTTTAGTTCTTTTCCTTGAAATTCAGTAAAACATCTTAAATAATGTTTGAAGATATATTGCATAAAAATTCAATTTATTACCAACACTATTTAATACAACCATTACCTTCGTAAAAGCAAATCATACTTTTTTGAATAAATATAACAATAATTAAAATATTCTAATAACAATAAAATAACAATAACATCATGCAGAAGAGTTTTTATATTTATTGTAACTATTGTTTAAGTACATTAGATACATGAAAAAATAAGTACTATCTATTAACATCATCCTATTATAATGAAAAATAAACGTAAAACATAAAAAATAGAAATAAAAGCAATATAAAGTGTCATTCGCAAAGCAATAAATTCACTTTGATAGTGACAAATTCTTTGTTGAATGTCAACACCAAGTAAGAAGAAAAAAAAAACGGCAACAAAATTATATAAGAAAAACACAACATTGATGACAAGTAAAAGTTAAGTATGGCACAGTTACCATTTTCAAACGAGTAGCATAAATAACATGTAACTTGTAGTTATTACTAATAATATCCAGAACAAGGAGGGGAGGAAAAACGCAATTATATTGCGTGAGTGTAAATCATCTAAAATACTTAGATAAAGGAAAATAATATAAAATCTATTTCGTCCCCATTTTATATTTTATAACCCGTTTCTCTTTATAACTTTCTTTTATTTTTTTCTATAATCATGTCGAATAAAATAAAAGTAGTTATGGAAAATGATCAAATGAAATATAATCTTGATAAGTACGTGCTTTACGCTTTGGTTTGTTTTCGCAGATAAAAAAGAAGAAATAATTTTTGAAGAAATGAAAGTAATAGTAAAGACAAAAAGACTAGATGAATACGAAAAAAGAAAGAAAAAAAAACTGTCAAGAAACAATTTGTTGGTCCCAAGTTGATAAAGATTGGAAACAAAATAAAAGTTGAGTGGTATTTTGATGGTTAAATATTAAGACCATCTCTTTATGGAATATCTAAGAAAATTACAATAAAATTGTATTATTAAGAAAAGCCAAAAAATATACTCTATTAACTTACTCTACTTACCATAAACATCGCATTTTTATTATTATTTTATTTTATTTTATTTATTTATTTTGTTATTTTTTTTTTGCTACAGTAACCCATTGTATAATTTTGAAATAAAAATAGAAAAGTCTTTAATCATTATTTTTTTATAATTCAGTTTTCTTTGTTTTCCTTTTTTGCATGCTCGTTTTTATTCTACGCAAGCTGATGATAACTTCCATTTAAGAAAAGGTAAATGTTAGTAGACAAAATAAAAAAGCACACGCAATGACATTTAACTATAGAATATAATAAACTACGATGTTAGGAAAATTATTTAGCTATTTGATGCGAAAAATGAAAGAAAATAATAATATAATAAACTGAAATTATTATGATTATGGTGATGATGATGATAATGATGATAATGTTAATGATAGTTGGTTGAATTTACCCTTAAAACGGGTCAGTAGCACAAACAGTGTAGTAAAGCTTTGTATAATAATGAAAGAGAATAATTGAATAGCTGAAAGTAATATAATTTTCTTCATTCTTTTTTGATTCTGTTTGTTTTGTTTGTTACTTTTCTTCTCGCAACTGTTCTGTTTGTATGAAAAAAAAGTAATTTTTTTTCTTGTTATTCAGTTCTATACTTTGTCCTTTATCCACATTAACTGTAATAATGAAGAAAAGTAGAAAGTTGTAATGAGATTGATGTTATTCGTAGGAAAATACCAGAGAATAACGTATTACGAAAAATATTATCATGTTTTATATAGAATGGTGACATTACAAAAGCTGACGACGACGTGACAAACGCGTAAACATAATGAAATCTTTGCACACAGAAATAAAAATGTTAAAAACATAAAAAAGATAAAAGATTGTACAAGCATTTCATGATATTGGTGCTTTTCATGTAATTTTTTGATACTTATTCTTGAAAAAGAGAACATAAAGAAAAAAAAATCAGAAGTAGAATTCATTAAATTACCACTAGGTATTTTCTTTTCTTTCTTTCATTATTGCTCGTCAGCTTGGTCTTTTCCTTTTTAAAGTTATTATATTTCTTTGCGTTATTCACGCGTTTATCATATTTCTATGTATTTAAATTATCTTTTATATCAATATACAATTTTTGAGAGTAGAATTTAATTTTATTTTAAATAAATGGGAACGAAAGTAAATCTAAATAATCAATAATAATAAAAATGGCTTTAAAAATTATTTAATAAATAAATATTTTTGAAGCAATTTTTAAAAGAATCTATATATAAATCTACATTTAAATAATTATTTTTCATTTTTATGCCGGCCTTTCTCAGATTTTGTTCATTGCCGTTGACGAAAAACAATAAAACAAATTGTGGTGACTTGAAGCTCGTTAAGCAAAAATAAGGACAAAATACTTGTGGTCAAGAGTTTTAACGCAAAAAATCAAATAATAAAAAAAAAAACGAAGTAAAATTCTGCGGTTTAAACGATTATTTTTCAGAATGAATTAAGTCGTAGTAATAATAATATTATTTTTAATATACTTAAATTAAATAAGATTAAATCTATTAATTTGATACGTTTTTCTTTCTTCCTCTTAATAATACAGGTAAAAAAATTTTTTTTTGCTTTCATTTCTTTTTTCTACTGGTTTTATTTCGCAAGCTGAGCACAAAATTAGTAATAATAAAATAAAACAGAAAATGAAACGATTTAAAATAGAAGAATAAAAAAAGAAATAATCATAAAACGAACAAGTAAAGGGTGGTACATAAACATCCATGAACAGTAATGTTTTGCTCTTATGATTATGTTCTAGGGAAAACTGATGAATTGTTTCTTTTCTATATTAAAAATTGGAAAAATAAAATAAATAAATAGTATAAAGTTCTACAATTTTATTTTATCTTCATTACATGATTTTTATAGCTTTGATTTTTCCTACTATTTTACCTGTCTGTTATATACTTTAATTGACTTCACCTTACTTAAGTAATAATAATAATGATAATAAAATTGGATGTGGGTGTGTTCGTGACCTTTCTATTTTCCAAACAATATCCTTCATCTTTTCATGTTTCTTTTTCGCTTTATTTTTAAACTTTAGCTAAATTGAAAATTTATTATAATGAGTGATTTTTATTATAATAATTTTTATGACAATGAGTCTGTTTAGTAGAAAATTATGTACAAATCATTGAACAGAGAGAAATAAATTTAAATAACAAAATTTTTGTGGTTTTCTTAAATAATTAAAGGATTATTTAAAGGATTAAATAACTGTAGTCGCACTTTATGCCATGGATTATCATTTTAGAATTTAACATTTTGTTTAACAGCCAAATAAAAAGACTTTAATTGAAATTTGGTAAAGAAATACTCATATATACGTATTTATAAAAATTAGTAAGGAGAATGAAAAGAAAAACAAATGTTATTTGCTAGCAAAAAAAAAGGTTGAATTTATTTATTCATGCATTTTATTTTATTTTTTAAGATCAAATGACAACTTGTACTTAAGCAAAAGATGACGGTCAAAACCTATAAACTATGTGATGAATTTTGGATAAGTTTTTAATATTGCAATGCAAGAGATCTCGTTTCTGGAAATAAAACAAAAAAAAAATAAATAAATAAAATAAATAAAAAACTTTTGTTCTTAAGAAAATGAAAATGAATATAGTTCGTCGAATGTTGTAATAATGTTAAGTGTGGGTGTTCGTGGCAAGGTGGTTTTGATGGGATTTTATGATAAAAAATATCGTAAACTAGCTTTAATTGAGCAATAAAAACCCGATTTGAAAAAAAAATATAAAATATTAACAGATATAACGATATTTTTCTTTCATTCTGGTTTTTCTATCTGAAGAATTAAATTTTTCGTATAGTAGAAACAATGAGCGAATGAAACGAAACGAAGTAGAAAATAAACTCAACACCACTATAACACAACGGCATAAAACTGTTATGTTTATTTATTTACAATAGAATCGTTACTTAAAAAAATAAATACAATATTATTGGAATGAGAGACTGGAATAGCGTAACAACCTGAAAACAAACATATGACACTCCCCGTGGGAATCGATAATGTTTTAAGGATTTATCTTTACTTTATGAGTTTTTGTATCTTATTTTCTTCGCTTTTTTATTCTTACATTCTAATGTATTTATTTTTTATTTTTATCTATTTAGAGGTTATTTTTTATTAACATAAATTTTATTAAAATAAATAATAAATTCGTTTAATTAATTGGAAAAATGATTTTAAAAAAACGTATATTTTAATTAATTACTTTTGAATATTATTTATAATGATTTTATTTTTCTACACTTTTTTAAAAGCCATAATTAAATTTAGAAAATAAATGAAATTGTATAAAAATAACAAAAATTATTTAAGGCTTTTTTTTGGTAAATTCTTTATTTCTTAATAAATTTTTACACGATGTACACACTTGTTAAGAAAAAAGTTTTCAAATTTGTTTGATAATTCTAAAAATTTAATAGACAATTTATATTTTATTATAAGATTAAATATTCAGTTATTATTTCCAAAATTTAGAGAATTTAATAGCTTTAATAAAATTAAATTTATATTAAGCATGAGATACGAACGGTTAGGCAGGTAGGTATATTGTGCAGCTTTTTGTATAATATTTAGAGTTATAATCAATTATAAATTGATCAATGTAATTTTTAAATCGTACACACAGGGCAATAGTTCAGTTAAAACAGCAGTTACCTTCAAACAGCAATTATTTGTTATTTAAAAGACTTTGAAATATGAAATGTCACATACGAATCACGTCAAAGCACTATCTTTAAGATAGTTCCAAAGAAGCTACTAAATATATTTGGTTTTCTACATATGAATTAGTTTAGAGTGAGAATTGGTAATTAAACATAAGTAAACAACCTATATTTCTTATAATACTAGCTTGCAGAATAATAGAAAATGTATAGTTCATTATAATCCAAGATAGATAGGCGTGTCTAGTGATCTTAATCCAAATATCGAATAATTTTACATTGTATAAAAAATTTATTTATTAGAAAGGAATTTACTTAGAGAGACCGATATTTTAAGTATTTTCCATGAACAATAAGATATATACAATAGGTAAAAAATTTGAATAACATAATAATCATAATTTGGAAAATGTGTTGTTTACAGGTTTACAGGCAAAAACTTTATATTCACTATACTACATATATTTAAAATATTAAAACAATGCATGCAGTTTTATTAACTATAGAAATTTTGTACAATAAAATCATAAATAGAATTATATTTTGCATGCAGTTGGAAATATCTCTAAGCAATAAAACTCTGTGATTATGCATGTCAGTTGTTAAAACATTTTTTAACAGTCGATTATAATTTTTTATATGATCTTGTTGATTATTTTATTTTGCATAATCATAATCAATATAAAATTTGAAGATAATTTACTAATTTGTATTATATATTAAATTTTTTGTTTAAATCAATAATTACTTTAAAATAAAAATTGAGTAAAGGAATAAACTTATTGAAAATTTTAACAAAACAATAATATCCATGATGGGAAATAATCAAGTAAATAAAAAATAAAATTAATCTTTATTATTCAAAAATTACATCACATTATGTTAAAAATAATAAAATATATAAACATAATACAATGTTATATTTAAATATATATATATATACCATTTTACACTTGTCGTTCATTTAGTATTAATTTTCTTAAAGACGATTGAACGAGCACCAATTTACAAACAGCCCAAAGTGTTCTTATCGATTTAATAGTCATTCATTTAGCTTGATTTCCACTTTGACTATTTTCATATCTACTTAAGACGATCGTTTATGTTTTGCACACGATTTGCTTTTGTATAATGTTGTGAAAAATAAATATCTATACAAAATGGAAAAAAAAACCATCACTTAACGCCTGCCCATTATTTAAAGACTTTTCAGTCGTTTTTATTTTATTTCTCTTTTTATACTATTTTGAAACATGAAAAGGAAGCACTTGAGCCAATTTTTACATTGTCAAAACTACATGCTGTCAAATTTATATCATTTTTATTTATATCAATCGTTAAAGACAAGATGTTTTTTGGTCGAAAGCATGTAATTGCGTTGCTATTAGGTGAATGGAAAAATAGCAAAAAATAAATGTAAATACAACAAAGTATGATTTGATTTAACTTTATTTCCTTTTCGTTTGCTATCAAAAGGCAAAGCCAAAAGCAAAAAACAAAAGCTAACTGCTTTAACCATCTATCTCTTGTGTACTTGAATTTTATGTTAATAAATAAAATGTGAGAAAAAAGTGGTAATAAAATATAAAATACAACAACATGGAATAATAATAATAAATAAACATTCGCGTTGTTGATGGCTCAAAAGCGAAAGTAAAAGAAAACAAAAATAAAAACAAATAACTAATAATAATAAATAAAGCAAAAATAAAAAAATAAATTTGTAGAAAAGACACGGATATAAGAATAAATACAGAATGAAGTATGAGAGTAAAAATTTTATGGATATGTAACAAAACGACATATCAAGAACAGACAACAAGGACTGCGACTTGTTTTATATTTATATAAAAGAGAAAAATAAAAGTTTTAATAAAAGTACACAATTGGGATTTACATTATGCTTAGTGATATGAGATTGGGTTCGGGTGTTTGGTTTGCAGTAAAAAAAAAATTGGTTTTTATTTTTCTTCTTCTTATAACAAGTTAAAAATCAAAGAAAAACAAAAAAATGTAACATAACGAGTCTATGTGTATGATATACGGAAATTGAACATAAATATTTAGTCATGGCAATGAAAGTTAAACAAAATAATAATAATAATAAGCTATATGATATAAAATGAAAATAAGAAGTCAAACGAGAAATAAAATACATAATCGACTTCAGATGAAAGTGAAATCATTAGTTAAATGTTGTTTAATATTTTTGCAATTGTTTTGCATTTGTCATCAATAAAATAAACATTATTTCCTTCTTGTTTTATTCAATTTAAAAGCATTTAAATTGTATTTGGATGTTTTATTGGCAGGGACATCGAAATTATTGAATGACATGCAAAATTTAGAAAAGGGGCATCACATACTGATTTTATATTACATTATTTAAATTTGCATAGTTTTTTTATTTGCGATTTTAGCGTAATACAGTTAAAATGTAACAATTTTATTTTATAGATAAAGTTAAGTAAAGAAAAGTTTAAATTTCTTTAATTTTATAAAATAAATTTATTTCATTTATCAAAACCTTTAATGGCAAACGGAATAAAATTTTCAAATGATGACTATTTTAATTAATTATCTCTTTTATAGATTCAGATATTTTTTGTTCTTAAAATCATTCCATTTGCATTTACAATATTTTTCCATTTTGGAAGTTCCAAAGTTTAAAAGTTTTGTTATTTTTCAAAGCAGCGTATTTGTTTTGGTGTACTATTCTCTGGTTCTTTTAATTTTGTTTGTCCACTTCCTCGAAAAAGGCTTATAACTTAATATTTTTATAAATATTTCTTTTTTGTGCTTTACTGTATAAGGAGTTATTGGACTTTATCACCTTGACTACTCATTACCAAAATAAGTTGTCTACTTCTATTGAATTACTTTATTTGATTTAATAAATTCTTTATACAATTTTTGTGTTTTTTTTTTAGCGAAATTATTTTATTGAAATGTCTTTCAAAGGAAATATTAGTATGTTACCAATTGCTGATTCGTTTATATATATTTATTATGATGTGAAAACATAATTTTATTTGGTGACAAATAATAAAGTTTATTGTAGTCCATTAAAACATACAAATATTATTTATTTACTTTTCTCTAGAATTTTAAACTGGCTTGAAGTGATTTTTTTCATTTTATTCTCCTCCACTAATTATATCATTTTTTTTTTTGTTTCCTCGTAAATATTATTATTTGATGTAATTTAAATATAAAAATGAAAAATTAAAGATGGAGTAACATTATCTTTATATTTTTTCTTTAAAAGAAAAATAAATTACCTTGCTTTATTTAAAAAATATGTAATAAAATATAAGTTACTTGTTGCGTGATGTATGATGTAATTTGCTATTTGACATACTTTTTGCATCACTTTACTGCTTAACTTTCATTCTTCACTCTTTTGCTGTATTCTTTTTATTTGATTATTTTAGATACTTTTTAAGTATAAAGTTTCATACAAAGAACACAAATAAAAAATTATATTCTTTTATGCCTTAGTTTTATAAATTTTCTTTACGTGGTTTTAGATTTGTGCTTTTTAAAGCTCTCTGATATTAGTGTATTTAAAATAAAAGGCATAATGTGCAGTTACATAGAGGTAAATAAAGCTTTTATCTTAAGTTAACAAAAGCAAAAAAAATATGTACCGCGAAATTCAATTTTGTTAAAGTGAATTTTGAATAAACATATTTGTTTGTTTGGCTTTGCTCATCGCCTTTATAATAATTTTATTTTTAGCCTTAAGTCTTTTATATTAAGCATAATTTATGAAAATTATATATATCTACTGTTCTGTGTAAGAATTTTAATTCTAATTTTCCTAATTGCTTCTCGGTATTTATCTTTAAGGTATTATTTCGCTTTTAATACTGCCTCGCAAAGAACAAAAAATAGCGTACGAATTACCACAGGTAAAACAAAGAAAAATTTGAAAATCAAAAATCTATGAAATTAAATTTTTTTATTATTTTAACAAATCCTACACACAGTTTTGAGTTTACTTTTATAATTTTTTTTTATTGAATATTTTTTTTATTATAAACAATTTAATAAATATATAAACGAAGGAATTTTTACATAAAAGAACAGAAAACATAAACATTGATAAAATATGTAATAACATAAAATATTCGGTTAAAAGTTGCATTTAAATAAAAACATAAGATAAAAGTCTTCAATGAAGTTTTTTATTATTATAAAAATAAATTGAATTATAAATAAATTCATGTGGGAAATTAAGGCTGCATAAAATATATGAAATAAAATATATTTATACAAATGAAAATAATTACATTCTGCCAAACATTATTTTAAAGAAAAAATGTATAATTTTCTTCATTGTATGTTGGTATTTATGATTAACATTAATTATAATCAGTTGTATAATACATTTATGCAAATAACTATGTGCTACTAAAGAAATTCAAAATATGCTTTTGGCATCAACAAGCATATTATTTGTTATATTTTTTTCTCTTCCTTATTTTTCTATCAAACCATAAGTAAATTAATTATTTTTTTATTTATATTATAGTATATTTTTCTATTCTTTCATTTAATAATTTAATACACAAACAGTAATAAACCGAAAATAAAAAAAAATTAAAAAACAAAGAAAAGAAACTAAAAAATGCAGGGCAGAGAAATTGTTTTCAACATTTTAATTAAAATTTTAATAATAAAATAGAAAAAAAAAATAAATAAATGGAAATGTCATCGCATTATGAATAAATAATATTTAAATGCTTTAAGAGATATAAATCAAAAAATTAAATACATTTCACCTTTTGTGTCTTCTAAGTCATATTTAAACAATTTGACCTACTTACACTTAAATACTCTTTTGTCCTTATTATTAACATTCAAAATTATTCATTTCAACACACAAATTTAAATTACTGAGTAGCTTTTGAAATTTTATTATATAATTAAAAATTAAATAACGCAAAGCTCGGAAATAATATTAATAACAATAAAAAAGTCAACGATAATAATTTATAAGATCAAAGACGCATCATTTAACATTAATCTAATTTAAATAATATTAAATTTTGTATACATTTTGAACAAATCATTTTATATCCACCTGTACATAAATAACTATTAGATAATAAATCAATATAACTTTATTTTAGTTTTATAAAGTTTCCAATTCCATTTTATCGTAGAACAATTTGTATAGAAATGCACTAAAGTTTCAATAAAACATTATTCTTATTATTTTTTTTAAACGCTTTACATTATTTCTCTAATAATATTATTATTTTCTTTTTGTTCACATCAGCAGTTGTCAGTTTTATCCCGCACATATTTATTATACAAGATATGATATCCGGTATTATTTATCACAATAATTTTAAAAATGTTGCTTTTATATTCCAAAGAAGATTTTACCTTCCCGAATAATTTAATTTTATTATCAAAATTATTTTGTTTCTGCGAACACAGCGATATCCACGCAGAAGTTTTTTTTCGGGGATTTTAAATTTTGTTCAAACAAATTTGTCAAAAATGTTTATTCTCTAAAATATTGAACTTATCAAAAAAAAAAAAACTTTATTTAGTGAATAAACTATGTTGTGTTTATTTATTTACAAAAAACAATAATAATGGTATCAAATGGTTTGTTTCTATAACTTATCTTTCGTTTTTATATCTATACCTTAAAAATAAAAAGCAAGAATTAAAGATTTAAATATTTATAGAACTACAAAAAATAAATCCAAGGATTTAATTCTTATTAAAAATATAAACCGTTAGAGTTACAAAGTTTAATAATTTACAAAAAAAGCTTTAAATCGTCATTTAAAAAATAATCTCACCACTAGTATACAGCCAAAAAAAATATAACAAGAGGTATTATCCACACAATTACAATTATTTTCGTATTTTATATTTTTGGGGCTTTACAAATTCTTGTGGCTATATTTTAATATTATATGTATTTTATCGAATAACTAATACTTTGACATCTTACTCATCGTGTGGACGTGACGACAGAAAGGTCAAACAATAGAAGCAAAGTTTAAACAAGGGTGAAATAAAGCTTAAATTCCATAGAAAGTTTTCCACAAATTTTTTTTTGTATTTATTTATGAAATCATTTTAATGTTGACTGATTTCAAAAACAATAATAATAATACCAATCAATTAAATTTTTGCTTTGTAATGATTTTAAAGTATGAAATTTTAAATTGCATGCAACAAATGTTATTTCGCAACAATATGTGCGATTTCTTACTACAATAAAATCTAAAACAAATTAATTTTATACGGGTACATATCGAGTAAAGAATGCCTGCGATATTCTTTAATTTTCGGAATTAATTTCTAAGCAATAACATACACTTTGGTCTCCTTTTATCTGGTAGTTTCGTTTCTCAGAAAACTATTTTACATTAATAAATTAGAAATATTTATCTAAATTATCTAAAACAACATAAATCACTAGTTGAAAAGTAAACAAATTATTATACACAGAATAACACAATATAAAGTAAATGTTGATTTAAGTAAATATTATGCGAAATAGTTATGAAATCGATAAAAATATTCAATATTTTCGTTAAGTCAAGTTTCTAATTGCTACCTGATATTATTTGATACCATTTATAATCTGGTCATGGAATCATGATTTTTCTAGTATTGTATGATATAATTATTTCCAACGATCAGCAAACATACTTTTTATTAGTATTGAATAATTACTTTTAACAAAATCTAATTTTAAACGACAATCGTATTGGCTATATTATTACTATTCTTTTTATTTATATTAAATGTATTTAAGTAAGAAATTTTCTTAAAAATCTTAAATTTAATCAACATTTGTTGTAGCGGACGCCGTAATATTAATGTTGGAGTGTAGCTAAAGCAAAACAATATTAAAAGACAGTTTATCCTAATCCGTGAATAAAATTGCAAATATCCACATAAGAAGTCATAGAATAAACGGATACATTAAACAAAATATAAAAGTCAGCGTACATCAAATAAATCCGTAAATTTGCTTGAAATATTGAGAATAGCATTAAAAATCGCATAAAATGATACACCACTGTTTAAGTATAAATACATATATATCGAAATGCATTAACGTTTCTACAGTATTTGTGTTTTTATTTGAAAGACAGTATGGAAAAAATCATTTAGTAAATAAAAAAAGAATATTGCAATAACTAAAAATACGTTTAGCTGCGCAAGGGAAATTTAAATAATAAAATTGCTTTGCTCTATATGCTTTTTATCTTTGAATAAAATCTAAACTGCAGAGTGATTTCTTTTACATTTAATCATATAAATAATAAATCAATAGAATATAAGTTGAAAAAAATTAAAAGTTATTTTATTTAATGTCAATTTGTCCTTTAGGACTTCAGAAACATGTGTCTTGGAAATTAATAATAAAAACGTTTAAAGGAAAATTATAATCAAGATAATGTTTAAATCTTCAGCTTCTGATATTTTTTAAACAATTTTTTATTTATTAATTAAATAAACATGAATTATTTTCATTTCATTGTGTAATTATATTTTTTTATTTTCTTACGAATCAACATAATTTGTGTATATTCTAATTATTTTCTTATAAATAATTCCAGTTATTAATTATCATAAATTAGAATTAAATAAAAAATTTTTGATATAAATTTTATTAATTATTGTTCCAAATTGTATAAATTTTAAGCATTCATTTCTCTAATATGAAAATAAATTAAAAGATAAAACATAAAATATTTGTTCAATAGAATTTAAATTGTTAATGATTTTCTTAGAATGAATTAATTGACCATTTATTGAAGAAAATTAATTCAATTAAACATCGACAAAGCAAACATTTTTTAACAATAATTGAGTTTTTATTTTTCATTTCTTAACTTTTAAATGAATAAATGTTGTTTCCACCACATCAGTAAATACTGTTTTATTAATTCGATTAATCATTTTAAACTTTCATTCAATTTCATTTCTTTGTAAATTGCATTTTTCCATTTAATTATACGTTTGATAATAATGGTGAAACAAATTTTTAATTAAAAACAAATAATGTATTTAGTAAGTAGCAGCGAAAAGTTTGTTGATTGGGGATTATTAAAAAAATAAGGGTGAATAGAAGAATATTAAATAAATATAAATATCATCATTATTATTAATATTATCTTATTTATTGGTAGAATTTGCTAATATTTATTTTATTCGTTGTTTATCGTAATCTGTTGACGGAAAAATCTACAAATTTGCTTCTATTTTTTATTTTTTTTTTGTGTTTTATTTTATTTTTATTTGATTTATATAGATTTTAGCCTGGAAACAGATTTGTTTCTTCTTTTTTTCTCTATTAAATAAAAATTTCATGCTGTTTCTAAGCAGCAAGTGTATCAAGTAAAGAAAATAAAGTAAGTTAATATCCCCTGTGGTTAAGCGTAAAAAGCTTCGTTTCATCGAAACATTGTAGAGAAAGCAACAACGATAATACAAAAAAAAAAAGAAAAAATAGAAATAGAAAGAAGAAAAATAAATAAGGAATACCGACAAAATGTACAGATTTTTTTATATATTTTTATATATATTTTTTTATTCATTTTCTATTCCTCATTAAATAGACAATTCACATTGTATAAAAACGCGAACACACCAAATACAAATATGACTCGACTTTCTATTATACAAAATTTATTTTTCATTTTATAAATGTACATATATATAAATGTATATAAAAAGTAGCAAAATCGAATTAGGGAATTGTTTCAAGCTGAAAATACAAAAGTTGTGGGTTGTGGAAATAATAAAAAAAGTTTCGTTTCTTATTTATTTTTTTTCTTTTAATAAATATTCAATTTTTTCTCTTTTTTGTATCTTTTTAACTTTTTATTTTTATTTTCTTGTATCTCCTATTTCATTCAAAGCATCTACAAAATAAAATATAAATACAAAAAATAAGTAAAACTTCAAACCCTTGATAGTTACAATGTAGTAATCCTATTATATTCTCCCCTAGCGTGACATCCCTGGGTATCACTTTCTCGCTTGTCATTTATGATAGCAGCTACCAAATACTAACCACTCTTTCCAAGAACCTTTTAAGCATATATTTCTATATCTCAGTCTATATTCTTAAGTCCATAAAATAATTTCTATTTAAGTTTTTTGTTCTTAAACATTTTTATTTCTATATATTATGCCAAACTACTTCGTTGTTCTTAACTAGTTATTCCATCAATTTATTCGGCCAAATGGTTTTTATGAATTTGACCATCATCATTCTTGTTTTAATGTCGCCGAATAGTGTACAATTGATGAAGTTTAAGTAAATCCCCACCCATCATAACGACTTTAATAGGAGAGCAAAAATTGATAATAAAATGGAATTACTTAGCAGATAATAGGGCCACAGTTAAGTAATTTTTTCTTTATCGTTTTTTTTTTCTCTCATTTTGCATTTCGTTTCTATATTTGTTTTATTATTTCATTTTAATTATAAAGAAGCAAAAACATCGAATTATGTAACAAATTAAATTAAACATTTTAATTGCATTAATTGCGTAACTTGTTGACAAAAAATAAGCAAAAAAATGTTTTTGCTACATTAAGCATAACAAAAAAAAAAAAGGACAAACGATTTATTCCCATTTAAAGCCAATTTCTAACGATAAAAGAAAAGTAAAAGTAAAAAAGACAAATAATTTCCGGATTCGTCAAAAATAAAAAGCAAATATAAAATTAAAATTAAAAAATTGTTTTATATCAAACTCATATTTATATGACATTAAATTTTATATTGTGTGACCTTTTCGTTATTTGCTGAATGTCAAATATCATCTTTGCTTCTCTTCAAAATATAAATTAGTTTTTATTTACATTTTTATTTGTTTATATTTATTATGCAATATTTAAATCATGTCGCTTCTGTAACGCTACACATTCATCAACACATTTTTTTATTAAATAAATTACCAAAATTAGTAAAATCTTTCATCTTTCAGTCTCATTTACAAATAAAAGAAAGAAGAAAATAATAACACTTGTTTTGTCATTATTCATATTTTATTTAATATAATTTACAAATGTTTCTAACACAAAATACAATAAACATAAAAACAAGAAGAAAAATTACTGTTTATTTAACAGTAAAAGGATGAAACAAGGTAAATTACTTTGTTTTATTGTTAAATACAGAAATAATATGTCAACAAGAACAGCAAAACACAATGTTTTATCAATTTTTATTTTTTTACATTATATTATGCTGCTTGTTTTATATATTATATTTCTATAATAAATTTTTTATTAAATCATAAACTTTTGTTCTTGGTATTAAAAACTGATTAAAACAAAGAAAGAGATTCACAAAAAAATACCGGAATTTATATTTTTCTTCTTCTGGTTGCTTTGTTTTTTTTTCTCATTTAATGTTAAATATAAAGTATCTAATATGATGTTGTTAATTATTGTCATACATTATTATAGCACGTAATAAGCCAGTTTGTTATATTATACTAAAAATATACATTTAATTATAAAAAAAAGGAAAATTGTATTCACATTTGAGAATTCTATGTTATTATTTACTTTATTTCTATTTCTATATATGAATTCAAAAGTACCTGTATACTCTGCTCAAAACAAAGACATTAAGCATACATTTTCTGCAATGACATCAAAATAATGACATTTTTAATAATAAAATAGAATCAAACAGAATGAGAATACAATTTCCATTATCAGAGCAGAGTTATTGTTGTTTTTTTTTTTATTTGATTTTCTTAATATAAATGTTATATTTAATTTTAATGTAAGTATTATTAAGTAGGAAGCTTATTTCCTTTGTATGCCATTATCATTCTTAATGTTACGTTTTCTTTTTTATAACCTTAAATTGGCATGCTTAAGATTTACGACCTTTAGTGAACCTTTTGAACAATTGTTTCTAGCTTTTGATAAGTAATAATAAAATGTTAAATATTTAAATACTGCAAAAAATGTTATACTACTTCCCTAAAAAACCGTAGTGTTTGTATGTTTCTGCTGAGAGTTTTTAAAACCAACCCTTACAAAAACCGAAGTTGTATTTAAAAAATAATATGTATTTAAATTATTAAAATGTCATACACATTGTATGTAGACAATCAAACTATATGGAAAACTAAATGGAAAAACATGTAAAATCAGCAATGATGAGTTTAAAAAATAATCTTTCCAATCATTTTTTTTTTAGATTAAAATTTCCAATTTTTAGTTTCTATTTTTTGCTTAAAGCAGACAATAATTGGACAATTATTAAAACCGAAAATTATTAATCACGAAAATCTAAAGTATATTTTATTAAATCAACATCCTTATTTGTTTTCTTGTATGGTTTGAAATCGATAAAAAAGTAACTTAGGTTTCTATTCTGCAGACCACATATCGCGTTTTCTTTACTCTTTATTTTCTTAATTTATTTATTTTTTAGATGCTAGATTTTGTTAATTTATTTTATTTCACAGAAGATTAATTTCTGTTTGCAGTTACTAGATTGTTATCGAGTTACAAATTACAACCATTATCTTACAAAATTAAACAATCGCGTGATTAGATTATCGACATTTTTGATTCCCTATATATTGGAGATAAGTACTTTAATCACCTTGGCTACCGAGACCACATCATCGGCATAATAGCCTTATTTATTGTAATAACTTAATAAATACAATTGTAAAAACAAGATCATATCTTAAGTATTTTTTCTTTTATATTTAAGTTCTTATTGTATTCAAGTGTCTAGACTGTAGACAGTTAAAAAAGTATTTTTTGTCTAGAAAATTAAACATGCGTAAATAAAATTAAATTAATTGAAAGAAAAAATTACAAACTGCGAAACATTAATATTTTTTCTTGTCTCAATTTGTCTAGTGATAATATTTACCAATTCATTAAAATTAAATGTTTATTAAAGCATACCTAAAAACCCATCGAATTGAATGACTACATTATTCACAATATGATCGTACGCCAAAACGAAAACACAAATTTTTTTTTGATAATATCATATATTTGGAAAATGATCATAGTAATGATACTGTTGGGGTTTTCAATGATATTTCAATAAATTTCAATAGTATTTATGAAACAGCTTAGAGAATAAATCTATTTGAAGTGCCTCTGTGTACTTTCCATTTATTGAAAGAAATAATTTACAAGTACTTTTTTATACCAAACTTCTAACAAAATAATTTTTTTTAGACAACTTTCAAACCCGTTTGTTTATTTTTAATGTACTTCTGGTTGTTGTTTTTTACTGTTCATACAAATTACAATTATTTTTTTTTAACTTTTGTTTATCTTATTTTTATTTTTCAGAACTGAAAACTTGATAAAAAACCATTACTTCTTACTTCTTCTCCAAAATTACATATATATTTATACACAAAGTTAATGGTATTATAATTTGTTTTCTTATTAAAAAAAATTAACGTTGAAGAATATAAAAATTCATGTTAGAAAATTGTTTACACAAATAATAAACATTTGTAGTGCCAGGAAAAAAAATATGCTGGAAAAACCATAACCGATTATAATTATCTTTACAAATGAGGTTAATGGCTTTAAAGTATTTATTAAAGTTTTTTTTCTATAATATGCTTTCTCTTGAAGTATAACTGCAGACTTTTATTTACGAAAAAAAAAAAAAAAATCAATATTACTATTCCCAGAATTTTATTTAGTTAATAATTTTCATATTAACCTTTTACTTGTACATTATGGAAAATCAATAAATCACTGTTTATTAAAAATAAAAATCCTTTTGACTTTCAATGCATTTTATATAATACTTCTTGTTGTTAATAAACTATAATAGTAAACCAACCATTTATAATTAAAAGCGATTTTATAAATGTAATTATGTTTTAAAGGAAAATTTTACTGATAACGGCTGTCACAAACATAGAAAAAATCTCTAACTGAGAAACGATACAAATATTAAAAATCATACTACAAAGAATATAAAAAAATTCACAATATTATGTATACGTTTGGGTCGCACAGTCATTAGAATTTACATTTAAACAAAAAAATAATAATAATAATGCAATAAAATAAGAAAAAAAGGAAATGTACAACCGAAATCTCGCACATCATATATATTTTATCATATTTTAAACATTTAAAAAATTTTCAATGTTTCTTTCTGTTATTCTAAAATTCGTGTTCAGTGAAAAACGTGAAAAATTTCAATGAATATTCATATTACAGTTGGTATGAAACCTAAGAAACGTGAAAAAATATAAGTAAAACTTGAAACAATTTAGCATAATTCCCTCAAGCTGTTACAATTTAATTTTGTTAATAAAAGAAAATAAAAAGAAAAAAAATTATAAATAGATTTTTATATATGTATGTATTTATTTTTTTTTTTGAATTTCATTATGTTTCGAAATTGAAAAAAGTTTTTTCTTTCTCACTTTATATTTTCTGTTTTTCTTTGGTTCTTTATTTTAATTTGATTTAAATTAATTTACTTCTTTTTCCCGCATTCGGTATTGATAGGATAAAAACAATTTATTATGATATACTTATATTAATTAAAATATAAATAATTAATTTAATTGGAGAAGAAACACTTTTTTGTATATCTTAGAGGAAGTTCTTATACATACTCTGCTTATTAAATTTAATAATAATAATTAAAAATTATTTTTTGAGGTGATAAGAGAAAAAAAAAAGGAAAAATAAATATAACAGAACTAATTTTTATTACACTTAATTCAAGTAGAAATAACCGATAAGTTTTCTATTTGTGAATAACTGAATACGAAGTTAATTCTATAACTATAATTAATTTTGAATTAATTAAATAATTTAATTCTATAAAAAATATTTTTTAACATTTTATTTATAAAAAAAAAAAAAATATTCCTAATTTTTCAGAACTTCAGCCTTATATTTGATTCATATAGATAATTTTTTTTTTTTTAATAGAACTGTACGCACTGAGATATATTAGATTTCCTCAGAAGACTATTAAAATTTAAAATTTTTAATTATAAATATTTCTTACATGCATTAAAATGCATTATTTTCTATTATATCATTCAATAATTGCTACATAATACATAATTTCCAAAGTGCAACATAGTTTTGACAAATTCAACGCTCTAAATTAGTTGCATCATGTATACATAAATTTTATGAAAACATTGCATAAATTATACATTATTGCAATAAAACGTACAACTAATGTAACTTCGTCCACATTGGTGCTAGTGTAAATTGGTTTATTATTTAAAAATAATTAAATTATGTACAATGATAATTGATTGTTAATTTGAAATTATAGAATAATTAATTATGATAATCGGTGATATTATCCTAACAAAAATTATAATCTAGATGCAAGATTTTATTTACAATATAATATTGCCAAACAAGTTAGAAATTCTAATAAAAAAATGTAGATAGATTTGTGCTAAAATTTACTTTTATAAATGGTAATCAAAATAAAAAAAATAAAAAACAAATTTTATAAAATTGTCTTCTTGAATGTTGGATTGGCACGCAAAAGTGTACATGCTTCAAGTGGATGAGGTTAAGAATGTGTTATTTCGAGTGTCATTTCTTTGAATTATATACGAAGAAGTTTTATTCTATTCTTTTTCCTTTTCAAGTATACAATAGCTTAATATTATATGTTACAATAAAGACTACCTTAATAGAGTTTGTATAAAATAAGTTGAAAAGGATTGTACATTTCAAGTGTTCACTATACAAAACAATTGTATTTCGTTTAAGTATATCTAGATATACAATGTATACATAGTATGTTGCAATATCATAGTTGAAGCGTCAAGACAATACTTCAAATGATGTCCATGTAGGACTATTTAAATACACAAGATAGAAGACTGATGATTTCTTGTATATCATCACTCTCACTCTCTATAATAACACTTTAAACATATTTTTACTTTAATTACATTTTACACACTTTTTATACAAAAAATGGTTTATATATACATAAATCGTTAATACATTCTTTCAGAATTTAAATATTATTATAATTCTGATTAATTATACTCTTTGTATAGCTCTCCTTAAAACCTATCAAATGTCTTTTTTACTGCGAAAATAATTATTTATTTAGAATTCATAATATAATAAAGTAAAAAAAAGGCAAACAATAAATTTCTGTAATTAACAAGTGGAGGCGCCTGGTAGAATTTGGATTTTTTTGTTACCCATAGAAGGGCTATGAACCATTGTATTGGTCTATAAGTAAGATCATCTTAAATATATAATATAATATAAAATGAAGTTCTACATTCAATAAGGATACAATTGTAGGAAATATTGACATTTGCTTCACATTTCATGAATAACATTGATTTTACAAGACTCTCGATGTTACTTTAAAAAAAATTTAAAACAGACCAACTTTTATGGTATTATAATATTATATATTTTATAATGAGACATGTTTATGACATTTTATAAAGTGCAGATAAAAAGGAATGATTTCGTCATAAAGTAAACAAAAGAAAGAAAAAAATCAAGGAGAATTAATCACTTACTAAGTATCATATTTATGCATCTACATTAAATTACTTTTTTTAATAACTTTTTTAAAAAATTATAATAATTATATATAACATCTTAATATTTTAAATATTTACTATCCAGTATAATATTATCAATAAAATATGCGTTATTTACTCGAATAAAAGGATGCATTTTATTATAAAATTAAATTATATATTAATTAATTAACAATAAAAATATATGTTAAACATTTAATTAAATTTGGTAATATAAATAATTACGTATAATTTAAATAAACAAAAATAAAAAACTTTGCTTTCCAATAAATATTTATTGTATTGTATAAATTAAAGTTTAAACAAAATTGGTGAAATTAAAATACTATAACAATATTTAAATAATTTAATAGACTATTTTCAGCATAGCTGGATTTTGTTTTGTTGTTTTCCACTAATTTGTTTACAACAGTGCACAAATTCACCTGATAACATTTAATTTTTTACTTTTTTATTGTGATAAAGTTTTTTACATTTAAATATTATGCACATTTTTGTCTTTAAAATTTTAATTAAATTGTGAAAAAATTTAAATGAACTTTATCATAAATTAATTTAAATAAAAATAAAACAAAATACACAAAAAGCGCAATTTATAAAACATATATATTAATAAATTCGCTTCGCATACGATTAACTATATATTTTCGAATTGCTATTATAAAAGATAATCAATTATGTATTTAAATATTAAAAAATAATGAAATCTAATTAATTAAAATTTAAATAAAGTTTTATTGAAAAATTCAAAAGCATAAAATTAATAAAATTATTTGATAGAAGCCAAAAGAAAATATGTTCGCAAAAATTACACAATGTACTAATTGAATTTTATATTAGTTTATATATAAAAAAATAATATATATTTAAATTAAAATTTTGCAAAATGAACTTTTTATAATTAAATTAGTTGTAATATAATAAATACTGAAATTTTACTGAAAACAAGAATTATTAAACAAATTAACGCATTAAATTTTATTTTTTATTAATATTTTAAATTATTAACGTTCAATTAAATTATTTAAAATTATGTAAATAAGTTTTTTTGGTAATATAATTTAATTTAATTTAATTATTATTCTATTTTTAATAGCATTACAAAGCGTTAGAAAAACCAAAACATAAATAATAAGCAAAAACTAATGAAGCAGAAATTTAAAAAAAATAAAAATATTTTATCAGCATATTTTCTTTTTCTGAATAAATATATAAATAATGTGGTATGGTTTACCTTGAAATACTACAATGTTTATCACTTGATTAAACAAATACAAAAGAAATTGAATTTGCTTGTTACTTTGTCTCTTTTGTTATCCAATAATAAAATAACAAGACAATCGAAATTTTATTTACAACAAAGTAACTTGTTTCTATCTTAATGAAAGCTCAATGGTTTTTCATTATAAAATACTTAGAATAATGATTACTAACGACAAAATAATATTAAAAAAAAGTAATAATAATAAAGCATATGGCATTCATTATATAAGCTATTTAAACAGTTTAACGATCAAAATTAACAATGTTTATCATAATCAATTTGGTTATTCAAATTTATTTTATTCATCATAAAACAAAACAGTGTATTGTTTATGTGAAATTACAAAATGCCTTTTTTTTTGTAATAATTTTATAATAATAATAATGATAATAAAATGAATATCAATCATATTTTGATATAACGTACGATGTAGTAAACTCTATCGAAATTATTCTTTTATTGAAAATCAAAATACATAATTAAACATTGATATAAATGAAAACAAAAGATTTATAAATATATAGAGTGGAAAATAAAATTAATTAAAATCCTTTTAAAATGATAAACAATAGATTTGTTAAACAAAACTAAAATTCTAATTAATTCTAATGGACAAGTGCTTGCCCTTATTAGATATTTTAATATAATTAACAAATTATTAATTAATTTTCATATAATTTTTGTTACATAATATTTATGTTTTTCTTTAATGCTGCACTATTGTTATTACTTTTATGGATTATTTTCATTATCTGTTAATTGAACTGCAACATATGCTGTGCCCAATATACATATGATAATATTTAATTATAAAATTTCATATTAACTGAATTATTATTATTAAATTTACGTAAAATTTGTTCAATACATTTTGGTTTTTTGATTAGATTAAATTTTTGTTTACAATTCGATTGAGTATATATGCGGGGATCAATAATTATTTGTTTATTTATATTTGATGGCTTTTGTTTTATTATTTATGAGTTTACTGAATTGAAAAAAAAAGCACAGAATATTTTTACTCCTTTACCATTTCACTAAAATATTCGATAAAATATATCTAAAGTTATGCAAGCGTATAGCAACAACACACTTAATTTTCACAACAAGTTCTTTATTAGTATAATATTTATTCACTATTTATTAACAAAAATTGTATTTAAAATACAAAATAAAATGATGGAAATAAAAAATGCTTAATGAAACATAAATTAAAGATATTTTCATATATATTTTTACTTTTGTTAAGTACTCATTTCAATTTTGTCTGTCTTGCAATAGTCTTCTATTACTAAGTGTTAATTAATTTTTTTTTAATTTTTACACTTTACAATAGAGAAAAATAATAAAACAAAACATTTCTTTACAATATGTTTTATTCTAGTAATTTTTTTTCGTCTCACTCTCAAACAAATAAAGTTTTTATCAAAGTTTATTGTTCAGCATATAAATCTTTATTTAACTAAACAAAACAAGAAATAAAAAATAGCGAGCGTACTCTTTAATAGAAACTTGAATTTCTATTAAATTTAGTCAACCATTGCATTGTTTACAATAAATTTATTTCTTTTATTATTGTTTACATTGATAAAGCTTTTTGTTTTGAAGAATTATTATTATTAAATTATATGAACTAACAAATGTTTTCAAATAAAAGTTAAATTGCAGTATTATTTTGAAATAAATTGACAGATAAATGAAGATTTGTTTTTTATAACAATAAAAAGACAATCAACAAAAGATGTTTTAATAATTTGATACTTTTTGTAATGTGTTTTATTCATATAAAATAGTTTTTAACTATGCAATTACATAACAAGAGTCTTTAGTTCTTATGTTTCCAGGTTTTGTCTTTTCACTAATCAAATATATTGTGTAATTATGAAGGAAAAACCCAGCGAATAATTTTTTTTATAAAAAAAAATGAAATGCAGCAAAGTCTTAAAAGCCGATTATTTAAGCTTTATTTTAAACTAACAATATCTTTTAACATTTACATTTCAATTCAATTCACTAAATTCAAATCCATCATTTTATAAAGATCAAAATTCTCCTCGATTACAGACTATAAACAATGCATCCAAGTATCTATCGTTCATTGAACGATAAAAGCATTGCAAAACCATTATTATACAATTTTATTGTATATTTAAATTATTATTATAAAATGTAATGGCCAGAGGAATTCTTTAACAAATGCTTGTAAAACTTATTATGTTAAGTAATTCAAAATTTAAATAAAGAAAAAAAAATAATAAAAGAGAAAATATTTTGAATTAATTGTTAACCGTTTTTATGCACCTATTTAAAGAGAGAAAAAAATATTTTTAACATAAATTACTGAATAAGCTGTTTGAAGCGGTTACAATTTAATTTTCACTTTATAAAGTTTTTAAAAATAAAAGTAATTATAATAACAAACTAGAGAATTAAATAAAAAATGAAAAGAAAAGCATTGCATTTAACTATAATCAGCTTAATATATAAACTACTTTAATTATTTGCTATTTAATTATTTATTCTATAGTTCGTATTAAATAAAAGCAACATCAGTATTTTTTTCCTTATATTTTTTATAAACATAATGCCAAAGTGTTAAGTACAAAACGATTAGTTGTTTAAATTTACAGTAGAAAAAAAATTAAATAAATAATGGCAGGTACATTAGTATGTTTCTCTTGTTCATACGCTAGTTTATATTAGGTTTTACTATTTACATTTTTAATAAGAAATGAAACACATTTTATAAACATTAACAACAAGAAAATCGTAGAACAATCCCATGAGCTAGTATCATTAAATAATTTATGAGCACGCGTGCAATATAGCTTGAGCTTTATTTTTTCATTTTCATTTATTTAAACAAAAATTCATATTAACAAAGAATATGTATTATGGGTTGTTCATGATTATTAAAAAGTCTACATACATATGCATATGTAGCAGAAAGACATAAAATTGTGTTGTAAAAATGTATACACGGTAATATTTATATATCAAGATTAGAAAACAACATAGAAGAAAAGGCATAATAATAATAAGACAAGAATATTTATATACAGAAAAGTTACAGATAAATGAAAAATATATTACATTTTACAATATCTGCAAATTATAATCATTCTAAACATTAAAATTAAAAAAAAAATTGAAAACAGTTTATGGTTGGCTACATTTTTTAATCCCATTTTATAATAAAACCTAAATTGTCTTTCTTGTTAAAACCAACTATGTTTGATTAAATTGTTTAGCTAACTGACTGAGTAATTAAGGATTTCCGAGTTTATAGATATTTCCCTACAAAAAAAAAAACATAAAAAAGTAAACAAACAAAAAAATTTTAAAAATTACATATTTTTCTAGTAATTCTAATATTTGCTTTTAAACTATAACAACAACAACCAAAAAAAATAAAAAAAATAATCAATTTAACCTGTAGCCAAGAATAATAATAAAAATTCTTTAAACATTTTACTTCTTCTCTTTTTTTATTGTTATGAAATACAATCAATTTTATGTATCTTTCAAAATAAAATAAAAAAATGAATAGAAAAATCAGGTCAAAAGTTTAAAAGATATGAATAAAAAATAAAAGCATAACAAGTAAAATTACTCTGCTAAAAACAAATTTTATTTAAGAGAAAAATATTCTATTTTGAACCAATTATTTGAACATTTGCCAAGTAAGTATATTTTCCAAGTTATATATCGTTTTTTTTTTTTTTTTTTGTCAAAGCAGTTGCTATAGAAGTCTATAGAATAAAATGACTTAACTAAATACTATGTAGATAAGAATAAAGATAAAATATAGAATTTCATACGGCTATGGTTTTTTATTGTTGCTTAGTGTAAAGCTAAAAATATAAAAGCAATAAAAAAAACATGAAAAAAGATTATAAATAAATAATAACAAATTTTAATATTCAAAAAAAGAGACAAATAAATATATGTATTAATTGGCGACATTAACATTAAACCGCATAAATACATCAATCATTTCTACATAAACCACATATAATATTTCCTATAACATTATTAAGCATATGTTAATGATATTAATTTTATAATCTTGTCTTAATATTATTATTATGATTGTAAATAGTATTTTAATAATTTTTTATTTAATATTTTATATAATAAATAAATAATAAATATAATAAATAATATTATGACTTTATTATTAGATTATGCAGATGATATAATTTATTTTATTTGATTATCAATTACAATGCCAATTAAATGGTGTTCCAAGTGACAACAACAGATGTTATATTAATGTAAAATTATATATCTATTTGATTATCATTTAATATAAATACTTTTATTAGTATTATTCATAATCAAATGAAATTATTAATTTATAAATCGATTAAGACATTTATGTGAAATAATAGCGTAAATTATTTCAACACTTGTAATTATCTAGCCAAACAATCTTTCATTGCATGTCATTTACTTAAATAATACTTTTATCCATCTATCTTAATCAATTAAGATAACATGAATTTTATATTTTTTTTGATAAGAAATAAAAAAAAAGTTATTGTTATTACCTTATTACGAAGGATACAGCAATTTTATTATTAAAAACTTTTTAGTAAAATTTATTATAAAAATGAAATGTCCTTATTCAAATCAAAATCTTTTACCCTAAATTGAAATATCGGATGATATTGAATTTGTTTTTGATTAAAATAATAAAAAATAGAATGTACAATCCTTAATAAATCTAATATCCTGCCTTAAAATTAATAAGCCTTATAAAAAATCATCATGTATCGTAAAGTAAATAAGTAAATTAAATCAGCAAGAATATAACAAATAAATAAAGTGTAAATTGAATTTAGTTTTTCTTCCTATTTTTATTTCATTTTAATAATCTAAACAAAGTTATAAAATTACTATTTCGAAAGCTTAAACAGCCAAACACAATATAAATTTTACATTTTATTTCATTACACTAAAAAAAAAAACTCAACAACAAAATACGGAAAATCATTTCATTTCTGTTTGTGACATTTTTTTTTCTTTTGCATTTCACTATTCACCATAAACTAATAATAAAAAAAAATCAATTTTATTTAATCAAAATGTATAGCAATAAAAAAAATGCACTTTAATATAAATTTTGTATACAAATAATCTAAATATTAATCAAATAATTTGTTTTAACTTTATTTGTGTTTTTAATTTAGAAAGAAAAAATAATAATAAAGAAAAACAATCAAATCATTGCTGTTGATGAATTTTTGATTGCAATTGTTTGTTTTGTTTTGTTTTTATTCTTTTTTCAACCGAAAAAATCAATAATTATAAAAGGAATGAAAAAAACAATTAAATGTGAAAAGAAATAAAAATCAGTAATCTGATACTGGTTGGCACGATACTTAAAAGACACGCAAATATGCCACAAATAATTCAATTAAAATAAAGAATTAAAGAAGAAAACGATTAAGGTGGGTACATCTAGTCGAAAAAGGTTTTCTTATTTCCATTTTAAATCAAATTGATAAATATTTTTATTATGTAATTAAATTAATTGTGAAAATATCAGTTTTTCTTCCTATTTTCCGGAAAATAATTAATAAATTGTAAATTCTCATCTAAGGATATGTTTCTTTTATTAAATATTTCGTGACAACAATTTTATTTTGTCATTTTTGTAGTATTTAATTTTGATAAGAAATTGAAATTTGGCACCGCTGTGGCACCTTTAACATTTTTATTTGAACCGATAGGTAAATCGGCTTCAATTATAAAACCTTTTTCTGCCAAGCTTATGTTCTTCTATTGATTTTTTTGTTAAAATAGCTCAATTACTTATTTTTATTTTTGAATATAAGGCTAAAAGCATTAAATAATGTTAGCTACCATGTGGTTATTTAATTTTCAATTCACTCATTAGATGAAACGACTGTTAATCAAACATGTACATGTACTTAAGATACTCCGACCATTTTTAATTAGACTCTAGAGCAAAGTATAATCAAATTTATGATTAAAAATATTTGAAATTATTTAAATAAATTATAATTAAATTTATTTAAAGAACATAGTAGATGGGCGTTTGAATATAATTAAATTACGAATTATTATTATTATTAACATTAAATTATTATTATTATAATTACTATAACGAACATTTTTATTTATTTTAATTAGGTCAACAATATGGATAATATTTTTGATTATACATATTTCATTTAAGTAAATTAAATACATTTTAATTTATATTTAATTATTCTTAAGGGTGATAAATAACGACTTTAAAAAAATAAATAAACAGACAAACTTTTTTCTTTTAATAATAAGCAAAAAAAACAAATTGTTTATTCTTGGAATAACACTCGGTGCTTTATCATCGCTATGGTTATTGTTATGACAATTAATTTATTTTTGGTTTAATAAAAGACAACTTGTATTGTCCTTCTTTAATTATAATAATGTTAGGCGAAAAGTTCAAATTTGAATTGATTAACGTTAACAAAATAGAAAAATGAATGAAATAAACCCACATAGAATTAAAAAACTTGAAAAATGAATTTCTATAAAAAGCCCTTAGAAAGCTTAAACTTCAATTCTTATTTTTTTTCCATAATTGAAATAGTTTGAATGTAATTTATTCTTATCTCCTTTTATACTACTTTCTTTAATATCAACTTGGCAAATAATTCATCGTTTTGTTTATAACTTCCTTTAAATTTATTTATTATAATTTCATTTTAGTCGTGTGCTTTTGTTTACTTATTTGTATTGTTTTAATGAAACCGACAATCACTAAATTAAAAACAAAAAATAATAATAAAGTAAATAAACAAAAGCTTTATAGTTATTAGTGAATAGAGTAGCATGGGCGGTTTTTAAGTTGAAAAATTGTGCAAATAAAAAACAAAAGTTGGCTATTCTTAGCTCTGAATGTTCTTCTTTATTTTCTATATTTTTTTTTTAAATTTATTCTCATGCATGTATGTTTATTGCGTCACGCCGTCTCTTCAACACTACTATTCAACGGTTTCTATTCTTCTATTTTTGAACTTTACTTTCTTTGTTTACTTTTTCATAGACATGTTATTTTGCTCTTTTTCCATTAATTTTTCTGCTTTGTTATTTTTTGTTGTTGTTGTTGTTTATAATCATAAATGACAAAGCTCGTATAGTAATACAATAACAGTCGTCTTCCTGATTTATGTGGCGTACATAGAGCGGTTTAAAGCACAAACAAAATAAAACAGCAAAGTTAAATTTCATATATATTTATAGAAAAGAAAAATTAAAAAAAAAAACACTGTGCTGTTTAATGGAAAAAACATTTACATATTTTCTGATTTTTATTTATAATTTTCTAAATTGGTTCAAGAGTGTTTTTATTATAATTTCTATAGTTAATTTTTTGCAGTAACTACTGTTTTACAAATGTTTTTCCCTATTTATATGAAAGAAGGCAACATAATTATAATAATTGGCAGCAAAATTGCACCTTTGTTATAATAATAATTATAATTATAAATGAAAATAAATGTATTAAACAATATAATGTATTATATTCATTTAATTATTAAAATAAATTTACATTTACTTTGATATTAAATAAATTTAATTGTCGTATTTATGCTAATCACATAATCCATATTCATTAGAATTAATTTAACAAAGTTAAAATATTTCGCTAAATTCATTAAGATCATAAAATTATTTATTTAAATTATAAATTTTATTTTTCAACAATTTTCATATGTTCTTTCAGTTGCCCATGTTAATGCACTTAATATAAATTAACAGCACATTTTATTAAATTAGTTATTAAATAAAATAAAGTAATAAAAAATATAATATAATTTATTTAACATTCATAAAAAAAGTTTCTTCTTTTATAAAATAAATATTCAATCATAAATAATAATAATAAAAAAAAATACGAAAACACCTTTGCTTATAAATAAATGTGGGTTGACACTTGACAATTTTTAATTAAATAAGAATGCAAAATATATACGGTATTTGTGGTTAAAATGCCAACGGTTTCTTCAACCATATTTTATTTATTTTAATAATCCTTCATTAAAAATATTAATTGTGTCATAAAATTATTCACTTTAACTAAATAAATGAATAAAATTTATGCAAAATTAATTTATAACTAATAAAAAAAATCCGAAGTTAATGTGCGGTTTGGCGAAGCGTTAACTTTGCATCTTTAACATTCTACTAAACAATCAAATTATTATTTTTCAAGATACTTTTATTGTATGTTATTAACTAAGTAAGTCAATAAGACGCTGCTTTAGTTATTCTGAAAATTGATCCAGGCAAAATATGAAAATTATTTTCTGAAAATTTAAATATATAAATTTGTTATGAAATAATTTTATTTAAATCATCCTGTAGTTAATATAACTATAATTATCGTACAATGACGACAAATGCATTTAATTATAGAATAAATGATAATATGCTAGTAAACGACAATTCCTGTAATTATTTCATTTAAATAAATAATATGTATAAATGACATATTTAAAAGACAAGAATGAAATTTATTTATAACACATAAATGTATATAAAGTAATAAATAAAATCTCTTTGTTTTTGTGTCAAGTTAAAAAGAATCAAATAAAAATAAAATGAAACAATATTATATTTTTGTCTCTAAAATAATGAAAGAATGTTCTATTTATGTTTGATTTCCTACAATTATATAAAATTGTTATGCAATAATTATCTGTTTAACAACGTTCTTTGTAATTAGAATTTTTTCTATTTTATAATTATGCAATAAATTTCTGCTTATTATATAAAATAAAACAGAAATGTTAGTATCATGCTTAAGAAATAAAAAGCACATAAACAGTAAACACTTTTAATGATAATTATTCATTTAAAAAATATTTTTTTAAATTTATAAATAACTTAATATTATTAAATAAATCATAAACTAATTGATTTATTGTTTAGAAAAAACAAATTCAGACATTTATAAATGATTAATGATAACTATTGATGAATAACAAGAACATACAAACAATGTGTGTTTTTCACATATTTAACAAAAAAATCAAATTGAAAAACCTCACCTGTCAATTCCACTATAGTCTTATTAGTAACAACATGAATCATGAATATTTATTTTTAATTTTTTTCATGTTTTTTTTTTTTGCATTTATAATTAATTAAACACATTATCCATTTTTTATTTTAATTTAATATATATTTAAAGTTGACTGCTTAAGAAAATATTTTACTTAGAAATTATAATATCAGTAATATTGTTTATTTTAATTTAAAACAGAATTATTAATATATTAATTTCTCAGTTATCGATGTTGCATACAATGCATAAGAAAATGTTAATTAAATTTAATTAAAATAATTATTTATCGGTAATTAAGTGTTAAATTCTAGAAATTGACTAATATATTTTTAGTATTAATTTATAATAATTATTTCTAAAGAATTCCTGGCGTAACACAAAACATACTAAACTACTAAAATGCATTGTTGAAAATTAAATCGCATGTCAGTAGGACTAATTTACAGAATATTTGCATCACTTGGGGTGACAATTTTATATTAATAAATAAACAAAGATAGCAGAAAAGATGCAAAATGTCTATCAATTAACAGGAAAGTATAGTAATGTTTGTTGTGACTGTCAACAGTGCAGATAAACAATTTCTGCTAGATTAACACATTTTATAGTTAGTTATGTGTCAGAAACAATAACATTAACAGAAAAAAAAATTGTACATATAGTTTCGATAATAATTTGAAATTTTATCTACAATCAAACATTACAAAAAAAAAAAGCTTAAAGTGGACCAAAAAGAAAAGAAGAAAAGAAAATACTAAAAATTAAATGAATCATAGATGAGCTAGTTTAGTACTTTCTTTATAAAATTTGTCTACTTCTTTTTATTTTTATTTTTCTTGCGCTTTATATTGTAACAGAGTGGTTGGATTTATTTGAAGAAACACGTTCCGGTTGTGAAACACCAACTCGTAATGTAAATCGTCTATGCTTCAATTTTTACAGCTTTTACTTCATTCGATAAAGCTTTTTTCATTATTTTGTTGTTGTGTGTACAAGATAGTTTATGCTTTATGTGATGGAAGCAAGTCACGTACTGAACACGTGGGTTTTATGACAATCACCACATCAGCCATTCAGCCTATCAGGAGCTTTGCCTACATGACAAGGACAAGTTAGATTTACTTGATAGTTTTTTTTTTATTTATATATTTATTTTTCTCTTGTTATCTAACGAATAAATCCTTTTTTATTTTTTTTATAGCAAACCATACATATATGCACTGTGCTATTCGTATTGCTTTTACAATACAAAATTTGAGGATGAAAAATATTCACAAAAAATAAAAACGGAAAAGTTAAAAAACAAAAACAATTAATGAAGTTCATTCGTTATGAAAAATAAATGAAAAAACTCATTAAAAAATATGTTTTCGTGAATGCTGCTTATAAGTTTTATAAAATGGAATTACTGGTATATACAAGAAAAATTATTTAAAAAAAAAAAATTGTTAAAATATATGAAGGGCAACGCGGTTTAGCGATAAATAGGTCGTAAACTGACTCATAATAGGGTCATAAAAATGTGATTGTGTATGTTTTTTTTTCTTGTACATAACGGTTCACTGTTATTTTCCACTCCCCTGAGCATTTTCCAGCATTTATTTTTTATTTTCCTTATTCCAAAGAACATCATCTAGAAAATGAAATAGCACTCATTTGATTATATCGTCGCGTTTATACACATATTATCGAACAACTTTTTATTTTCGTATTTTTTTAATCTTGTTCGGCTATTTTCTCATAAATTTTTTAATATTTTTCGTTTATTTTGCTTTCGTTTTCCACTAAATTTTCTAATCATTTTTTTTTTGTTGCTCGATTTTCTGAAAAGAAAATATGTCGTTTTCATTTAAATATTTTAACATTGAGAAGAAAACCTTCAAATGTTATCTTTATTGAATTTTTTGCTCTTTTTTGCTGTTAGTTTAATATAATAAATTTTTATTGTAGAGGCTTTTTCATGTTAAAGCTATAAAAGATTTTATCCACTGCCATTCTTAGCGTTTCTCTTCTTTTGCTTTAAATAAGATAATATAAATATTTGTTTATATACCTTATCAAACTAATTCGTTATTCTATGATTTATTATATAGGAGCGTTTACTTAAAACACCTGTTGCGATAAAAACACAAAAATTATATATTCAGATAAACATGATATCATGATTTAAAATTATTTAATTTTAATTTTATAAAAAAAAAAAAATGGAAAATTTTTTACGCAATTATTTATTCAATCTTTTCGCTTAATTACCTCAAAAAATAATTTTTTTGTAACATTAAATAATTAGTTAACTTCTGAGTTTTCAATTTTCAAAAATAAAAGTTTAATTATAGAAAATAGAAACGCTAAATGGAATATAGTTGGTGAAATTTATATAAACAAGTCACTTCTTTTTTGTGGTTTATTAAACAAAGGAATAAATTATATCCGGACTACAACATTAAATTCAAAACCTTACTTCTTGATTATGCTAAATTTGTATAAAGCATTCATCCATTTTTCTTTTTCATGTAATGTTTTGTTTTTTATTTATCCTCACTTTAGAAATGATTTTAATTATGTTGATGATGATGTTGATTATGATGAGTCAACAACAATTATATTCACAAATGCTGTCTTTTATTATAATTTTATTTTTGGAACCAACGTCTACCAATTACGACTACTAGCACTAAATAAAACCATTTTTTATTATAAATTTTTCATCGATAAACATTTTAAAACTATGAATTTTTCATTAATTTTATTAATAAATAATTAAATTTTAATAATAATAACTATAATTAAATTTGCTTTAAAAAAACCAATAACATTATGTTATAAAATTCTGTTATTAGTTTACAATAAATTAGGTTATTGATTAAATTTACAATAGAAAAACTAATAAAACATAGATATGCAAATTTGTAACCAAAACTAAACTAACCATTAACTTGTTTTTATACTAAAATCAATAAATTTTCTCATTTTCATTAATTTTATTTTTAAATAATTTATTTATTATTAAGTAATTAATGTCTGCGCACTTGACACAATGATTACAATAATCATATTTAATTTAATGTAAATAAATTTATTATAAAAAATATTGTTATCAAACATTAAAAAAAATAAATTAAAATCTGTTTTCATTGCAAACAAAGTTGATTTCAATGATAAGCTTTATGTATATATTTTGACTTTGTGTGTTTATTTGTTTTTACTTTTTACTTTTCTGTGTGTTTAAAATATTTTTATCCACTTTCTTTTCTTTCTCATTGTATATTATGTAAGTAAACAGAGTATGAAACGTGTCAGAAATGTGTTGTCAGTTCGTTAGACATCTTATAGCACAAATACGGATACGTGATTTGCAAAACAATTGAACAATTGTGATTTCAATCTTCTTATCATACATTAAAGTGATTCTTTTTATAGAAATATATATATAAGGAATTTTTATTTGACATTGTTAACACAATTTTAAGAAAAGAAAAAATTTTTACTTGATTTGAATTACAAATGCTAATTAATCTATATGATCTTTTCTATTAAAACAATTGTTACTAAGTGAAAGCAATTCATTAAAATGATAATAATTATTATTTAAATTTTAAATTAAGCTATAAATTTGTAGGCAATTTAAATTAAGGCATAACGAATCTAAAGTTTTTCTTTTATTTTTTTATTCAGTGAGGATTTAAATTTGTAAAAAAAAACATATTTTTTTCTTTTAATAATTATAATACTATTTCATCTATTAATTAATAATGTTTTTTTTTTTAATTATATTCTAAATAATAATTTGTAAGCCTTAGTGTATTTAAATGTTTTTTTAAGAAATATAAGGATAATAATGTATTAAAATAAAGTAAGGTAATAAGTAAATAATGTACGTGATCTAATTTAAAGTGATTTATTGACTTATTTACGTCAATCTTAATATATTTATTCTTTTAAATAAATATAATGCAGCCAAAGTAAGAGTAAATTGTGTTTGTCTCGTAATGAGTAAAAAAAAAATTATATACAAAAGTTAGCAAAAGGCAATACATCTTGATTAGTAATACATTTATTTGTTATCAAAACAAATATTATATATATATATATATATATAATGAATAAATTTGATATAAATAACTTTTCTTTTTTTTTTGTATTGAAAGCATTTTGATTCTTACTTTTAATGAAATAGAAAGAAAAAATAGAAAATTAATATTATACGCTTATTCCTTTTCTATTCTTTTTCATTTTATTTTATTTTACTATTTGCCTATTTTAATATACATGTCAACTCTGTATAAATATAATATTCTATTAAAGTAGAATAGATGGATGGAATATATTCAACGGATTTATATATTATGCGCACCCAACTTAACACCATTATCATTGGAATGTCTTTTATTACATCAGTTTTATATTCTTCACACCTTTAACAATAGATTCGTTATTGGTTAAACTGGTATATTTTCAACATTCACTCAACAATCCGACTACCTGAATCCTTTATTCAATTCGATAAACTGACATATTACATAAATTCGTATTTTTTTTTTCTTGTTTTGGCTTCATTTCACTCGTTTTATTATTTCTACCATAACATTCCATTCTTTAGTTGTCGTTTTTAGCTAAAAACAAAATGAAAACAGAGAATAACAATAAAAAACCAATAAAATGATAAAGATGTTGATTTTCATTGGATGAAGATAAATGGTATTTAATCTTTACTGTAGTTTACTTCTTATTAATTAAATTTAACATAACAGAAAGATATCATTTCGTATTGCTATTTTCGAGAAGCATATATAATTTTTTTTTCAATAAATTGCTGGCATTGGTAAACTCTTATTTTATCTAAAGTGTTTTGTAATTTCTTGTTATTTACTCTAGCTATTAAATTATAATTTATATATATATTAATTTATTGAAATATGCTGAAAATGCAAAAAGTTTTAATTTCCTTAAATAATTTACACTAACAATTTTAATTCATAAAGATCGTTTTTATTGAAAATTGTATTTATTATTAAAAAATTTACTATTTTTATCAGACAAACAACATAATACTAGGAACATGATCTATAATATTGTGCTGGTTCTAATCATGACACAGCATATTGCACGCTTAATCATAAAATATTTACTAATATCGGGAATTGTATTTTAAGGTTTATTTTACTCTATAAGTATATTTTATACTAAACAAAATAAATAGCCACCTAACTATTAATGATGATAAAACAGTAAAGTGTCTAAAAATATTTCAAGATTTTCCTTTATTAATATAATACAGAATTGATTATTTTCTAACTATAAATTACTGAATGATAAACAAAAATACAATATACAAGCAGATGATATATCATAAAGATTATTTATGGAGTTACTTTTTTAAAATTATTTTTTAACAACACTTTAAATTTTCAATTCAATTTATCGTTATATTTTTTAACTTTGAATATAACAAATGTAGAGTTTATAGTTTAAACACTCTGCTGTAAAAGCACAAACGCAAAATATGCCCTAATATAAAATACAGAAATGATAACAATAGAATATTTACAAACATGTTGTTTATATATATGTATTATTTTATGTTGACGCTACAACTTTTTTTTTATATTCGAAAACATATAACAGATAAAAAATAAAAATATTTCTATGCATAAAAACATCCATACATAAAATAATGATTAGTTTTTATCATAAAAAATGGCGCGATGATTACATATTTTGACTATAATATTTATATGTCATGACAATTCATAAAATAAAAAATATAACAATATAAAATTAATGTCGTTGTTGATATTTGTGCGCTAAGGAAAAAATACTATAAAGTGTATGAATGGAATAGTTTCGAAATAATTGAATATGGAATCCTTAAATGTTTTCTTTTCGTTACGATCAGCATACGTAAGTATTTATAATAATAATAAAATAAAATTATATTAAATTCAATTTTCTTTTCAAAAATTCAATGTCCATAAAAAATTTATTGAGCAATCGAAATTCCCAGTAATGTCTGATAAAAAAAAAAGTAATTGTGTAATTTTATCAAAAATATAAATATAAATAATGATTGATAATAGAGATAAAATAATCTAATAGTGCATACATGACATCCAAAAAGTCCATAAATTGAATTATAGTTTCTAATCATTAATGATTTAACATACATTTGCTCTAATTAAATTTTTATTTTCTTCTATATTATTGATTACTATAATTATTCTACTCATGAATGTAACCTTTGATTCGAAAGTTTCGAATCCAAAAATAAAAAAAAAAAAACTTTACGGGGATTTCATAGAGAGAAATTACTATCAAGTTTTACAATGAACAAATGTTAAGTTTGAAAACTATGGTTAGTTTTTTTTTTTCTAAATATTTGTTTTAAAAAATAAGAAGGTATATTGATTAAATAAACGTTTTTATAAAAAAATATAATGCTTCTTATATATATTTTAATATAATCCTAAAGTACCATAGTTTGTAAATAAATCAATAACTAAAAATGTTTCTTGTTTTTTATTCTAAAACTTGACCACATATCAATATGATTTCGATATTTTCTTATAAGAAACTAATTCTGTGTTGTTTGTTTAGCAACAAATATTGATCCAATATTACTTGTAAAGTAAATAAACCATAAATAAACCAAAAAAAAAAAAAAAAAAAAAAATCAAATAATATTAAAGAAACTATAGATAACTTTAACAAAAAAAATTATTTAGAATATTTTCTTAAAAAACATATTTTTTGAATAAATCAATAATTAATTCAAAATAATATTAATATTATTGGTACTATAACCTCGGTATAAGAAATTATTGTTGTGCCTAAATAAATACAATATATGTATATCGTATAATAATAATTTAGTTAATAAAGATATAGTAAAATTATTAAATATACATATAAATATATATATATAAAACAGAGTTATAAAGTAATTTTATTATCAATTTATTATGTATGTATGTTATTACAAATTTAGCTTTAATTAGCTTTTATTTTATTGAACCAGAAAACTTATTCGTTAATATTGTATTTATACATTTGTTCCATACATATCTACTGAACTAAAACCAAATATTTCCATGAATAACTTTAAATTAAAATTAAAATATTCAAGTTGAATGGATTCTAATGTTTTAGTTAATAAAAGCTTTTTTATAAAACAAAAACAAAAAAAAAAGTCAATTAACGAAATGCATTATGATACTCTTTTTTTTTATCAAGAATCAAGAACTTTAAGTAATTAATTATTTTCTTTCGTTACTTTATTATCATTTTTTTTTAACTTTTTATGCTCTTATTAAATTTTTTGTTATTTTTTTATTCTTATAGAGATAGTGAGAGCGACGCGAATCCCAAAGAAATATGACAAAATATAAATAACAACTTTAAAATTCGAAAGATAAAGTAAAAAAGCAGACGAATACTTCACTATATAAAGAAAAGAATATTTTCATCATTATACCCTCTTCAAAACAGTAAATATAAATATATATAAACAAGTAACCTACACAGCATCTTAACAGATGACAGTCATCTGTCCCTAGTTTCTCCTCATTTAATACAAAATAAATGCTTCGTAAAATAAACAAAACCGTTTTTAGCCATATTTATTTAATTTCGAAAATTAAATGAATGAACAAATTTCTTATAAATTTAAGGGCTTAATGTCAATATTTTTTCTCAATTTTTATCATTATTTTCATTTTTTATTAAAGAAAGCACGTCACAAAAGCTTCAATATCTTTAAATTTCTTCTCCTTAATCTAGTAATTTACTACTTTGTATTTCACGCAAGCAATAATGATGCACTTAAAGTAAAAAAAATCATAATGATATAAATTTGTTAAGATTTTCTAAATTAATCTAAAACAATAAAAATATAATTATATTAATATAAATCATATAAAACTTTAAAATATTTAACAAGTTCTGTATGTTTTTAGAATTTTCTTACAAATTTTCGACACTTGGCAATGTTTTTTTTGTAACTATTGCCAAAAAACACAAAAAATAATCAACATATAAACATTTTTTTTCTTTTAAGAAATACCTGGTCTAACTATTTTTTTTTTTAAAACTATCAATTAATTCAACATCTTCCGTATAGTTAATAACAATATTATTATTTATTTAAATGTAATAAATAAATTAAGAAAACCAACTATATAGCGAGACACATGATAATTAAAACAACTATAACTAGTATTTGTTTGATAACTAATTGGTTAAAATTATATTTTTATTATCAATTATTTTAATAACGAATTAGGAAATTAATTTTATATATTTTGGATAAAAAAAATATTTAATTTATTTTTTAACAAAAATATATCCATTTTCGTATCATACATTTAAACTAGAGAATATTATATATTTTTGTAATAAACAATATTAGATGCAAATCAATAATATCCAAAAATAGTAAGCAAACAACAAATATCTAAGAGGAGGTTATATATTATATAAGTTATTAAATTTATTAAAATATCTATTACTTTAAATTTAAAACAAAACAATAAGTAATAAAAACAGTTACAAAAATCTTTCTTCAATTTTCTTCTTATCGTAGTAACTTTCCAACGAATTTATAAAATACATATACATATTATGTTAATTAAATAAATTAATTAAATTTAGATTATCTGGCCACGTTTTATATAAATTAGAAAGAATTTAATTGAATAAATTTTAACATGCAATAATCTAGTAAATTTATTTTATTTGCTTTCTAAATACAAAAATAATAAATGACTTTTGCAATTCTTCATTTTTAAAGATTAGATTTTTTATTTTATTTTTTTCTCTCGTGTTTTTCTTTACAATTTTACTTCAACTTTAAGAATATTTATTATCCTCTATATCCGTTTTTGATAAGTTTGTAGAGAGTAAAAATAAAATAAATAAATAAACAACACAGGAAAAATAGATGTGTATCCAATTTAGTAAAAACGTGACTGAATATATTTTATGTTTTGTCCGGTCTTTATACCGTTTTTTCCTTGTGGTTTTAAGATAGACTTTAAAAGCTATGGGCGTGAATCATGAATTTTATATGAATAGTAATGCAGTTTTTAACTTGTTTTCAAGTGCTTCATGAAATTCGTTTGTTTTTTAGCAATTGAAAACTAAATTTTTTAAAATATTAGAAATGCCTTAAGTATTTTTGATGATTATTTATTTGTTTTTAAAAAAATCCACTATCAAGGTAAGCAGTAGAAAAATAAACTTTTAATATTATATATAGCGATTTTGATTCCCCATTGAGCCAATACCGGTATAAAACGTGATTTAATAATAAACAGGATACATATATCGCTAAATTCTTTATTTATTTGTACTTTATATTATTATTTATTTAATTATATTTTGTTTAAATAATGTTTTTTTTTTATATATTTATCTCTACTACAAGTACATTTAATGTCAACAAAACTCGATTAAGTTGTATAATTTACAACATCCGTTTCCTTCGTGTTTTTATTTTAATTTTTTTTATATATTCTAACAAAGTTCTTCACACTTATTATAAGTTTTCATTATAGAAAAAAACAGTAAACCATGGAATTGTTTTGCAATTTTTCTTCTTTTTTTTATTGGTCTAGTTATTTTTTTAATTAATTTAAAAACACTTTTTTTTTAATAAGGAACTTTTCACTATGCTTCACCCTAATTTACACATTTTATGTATAGTTTTTTTTTATTTCATATTTCCTTAAATTTAAATATTAAACATAGAAAAAAAAATGAGTAAAAGAAAATCTAAAGAAAATAAAAATAAACATTTACATTTATTACATTAAGTCACGCTAGTAATTGTTCTTTGATGGAAAGAATATAGTAGAAATAACTAAACGGTAAGAAATAAATCTTGTTAATGCACTCATTTATGTTATAATTTTTTTTTTTTTTAATAATCTTAATAATCATTAAGGAATATAATAAATCAGTTAAGTGTTAACAAAATATTACAAAATAAAACGAAAATTTCAATGTGATTAACCAAACCAAAGGACGATTTTTAATCGTGTTTTAATATAATCAAAATTAATTAGATTTAAACATAGAAAATCATAGATTTTTCGAATTGTATAACATTAGGACTAAAGTTATTTTTTCGCATTTTAGTATAACAAAGCGCAATTGTATGTAGAGAAAAACCAAATATATAGTATTGTATATATATATATAAAAAAAAAGGAAAAGTTTAACTTTGTTAATCAAAATTCATAGATTTAAATCCAATCAACAATAAAAACTTAACGACTAAATAAATTTCTATTTACTTAATGTTCTATTTCGAAATAATCAAAAAAGAAAAAAAAACAGAATAATAGAGAGGAATTGTTCATGTCTAAATCAGTTTATAATAAAAATCAACAATAGAGAAACATGTAATCAACATTTAATTAATTACACACCTTTTTCTATCCATTTTATTTCATACTGTTATTTAATGTAATAAAGTAAAATAAAACTTGATTACATTTCAATCAATCAATAAAATTACAAAGCAAATAAATAGTAATAAAAATACAAATAATAATGAAAATAATTAAATAAAGAGTTAAAGACATTAAACATCTGTTACAGAATGGACAAATAAATAAGCGAAATAATAATAATAATATAAATAAAAATAATATTTATGTAAGCATATTTGTATTATAATTATAAAATAAATGAATGATAATTATTATCAAATTGATTGCAAACAATCTATTATTATGTTTTATATGATAACAAACATTATTCAATTATTCACACCTGAAGCTAATTAATATAAAATATTATAATTAAAATGCATTTGAACTTTAGCCAACAAAATGCTTTTTGTATTTTGTTTTTCGATCCTAAAGTGAATAAAATTGTTATCCTATTGATTATGGTTTTAGTTTTAATAAATTTAATCACCACTTTTTTATAATCACTTTTAGTACTTTATAGTTGATGGTTTATAATTTTTTTTTTGATTTTAAATTACAAAATTCTTCTCAGATATTATTTTAATTGAACAAAACCTTTAAATAAACAAAATATGATTATAATTTTTTTTTTTAAGTGAAAAGTCAAAAACATCATATTCCACTCTTGTTAATTTTTTTCCTTTGCATTTTTAATGGATTTAAAATTTTTTATTGAGAATAATTTTTATCACACTACAAATAAAATGTTGAATGATATTCGTTAAAATTCTTTGTACGTTTTTTTATTGTTTTATTTTTTTTTTTAAACATAATTTTCTATATGAAATGGATGTGGAACATTTGTATTGAGCGCGCATTGTTTACGATTAAAAAAGACGAAAATCTTCGAAATATTATCATTTATTTCCCCTTAAAAATAATGAATTTTTTTTTAGAACCGATTCAACAAAAATTAAATTTCCTCTTTTGGTAAAATATGATACTGCGCATTCACATTTTCACTGCCATTTTATTATTCATTTTAAGTATACAGATTGTTGTATGCTCGAGCTTTTCCACCTCATTTATGTTTTTTAAACCGTATATATTTTGCGGTTTATGCATGCTTATATATTATTTTCGTATTTAGTCACTATTTAATATTACAGTTATGAGTATAGTATTTATTTAATATAATTATTTGCAGTAAAAATAGTTAATATAAAAATTATGTAAAAGGTTTTTATTTTAAAAAAATTACGTCATGTTTTTATTATGTGATTTTTTATTCAATGTTAATTAACATAATTAAAAATAGAAATAGCTTGTGATAATTTATTACTGTGTTTGAAGAATGTTGAGAAAGTGTTATAAAAAATTAATGAAAAAAAAGAAAAGTGCATTCAATTATGGATTACCAAAACGTATAAACACATAATGGAATCAATTTAATTATTTCTACACGTTTATCTATATGTTAAATTTTGTGCGTTTTTATTAAAATGATAAATAATAATTAAATATATTTTTGAAAATGTTAATAAAAGACTGTTAATTATAAATAAACATTGAAATTATTAGGATATGTTTAAGATAAATTTAATATTTACTGTTTTTATTTTATTTATACAAGGTTTGCTCAAAATTATATTTATATAAAATCAATTGCATGATGTTTTTACTTAATTTTACTAGATATATGATTAACGTTTTTGTTTTATACAATAACAACGGCAATTATAATAAATAAACATTAAAAGAAGAAACAACTTAAATGTTTAAAGTAAATTTATATAAAATGTATGTATCATGTAAGAGAATGCTTGATGATCTATAGACAACCTGCGAATAACTTATAGTCCACAAATAAGAAACTATTAATTAGTACAAATAGTATAATGATTTATTATATTGATAGTATTTTGAACAAAGTCAACACCATCTTAAATTATAGTTAAACCACAGATGCGACAAATAACGTACCATTGACAAAGTATTTGATTTTTCTTGTTGATTGTCTTGTTATAACATTATTTTCAAACCATTTGGTCACTTTTTTGTTTCCTTATATGTTGTAATATTTTCCTCATAAAGTTATTATTGTTCAAAACATAATTTACAGATGGCAAACAATAGGACAGCATCAACAAAGAAAGAAAAACAAAATAATTTTATTACATAACAAACCACTAATTTTATCTTCTTTTGTCAGATATACTGATCAAAAATAATAAAAAAAAACCCACTCTGTTTTCAATATAATTTTATTTTTAAAAAACAATCAAATGATTAATATCGATTAATTTTACTGTGATGGCATATTCTTCGCACTATTCTACAAGCCTATTCAAAGCTTTTATTATATGTAAATAAAGTTATTTTTGACTTTAATTGGTATTATTGCTATAGCGAAATATAAAAAATTCTATAGCAGTCGAATATTTATGTGAACTTATTTCCTTCGTTTGATAAAAACGAAAAACGGAAAAATAAAAATTAAAACCGAAAGCCAAAGAAAACAAATATTATTGAAATCTTTTAAAAAAGCCGAATAATCAAAAGATAAAGTCTTTTCAAATCTTTTTTTATGCCTGTATCTTATAATACGCTTTTTAATATTAAATTTATTTTAGAAAAAAAAAGTATATTTCAGAAATATTATTTTGCAATATTATCAACTTCCTTAGTCTTCCGAGAAGTTAGTATAAGGCCATTATTGGGTTAACAACTGGGAAATGAATCAATTTTATTTTATTATTATTTTCTCCTTTTTAAATACATATATACGTATATATATATGTACTTTATTAGTTTAGGAAACGTCTTTGTGATTTGATTTTTATTGAAAGTGAAATTAGATATCTATTTTCTTGTTTAAATTTTGAATAAATTTTTGTGCTACTATTGAAATTGCGCTTTAAAGTAAAGAAAATAAAGTAAAATTTTTTAATTTGTATGATTATTTAAAGAAAAAAGTTTAAATCAATAAATAAAAATATCGATTTAAGTATCTATAATAATCACTTCTAAGAATTGTAACTCTGCTTATCAATGATAATTCTTAATATTTTAGAATAATTTTGAATGAGTAAATTTTCGGTTAAATAATTATATTTGATAAAAAATATGTTTAATAATAATAATTATATTTTACATTTTTATATTGTGTTAAATTAAAACTAATTAAAATATCTAATGAAAAATTAAATAAATAATTTGAAAATAACACGAAAACTTTGCATGCGTATAATCTAAATTTTCATTTAAATTATTAACAAACAACTTCCATGTTTTTCTTCATTTTATTGTTATGTTTTCTGTATATTTAGCATTTCGTAATTATGTGTTTGCTTGTTACTATTTCCATTTCTTATTATTTTCTTGTTTGCTTAATAAATTTAAATTACCCGATTCTTGTTTGTCTATATCTTATTCTCAAATACAACCGAGCACATTTCCATTATACAAATTAGCTGACCATTACGTTCAACAAAACACAACAAGTACAAAAGTAAAATAAATATTTTTCTTATATTGCTACTCATTAAACAAAAATAAATAAACCGGCGAATGAAAGACAATATATTTTCTGAATTTTTGTTTCCTTTTTTATCATATAAATAATTAAAATAATGAAACAGAAATTATGTTTTAAAATTCAAATGAAATATTTTTTGTGGAAATGATTTATTTTAAGAAAACGATTCATTTCGCATTATTTTCTTATTTTTCAACTAAATTTTATTATAATTTTAAATAAAAATTATTATTAAAAAATAAATTTAAGGAATTCATACAATCATAGTACACAAATTTAAATTTTATATGATTAGAAGCTATTTCTTCTGTTAAATTTTCTGCATAATTATTTTCTTTTTTGATTTTTTGTTTGTTTCTTTTTTAACGAATATCTTTTGATATCTTTTTAAGTACCGCATAAGATAAAACAATTTCCTTTATTTTAAAATTTTGATTGAATTTATTATAAAGTTTTAAGCATTAAACTAAGTAAATTCCAATTCTTAAACGTTACGGTTCTTATTCAATTTTATTCTTAAATATTATTAAATTTTTAATATATTGTCTTTTAATAATCATAATAACATAATGCAAATATTAATAACTTTTAAATATTTATTCTGATTATATAAACAATACACAAATATTACGAATCTTATTCTTATTTTTTAGTTAATATTATTTTAAATGAAATTCTACAAGAACAGTAAAAATGTTCATGGTCACACTATTTAATTTTATTATATAATAAAAATAATAGAGCGAGAAAAAGAAAAGAATTTCATTTCTGTTTGAGAATTAATGAAGCATCTCAACATCTTTCTACATAAAAAACGAAAACAAAAAACTATTTAAAATATTAAAAAGAAAAGTTAAATAATAAAAAAAGTGTAATAATAATAATGAAAGTTTCAATTGTTAAGTTATTTTTTAATTCTCACTTAAAATAATATTATTATTTTTAATTTTAATTAATAATAAAAAATTGTGAACAAACAATATAAATAAATTTATATTTTTCATTTGTTGACTTTCCTTAATTTGTACAAATAAAAAACCGAGCTGCATTAATAAATTACAAAAAAAAATTTTCAAAATCAATCGAAAAATTTCTACTTCTTTGATGGCATATTGCCTAAATATAATAAAATCGAATATTTATTTTAAAATTCTTTAATTTTATCTTAAGCACATTTAAAAAAGAAACGAAGACAGTTTTTTTTAAAGATTTTCTTTAAAGATAACAAACAAAATAAAATTGAAATTGAGGGTGAAAAGTTAAATAGATTTTTAATTGAAAAGTCTACGAAAGAAATCTATACAATAACAATGTTAAGCCAATAGCACTCTTAATTAAACAAATTTGTTTTTAATCCCTTATTTCGTTTGTCTTATTTATTGAAAATTTATTTGTATTTTAGATTTCCGTACAATTAATGCAATTTCATTTTTATCATCATTTTTATATAAAAATCATATACAGAAAATTAATAATATTTTTTAATAAAATAAAATAAAAGCTTTTCTATTATTTTAAATGAAATATTTATTAATTAATTTTTACACTTTGATATTATGGATTTTAAATATTCTACAATTTTCTGCAACATTTATATTGCTTATATGTTTTTTTATTACCACAATAAAATGCAATAAGCCAGAACTAAGTATTTTATTATATATCTTTTACTTTTCAATAATAATAAATAAAATATTTTTGATTATTGATCGTCATAGAAATTGTATTTTGATAATTTGTCGCAAACAAACACTTTTTTTATAATTACTCTTCATAGTATACTCCAAAAATAAAGTAATTGCTTATAAATTATTTAGTTTATTAAATAAATAAAGTTTTATTATATTTCTAGATAAAATTGTAAATGTGGTAAATTGTAATAAAATTTATGAATTAATATTTAAAATTCAAAAATTGTTTCTTAATAATTTTTTTATATTTATTTAGTAATATTCTGGTGAAAATTATTTTGTATGAACAAATCTAGTACAGTGATAACTGTGTTTTATAAACACTTTGCAAATTATAATATTTAATTAATTTTTCCATTATCGAAAAATATTTAATATTTATTTTTTTACATACTTTTTAATAAAAATTATGATTATGATAGTTATCGTTTTTTTTTTTTGTTATAAATTATATTTTCAGTATCAATTCTGTTTGAACTCATCAATTGGTGACTGTTTTTCTTTTCTACGCATTTATCGTAGCATCTTATTAAACGTAATTATCTGCACGAAATTAGCGAATTATCTTGCAAAGCTTAGAAAACACAATACATGTTGCATAAAAATGAATAGTTTGTACTTCAAAACACAATAGTTGCTATTAATAAATGATCTCGTCAACAATGCGAAATATCCAACATTTTCTTTATATAAAATTTTTAATCTTTTTATTGCAAATATTATAAACAAAATAAAAAAGTATGTTAACAAATTTAAAGGAATTTTATCTAAGGTGCTTCAAGCAATACTAAACAATAGCATTTTTCGTGCCGTGATTACAATAACCGCCTTACACTGTATTATTATTGTTATTATTGCAAAAAATATTTTTTCATTTTCATGTTTATATGTTTAAACCATATATTTTAGACCACAATGTTATTTTAAAACAAACATTTATATGAAAAGCAACCATATTTATATTATTTGCTATAAAAAAAAACAGAAACAGTAAAAAAGAAATTTTATCAGGCAATTTTAAATATATTTTAATGAAAAGCGTAAGGAATCTCAAAACATTTTGGGACTAAAAATATTTTTTTTTTTTTTTGCTATTTATTTGATAATTTTTCTTTCTTCTTCTGTCAAATAGATGGTATATTTAGCGGTGAAATATCACAATTTTGGGATACACCATTTGCACATCCATACTTTGATAATTCAACAAAACGTGAGATGACGGCAAATGTGGGGCAAGCAGCTATACTACAATGTCGTGTCCGTAATTTAGGCGATCGTGCGGTAAGCAACTATAGTTTTTAATTTATAAAAATTAAATCCAAAAATATGAACCCACACAATTAATTAAAAATTAGAAGTAGTAGTCTTACTTTTAAAACTTAATAAACGAAAAAAGGAAATATTAAAGCAATTTTCATCCAATATTATAAACTTTTTTAAAAATAAATTCACACTATCAAAAATGAATTTATAATTTTGTTTTTACAATTTGTTATATAATAAAACCCATGAGACGTTATTATTCTTCTGTTATTTCTTTTTTTTTTGCCTGTTTGGGGGTTATTTTAATAAATAAATAATGCCAAAGTATAAATAAAAAGTAACAGAGAAATAAACAAACAAAAAAAAAATACAATATATGTCCCTTATTTTTGTTGAAAAAAAAATCATCAATTTTGACGAATAAAAACTAGAAAAACCGCACATAAAAAGTTTGTAAAACTACTCACTTACAATTTATTGTGCATTGGTCAACCATTTCGTTTGTGTAATACTTTTTTTGGCTTTACTTTTAGTTTTTCACTAAAAGTAAAATGAAGGTTTGAAAATTTTTTTTTTTTACTCAACCATTAAATTCTTCTGTCAACCCTTATTTTGTGTTTTTACTTTTGTTTGTTTCTCGTGTCTCTTTTATTTATTCCAAACATTTATATATAATTTATTTTTTTATGTAAATAGAATATTAAAAAAAACGTTTCAATTAAATTTTTATTAGGTTTCATGGATAAGAAAACGTGATCTTCATATATTAACCATTGGTATAATGACTTATACCAATGATCAACGTTTTCAATCAATACATGCGGATGGTTCAGATGAGTGGACACTTAAAATATCATCACCCCAAATTCGTGATTCTGGTATATACGAATGTCAAGTATCTACAGAACCGAAAATAAGTCAAGCATTTCGATTAGCTGTTGTTGGTAATTTAATATCATTTTATTAATTTAAATTAATTTAAATTTTGTATTTTCTTTGTCTTTTATTTTTTAAGTATCAAAAGCAAAAATACTTGGAAATAGCGAATTATTTATAAAGAGTGGTAATGATATAAATTTAACTTGTATTGCTTATCAAGCACCGTCTCCACCATCATTTATTTATTGGTATAAAGACGAGCGACTGATTAATTATTTACAACGCGGCGGCGTTAATGTTATTACCGAGAGAAAAACAAAAACAAGTAAATTAGTTATAGCTAGAGCTTTAACGACTGATTCGGGAAATTATACATGTTCACCAAGTAATTCAGGTAAACAAAAAAAATTTTTTTTTGGTTTATATATAATTTTAAATTATAGTATAAAATGCTTGTTATTGTTATTGTTAATCTTAAAGATTCCGCTAGTGTCGTAGTACATGTAATCAAGAGTGAACATCATGCAGCAATGCAGCGTGAATCAAATAGTGCTATCAATAACTTTAATTATTTTTATTTAATATTAATTAAAATTGTAATTTACTTAATTAACAGATAAATTTAGCTTAATATTATTTATATATTTGAAGAATATATCTAATGTAAATAAAATTTTTATAATAATTTAGAATATTAATTAATTAATAAAACATTAAAATGCCCCATAATCAATATAATAATACAATTAATTCATTATAATAATTGTGTTTCTAAATAATAAAACAAAGAATATAATTCGTTAACTCAAAATATATAAAATAGACAAACTTTAAAGCAATTTAATTTTAATAACAATAATATTATGATTTTTACTTTTTTGTAAATAAAATATAAAATAAAAATTATTAAATAATTGTGAATAATTTGTGTTTATTTATTTATTAAGTGCTACATGAATTTATTGTTTAATAAAAATTAATCAACTAAATTGAAAAAAAAAAAATATTAACACTTTTTTAAATATTATATTATTACTTTTTTTATTATTGTAATTTTATTATCAATAAAGTGCGTTCTACCTGTTGCCAGCAGTATTCTTTTTTAATAGAAAAAATTATATAACTTAAAGCGTTAGATCATATCTCAATACTTTGTAGAATACCAACTTTAAGTGAATATTTATTATGTTTTATTTCAGTATTACCTATTTCTTTCACATTGCAGAATTGTTAATATTAATCATCAAAATGACTGCATAGTATAATTACATGTAGATTGAAAATTTATTTTAAAATATTAAAAGAAAATATTTTTTTTTTTAACGTTTTCAAATTTTTTTCATGCAAAAATTTATTTTACGTTATAATTTAACTTAGAAGTAAAAATAAATCATGGCAAAGTTTTACAGAAAATGCCAAACGAAAAACTCAAATCAAAGAACATAATACAAGACTCTTCATGCTTGCAAATATACTAGGTAATTATCTATATTTAATATTATTTCTTTATGAGAAACTGAAGAAATAAAATAAAAGTCTACTAAATACAACATCAATAATTTATAGCAAAACTATGTACGTATATTAAAATATTTTATGCAAAACGTGATTCAGTCATTCATGAATTTTTAGTGACAAGATCAAAAATATCACAAATAAAAAATTCAAATAAAATATTAATTTTTCTTCTCTAAGCGAAATTTTTTATTCAGTTTTATTTTATTTATAAATATTTTGCTTGAACAAAAAAGTACTTTGCTGTATTATTTGGAAAACGGATTGTGAATTAATATTGAAAATCTACATTGAAGCCAAAGAAACACTTTAAAAATGAAGAATTTAAGTAATTTGTAATCGCAGCAATGTCGTGATTTTCTTTAACACAAAAAAATAAAATTTTACGTAACAGTATATAAGAAATGTTTATATAACTTAGACACAGATTAAAGAATTCGTAATATTTTAATCAAATACTATCAGCAATTTAACATTTAGTGACTGATTTGCAATGTCTATTATTTTAAGTTGAAGACAAAATTTCTTCCTCTTTTTTTATGATAATTGTGCAATTTATTGTGAGAACAAAAAAAAATACAAAATAATAATTTTCGGATATATATACGGTATATCTTAACTTTAATCATCATTATTTAAATCTTAAATTTACTAAAAAATAAAATAAAAAAATAAATTTACAAATTGTATAAAAACAAAATCATATCCTATAAATGAAAATAAATAAGATAAATAAATATATACATAAAATGAATACAATATTTTTCCAAATCATTTGCTGTTATTATAGAATAAATAATCGGGCAGGCTTATGAAAAAAACCAAAAAAAATTGTTAAATACAAACCAAACTACGAACCAAAAAAACGAAAGAAAAAATACTACCATTTTCTTAAGTAATAATAATTGGGATTTTCAAAAATAACAAAGACAAATGATACTGAAAATAATAAAATTTATTTTTTGTTTTTATTATTATTATTATTCTTATTATCATTTTCTCTTCATTCTTCTTAGTAATCTTTTATTGTTTTTTCTTATTTCTTTTCAGTTTTTTTTTTAATAATTCAAACAAAACAAAATTTGAATTATTATTATGATAAAAATATTATTTCTTGTAAAATACCATCAATGGCAATTTTCTATGTAATAAAAATAAAAAAAATTCGTGTTTTTCATTGTGATTTTGGGATTAATAGAAAATCTATTAACAGAGAGATAAATAATGATATTATAATCAAATCGTTATTGACAATTCTCAGCTTAATAAATATTATTTTTTATATAGCTTTTAGAGTACTATTTTGCCACAATAGCTTTTGTCGCACGTCTGTCATTTTACCAAATAGAAGAATTGTATTGTCTTACCGTATTATTGTTAAAAGTTTTACGGTCACAAATATAAATACGTTAAAATAAAATTTCCTTTCTTTTAATAGTTTTTTTTTTTTTTGAATAATTTAAATGAATTGTTTATAAAAACAACAAATAAAATCTTTGTTAATAAGAAAATAAATAAAGACTCAATGCTTAATTAAACAGCGCAATTTTATAAGAATACAGATGATTATAAAAATCTCCCTGAATTAGTTTATGTTGATTTTGTTTATATATAAAACGAAAAAGGAAAATTATTAAAAAAAATAGTTATTGTTATTATAAAACACCGTAAAATTAACATTGAATCCTTGTGCTGTTATTATCCATTTTAAGTTAAAATTATTTTTATTATCCTTTATATAAACGGTATCAGGGATATTAAAAATTTATTTCTTCTTTTTGTTTTGAACATTATAAAAATATTATTAATTATTTTAATAATAATGTGAATAAAATCTTTAAGAACACAAGTTGTTTACTGACAAAGATGAGTATTCATCTATTTGTTTAGATTCTTATAGTTTGAATAAATAACAAAAAAAAATTTGGTTTGTTACTGTGTACAATGTATCAATAATACAAGCATTTCTCTTTTATTTTATTAAAAGTACCACGTTTTATACATATTTACATTCAATGAAGCTTAACAGTCTATAATACTAAGTGGTAAAAAGAAAAAAAAAACTTTGGGAAACTTTTTATTCAAATGCAGCCATCCACAGTACACTAAATTAAGGTATTATTACTTCTTGTTTTTTTCCCTTTATTTTTTATTATTTTACATTTATTTGTAAACATTTTTTTTTATTATTTATCTCTTCTAGAAATATTAAGTTATCAATGCATACTTTTCCGTCAACATACAGAAATCATTAATTTTCATTCATTATTATTTGTATGTAATTAAATTGTTTTAAAAAACACTTAAAATTTAATATAATTGTATGAAAATAGAGATGAAAAAAAGATATAAAAAGAAACAAACTAAACTGTCTTTATTTTATACTAAGTATGTAATTGTAATTTAAATTGTTAAAGTTGGTGACATATTTACTAGTTTAGTTTTTAAAGCTAAGGAATAATTATTTGCTTTCGTATATTTTTTTATTGTTCATTTGCTGTTAAAAACCGAACAAACAAAAAGTATAAAAACTAATGATAATGTTTAACTTAACAAAAGATATGTAATAAACATAAAGAAGTTTTTCTTCCCTTACTTTTTACTTAAGTTTAACCATTTGTGGTTAGACAATAAAATTTATTGTTTTAAGGTAAAAGTTTTTTTTTTTTAATTTTTTTTTTATTCATTACTTTATATCGTTTTTTATACTATAAATCTTAATATTATATCTTTTCTGTTATATTAAAATAAATTAATCAATAATTTAACTAAGCATAGTTCTTTATTGTATTACATTAGTATCTTATTTAATGTATTAATTATTGCATAATTAATTTTATATGAGTTTTAAGACCACTTGATAACATTCTGGAAAAAATAAAAAAATTCTTATAGATATTTCATGTAATTTACAACAAAATATATGAAAGACTTTGTGCTTAGTATTAAAGGAGAGTTTGAATGTTTTTCTTTCTTAAAAATAAAAAAACACAAGAGTGTTATATAGTTTAAGACAATTAGCAAACGTAGTGTTATAATAAAGAATCAGTTATTTAGATTCAAAGGATTATAATATCTCGATAAATTTGTAATATCACAGCCATATTACAAATATCGTAATGGAAGCGTTGAAAAAACCAAAAATACTTTGCTTTATATAGAAATCTGAACGTTGATCTTGACATCAAAGAGTATAGTAGAGTTATTTTATTATCTATAGTACGAATACTCATAGTATGTTTAACAAATAATCCTATCTATTTGTGTTTTACTATTTAACAATATTAAAAAAAGGATTATTTAATTTTAATTAATTCAGCCATTCTAATCATCCGAGCAATATCAGATATAAAAAATTGTTACTTATATTATGGATATGGCATGTCAACTTATTTGTTTTTATAGAGAAAATTTTACCATTGTAGTTTTAAAAAAGTTGTAAAAGGAATCTATTGTTCACAAAGGATTAGCTGTTTAGTTGCCGTCGGCGCACAGTTATATTAAATAACATTGATAGGATTTTTTCAAATATAGCATGATTATTGCCAATACTGGAAAAAATGCTGAAACTAATTGTAATAAAAAAAAATTTCGAAGCTTTTTATTTCACATTTAATGAATTAATTAATTTTAAAATCAATCAAATTGGAATGTCTCTCAGCTTTGGATGCAATTTAACTTGCATTAAAAATTTGGCATACATTCAAATTTAATATAATAAAATCCAAAAATTTAACCTTTAAAATAAATTAAAGTATGCAAACACAATTTTAATGAAAATTATTTTATACAAAACTAACTATGATAAAACAACCAAGGTTAAGAAATGGAATGTTCATATAATGTGTATTCTATGACTTTGAATTTTTAATAAAGTAAAAATTACATTTTTTTTTCTTTTTAATTTAATTGATTAATTTGATTTAATTTAAACTCTTAAATAAATAAGAAAATAAATTTTTTAAAATAATACATAACAACAAATAAATTATTTTACCTAATATGAGAAAAACCAATATTTATATTGTTGTAGAGATATCAATGTGATATCTAAGCTTAAGGCATGTCTTATTGTCCTACGCAAAACGGAACAGTACAATAAGAAAATAAATCTAAATGAAAGTCATTCTTATACATTTTTATGATAAAATAAAATATTCAAAAGGACGAATTATAATGATTGTTTTCGATAAAAGTTAGATAAGAAGGTCATTAATAGTCATACTGATAATTAATACATATCTTTATTGTAGAAATTTAAATATTAAATTTTTAATTATGTCAATTAAAAAACGATTACGTAAATAAATGAGTTTAATTTCGATTTCCGCAAAATAAATAAAAAATTATTTCTATTTGCTAATTATGTATGTTATGCTTATGCTTTATGAAATTAAACAATATTTCAATTTTTTTTATGGTTTTGGTTTTGTAGTTGATTAAATATTGATTAGTTTTAATAATAATTATAAAAAATTATTAATATTTATTTAATGTATTTTACAAACGCAAAAATATTAATTAACTTTAAATATAATGAGTAAACATAGTGTTGTTTTTTAAGCCACATAACCATTTACAATTTTTTTTTTTTGTGTTTAAAAAAGCACTTATGATTAAATATATTTCTATTGAATGGACAACAATATTTAATTATTCAAAAAAAAAAAAAAAACTTAAATATAGTTTTTAACTAAGTCTATATAGCGTTCGATTAGTTCTGTTACTATGCATTGTTAAAGCACTATTGAATGGATTAGTATTTTTACTTTTTATTCAACATTTTTTATAAATGAAACATTAGAGGCAAATTTACTTCTAGTCTATATAGTAATGAAAAAAAAAATTATACGACACAATAAATTCTATACAATAATTACTTGAATTTAAATATGTGGGCTGTGGTTAATGCACAATTTGTTTCAAATAAAAGTTTCAAATATGAACTTTAAAGCTTTTCAAATTCATTAGCAATACAAAATAATAATACTTGTTTTCATTTACCTAAACTATTGTTCAAACGATGGTAAATGGTAGATGGTAGGTATATTTATGTATTAATGTAATCACTACATTGTTTAAAACATTTTTACAAACTTTATTTAAATTTTTAAAATTGTCATTTGAACTAAAGTATTGGAACGCCAATTCATTTTCTTTTGTATAACTTCTATGAATTTATAATAATTCCAATAACAGAGTCATTAGAAAAAAATATCAAATCTATCATTAAGATTGTTTTCGAGTAACGAAAAGTTATTTAAAATTATAATTGAACAATATTCATGTTTTTTGCCAAAGATTTTAAAACAAAACAAAAATTTATTATATTATATTTGTCATAGATGTATTTAGCATTTAAATTTATTCATTAAGATGTTGGGCATATATAAATTATAATGAATATAAACATTTTATTTTAACGTGAAACCATTACGAATTCAATGTATAAAAATACCACACTTTGTGTTGTTACAAGCAACAAACAACAAATATCAGTTTAAAAAAAATATTTTTATATATATTAAATAAAATAAGAATAGGTATAAGGGAATATACAACATACCATACGAAACAGAGACCCTTGACATTTTGTTTAACACAAAGAACATGGTTAAAAATATGTAGAAAGGTTACTTAAAAACTAAAGAGGTTAAGCAACTATATATTCTTGCCTTCATTCGTTTGTTATTCTATTCATTTTTATTATTAAACAATTTGATTTTTATTTTAATAGTTAAAAATAAACTCTAAACTTATTTACTTTATATTTTATTCATTCAATTTTAATATTTCAAAAGTAACATTTTTTTTATTTGAAATGGCAAAAAAAAAATGTATAAAACTTTAACTTAAATCGTTATTCAGATAGTTCTTTTATCCACTTATTTAAATTGATTTTTCAAAACTACTTAGAAATAAAAGCAAAAGAAACCAAAAATAACAAAAAAAAAAAAAAAATTACTATTGAAAATTTTTTATTGCAAAAAAAAACCACATAAAATTTTATTTTTTATTAAAAAAAAATTAATTGTTTAATTATGTTTTAATTTTTAGTGTTTTTTGTTTTCATTTTATTCAAATGGATTTTATTTTATCGGATTAAATAATAAATGCATTAATTTCATTTCTCCTTTATGAATTTTATTATATTTATTATTATAATTATTGAAAATATATATTTTTATATGAGGTTCAATGTAATGTAATCAATATATTTATATAAATAGCAGTGGCAATAAAAATTTATTTTTTTAAATATGTGTTGATATGGCTGGTTTATCTTTAGTATATTTTTATTAAATTGAACAGTATTGTATTTGATTTTTGATTTTAATAATAAACTCTGCATAGATAAAATATATTATTGTAACGAACATATACTAATAATAAAAATAATAGTTAAAATGCGGCATTTATATAAACTCACTTGAATCATGTGCTTTAAATATTGTACATTAAAATGTAGTTCGAAAAATTAAGGTAAAATTGTTATTAGTCACAACAATAAAAACACTAATTCACAATCGATTAGAAGTGCTACAACTTTTAATACAAATATGCTTACTTATTTGCTAACACTATATTGTTGCAAACTTTGTTTTTTTTATGTATTTCATTTAAAATTTATTTTATAGTTAAACTTAAATATTACTTTATTCAAATTAAATTATTTACTTAGTTTTCTGCATTAATTTATATTTTTGGCTACATTTAAACTAAATTTTAATGCAAAAACAATAATTTTAACTAAACATTAAAAATTGCATACGAATAAAAAAGAGCACAATTATAGTAGTAAAAATTTAAAGTAAATTGAAATGAAATGAAAAAAAAAATAATAACCAGAACGTGATTACAAATTTTCTAAACATTATTACAGTTGAAATATAGCAAAAAGTGGAAAAAAAATTAATCATCATCATTTTATGTGCACAACACTTTATTACATTTGAAAACTAAAAAATCGTGGACACGTTCAGTGATTTATATATTTATTATCATTTATTGCAAAACTGAGTCTTGGTTTTTATTTGCTGAAATAATTTGTTTTTTTATTATAATTTTATTTTTCTATCTATTTCAATACAATGGTAAACCATGGTATTATTTTATTGTACAATTTCTATATTTTTGTTAACTAAATAAGTAACAAATGAACACATTGTTACATTTGCATCAATGATAAATATTTAACAAAATTTTGTTGTCAGATAAATTTGTGACAACATTTAATTAACAAATTAACAACAAAATATTTGACCAAAAAACCATTTTTACTTGTTATTTTATTTTACTATTTTTCAATTTTCATTTTTATTTTAATAAATTTGAATCAATAAATTACTTTTAATCGGTTTAAATCAAAATAAAGCTTTAAAAAACGATTAATCTTTTATTTAAGTCCAGTACCAAGATAAATGGCTCTGTTATATCTCATTGGATATAAAGCTCGTAAAATGAATAATTGCATTGAAATGCACTTGGTATTAGACACAGAAAAAAGCAAAATATAATACTACTATCTATGTACATAAATATCAAAAAAAAAATAAAAAATAATATGAAAACAAACAATTTTTTTCTTGTATCATAGCTTAAAACTTAAAAATACCAGATGCTATTTTTAGTAAATTGCATTCTTAGTTCGCTTAATTTATTTTTTTTTTCTTAAGAAAAATCTTTAGCAAATCATCTTTTTTCTTTTTTAATATTATTATTACAGTATTCCCTTAAGCTTATTTTTCATTTCTTTTTCACGTTTTAATGGAAAACCATTGAAATTTTCTACGAATTTCTAGAAAAGCTTGTAATAGTTAAATAAATAAATAAAAATTCTTCATTACTATATCAGTAAAATATAAAATAGGAAAAAAGAAGCAATATTCAATATAAAGTAAATTTATATATTGTTGATGTTCCCTATTGGATTAGTGGTGGTTATTTCAGTTTCTGATCTTTTACTATTATATTATGACGTTATATGATCTATTTGTTAGTCTCTAGTGTGTACTTTATAACAATGTTATCGTAATTGATTGTTTTTTTATATTTTTATTTTTATTATATCACTTTAATATTTTTATTAAATATTAAATTTATGGTCAGATTATTATTAAATAAATGCATTTAAAATAATAATAATTTATTAAAAACTTTGTACACAGTATATTTTTTCCAGAAATTTTACAATATTTGACTATAAAACGTTATGCTTTTCTGCTAGTGGTTTGCATTTGTAGATAGTTGCAAACTCGTATCATATAATTTGTTCAAGTTCGTGTTTGCTCAATGAATACAACGTGCACATCTTTTAAATTATCGCTAAATAGAATAAGTAGGTGGAGTTAATTAAAAGAATACATCGGTGACGGTAAGTAACAATCATCATTAAAGTGCTAATGGTTAAAGTTTCTTAAATTTACAGTCGCAAAATTGCAACATCAAAAAAATTATTTGAATTACAAAATATGCTAGACAAAGTTATTATTGAGGCATAATTTTAGGTAGCGAAGTATCGCCTTACTTGTTTAAACATGGTATTTGATTAATGCATACTGTTTAGAATAGATACGCAATTTTTTTTCAATATATATAGTGATAAAATAAACCAACTTGAAAACATGCCTAACATTGGAACTAAAAACATTTAATTTGTGGACTTTTTAGACTTACTTATTGATTTGCAATTGGGAAACATATATATTTCTGATATAAAAAATATTTATATTTATATTCTATTTCAATGCACTTTTTCCAAATGGATTTAAATAACCTTAAGTAAAATTTTATTTAAGCAAAATAAAAGGAAAAAGAAAAATTCAAATAAGATTTATCAAGTAAATAAATTTTATATACAATTTAACGGAAATTATAGTGCTTAAAGGGTTCTTAATAGAATATATATAAAACAAAAAATAGTCTAGGAACTAAAAAAATTTAATATATAATGTGGTTCTATAGTTAAAATGACAAGATAACCTGGAGCAATTGAACATTATTATTAAAACTTTATCTTTGAATATCTTTTTCCATTTGACTTTTTTCTTCTGCAAATTCTGTACCATTATTAATACAAAGTAATAGAAGCATAATTAACTGTTGCAATGTTATATATTTAATTTAAAATCTAGCATCCGGGTTTATAATAAACGTAATAATTGAATTTTTGCAAGATAACTAAATTCAAATTGTATTTTACTTATACTTTAGATTCACGATTATTTATAAATAAGGTTTTTTTATAAATAAATATAATTAATAATAAAAACAGCAAAAAAACGAAAACATAAACAAAATTTTAACAATACTTAACGTTAATTGAAAGTCAAATTTTTTTCTTTATATTTCCTTGTATAAATGCACCGTACTTGATATAAAAAAAAGTATATTAAATATTATTTCTTAAATTTAATTACGATAAAATCTAAATGAATGAATAAAAATAAAATCAACACAGAGGAAATTTTAAATACAGGATTCAACAATTCTATAAAATGAAAAATTTAATAATAATAAAAATGCTCATTATATTAAATGACATCAAAACAAAGGCAAAGTACAAAATAAATATCACGAACAATAGGAGTAATATTTCTTCTTATTATTATAAAAAAAAAAATTGAGAAAATTGTAGAAAAATTAAAATATATTTTTTCCCACCTACATGCGATAAAATCAAATAATAACATTTTCATTTATTTTCAAATTTGTGTGGTTGCGATTTTTTTTTCTTAGCTTCGTTTATATAATTTCTTTTCGTGTTGCTTATAAGATAACAAAATATAATGAAAGGACAAATTTCGGTCTTCTGATACAAGCAACACAATATGCTTGGTAGTGTGATAAATATTTAAAATAAAGAAAAAAGATACAACACAACCAAGCAAATGCAATCAAAGTATTTTTTAAAAATTTTATGATCCTATTAAAAAACGATTTGCACATACATTTATCACATTTATTTTTTCCTTTTTTTTAATAAACATAAAAAAGATACATTATCACGCTTTGCAATAATTACATTTAAAGTAACTTTAAATAGTTTAATAAAATTCATTTTTTTATTTAAAATTTTAATTTAAAACTTTATAAAGTTATAATTATTATTATTAGAATTTTGTTTTTAAGTTAAAAGTAAAAAGTTTTAAAATAACTAAAATACCTTTCAATGCGGCCTTTTCCCTAATCTATTCATATATTATTTGTCATAAGCATAGTTAAGATAAATTTACTATAGTGTTATAAATATTATTATTACTAAAATCCTTTATTTATTTGAATTTATTAAAATAATTAATAATGATAATAAAAAGTACACCTTTCATAAACGTGACATAAATTCTATACGATAATGGACACTTCGGTGAGAAAGCCACCGCTGCGCTTTATTTCAATATACGTAAAGTTTTATCAAATTCATATATATGTTCGATAAATTCTATATAATATATTTGCAATGAAAGTTTTTAACAAAAATTACTAATTATATATTATTAAAATTAATAAATCAATTACTTTTTTAACACTATAATTTTAATTTATTCAAATTTTAATACATAATTCACTTATTATTATTGCCTTATAAAAAACATAAAGTATTTAATTATTTTCATAATAAGTCAATAATTAGAGTAACATTAGAGAAAAAATATATATTTTATTGAAAATTAAGCTAAACTTATTTTCAATAGTAATTTTTTTACTAATCTCTAATAAATGTTTCAGTAAAAATAAAAATAATGAAAAGTAATTTGATGAAGATTGATGTTTAATCTTAAGCACATCTTTTAAAATAAACTTTACACTTTTATCTTATCCTAAATTAATGTAATGTTTTATTTTATGTCCATTTAAATCAATCTCAAATACTTGACTTTTATTTAACTTTAGATAAATTTTGATGGATTCGTGGAGAAAAAGGGGATTATATAATTATAACTAACGTTATTGTATTTATTTAATAATTTCTTTTAAGATTAAAAACTTTTTAATGCCATTATGTAAATATATTTATACGAGATTATAATAAGTAAACAAAGTTTAAAAGGTGTTATGAAGATTTTCTCTTCAACTAGAGCTTACTGTATTTATCAACAATTTAATATTCTATAAGGTTTTATATTTTATATTTACTAAAATTGATAATGTTAGTTGTGTTTTAAGCTAGGTTTATTAAGGATGTCATTTTATAACATTCAAGCAACTAAAATCTATTTATTTTTTTGTTCATCTTTTTTAATTTAATATAATAATTTTTCATGATTATTATTAGTTGTGTTAACTTAGTTACTTATAAAGTGTAAGCCATATTCTAATATTGAACCTTAATGATGTTCAAAATAATGAAAAGTTAGAACAACAAACACGAATTTACAATAAATATTTAAAAACAAAGTATTTATCAACATGAATAGCCCTTTCATCTTTAACAATGTTATCTGCGTTTATTTATATTTTAATAATTATAGACTTAAATAATTTGGTTTTTATGATGCTTAGAAATAATTTTTTATTACATTGTCTAACAATATCATGTTTAAATAAGAAAATATTTTAACTACAATCAAATTGAGTATATAATTAACTTTATATAGAAGTTATTACTTTTATTAATATTAAAATAGTGATTGTGTACCATATGGCTTAATTAGTATCTTTTCTTTATTTGTAATTTCCATAATTTTCTTTTTTTTTTAAGGATTTTTTAGTATTTTTACGCTACTTAACTTTTTAGGTTTTTTACTTTTTACTAATAATAATAAAGTTTATGCTGCGAATCGTGTTTAGACAACTACACTTGTGTAAGGAAAAATTTACTTTAATTAAATATTGTTTTTAGGTTTTAAAAGCTTTTGATTTATTAGTTATTTGCTGCTCAAATAAAATTCATTTTATTTAACAAGAAAGGCTCAATAAGGTGTTCTTTTAAAAGCTTGTTTCAAATTTAAGACTGTTTTAGATTTATAGAAGACTATAAGATTCACAACAATTCGATGATACCCAAGAGTATTCATCTTGTCTATAATTCCGCAATCATCTATTAATCTAATACCATGTCGCTGTATGATGTTGTTTGTGATCTTCAAGAAATAAAAATAGAGAATAAGAATTTATTCAAGTGCTGTTTTACGTAAAAACCATATTTAAAATAAAATTCCGTAAACCACATCATAATTTTTACTCTATGTGGAATTTTTTTGTTGATCTTTCTTTGTGGAAAATTTTTATTATTAAAGAAATTTTTATAAATATATATGCCACTATAACATTTTCTTTAATTTAAAACTATAGAATACTTTAATTTTAGTGCATGCAAATAGTTAAGTTTCTTGTTTCTTTTCTTTTACCATAAACTGTAATTCTGCATGACTTTGACGAGCAAAACATTCTTCATTATAATCAAACCGTCAAAAGTTATTAGATTTTAACAATAAACTATAAGAAAGAATTTGAATTAATGAATCGAAGAAAATGTTATTAAGCGGAAAGTATGTTAATAAACGTTTATATAAATTTTAGTTATATTTATACCGAAAATAAAAAAGTATAAATTTAAATTTTGTAATAATGTAACAAGCATATGTATATTTCATATTATATTAACAAATATTTTAATAGTTGTTGTATTTATAGTTAAATGATGATATGGCAAATGATTTTGTTGACTTTCCTTTATTTTATAATTAACAATGTAGTAGTTATCTGTAAAGAGATTTAATAAATAGTATCCTTAGCTTGTTAGACTATAACCAGTAATATTAAATCATCATTTGATGTGGTATGCTTACATATTCTACATCATTATATATAATGTTTAACTAAGAATATGTAACTCTTCTTGCTTTTATTTCATATTTATATTATTATTATAATATTATTATCAGTTATAAAATTCGCACATCTCATTACAATAATACTTATTTTAGCGGACTGATGAAGAATGCTACATACGACTTGGAAACAAGATCAAAACAAACAGAATTTTCTATTTCAATTTAACTAATATTAAAGAGTAAAAATGTAATTCAAAAATTTATTAATTATTTTTTATTAATTTATTCTGTATAATTCTGAACTTAAATGATTTAAATATTAAATATTTTGAAAATAAATATACATACCATACGACACCATATTATATTTATTATTATATTTTTGATAAAAGCAGATTTTTTTCTATTTGCAAATGATAATGACTTTCTAGCTATTCACATTTTAATCAATATACATACTATTTGCAATCTGTTACTATTTATTTGTTATAAAAACTTAAGAATATATTCCATTTGACAATAACGAATATTACAAATTACCTACAAAATCTTTTTTTTATATTAAAGTCTAAACAAGTTCACTGAAGAAAAACTTTTTATTTTTCTGATGCTAATTTTGTAAAATGATAACAATATTGAATTTTTCTTTTAAATCATGCTATTTGTGATCAAAATTTTGAAAAAGAAAAATTTCAAAAAAAAATTGTTTATTATGAAATAAAAAGAAATAAAAGTTCTTGTTCATTTTCTTGTCGAAGTTTTTTGAAGTCGAAGATAAAATAGGAAAACACCTTTCATTTAAAAAAATATATACAAAACTAGCAAAGTTACGTAGCGAATAGTATTTCGTATTTTTACAAATCATTTAACTTAATAAAATAAACCTTGAATTGTTTTTCTTTAAACCCAAAATATATATAAAGAATACAATAAGATTGCCAAAAATCAAAGAAAGAATCTCTTACTGTTAAACTATCAATTGATTTTTGTAAAATGAAAAATAAGAAAAAAACTGATCTTATGGGAAATCTACCGAATATATGTAATTTAGTTAAACGAAAAAATTGATTTGTTTAAAAATAAAATTAAAACAAAACTGAACAATCAATTTATTATTATTATTATTATTATTCATTGATCATTTTTATTAATTTTAAGATAAAATTAAAGAGATTTTATTATTTGTTAACACGTGCTAGAAATTTTTTAGAAATTTTCACAAAGTTAATAGATCGTTTTTTCATGCGTAAGAATTAAAGTTAAAGGATATATTAATGAATGGAAAAAAAACAACAAACAACCCACAAAAAGAAACACTTTTTTGACCACAAAAAAGTTATCTGTTTTGTTATTTCACCTCTTGTTTTTCATTTCTTCTTCTCTTTGGATTGTGTAGTTCATATAATTGGTTACGTGACACATCATGTATGGTGAAAATATTTAAAAAGTTTTTAAAACCATTTTGGGATTTACTTTGATATTTTTACACCACAAAATTTTTATCTATAATAAACGTTATAAATAAAAAAATAATATTTTGATAAATTAATTAAAAACGATTTTTTTCTTTGTGATACCTAAAAAAAATTATAATTATTTTTTTTCATTTATCTCGCCAGAATTAACCTGGAAACAAATAAGTTATAAAGCAATTTAAGACAAAGAATAATCTTATTTTCATTAAGCGCTTTTTATAATTGACAAATAAATATTCAATCAGAATTTCAGTGACTCGTCAAAATAGCCACGACAAAAAAGCCCACGACAAAATAGCCTACGTCATATTGGGCTATTTTGTCGGGGCTAAATTGTTGGGGCTATTTTGTACGGGCTATTTTGACGAGGTACCCAGAATTTCATCTAATTCAATTAAGAAGAATCGTGTTACGCACTTATTTGATTTTACGACGCTATACATCAAAATACTTTAATTGATAATCAAACTGTCTTAAGTTCGATTTTTAAACTGTCGGTGTATACCTAACACGTCGTGAGCAGTTAAAGTATGCATATTAAAGTGTAAAATAATATTTTATATAACTTTTTATGTAATAAATTTTATGCAATTAATTTTAATAATTTTAGAAAAATGAAAAAACAAAATTTTGCTAATAAATAAGTATTGTGCACCCATCTGAATGCTAATTGGCATAACTTTACAGAAATTTAATAGAAAGAAGAAATATATATATATATAAGCAATAGTATTGAATGTATAAACGCTGAGCATCATCAAAAATTATATTCAAAACATTTGCTAATTGAATTATTTAACATTCATTAATTAAAAAAATAAAACATAAAAAAAGGAATTCGCAGAAAATTTAAACATTGCTAAAAGCACAACATTATAAAGTAAGCTTTAAATAATAATTTTAAAATAAATAAATGAAATTATTGAAATTAAAAGTAACAAAAAAAATTGAATGAAAATAAAGCTGATAATTAATAATCGCTATTGTCTTATTTTAACAAAAACAATAATAGAATGTGTATTCTTGGAAAAAAAATATAAACGTCAGCGAAAGTAATATTGAAAGAGCTTTTATCATATAAAAAAATGTTTATAAATGATAATTAAGTTGTTTGTTTTAGAGACAATTTGCTAATAAGAAGTAAAGAATAATATTAGCAAAACTTTTTATAAAAATTCTTGTTTACCACAAAAATTAATTGCATTAGAAACTTAAAAGGAAAACCAAATCTGTCGCCTATTCCTTAAAGAATAAAATTTATAAAATAATAAAAAAATGTGTTTATATCAAGTATCAAAATATGAGTAAAGGAAAAAAGAAAGATCTGTACATTGAATTTTAATTAATTTTACAACGTTTATACATTTAACTGTATTATTAAAGTTTACAATTTAATTTTTTTGATACGTGACTTGACCAAATGCACTTTAACTCATAGTGCCACCAATTTTCATGCATTTTTTTATTTTATATTTACAACTGTGACCAACTATAAAGTCACCTAGTTTTAAGTTTTTTTTTTTTTTTTATTTTTATTATATATTCTGGACAACCAGCATCGTAAAAACTTTAACATTTATATTACCCACATTTGGCATTACATTTTTCTTTTACATTTCAAAATAAAAACAATAATAATAATAATAATAATAATAAAAGAAAATAAGCAAATTTTATAAGATTTAAGCGTTTTTTTTTCATTCTATTTTTCTAAATGTGTTATATTGTATTTTGTAAGCCAGATGGTTGCAAATTCATGACCTTTTTAACTTACTGTCAACCATATATTTTTTCCCATTCTTTTAATGAAATAAAAAGGATAAAAAATAAACGAAAAACCACAAATAACACTTGAATAGGTTGAAAAATATGCAACGGTCAATTCGTCAACGAATTGAAATGAAAAAACAAGGAGAAATTTTTTCATATTATTTTTTAGGATTCAATCATTTCGTATGTGTAAGTGAAAAATAGAAGAAAATAAAGCTTTAGTATTAAAATTTTCAAATTCCTGAACAAAGTTTAAATAAATTTTTATTCATATTTTGTCTAAAGAAAATGCAAATTATTATTAAAATTTCAAAAAAAAAACATACAATTGAATTAAAATGAAAAACATTCTGTATAAACTACTTAGAATTAATTTAAACTAAAAAAATTTCACTAATTTAAATTCTTAAAAAAAAAAATGACTATTCTCTATTATATATATAGATATATGTATATTGTGTGTATATCTTCTTAAGATACAGATATTGAAATAATCGACCAAATTAACACGTAGTACATAGTTTTTATTTCTGAAGATAATATTTTGAAATACCGAAAATAAAAAAAAATGTCAACACTTAAATTCTTGTTAGTTTAAGTCGATTTAATTTTTGTATTCAAACATGACATGAGCAATATTTGTGCTGGCTTTTTTTTCTGTGTTAGTTTTTGAGCTTTATTCATGCTTTTTTAACATGTCATTCGATGATTGCTTTTCTGCAAAAAGAATATATATATATATATATATATATATATTTAAAAGAAACACAAAAAATTAGTCGATACCATGTTTTTTTTAAACAAATGAAAGAATTTGGTCAGCTATTTTATTATTAAAATATAGAGAAAATAATCAATAAGTTTTGGCAAAATTAATAGTAGAGTCTCATTTTATAAAAAAAAAAATAAATTAATAATAATAAACAAATAAATTTCAATTATAAAGTGTTATAAACTTGTGCGAATTGTTGATAATTTAATATGAAAGATGTTTGGAAGTTTTTTTTTTTTGTATTTATTTTATAAATTTTCATAATGGTTTTGCTGGAAAGCATAGTCGATCATTTCTTTAACGACACTGTTTATAAGCTATTTTCAATAGTCACATATTTACGGTTAAAATTTAAGCACATAATATTTGACGAATAAAATAAAATATAGAAAAGAAATGTTATTACTATCAGCCTGTCTGCCTATCTATGTCGTCTGTCTATATTATTTGTCTTTATTTTTAGAGAGAATTTTCACCAAAGTAAAATATTGATATAGAAACTAACAAATTCATTTGAATAGATATGTATGTATATATGTTTTTTCTACATTTGTTACCAAAGCAAAACAATATCAGACCATAAAGATAATAAAACTTTTCACAATATTATTATTTCCACGTATCGTTGTTGTTAAATCTGAAAAACAAAACGGAATAGAAAAGCAAACAAATGACAAGGTTTATATATATTATATTTATTATTACTATGTTATTTTCCTCACTTATCTATAGTCACAAAAATATAAATAGAAGAAATTTTTCTTTTACTCATTTTGTATAAAGAAAATTATTCTTTAGATATTTTCATTATTAGTTTTCTTTCTTATGAGTATCAAAAGAAATTAAAAACGTAAAACAAAAATTCTTTTCAAAGAAATACATAATTCATTATATTTTCATGACGTTTCTATTAAATTATAAAATGTTAAGTCATAATTGAAAACGCAACAAATTATTTTTTCTAAAACAATACCAGAAAATTTCTACAAAAAAGATAATCGCTTATATTTCATTTTTAAATTAATTACAACAGTAAAAGTTGTTTATAAGAATCAGTTAATAAGCATTTAAATTAAATTCAATATTTTATTTTGTTGTCTTATTCGTTATGTTTATTATAAAAAATAATTAAAGAAATTAAACGGATGAAAAATATCTGTAGCATTTTGAGTTCCGAAAAACATACATTATAAATAACAAATAATTACCCCACCTTTAATGGTAGAAAAAATAATTAAAAACAATGTTTTTGGTATTATTATTATATTAACAATTATAACGAAAAAAAACGAATATGATTTCTGCATTAATAATGCTCGTTAAGTATATATGATTACCTACATTGTTTTTAACAATGAAATATTATATTTGAAAATTATATTTAATATACTTCTATATTATTATTTCTATTAAAAAAGAGACCAAATATATGTATTTTTATTTTTATATTTTGAATAATTGAAGTGAAAAAAATTAATTATATGTTTTTATTATTAGCGATTTTTTATTAGACTCATTTTATTTATTATATTTGGTTTATAAATGTATACAAAAAACAGAAAGCATAGAAGGTTTTTTTTTGCGACAATTTTGGTGCGTGTTAAAGTTTCATATTTATCAAGATACAAACAAACACACAAAAAAAATTGCTTACTGCCCCCAACAACACAAATTGTAAGGAAAAAAACTAGTGGTCGTGACGGATAAAAACATTTTGTCGCATAGAGTTTTATTAAAAAACATGGTAAAAAAATATATTGAAACATTAGGGAGGAGTAATGTTATTATTTGTCTACATTTTGTCCTTTTTTATATAAAAATATTCTATATAAGTCTCTTGAAGCTTTGCGTTTCCCTTTCATCGTCTCTCTCTCTATGATGTCAATATACTTAAATAAAATAACCGAAAATAGAAGAAATTTATATATATATATATATATATATATATATATATATATATATTGTTATTATTCGCGAAATGTTTTCAAAATAAAAAAATTATTCAATAATAAAAATATATTTCTTTAATAAAAATGAGCTGAGTATTGCTTTTAATCAGAGAAAATGCGGCATAACGAAAAACCGAAATTTGAATGTTTAAGAAACAGCTTCTTCTCATAATTATAATTTAAATTTTTATTAAGGTTATATACGCTGCATTAAACTATTTTTTTAAATATATTTTAACAACCTTTAGACTGTGACCAGTCAAAAAAACCGTGAAATAAAAATAAATTTAAGAAAAAAAAAATATAAAAGATAAAAAGCCATCATCAGTAAACAACAATATCAACTGGATTATCATTCCATTTGTGCTTTTGTATTTTATAAAAATGTAAGTATCTTAATTATATAGATATATTTCCTATAATACACTGAGATCAGAGTTTTATTATTTATAACATTTTCACAATAATACAAAAAAAACTTATTCTCTTTAAACAATTATGTGTAAAGGGAAGCAATAATGTTAATTATATTGTTGAGTCTGATACAAATCAAAAAATCATGTTAAGTATTATATTACAAAATCAATGTGGTATTGAATCTAAAAGTGATTTATATGATTTTCTATTGCTAATAATTCAAAATACAATCTGAAAATCACAAAAACAACTATACCGTTCAAGAAAACACTTAAGCAATGAATGATTGAGAACACGTAAGAAAATCATTTTCATTTAAAATTTATTATATTACTTTGACTAAGCTTTTAATACAGTCAATATACTATCATAATTCAAACATATATACTGATTTCTTCATTTTTTTATTAATAATTGTATTCAGTCATTTTATTTAATAAAAATAAAATAAATGTTTCATTAAATTGAAAATATAATAATTTGGTGATTGAATTATTATATCAATTTTTGAAAGATTTGCTAAATATAATCATAAAAATGAATTCATTTCATTTTCAAAAAAAAAATTTATAGAAGAATTGCAAACATAATTTATTACTTATTAAATTGTTATTTAATTTTCTTTATTTATTTATTTTTCTTTTGTATTAAGTTAAAAAAGCGTTAAATTATCCATTCATTCAAGTGGTAATATAATTTCTAATTTGAAAAAATATTATAAAAATGTATTAATACATGTGAAAAAATTAAATTAAATTAATAAAATTGAATAAAAACTATTTTCATTTAACTGAAAAAAGAACGAAATAAATATATATGTATACATGAGAAAAATTCATTATAAATTAGTGTATGCTTAATTAGCTTTAATTTTATATTAACATGTGTGAATGGTTAATTAAATAACACGTTAGCTAATCCTTTTTCGTGTAGATATAAATAGTACTTGTATAAAAAAAATGTATTGATTTCAAAACGATTTTTAGAATGTAAATTAGCATATGTGTTCAACGGATTAGCAATTTATAAAACATGAAATATCAGGAAATATAAACAATATTACAGAACACTGCATTAGATTTTGAATTTTAGTATAGAGAAGAAATATATTCCATTTACAAAAAATACTGCTGTCCAAAATTAAATACTCAGTATATTTTTATACAATAATGATATGAATAGTGATATGACATTAGTTTTTGTACCATTTTATAGTGAAAATAGAAATTTGATTACATTATATAAACGTAAATTATAACATTACTATAGTACTGTATTTATTTATAAAAATAACCAATACTGTATCGATTATAAAATAAATTTAAATGAAAAGGTGACTAGAAACAGATTTAATATATATCAATTAAGGAGGGTGGACTAACCTCATAATAAGATTATTATTCATAGTATAACTAATTTTATAAAGTAATGCAGCAGATGAGTTTGAAAATATGTTTCATATAAATTTGATTTAAGTAAAAAAGCTTTACACAAAAGCTTTATGAATATAAAATTGTACATTGATCGACATAAGGTTCTTAATTCTTATTAGGGGTATTATCTGGATTTATATTTAAAATAAAAGATTTTCAATTTAACTTTAATAAATAAAAGCAAATAAAAAACAATAAAAACAAACAAGTCTTTATTATTTACAAAAAAAAAAAAACAACTAAGAATTCATTTAATTCTTATTACTTATTTATACTTTGTTGTTTTATATATTTATATGTAAACAGAAATTCAATAAAATACATAATTCAGAAGAATAATAAAAAAGAATTATAAGAGTTTAATTAAAGAAAATTTATAATGACAAGAACTTAATAAAAAATAGAATAGAAAAGAAAGACGGCAAAAAAACAATAACAAGATTATAATTAAAGAAAATCCCTAAGAAAACGATAAACAATTTTGTAGACGAAAAACAAATAAATATTAATAAACAACAAATAGAATAATATTGTGTGGCTGTGAATAATATTAAAAATAAACTAATTTACAAAACTTTAGACGAGAGATAAAGAAAATTAATTTTTAATTTTGTTGAGGTAAAATTTATCAAGGGACACAATTATAACTTTATATATTTATAACTTGATGTTTTTGTTGTAACTTATCAAAAAGTAAACAAAGAAAAATTATCATTATGAATTAAAGAAATTTTTTAAATGCTTATTTTATTTAATTAATTGCTAAACAACTTAAAAAATATAATTAATTCTCATGAAGCAACACTATACATACTAAACATGCACTAATTATTTACAATTTATATGAAAATTGCGTTCATTGTCTAAGTTTTATTCAACGATAATTATATATTTTTCATATGCTTAGATAAATTGTTTAAATATTTTTTTCTTTTATATAAAAAATAAAAACCTTTTTATATTAATGATAAAACTTGAGTAATTTTTTAACTTATAACCAATTTTATGGGTACTGCCTTTTAGTTCCTATTTTACTGCAATTTATTTTTATTAATAATTTTTCCTATTTCTTTTTCTTTTCTATTTTTTTTTTTTTGTGATCATAAAAAATAATGATAGCATAAAATAATCTTATTATAATTTAACATTAATAAGAAAATAAATTTACTGTCTCACAGTTAAATTACATGAAAATATGTGTTCTTTTACCATAAAGTACACCAAATATATTATATAATAAAAACTAGTTGTTTATTATAAATAAATTTAAATAAAATAGAATGAAGCTAATAATATACTTCACTTAACTAAACTGATCTTGTTTACTATTTATTTACAGAGTGGTGAACCAATCATTATGGATTTATGACTGTATATTTATGTATTTAACCTTCTAGTTTAAGTAAATTCGATTAATGCAAAATATCTGATAATGGTATTCAGCAATTTTTAAACAGACTACTCTTAAATCTCCATGGAGGTATTATTAAATCCCTTTATATGAACTTTGTTTCATTTCTGTACTGGCGTACATCTTTTATGTAATTTAATTCGTTGACACCGTACTTAACTATGATTTTCGCTTATTATTGACTTTTTTTCTTATTACAACGGTATTTTTATTGTATTTATTTTCACTTGTTTAAAGAAAAGAAAAGAAAAGAAAAACACCTTTAAATGTACTAAAAGCAAGCCAAAGTACACAGAATAGCAACAATAAACTGAAAAGAAAACAAGTAAAAAGTAAATTGTAGACAAGATACTATATTTTATATTTATTTTTAACTGAACCATTTGCCCTATTATTGTATGGTGTTAATTTTTTCTTTCCAACGTTTTGCTTTTCAATACACTTGTTAGCTATAAAAATTTTTACCTTATTTCTATTTATTTTATTTTCTTTATTCAACAAAACCATTAAATTGTTTCGCTTTTCTTACATTTATTTTTTCGGTTTTCTATTTTCTTATTGTATTAACTCAAACTACTGACAATTTTCCTTTTATATATACATGTACGTTTTCGTAAATAGGATGTGACATCACGCACAACATTTATATATGTTTTTTATGTACTAAACAAAGTGATGCTGCTTCATTCATTCAGCATCTTCCCAAGTTTATAAGTATTTTTTTCTTTATTGTTATTATTATTATTATTATTATTATTATTATTATTATTATTATTATTATTATTATTATATTTTTTTTTTCATATTCTAGACACTGTGTTATGATTTTTTCCTTGTGAATTTTTATTCCTTATGGCATTATGTTTTTTCTTATTGTTGTCTCTTCATAAAGGACATTTTTCCATCATATTTTCACTCGTCTATTTTGTTTTAATTTTTTTTTTATTATTATTTTTTGTTTTGTTTTTATTTACTTTTTTAATGTTTTAAAAAAAAAACAAAAATGCATACGGAAGCACAAGGTTTACTTATTTTATTTTTGTTATCACTTTATAATAATTTAATATTTTTAATATATATTTATATATATATATTATTATTTTATATATATATATAAATATAAATATAATAATAATAATAATAATATAAAATTTATTTAATTGCATAACAATACTTTTCCATTAAGTATACAATGTTGTTATTTTTTTCTTTATAAAAACATTTTTAATTTCTTTTCTTTTCTTTTTTTTATTATAAGATTGTTTTCGGGGTACTTTAATTTTCTTTTATGTGTATAGACAGATATTATGTATAAATCAAAGAAAAATAAAATTGATTTAATTTTTTAATTATTTTCGGTTGAACTAATAAAATATTTTTGCGAAATGAAAATAACATGTACATAATATATCTAACATTAAATGCGAACAAATGTTATATGCTACATATATATGTAATATATAATTTTTGCAATAAAAATACAACATTTACGACCCTATTTAGGTTTATTTTTACAATTTTTTTGTTATATATTTGTATTTATGTAATATTTTCTAACATTATTTCATGCTTTAGTAAAAACTCCATTATTTGTTATAATTACTATGTACGTTATGTTTTCTTTTTTAGCATTATTTTCTATTATATTTTACAACTCAAACTACCTTAATTAAAAAAAAAAGGAAATAAATATATTAAATATCATTTTCTTACTTTTGTATTTGCTTTATAGAAAAATATGTTGTTTTTCCTTTTAAAGAAATACAAAAGTTAAAAGAAATTTATCAAAAGATTTGCACAATTACTTATTGAGGAATTTCATATTATTTTTCATTTCTCACAAAGCATATTATTTGTAATTTATGTAACTTGATATACCAAATATTCAATGTTGGTTTTATTCTTCTTGTTCTTTGTTATTGATATAATTTATAAAAAGATTTAATTAATTTTTATAATAGAATTTTATATAGTATACTCAGGGTCGGCAACAGATTCTTCAGAAAAATGTTCTTAACTGGACCTTTAAAATATGTACCCGGAAACTTGAGAAATAAGTGTAAATAAGTAAAATAGTTACTTATCTTTGATTTTAAGAAGAACACATTTTTCAACAACGTTTCAGAAAAATATATTTAAATTAAATTTTATATTAACAAAAATTTTTCTAAAAATGAGAATGAGCAGAGATTTCTCAACGTATGAATACAGAAGAAATGATGCCAGAGTAGCGCTTAGTTTCACTTTTGCATAATATAAAGTTTTTTTAAATACCATCTTTTTTAAAACAATTTTGAACTGTAATACCAAAGCGTTCTTTAATAAATGGAAACCATAATTAGTAATAGTAAATACAATACTTCTGCTATATTTTAAAGAAGTAACAAAAATTTTATTGATTTGTTATTGCAGGAAATTTATGAAAAAACTAAACATTTGCAATTTGTACCGTACATACATAACATATTCAATTACTGTGTTTGTAAAAATTTGCATAAACAACAAGTTTGTATCGAACTCATGTTAAGCAGAGAGAAAACATGAAAATTTTGTACGCAGCGATAATGAAGTGTAAAAATAAATATAAAGTGTCTGCAATATTCGAATAAAATATTCTAGATTAATTGAAAGTTCAATGGCACATCAGATTGAAGAAAATATAATATATTGTGTACTTTTATAGCAAATCATACAAGTAAAATAGTTGCATGAAAAAGCACTATTTGCAATATTGCACAATTTTATATTTTTTAATAATTACTGCAGTACACTATTATGCTTTCAGCTTTAATCAAACCAGATGCCTGCAACTTTAATACAGTATACACTTATAAAACAGTATATTCCCAAAAGCAATGACAAAGGTGAACAACCAAACAAAAAAATTTATTAATGTGCGTTTTCATTAATAAAAAATATATCATTTTTATTTAATAAATAAAGCTATTTGGTGCTAGAAGAGTTCCGTTCACTTTGTTCTATCCACTGCTTTTCTTTAAGTATTTATTTATTTTGTAAAAATGAAATTGCTTATTTTTTATTATATAATATGGAACAGCTTTAGGGAATTTCATTTTTTTTTTCTTTATATTATGTGTATATTGCTTTATGATTGCACACAAGCGATATATATATATGTATATTTGTTTCTAGTTAAATAAGATATATATAAATGAATATTATAAATAACAATAATGTATAAATGAAATAATATTTTGACAAAACATTTATATTTCCGACGGTTTTCTATCATTTAGATGTGTTCAACTAAAATATACATCTTATGCGTAATATATTACATGAATAATTTATATAACCATTTAAAATCGAAGGTAGATTATTAAGATAATAATTTAAAAAAATTTAGCTTTTATCAAAATGCATAAATCCCTGTATAATTGTTAAATAATTTCATGGTTTGAGCATAACAGTCATAATGTACAGATCTCGATTTTCTTTTTTAATTTTAATAAAAAAAAAATTCTCTGGCTTTTTGAGACCGCTGATTTCGCATTTTTTTGGCTTGCAGCTTCTTAATAAAAAACTCAATTATTTTTGTTTGTTCTTCTGTAAAATCATATAAATACATTTTTCCTACAAAAGATTTTACAATTTTTTTTATAATTATTATTTTATATTTTTATTGATTGATGTATTTGAGTTATTTATAATCAAATAGATTGATTATTAAATGAACTTAAATTGAAAACAACGTATTTTATACTCAGAAGTTAATTTACAGGTGAGAATGGTTCATTTCTAGGCATATATAATTTCAAATCAAGAAAAGTCCACAGCAAATTGGACACATGTTTTCAAGTGAAACATATATCTAGGATATATACGGTCAATATAGAATTCATGATAGATAGATCAAGCATCTACAGTATATATTTCAATGAGCACTAATATTTATATCAAATTTGATGTTGACTATTAATAATTTTTAATTATTTAATTTAATTATTAGTATTATTATTATAAATTTATTTAAATTCATTAATAAAACACAATTAAATAATCTAAATCACCGGCTTATATAAAAGTTTAACTAAAATTTATAATTTTTTTACTTATTTTAAATGGATTCACTAAAATACAATACGCAAATTGATATTAATATTAAAATATCATATTGATAGTAATAATAATAATAATTATACAATTAATGCTGCGATTTTGAACTGTAGAACTTTAAAACTATTTGAAGCATTCTTAAAATTTAAATTATTCAATTAAATTTTATCAATACATTTTATTCTACAAAATAACACACTATGTACCAGCTACCAGACAATTAAAACTAATTTTTTTTAATTACAAATATTATTGATTTTAAATAAATATCTATCAAAACATTATTAGAGTTAAAATTAGCAAATTTTATACAATAAAAAACAGATAAAAAATTTAGGATTAATTTTTTGTATTAATAAATTATATAATTTTAATAATATATTTTCTTAAAATTTTTATAAAATCAAATATTTAAATATATTTTAATAATTGTTTATGAAAGCTTCAAGATATTAATATATAAATATAAATGGATTTGTTAAATTAGTGGAAATCTGAATCACATAACTTCAAATTTGATATACATATTATTATGTTTAAGGCCACGTCTACAGGGTATATGCACTACTCTACACGTCTCTAAGGGAGATTTTTCTCTAGCTCTACACAAAAACTCTATATTGTAAACTCAACCTAAAAAAGGTAGAATAAAAATGAGAAAGAATGTAATGAAAGGATATCATGTGTCAAAAAGTAATACACTTCAGCGTTGTCATGTGCATATTTTTTAACGATAATTGTAATTGTAATAAATATTTGAAAAAACTGATATTATTATTGCCCAGCAGCCTAATAAATTTCTCCTCGCTGCTATAATTTCACTACTAATAATTTTGCAAAATTGAAAAACTAATAAAACTAGCAAATTATTTCACCTTAATCTAAACCGAAAAGTTATTTAAATTAAAAGTTAATCGATTCAGTAAATATAAAATGAAATATCAATCAATATTCATATATTGATATGGCATTAGGTATTTAATTATTATATACTTTGAATTTTTATATGTTTTTGTTAAAGTTGAAAGTTAAAATTATTATTATATTTTAAATATTTTATCTATTAAATTAAATTTTTAAATTGAGAAGCATTTAAATATAAATGTAAGATTAAAGAAAAATGCATTACTAATACATTTTCTTATCTACAATCATAAATAATAATTTACGCCTTTAGCTTTGCTTTTCTTTTTGTTACTTTTTTCTGTTTAATGAAAACAAAACATTATTTGAATAGGATATTTATTACAAGTATACCAATGCAACACCATTTGCTTAAGTCATTATTAAATTAAAGTCAGCGTTTAATTCGGAGTTTCGTTTACGTACAAAAGAATGTTTCCAAGTATAGGAATTTTTTTTAAATCTGAGACGTTTTCAGTCACTTATTCAATTTAGTTTTTTACAAAAAATACTTTTAGACATTTATTTTTGTAATAAAAATTTAACACTTGAATTTCTATCTCATAAAGTTCAAATAAAAGAAAAACTATAAGGATAAATCAAGTATTAAATTATTAGAGTTAATTTTAAAATATGTGAATGGTGTCTGGTGCATGGAGTATTTTATTTTATTATAGTTTCAAATTTTTATAGTTTTTCTTTTCATTGAAATAAGTATTATTAAAATTTAAAAAAAAAAAACTTTACTTTCACGAAAATAACTGAATTAGATATTAGCTGTTTAATACCACAATACATTTTGTTTTATTAATTATATTCACTTTAATTCTATTTTTATTAGTCTAAGTTTAAATATACAACAACTATGCTTTACATATAGTTGAATGATTTAAATGAATTTAATAAGATTTTTGCTGATAAAGTTAAATGACGTTGATTTAAATATCGATGCATTGACTATCATATCGTTAGTAAACAATCTTTGTAAGCTTTGAATTAAGAACCAGTCAATACTTCTCTAAAGTAATAATAATAACTACAGAAAAGAGAACAAATTTATAGATTATTTTTATTGTTTAAATTTTAAATTATTACATTTCTTATAAATAATATTGTAAATCGAGAGGCAGCATAAGTTTCATAATATTATTACACGATTATCGTTAATAAGGTTTAATGCGCTGAATGCACGTTTATTAAGAGCATTAAAAAATCCAAAATTAATCTATAATATTGTTGTTAGTATTTTATTGATTTTCGATTTAATATTAAAATTTTATGTTTTCATGTATTTCTTGCTTTTTTCAATATATAAGCAAATTGTGCATTTTATTATTTACTTAAATGTTTCCCAAGTATTTACAATGCTTTAAATTACCAGTAATTTTATAAGAATATTAAATTGTTAATTTTATTGATTTGCCACATAACTACTTCTTGGCTTTAACTTTGTTAATATAAATACTAAAATACTTAATGGCACAAAACAAAAATCATACCATTTAAATATTGATTTGCGTTTAATATTTAATTAATATTTGTTAAATTAAAACAATAAAAAATACTAAATAAACGATTATTATCATTTGTTCTATAAAATGGAATTTACTTAAGTAATTACTGTTGACATCTGGTGTAAACTCTTGATTACCTAATCGTCGGTGTTAGTAGTTTAGTTTAAAAGTTAAAGACTACGTGTAAATCATAAATTCTGCAGACCGATAACCTTTAAAATAAACGATGTTCAAATAAATATGGTATATCATGTTATAGTAATTAGTTTTTATTATAATATTAGTAAAGCTGAATAATTAATAATTATTGAATGAAGAAAATAACATACTGTTTTTAATAATTAAATATTATTGATCTCGTTAAAAATTCTTTTTTTAGTTTTAGTTTAGTTTATACTTTCAAATTACCTTAACTAGAAAAGCTATTAAACCATAACGGTAATACAAGCCAAGCACACAAAAGTTGTTAATAAAATTTCCTTAATAAAACAAGGGATTTTTTATTCGAATAAAGTATTTAAAGATAGACCAAAAATACTATCTAGTTTACATAATAGAACCGGTATAATGTAAATGTTTATCACTAGAATAAAGAAAAACTTAAATTTTAATCACTAAATATAATCATGGATTGTTATGTAACCATTTATTTGCACAGATATCTTCAAAATCAATTAATCTTATACGATGCTACTAACTTTGAGCATTCACTATATGCCACGATAGTTAAATGTCGTCTCCTAAGGAAGTATTTAAACACCGGAATAAACAACAATAAATTATTATTACATAAAAAACTCGATTTATATATTTAAACGTGTTCCTGGTAAATAGTGCAAATTATCGTGTTATCTACTATCTACTTGATAATCAATTTTAATTATTTTTAAAATAATCAAAACTTAAAGAAAATAACTTGATGAATTGTTTTTATTTATAAATTACCTAAAATGTCAAAATCTGAAAGAACAGCATATTTATCTAAACCTTTTTTTTTATTTTTGTTATCTTTTCATTTATTTTATACTTTTTAATTTGATTACAATTATATTTGACAATTATTACATAATTTACAATTTTTTTTTATTCATCCAATTAGGGGTTTTCACAAAAATAATTCTATCTTTGTAATCTTTATATACTTTTATGCTTTTTTTTTTAATATATTGTAATTCATCTATTAATTGGTTTTCTCATTAATTCTAAAAAAAAAATTGACTAGAATAAATATTTTATTTTTTCTTTCTATACTTTTAATAATTAATAAATATAAATTTTTTATTTTTATAACATTCAATAAATTCATTTTTTTAGATTTAATAAATTTACAACTTAATAAGTTTCTTAAATAATGTAAAGTTTTTTTTTTGCTTTTAATGATTCAACAAGAATTATATTTTTTTATTAAATTTTTAATCACAATTTTAAAGATAAAAGATTACTTAAATTGTTTCTAATCAAATTTAAAAATGAACTATTAATAAGAAAATTACTTTATTTGCTATTTATAAGTAAATTTTTAATTTAGGCAATTTTTTTTTGTTTAATTAAATTTATTTGATTCATTTTTTTTTAGCTCAATTCATTTTGCATTTTTTTTTTGTTTAAATTAGAAATTCGAATTCGATTTGATAAATTCTTTAATTTTAAGACTTTATTTAGTTGTTTTAATTTTTTTTATAATAACAAAATATATGAGGATTTTTTTTTATTATTCAATTTGGGCACAATGATTAATTTAATTTTATAAATTTTGAATTAAGATTAAAATTTTAAATGTTAATTTTTTTTTTTGTATTTTTATAATTAAAATGCTCCTATCTAAAACTCCTGCATTTTATAGATTGTCGAAATTTTGTTTTCTTACAAAGTTTAACAAGTGGATTCTAATATTTAATATAGATAAAAAAATTTATAAGATTTGTTTTTATTATTTAATTATTTATAATTTTTTATTGCACTTGCATAATAATCAAAATGTGCAATTAAAAAAAAATGGTTTGTTTGCGGTTTATTTTTTATTTTGATAAATATTCATACTTTTATAAATTGGCAATTAAATACTTAAAACAAGAACATAATCTACGATGGAGAAATATGTTTTACAATAATTTTAATTTGATTTTTCTTCTTTTGTTTTCATAAAAATTTATTAAACAGATTTTTATACAGAGTTTTAATTATTTTTTTTTTCTGTCTGCAGATAAAAAATTCATAAAAATTCAATTAATTACTGAATACATAAAATGTTGAAAATAATTGTTGTGTTGAATTAATTACTTAGATATCACCATGTCACATAGTACTTGGAATTTTAATAATCGTATAATGATTTTTTTTTTTGAAATTTTAATAAAATAAAAATTAGTTGTAGCTTTTTCAGACTTTGATAAAAACTCATTAAAATATTTTAATTAAATCTTTTAATTTATAAATTTTATTAACTCCTTGACATGGTAAGTTCATATGTATATGTGACATAAAAAACTGAAAAAAACAGTTTTAATCCATCAAATAAATAAATAAATCATCAATGTTCACTACTTTTATGCTATTTTTATTTTAATAATGTCACAGTGATTGTCATTTTACTTAATAAATCCGGCTTTAATTAAATTAATAAATTCTATGCTTTAATTTAAAAAGAAAAACAAATATTCAAAAATATCAATTACTTTGTAACGGCGTTTACCAATAATTAATTGGAACAATTTTATGCGAATTGATTTTGTTTCTTCTTTTATATAATTTATCAAACCATATGATAAAATTAATTAACTGTACTAATTGTGCCAGCACAATTACATAACAATATATTTTTATTATTGTATGAACAGTTTGTTTATCTAATTAAATTTAATAACCTGATTATTATTTACATTGATTACATGTATTTTTTTTTTCTCTTAATTCATAATAATTTTATCTATTATTAGAGAAGAACATAAATTTACTCATTTCTTAACAAAAAACATTTAAAAAAGCACACAAATTTTTATGACAATTTGATTCTGCTTGTTTGTTTTTTGACTTCTTTTTCATTATTTATTTTAAAATAAAACAATGAATTGATATTTTTAAAAGAAAATAAAATAACCACAATATTATTAAATAATTTTTGTAAATATAAAGTATTATTTATTTTTTTTTTTTTCAAATAAAATTGATTTAAACATTAAATGCAAAAATTGCTGATAATAATGACAAATTTATGAAATTAAACTGAACTGTTTATTACTATAAATAAAAAAATTATTATACATCATTGATTGTAATTTGTAGTTGAAATAAAATATTTATGAAAATAAATAAACAGCTTTTAATAATAGTAATAAAAATATTAATAATAAAAAAAAAATACATAAAATGATGAAATCATTATTGGTTTAATAAATATAGTTACTTTATAAAATAATATAAAATGTAATCGAATAGTTAATTATTTAATCATTATAAATTGTTAATTGGTTAATATATATGCTTATTAGTATTATTCCAATTAAATTTAAAAAATTCATAAGAAGTATATTTTAATTTTGAATAGAAAATCAACGCAAGTTAAAAAGAAAACATTTATTTAAATAAAATTTATCTATTGCATTATTTTATTAAATACAAAAATAACGAAATAATATTTTCTTTGACATATCATTTATTTTTTAATTTTTTTATTAACATTATTCTTATTTATTTACAAAAGTATATAATAATTTATTTATATATAAAATCGATATAAGCTACACAAATTGACCGATATAGGGATCATTCTTCATATTATTTATTTTTTTCATTTTATCAAAATGTTAAATTATTTCAATTATTTCAAAAAAATGCACTAAACACAATATCACAAAACCATATGTTAATAAATATTTGCAATAGGGAAAAATTATAGAAATTGATGGCACAACACTTTGTTTGTAACCAGTGATTTCAACATGATAATTACTAAAAAAATATCAAATTATATTGGGATAAAATCATTTGAAAAATAAAATATCATAAATAAATTAACTAAAAGAATTCATAAAACAAAAAAATCGTAATGCTATATAAATTGTGTGCGTAAATTTGTGGTGCAAACTAACATATGTATTACATAGAACAGTAGGTATACATATATATATGTATGTATATAAATATTTTGTTAAATAAATAATTAAAAAAGTTAATTACATATTATTATTGTTATTATTTTTAACAAAATAATGTTTTATTTTATTTATTGCTTTTTCCACGCAATTTATATTTAGATCCCTAACATGTTTTGTTAATTTTAATTTAAAAACGTCTAATTTAAAATAATTTATATATTTTTACTTAAAAATAATTCATTTTTGTACTTAAATAATTTTCTTCATTATTTTTGTTTTTGATAAAATTGTGCATATTTTATTGAATTTATTAAAAAATAATAATAAAATACAAGATAATCCTTGTTATGTAATGTGTTTTAAGCAAAATTGTAATTTTTATTTGCAAAACAAAATATATTTTGGTTATGTTCAGACGCTATAAGGCAATTTATTATTTTTTTTTAATAGCGATGTAAATGTTATAAGAAATGAGTAAAATGACTTTCTTTCATAATAGTTGTACGTAGACAATTTTGTACTTTAAAATATTTATAGGAAATTAATTTGCACTATTTAGTATAGTTTACAATCAACTGAGTGTGCAAGTTCCAGAATAAAGGAGGCAATAACAATTGCCACATACATAATATCAAAGTGACTTTCTATTAAAATACACAATAACTACTCAATTTATTTTACGACAAGATAATAATATTATGTCATATTTGCAACAATCAATTCATAAATTTCAAAGTGTTTTCTTATTTAAAAAAATTTATTTTACTAAAGAGTAAAAAAATCTTTAATTTTTTTATTAGTTATATATTTTCTTAATTTCATTAACATTGTTAGAGTTTAGGCTAGTTTTCCTAATAATTATTTTAATGATATGTCGACGTGTAAATATCCAGCAACAATTCAATCTAATATATTTTTTACTAAGAAAATAATTTTTTTATGATAATTTATTATAAATAGGCATGTCCTGCATGCTTTTTTCTAGCTATTCTATTTATATATTTAAATATATATTTATATATTTTATTTATTATATATAATTTTTCTTTCAAATAGTTATGTTATTAAATTTATGTAAGATTATATACATAAATATAATTAACTATACATGTTTAATTTTAATTTTCAAAAGATACATTTATCAAATAATTAATTAAAGTATCGAAGTTTAGAAAGAATTCAAAAAGTTTAAAAAAAATGCTTAAAACTCACCACAAATAAGAACTTTATATGAAAAAAAAAAGTTTTTTTTTTTACCGTCAACAATTATGTATCCTTTTTGTCAATTTATACTAGAGCTGTATTTGGGGCACTTAACCTAGAACTTCTCGGTTCAATTTGCAATGATCGATTATATAATTCGTCATCATCTAGAAGCAATGATGTATCAAGTAAATATGCAGTCACCTTTGGTATATGATCAATTTTGTACGGGGTTTGTTGAAAATGGCGAATTTCTCTTATAACATGAGCTATCTATTGTTGCAAAAATTATAAATAAATTGTTTTGATTAACGAAAATCGAATTTAATTGAATTATCTTAAAAGTATCTTACCATTCTCATCTTAGAAAAATTTAGTAGGCCATCAGGTGTAAAGTCGGGAGTTCCCTCCTCAATAAATGATAAATCAGTAAGGTACATTCCTAAATATGGTATACACGGTGGATCACAACGGTGTAATGCTTCACGCATTGCACGAAAACGACCGTCTGAACATACAACAGCTTGTAATTTCGTAATTGTCTGTTTTATCTATAATTTAATAAAAAAAAATAATTTCATTAAACTTCCAATAAAAAGACACCTGCTTATCACAATAGACAATTAATAATGACAAAATCGAGCACAGACAATAATAACATCCTGAAACCTCTTATATACATGTAATCATCTGGTTATGTTGTAATTTTATATTGCCCTAAATACATTAAATTATTGTGTACACTAATTAATCAATTGATTAAATATGGATTTTCTATTAAATAACAACAATGCAACAGAATGAACAATGTTCCTATGTCAAGGAGTGTAAATAAAAGTGGCAAATTTAATCCGTAAATTGTATGTCTAAATATTATTATTATTATTATTATAATTATTATTATTACTTTTGTTATCGTGTAATAAATTAGACATACAGTTTGTTTGGTTGTAGGTAGGCTCATATGTTTTTGTGCTTGTGATTGACAAAACAAGAGATTTTACTCACATGGGTATTATGAATATTTTTTTAATATATATATTTTATATACATAAATTTTATAGTTTAAAATCAACTAAACATAACCAATATAAATTTGAAAATTGGAGAATGAGCATACACATTCTTATGTGTTTCATAAAATAAACAAATAAATAACTGTAGTTGAAAGGAGCCCATAATATTAAATATCCTATTTATGTATGACATATTAGTTGGTAATTGGTTTATTTATTGCCCATATGCTTTATTGACACATGTACATGATAATATATATTAAAGGGGAAATGTCAAAAACTGATATCATTATAATGTTTGTTTATTTATTTATATTAGCAGCAGCTATCATACCAATTGGTTTACCAGAACCAACCCTTTGTGCACATTAAAATTCATCAATCAATATTAATATTAATAATAACTATAAATATTTAATTTTGATGTTAAAATTAAAAAAAATAAAATTTATATTACCGTTTTAGGAACTTTATCCCATGTCTTTTTTAACCGAAAAACAGCAGCATTGGTAAATGCTGCACAGATTTGTAAAACGCCATTAAAATTGTGTAAACATCGACAAATATCAGCAACTGCAGTCCACTTTTCTATTGCTGCAACACGTGATGCCATGTTTCCTCTTTTTTTAATATAGTAAAAAAATTAATTTATGATTATTATTTTATCTGCTACAATATAATTTCAATAATTGCTTATTGATTCATTATTTATAAATTACCTTGATATAATTTCAGAAGATACTAAACGTGATCCATCATTAAAGCGCTTTGTCATTTGAATAATATGTTCGGCACGTGACTTTTTATCCGATTTCATCCAAGCCTGTCCCAGAAATTCTCTATAAATTCATTTCATTTAAATTATTATTAACAGATTATCATATAATATTATAACAGCAAAGACTTACTCGCTTCTAATAGCTAAAAATATTTGGTGATCTAAATATGTCATTTGTTCAGCTATTTCCAAAGCAGATAAAGTTTCAATACTTTCCTTACTGGGATTCTTAAAATTTAAACACCAAATTTGCTATTAATAAATTTTTTTTTATTAAATAATTCAATAATTTTTATAGGTATTAAAAAATTGTGTTACCAAAGGAGGTTTCAATAAAATTTCTAAATGTTTTCGTCCACAATCAATATCTTCGCGGCATAATAATCGCAACAATTGAGATGCAGCCCTATGCTCAGTCGGCAATAGATTAGGACTACAAGTAATATCGTCTAAAAATGCAATTGTTTGTGAGCGTAGGGCAGCATCTTGTTCAAAATCTTGAAAATGTTTTGACACCCAATGTCTAGAATTAAAAAGTTCAAATCAATTTTTCCTTTTTTTAATTAAATATAAATTATACCTCAAAACATTTAGCACTCGCATAGTAGCTGGTGAGCTAACAACGGATTCTTTTCTGTTTCTAGCTTCAACTTCGGGGGGCTCATCCCGAGGATTGCTAGAAGCTGAAGTTGCAATTGCAAATGCTGCCGCTGCTGTTGATGTGCTACTCCTTTAATATTTTATTCGATTGTTATAAAATGTATAATAGAAAAAATTTTGTGTATAGATTTTGTTTTAAATAAATAAAAAGATTATTTTTATTTCTTTCTTTTTGTTTATCTATAATTAATTATTGTTTTTAATATTTTAATAAATGAATAATTGGTTGTTTTTATACACGTGTTTATCGTACCATTACAAGGAATTATATACAAAGGAAATGTCTACTAAATTAATATATTAATCCGTTTTTATTATAGATTTTTATATTTATTCAAATAAATATATTACAAAGTTTATTTTTAATTAAAAATAAATTGATAAAATTATATATATAATTATTTAAAAAATAAACTATTCATATTAATAATTTTAATGAAAAAAAAAAGTAATGAGAATAAACTAAAATACTTATTCAAAAGTGATGGGAATTAAGGTAATAAAGTGAGTTTAAGAATAGTTAAAGTGAAAATTCTTATATAATAAACAAAAATATAATCTATTTACATAATAATATATAATCTTCTAATAAGCATTAAATAAATAAGCACAATACAATCATACACACAAAGGCAAAACAAGTGAAAATGCAATAGTACATTGAAACTACTTTATTAAATTAAGTTAAACTACAAAATAACAAAATAAAAGTTATACAAATAAAACGAATAATCTAAACATGATTTCACTTATTCTAAATGTATTAGAAATAATATAGTTACTCAACATAACTTAATTCTATATAATGAAATAAAACAGGACTAATAAGAAGAGATAGTAAAACTTAATCCATAAATAAATATTATACAAAAAAGCCATTATTTTTTTTAAAATAATATTTAATTAATTATATTCAATGTAAATATTATTTTTTGTTTTAAAAGCACAATTAAATATAAGTTCAAATTCATTCCCTTTTATCTAGTATTCAATTATACTACTAATAACAGTTTTAAATTACAAAAAAAAATTCTTTAAACTTGTATAAGAATTTAAAAAAAAATAATAAAATATGCTATATTATCTAATTAATTTTAATTCTAAATGGCAAAAGTTTAGTATTACTGTTAAAAATTAAATATATTGAAAAAATGATAAAATAAATTATTTTGTTTCAACAATACATTAACTTACCAAATAGGATCTGGTCCCATACTTCAATTTAGGCAATTATTAAGATTAATTTTAAATTATTAATATTATTTTTTTTTTTTGTTTTAGTTATTTGTCAATTTTATTAAATTTATATTATCTATAAATTTAATAATTATTTTAAAATTTAATTTATAAATATATCTATTAGATTATAATTATAAATATATTTATATTTCTTATAATAAATAAATTGACAACAAACAAACAACGGTGATCACATTATCAGGCATACACCCAGCAAATCATTTAGTAAATTATATATGAGAGAATTTTTCGATTTTTATGTTTATAAAATATAAAATAGACAACGATTATTAATTAATTTTATAATTAAAAATACTACGTAAACAAAAAAAAATAAGTTTTCTGTATAAATTACTTATATATTTTATTCACATAATAGTGTTACTTATTAAATCTTAAATAAATTAAAATTTTGTTTTTGTTATTTCATTTAAAAAACGAAACGTAACGTTACGAAACAATAATAAAGAAAGTTTAATTAACAAACATTTATATATAACGAACGATTATAAATTATAATAATTAAGTAATTAATAATAAAGAGAGATTTAAAGAGAAAAGAAATAAACAATAATTTAAGATTTAATTAAATTCATAAAACATTTAACATTTAGAAATAGAAAAGTATGAAAAGAATATATTTTGGATCTGTAATTTTTTTTTTTAATTTTTTTTTTATATAAGGAAATCAAATAAAATAGCTAAAAATAAAATAAATTAATATGAGAAAGCTTAATACTGATAAGGTATAACTTAGGGATAACATTATAAATCATATGCTTAAATAAATAACTGGCGAATATGTATAATCTACTATCTAGTATAGTATAGAAAATAAATAATAAAAATAATTTAATTTTGAATTAAAATAGGTAATAAATAACAATTATAAGATTACTATTAACCATTGGTAAATCATTTGAACATTCTATTTCATACCACAATTATTAATTATTTTTAATAATAAATAGAATTTCGTATTCTATAACAACAGTGTGATTTCAATTATATAAACTGATAAAATAAATTATTGCTAATTATCAAAGAGAAAATTCAATTTTAAAGTTTTTTTTATAAAATATTATGATAGTAATTTAATTAATCATAATAGTCCTTCCTTATTTAATCAAAAACTTGAAAATTAAAATTGAATAATAAATCTGTTTTATTTGCTGAATAATTTAATTACTAGCATTATGAATTCTGAATGTTTTAAAATAAAAATGTAAAAAAAAATAATTTGCAAAGTATTATTAAGTTCATTCATCAGCTAATTTTATAATTTATATTAATATTATTTATGTTCTATGTTAACCTTATTAAATAGCGGACGATTAAATTTTATAGCTTACTCTTATTTGTAATAAAATGTCTTCATAATAAAATAAAAAATGAAATAATTAACAAAAAAAGTATTTATTTGAAAGCATTAAAACATCAATCATCGTTAGGTTGTTTTACTAATATATTTATAATTAACTAACCCGTTAAATACATTATAAACCTTGTTATCTACATTTTTTAATGTTGAATCATATTTTATATAAACTCAATTCTATTTGTTGTTTTATATTTTCATAATTTATGATACGGAAATTAAAATATTATTTTTTCTTTTTTTAATCTAATATCTTTCTATTTCATTTCAAACGTTTTTGAATTCATTTAGCTGTGAAACAAAATGCTATAAATATTATAATATACCTTCGCTGAGATTGTCGATATGAAGTTATAACGACACCAACTTTACTTGGACAGTGTGTAACTGGTTCGTGTTGCATTGATGCACGTGATGATATTGTACCCAGAGATGCACCTCCTAGAGATCCACGTGGTGTTGTATACAATGAAGATGCCATATCATCGTCACTTTCAGAAAACCGTCTGATTTTATTAAGTAAATATATAAACACAAAATAATAAAAGTACAAGAGCAATTCTATTATACCTTGGTTCACGGGTCTCCCTTTGTGGTGTTCCAAATGGATTTTTCTTTTGTTTTTCTGGTGTCTTCGGAACACGATGATTAAGTCGAGGGCTTGATCTTTCACTTCCCTATAATTCAATAAATTATAATTAGCTACTTTTTAGTTATTTCTTATATGGATAACAATTTATTCGCATTGAAATACGTACTCTATAAATACCACCCTCACCATTCATTTGTAAACTATGACGATGTTGACACAAGGCGGCATGAGGTATGACGTTTGCACCAACACTAGGTCGTCTATCATTTGGCAGTTTGGGTGGTGAAATAGAAACCGCCGCCAATGTTGACATAGTCAATTTATTTGGTTGATCATTTGTCGTATTTAAAATTTTTGGTGATAAACTTTTCTTTCCGTTTGTCTCCTCACTGTTATTAGAGCAAGGGGTTGTCATAAGCGTTGGTGGAGGTGGTGACAATGTCTCATTAGGTACTTGATTATTATTATTAATATTATTTTGTGCATCGGAATCTCCACGATAAGGACGTTTTGGATTTATTCGTTCAGGTAAGGGACTTGTCGGTGCTCTACCATATTTAAATTGTGAAGCATCATTAGGAGCTTCATCAGCTTTATCCTGACTACCAGAACCGGTTGAACCAACAAGAGTCACCGAGCTTAAGTTTGACGGGGACGATGGGCCACTCAATGTATTTTCTAAAATGATTACATCTTTGAGATTTTATTTAATGTGGGAGTAAATTTTTGCGAAGGTAAATTGATGAAAGTATTTACCTGTTAATGTGTCAGCACTATTTGAAGCAGCAATATTTTTTGGAATCGCTAAATACCCTTCCTCTTGTTTATTTGGTACATTTTCATGGATTAATTCCGCTTGTGGAATAGCATGAGATTCATGGACAATAATTGGACCTGTTCCTTCTGGTATCCAAGATAAACCGTCATCTGTTGTAGATTGTTGCTGGACTATTCTACGGGATCCACGAAATCGTAATCCAGCCGAATCACCACTTAATGATCTATCGCGATCGGCACCTTCAGAACAGTACCCTAAAATCAAAATTATTGTCTTATTTTATTTATATAAATTTTTTTCGAATAATTATACCCGACACAGAGCTAGCACCAGATGTTCGTCTTGGTGACGCTCTACCGTCATCAGCACCTGGTATATCAAGAAAATCTGTGTGTGGCTCACAATCGCATTGTGGCTCACTCGGTGGATCATAAAAAACTTTTTTTAAAGCATTTAAAACAGTCTCGCCGTCAGTAAAAACACGATATGTAAGCAGAAAAGTATTTAAAAAATCTATTGACAGAAATCTAAGATCTAAATAAAAAAATAAATAGGCGATAGTTATTAAACGTAAATATGAATTTTATCTACTGTAAGTGTTTCGCACCAGTTAGTCTTTGCAGAAGACGCTCAGGTGTTGCATAACGCACTTGTGGTAATTTGCATGAATTTAATGTGCGTGAAAAGCGAATATCAACATCATCTTTAAAAAGTCGAGGGTCAGCACGAAGAGCTTGATGTGCAGCCATAGAACCTTAAAATTTTAATGTATATAGTAATAAAAAGTAAGAAATATAATTAGGAATTATATGAAAACTACCTCCAGATGATCCACCCATGCCCGGAGAAAGCAATGAGTGCAAATGGATATTATCTAAACACTGTGATATATCGCTAATCCAAGCCTCTTTATCTTGTACAGTAGGCGCAACTAAATGAATAAAATGGCGGGCACCTGATTTGGTGTCAACAAATATTTTAAAATCACGATTACTTGTGGCACTAACAGATTCATTAACACTAAGACAGCTGCCCTGAGTTGATGATGAACATACTGACGCATCTAAAATTGTGAGAGAATACGATCTAAATCGAATTGATTTGATTTTAAACAGTTTTTATTTAAAATAATTTAATCAACTCACCTTCGTCCTCACGTTCAGAATCACTGGGATCCTCTACAAGTGTCGCATCAGATAGAGGAATTTTGCCAACATCTGGTAGTAAATGAAGACGTCCCCCAGATGTTCTTTATAAAAATATTAAGAACATTTAATGTAATTAATATAAATAAATACTATTTTTTCTTTAATTTTCACTAAATATTGACAATTTTCTTTATATTTTTTTTTAATTGTGACATTTAATGTTCAACACAATACCTTGTGGCAATAATCATGTGATTCGAAAATAAAAAACATTGACGCACGGCTTCCCTTTCACTTTTAAATGAAGCTAGGCGGCTGCGTATACGTCCTCTTCCTGGTGGTACTTGCACTAAACTTCCTAAAACAAAATCATAAAAGCTATATTTAGTTATTGATTTTAATAAAATTAATGCTTATGGTAAAATTCAACCAGTAGATTAGGAAAGCTTTCAAAAAGTTTACCCTCGTATTTTATTCGGTTCAAATTCTTGATAAATAGATATACTGATAACATAGTGTGTATTTACTAAATATATTTTAAAAATAATGAAAATCTTTGATTACCTTGTCGCACAAATACTTGGTTAACATCAAGTAAAATATCGCAGCCTTCAACAATCATACGTTCAACAGCTAAATTTTTGCGTAAATTTTCAGTTTCCGATACTTCATCATGCATTTGACGAGACAAGTCCTCTAACTGTTGCCTTGCATTTTGTAAACTCTTCCGTTCAACATGATCGTGTGGTGTATGCGCCAGCAATTCGTGCAATGTTATTATATAGCGCGGAATCTTATAAATAAAGTCAATTATAAAATTGCTATCATTTTTAAAAATATAAATCAAAAGCTTACTTGATGCATTGGATATGTTAGGAAAGTTTCTAAACTGCGACCCTGGCATGCTGGTTTGGCCTCCAAACGGTTTAAAACACTCGCAAAAGCTGAATTACTTTTACATTCAGTTAATACTTGTAAGCTATAGTGATGATTTCTTACATATTCTTGATAAATACTTAGCATTGGAAGCAGCATGTCAAATAAATCACCTTTAATTGATAAGTTAAAAAACACATAAATATGATTTTTTTTTTTTTTTCTATATCATTATCCACAGTTGTATATGTACGTTTGATCTACATTTATATGTTAAGCGTGTTCTTTTATATTTTTACATAAAAATTGTTTTATACGTATATTTTATGAATAATGAATAATTTTATTTGAGTGTTGTCACTTTAAGTTGATGTTAACGTTTTAAGTGTTAATTTTATTCATATTATATTTATTATTATTATTTATTCAAATTTGAATTTTTTTTTTTTTTGTTTAATTTTTTGTCAATCAAGGATAATTTACATTTTTTATGTTCTTACCTAAAACAAGTGTTGGCCATGATTCTAATCTTGATGTTAGTCCTTTTAAAAATATTTGATGAAGAAATAATACCGTTTCAGAATTTAAAAATATGGAGTTGACATCCTCATGGGAGCAAGGTGGTCTCTTTGAACTAGCTGCCATTTTAAATGGTCGTAGGAAACATGATACCAAAACCTATAGCAAAAAAAAAAAAATATATCTATTGTGTTTTCGTTTTTTAAATTCTTTGCAATTTTCTATTTCCACCTCCAATTGTTCCATGTATTCTTCCTCAGATTCAACCATACTGAACACAAGACTGTTGCGCTTTCTCATGCTCTCAGCATGCGGTGACTTAATATACTCCTCAACTATTTGTTTCCACCGTCTACGGCATAACCAGCCTCGAAAAAAACTTTGAACCTACATTGTTTTTAATATCCATTTTTGATTTTTTTTTTTGTTTATAAAAGAGGAACAAGTACAAAAATAATGATTTTCTTTTATGTCAATGAAAAATGAAAAAAAAAATTAGTATAAAAAAACTAACAATAAGCTTTAAAAAAAAATAGATAATAGTAAAAAATATAACAAGAGACATAAAAAAATTATTACAATAGAGTGCAATAGAGTGTGAAGGAAAAAAACAAAATCTTTTTCATAAATTCAATCAGACTTTCTCTTAATTCACAACAATTTGAAAATAAATTTTTAGAAATTAAAAGAGATACAATAAATAGAAAATGATTCCAAATTTAAGCGAAGTCAAAAATATAAAAAAAAAATAATAAAAAATTTTGTGTTTGTTCCAACAAACTCATATTACTTTTTTGATTTTTCTCAACTCAACTGAATCCTGAACTTGAGCACATAATCCCGTTAATGATGGGTGTTCATCGGGCGGATCACAGGCGGCACTGAAACTACCTCGGCCAACTGGTGTGGTTGATATCGATGGACGACATTCCTTACGCAATGTACATATCTTTTGGAATAAAAAATAATTAAAAATATTTCATTTTAAACTTTAATGAAATAGGGATGTTACCTCAGCACGTAATTTTTTAATTTCTGATGCCAGCTCCTCACAATGCTGTGTATATTGCCATTTTGCGGTTTTTTCACTCTCAACTACTTGCAACAAGTGTACATGCTTCTGTTCAAGTTCTTCTTTTTGCAATAACAGCTTATTGAAACTGAAAATACGTTTAGTGAAAGCAACAATAAATTTATTTAACACTTGTTGATTTTACCATTATATAATATTTGTGGTTTTAATTTTTACTAGTTATTATAAATGTGTCATAGTTATGACTATTTAACACGATAAACAAGTAAAAATAAACTAACCGGACAAAAAAAAAATCAAAAAGATTTATTGTCAATAGCAGGCATTAATAATTATGTGGCATAGCGAAATTATAGTTATGTAATGCCATTAAAAGTATTAATTATTAAAGTATTATTATTAAATTAAAATATCAATAAATTTCAACACGATTACAATCATTAAAAGTACTCTAATAAAGTAATATTCCAATCGCAAATTATTTATTATAATATAAATATAATTAAATTATATATACCTCGCCTCACGTATAGCCACTATCCAAGCTGAACATTCTGACTCTGTTGCTGCACGTAATTCATATTGGCGTTGATTTTCACGACGATATGATATTGAAAAACAATGCTAAGTGACAAACGAAATTTAAATTATAAATTTATTTATTTTTTTTTTATGAAATATATAATTTTTTAAATGCATTAATAAATAAATTTTAAATTTATTATTAAAAAATTTTAATCAATAAAAATATTAATGGTAAAACGTTATTTGTAATTGATATTTTTATCAGATAATATCATTAAAATGAATTTTCTATTGAATGTTTTCCAGACACTTAATATCCTTGAGCAAAACAAGAGTTTTAGTAAAACAACAAAACAACAAAAAAGGGAGAAAATAAAATAAAAGTATTAAATTGTATCTGCATTCGTTTAAATATTCATTAACTTTTGTTCAGTATTTTATGTCTTCAGTGTTTCTTTTCATTTATTTATTATTTTTTTCATTTTTTTGATTCTAAATTTGATTACATCAAATATTTAACACAAGCTTTTATTATCAAAGTAAAATCTTGGCTGGATTACCGATATGTACATATATAAAATAAATTAACAAAAAAAAAATTATTATAATGATTGAAAAACTTAAGAGAGGAATATGCTAAACAATGTATTGATTAAGCAATTTAGTATAATTAAAATATTTATTATTCATTTGAAACAATAAATTATGATATAATCTTATAATCAAAATATTATAATTATTTCAGTAATACAAACATTCACTCTTATATAATTATAATGTTAATATTGTAGTTATTCAGCTTATTTGAATATTTAATAAAATGAACTTAATTGACTTTGACAATATGTTGCATTTCAGCAAAATTTATTTCATTAATTTTTCTTATAGAAAAAAAACATTTTACTAACTGTTTATATATAAAAATATTTTTTAATAAAATCATTATAAATCGTTTCCAAAAAAATACTAAGGAGATTTTATTTTTCAGAAAATCAATTTTAAATTTTACTTTCTTTTATTTATATGTTGTTTTTTTCTATTCATTTCTTGTAAAAGCTTAATAGACAAAATATAAATAAAAAGGGAATTAAATCTTTATTTTAATTTCACCATAAAAATTTTGTCATTTTATTTTTATATTCTTTTTTTTTATGTTTTTGCTACAAACAATTTTAATTTTTTTTTCTGTATAAATCGTTTTTGGAAAAATGTATATTTTAGAAAAACTGTCAACTTAATTTCTGTCATTAACATATAACAACAACAAGAAAAAAGTAAAAGAAATACAAATAATTACTAAAAATGCTTGTTGCTGAGAAGATAATTAATACGTGATTATAAATTTTTATATAAATAATACTAATGAGTGATAATTGTAATGTATCCAATTAAATCAAATTTCAAAAGGATTTTTTACATGTTTAATTCGTTCATTCCGCATGATAAGTAACTTGTGTGAAGCTCATAAGTTTTCAAACAAAAATATTCAACATCGAGCAAATTTACTGTAAAATAAATATATTTATATGTGAGAAGCGAATATTTTAAGTCTTATGAGAAAGTTTTCGTTGTAATTTTTTGTTAAATTTCTACAACTTCATTTTTCTCCGTTAATAAATTTCCTTTTCATTTTTTTTTTCACTTTTATTATACTTTTGTACAAGTTAAAGAAAAATGTTTTTCTTGTTACCTTTTGTATGTTTTTTTTATTACGTCATACTTTTTAGGTACAACTTTGTGCTAAGAATATGAAATTTATTTAATATAAAAATATATATTCGTAGATATAAAATGTATTTTTAAATTTGCCTAAGATTTTTATAAGATGAAAGAAAAAAATAAATTTTTCTAAAATTATATAAATTTATTTTCCAATTAGCTGTTATATCGATTTTATTATGTAAATGAAGTAAATTTATTTACTACACATTTTGAATTACGATTTTACAATTTTTCAATTTTCTTATTTCAAAAACGAGGAATTGAAAGAAAAAAAAATAGCAAGTATTTGAAAAGACGATAAGATGAAAGGTTGACCTAAATTTTTCGCTACACCATTAAAATCTAAATCAAATCTGATTAAATACGAAAAATAAACAAAATATATGGTGTTATTCTTTCTTGATTTCAGTATTATCTAAAATTTGTCTTATTTATTATTATTTTTAGTATTATAATTAAGCAAGACAATACAATGTAAGTAAAATAAATTAGATAACATTGTTAGTTAATAATATAAAATAAAATAAAAACATGTAGCATACATCAAGCATAAAAAAAGTTAACGTACTAATGTATTGTAGTTATTTATCCCAATTTAAAAAATTTCCATCACTAAAAAGAAATTAAAAAATGAAGAGTAAAAAACTTTTTCATTTCAAAATAAACGAAAGTGAAAATATATCATGATGGCATTGGTATCCTTGAGAAGTCTTTCGCTAACTTAAACAAATATGCCAAATTATAAGAAAAAAGAAAAATAAAAACGAAATTTGTGTAAAAAAAATAAATAAAATTCAACAAAACTAATATTCTTTAAAGTAAGTACGAGATACATCTTTCTAATGTATAATAGTAGTCATATTTAATTATATAAAAAAACTTGTTGGGAATTTTATTTAAGGGACTTGCTTATTACTTTTACTAATTACACGTTGCATATTTAACAGTACAATGCTGTATAAATTAAAATTATAAAATACGTGTACCCATGAATTAGCTATAAAATAACATTTATATTATTTAAACATTACAAAATAATTATTTACTTTTTTCAACGTACAGAACGTACATACATATATATCTATATATATTTACATAAATCAATTAAATATTTGGGTAAAATTAAAATTAATTAAAAAGTGCTGACTTGCGTTCATAAAATACTATACAAAATGAAATCTATATTAAACTATATATACAATATTTTGCCAGTCCTTATTATTTTTATGTTTTCAAAAAAAAAAAAATTTTTTTTTATTTATAAAACAAGCAAAATAAACAAATAAGAGATTATTTGCTATGGGGAATATAAACATTAAAAAAATATTGTTTTATACAGTAAACAATAAACTTTTTTTTTATACACTATAATTATTTGCCCCACGGCAGGATTTTTGTTTTTCTTCTTTGTTTTTATCCACTATGTGTTAAACAAAATAATTTTCTTTTTAATATTATTAAAATGGTATTGCAAATACAAATACAAACGATTCAATTATAGAGAAACTAAGAAAAATTGATTGCAAATCATGAAAACTTACTTTACAAAGGAGCACAAGCGTTTAGTATGTTAATTGATAGATCAAACAAATTATTTACATATCAATAAATTTATTGATATTGTTTCATTTTATTGATTGTAAAATGTATGCATAATATAATTGACATTATTTTTTTCTTATCCCAAAACAGATAAAGAATCAATTTCTAATAATATACTGCAGAAATATTAACTATTGTTAATAATACATTTTATACATAAAAAATAGCATTTAAATGAAATTGTTTATTAAGAAAAACAGAAAATTTGTATCATTATTAGCCCTTATTTAATAAATATAACTTTTTATTCGGATCTTAATAAGACTTCTGCGTAAAATTGCGATAATGTAAACAATAAGTTTATTAATAATTAACTTGAACTTATTATAAAGATATGCTTTTATTTAATTAATTCACTTTTATTTCACTAATTGAAACTCATTGATTTATATTTTTAGTGTTATATAGAATATAATAAAGTATAAGTTATAAATATTAAAACATTATAAATAGTATAAATACGACAGCCGGAGACAAAAATTGTTTACAAAACACCTATTTATAGCATTTACTGACCATTAAATATTGATAATTATTTATTTATAGATAATATTTTATATTCACTATTTTTTGTATAATTAATTTAAGATAAATAAAATAAATATATATATAATATTATATGAGAGTATATTTCTTTTATATTTTTTTCTTGAAAGATTTATTTGTTTCTTTTTTTAATAAAACTTTTCTTTTAAATTTAAAACAATAAAAGCATAGCTATATAGGTGACCTAAATCACAAAAATTAAATTAATGGGAAAATGATAGATTACATTTATGATAACATGACATAATGACAAAATGGAAAAAGATTATTTCGTAAAAATAAAAAAGGATAAAAGTCGCTGGGTTTTTTATAAAAGATAATTAAATGCTAATTTAATTTAATTAATTTGTAAATGTAATTTTATAATTTCCTATTTTTAAATACCTGTAATTTTTCTTCTTTGTTTATTTTAGAACCTTGACCACCTGGTGTGCCTGAGGCCGATGATGTTTGTCCGAGACACGAGGGAGCTGATACAAGACGTTCACAATAGCAACCTTCCAAAAATATCAAACCAGATGGACGCTGTGATGATTCATTGTCATAATAAAAAAGTAAATTCTGAAAGTTAAAACAAATCAAAAAAGTATGTATTAGATAGAATTTAAAACCACACATTTAAATTATAAAAAGAAATTAAAGTATTTACCTGATATAAAATAAACCATCGCACTTGCCATTTATTGTTATCAGATGTTCTTTTATGCAGATATCCATGCTATAATAAAGAAGAAAAATAATATATATTAATGTAATAAAAATAAGCATTTTTGCTTTTATCCGTAATTGTTTTATCATGAGTATAAGAGAGTTTCTTGAACGTTTATTTTCATACTAATGAAATTAAGGATACACGCAATATAACTATTTCTGTATGAAAAAAGGAAGAAAAGATTCATAAATAAACTGTAAGATGAAAATTAGCAATAAGAAAAGACAAACACCTTAAATTACCTTTTTATGAAGTCGAAGGTGTTCTTTTTGTTCATTTCGTGCTTAGTATATCGGATGTCATAGTAATCAAGGAACATAACCACACAGTGTAATGTAAAATAAAGGAAAATTTAATCATAAGAGATGAATTAAGCACATAACATAATAGGGACAGATGTTCCAAAATACTTTTTTGGTATGTTAAATTTATTTTTGTTGTGTTTGGATTTTATTTTAATAAAATCTTATTTAAGTTATAAAGGATCATTTTGCTACGTTAAGCAAACCGTTTTGTTGGTGGCTTTTTTGACTTATGTTTTCTTATCTCTTGAAAAAAAAATAAAGACTACGAATATATTTGGTGAACATATTCATGCCTCATATAACATAACATAACATTGCAGGGTATATGAGTTTTATTTATTTTTATATTTATTTATATATACTTTATTATGTATGCTTTTATTTTTCTTATATGCTTCTTTACTTTTACAAAACATATTACTAGAACTTATATACATTTTTTTTAGGAAAAATACATGTGTGAAATTTTACAAAACGCCCATCTTAATTAACTCATTAAATTTAGAATATGTACATTAAATATGGGTTACAAAGTAATAATAAAATGGAACAACTTCTACTTGGAAACACGTTTTTACCAAGCAATAAAACGAAAAATTAAGAAACATTTATTTTGTTGAAAATAAATTTAAGCAAGATTACTTACCATAGAATGATCATATTGTGCTCGATCAGAGAGCATAATAAGTTGACTTTCATTCACCCGCACTGATCTCTGCATTTTTGGGCTGAGCATTTAATATTAATTAATTAATCTTTCGTCTATTTTATTCTTATGCGATTATTTGCGTTTTCTTGTTTATTATCAATGAATATCTTTGTTCTCTTTTGTGTTTCAATTAATTTTATATTTTTTTCTATTTTGTTAATATATTTTATTGTAGCACCATTTTTTATTTACATTATTGTTTTTCAACAAAATTGATATTTCTATATTAGTATCCATAATTTTTATTGGCTCGTATAATTTTTTTTTCTTATTTTTTTCGAAGAATTTAAGCAACAGCTTTTTTTTATTTTTATTTTTTACTCTGCTTTTGATCGTTTAAAGCCTTATTGTTAAGGCATTTTTAATATATGAATATAAGCTTTTTCATTTATGAAATATAGTTTTTTCTATTTTAAATATAAACTGTATTAAATTTTTGCATCATTGCTGTTTTTTTTATCTGCAACACAATTATTATATTATAAATAAATATTCAAATTTCAAAAAGGTAAAAAAGGGATATTTTTTTTTAAACGAGTCAACTTTTAAATAAATATTTATATTAAACGAACTTTTATAACTATTTAACGAAATCACTGTATACACAAGAAAAACAAAAACAATGGATTTTTAATAAACAAGACAATATTTTTCGACCACCTGTCGACAAGTTGCAATTATTCTTATCTTCTATAATTTTATTTTTTAGTAATTTTATGATAAATATTTATTTTCCATGTTGGGCTTGGTCAGCGTTATATAGATTGTTCGCTGAATTTTATGTGATTAACTTGTTACATCAACGAGCGACATATTACGACTGATCTCAATAAAAGCTCAAAGATTGCGAGAAGCTTTATAATAATTTACTTCTCTTTATACTCATATAATATATGAGACAAGAATAACATTGTATTTCTAGTCCCACCCGTATACAAATATACATAATATAAATTAACTTGTTGTTGGTTAAGGTTTAAGGATGCTGAGGTATATATTGTTTTTGTAAAATTTAGCTAAAAGTAAATATTTCAATATCAACAATTGAGTAGATATAAAGAAAATTAAACACATAAAGGTAAATGGAAAAGTTTTGTCTCAATGAGCGAATTGCCTAAGCTTTGTATACTCTGCTCGTTATTATGATGTTTTTTTTTCAAAACAACAGCTACCAACTACTTTCAGTAAGAATACTGTTCTATGTTATTTTTAGTCATTTTTAAATATTAACCGTATGCTTTTACTCTTCAAATCTGGATCGTTGCAAATGCCCAGATATTTTTGCGTCAATAAATTTAAGGTTTTATTTTTTTTTTAATTAAAACTTTAAGTTAGACACATTATAATCACATATTATAAGTTTTTATATAAGTAAAACTATGCTTAAATAATTAATAAATTAAACATAAAATAATTAAATTAGATTTTTTTAGGTAGAAAAAGTTCTTAATTACCTGTTTGCAATTTAAATTAAAAATGCAATAAACTAAATTAATATTATAAATTCTTTACACAGTTTTTCCCGAAAAAGATCTCTTAAACGGTTTTTAGCGTTATTAATATTAATTTAGATGTTTTGTTAAAAGAAAAAAAAAACTAATACACTTTTATTTTATTATATGTCTTTAATACTAATAGCTTTAATTTAATGAAGTAATTTTTAGTTTTAAAAAAACTGGACATATCCTTACACAGATTAAAAACAAGCTCTTTTTACTTGTTTATTGTTATAAAAATTTAAGATAAGTGTATACCAAAAAGGCCGTTTTGATAATGTTCTTCTTATATTATTTATTGTTTACTTTTATAGAAATCTAAACAATATAACTTTGGCCTATCGATTCTTATAAAGTTATGTAAGAGAAAACACCATTATTTTAAACCAGTATAATTAATTTTTAACCCACAAGGCATTTCAAATATAAAACCATATTTCATGTGTTTATTTTACAATTAACCAACTTCACTGTTTAATTAAGATCTAGTTATCAAAGTAAAAAAATACGTGGGATAAAAGAACTTAGCTTTAGTAATAAAATATATAATTAATAATTGAAATATTGATCTATGTCTTTACTTTTTAACCGACAGTCGTTTAATAACAAATTTAGACTAAAGACAGTATAAGGTAATGTTCAACATTTATTAAAATTAGAGGTTTCTAAGTCTCTTCATGCTCTTTTGTAATAAATACTTTTTATTACTTTTTCTTAATTATTTTTATTACAAAAAATAGATTAAAAAAGTTAAGTAAAGCTTCTACTACAAGTAATGTTTAGTAAGGCATCTGAAAATAATACTTTTGCTTCTACTTTTATAACAATTAAACTACTAACTACTACTTATAATAATGCCACTATTGATATGGACTCTTATCATCATTATTGCCTCATTGTTGTTATACTATAGAATGTTGTAGTCAAATAATTTAAAACGAGAGACTGGCTGCGATTTATTTTTAGAACAGGCAATCATCTCTATTGACTTGTTGTTGTTCTTCTTGTTGTCGTTGTGGGTATTAAAGTCAGCCGCCCTCTTTATTATTTTTTTTTTTTTGCAAAATATAATAAATTAAATAAAAATAAAAAAATATACTAATGATAATAATAATAAAGAAAAACAAGCATATAATCTGGATAAAACCGCACACATGAAATCATTATATGAGATGTAATGAATGAGGCCTATAAAAAATCTTTTTTCGTTTTATTTATTTTTTTATTGTAAATAAACAGAGTAAATAAAACTAAAAAATATATATTTGCATTACTTATAAAACGATATAAATACTTTGAAAATGGTAAAATGATTGGATTTTCTAGGAATCATAATTAATAAAAAAAAAACTATTATTTTTTCTTTAAATTATAAGGAACTGATAACTTTAATTATATTTCAAAGCATAAATGATATATTTGAAAATATATAATTAAATATTAAAATATTTTTTATTGAAACAATATAAAACATTTAGATTTTCTATTTGTTTTTTCTTATTTTTGCCAATGAGAATTAAGTATTAATGAAAAGAAGAAAATTTTGAATAACAGATGGAAAATGTAGACAATCCCATTAATACACCTACACACAATTAAAACATAATTTATATCTAAATGATTATTTTATGAAATATTGTTATTAAATATCGAAATCAATATAGACAAAAGATTATCCTTTGGCGTTGCTAAATAATAAATAAAAATACTTATATCATAGGAATAAAAATAATATTATAAGTAAAAAAATTAAATCAATTATAGTATTAGACAATACTTTAAGAGAAAATAAAATAAAATAATTTTAATAATTATATAAAGATTATAATTTATATAATTATTTACTTTTTTTTTAATAATTGATTATATCCATACTATTTATTTTTAAAACATAAGTAATATGGATTTCATTAAAGTATCTCTGCAGCATTTATATTTTAAGGGAAATTAATTTGTTTTCACTTTTCTTCTTTTTTTTCTTTATATTTTCAAAAAATTCATGTTCGATTTTTGGATTTGTAGTCATGACTACCTAAACACACACGCACACACACATTTACACACATGCATACACATATTATTTGTGAATGCTTATTTTTTTTATCTCGATTTATTTCAATTTTCTATAGAATTTATAAATTTATACCTCATTTCCCTATTATTTAGAAAATCAAAAAAGACCAAAATAAAGTCTGTTTTTTTTTTTTTTTGGCTGTATTTAACTGATGACGTCAATTTCAATTTAAGGTATTTTATAAACAAATAACCCTACTGTGAAATTGTATAATAAATATATTTTATTTTGATGTTAAAGTAGCACCAACGAAGCATTTTTTGGTAATAAAAAAAAAACGTTTTAGATTTGAGAAATCTTAGAAAATTGTAAACTTTAATTTGAATTTGAATTTATATTTATATTTTTTCTTTTATATTCTTTATATTTGCATTTCTACCAAAATAACAAATATATAATCATCAATCATTTTTATTTTACAAAACAATAAATAAGGAAATTAAATTTGCATTATTTTATATAAAATAATAAGATACTAACAAGTGTTTAGATAAATTCAAATAAATATCCACTTCTTAAATTAAATCTAATAATAAAGAAAACCATGTAGTTGTTTTTACCTTTTTCTTTTTCATATATAAGCAGTAAGAGCAACAATAATATAAATAATTTACAAAATTTATTTACGTAAACCAAACAATAATGAAAAAATAAATTAATAATATGATTATAAAGAAAATTAACAATGAGAAATTGCTACAATAAAACGGATGAAATTAAATAAATATTTGAAATAAAAATTGAGAAAAGGTAAGAAATCTGTACAAGGTATATAGAAACATGTTAGAAAATTCATTTCATACATGTTAGCTTTATTTTTTCGATTTTATTTGCTTTAATTTAATTCCTTTTTTTTATCTCCTCTGCCCCCTGTTGTATTTTACATTTAAGCTAAAACAAACAAAATAAAAATAAAATTATTTTATAAATATATATCATGTACATATAACGAATTTGTATATACGATTAAGCGTCTTTATATATGTGTTTTTATGTACTTATTTGATTGCAGAATTGAATATTATTCATTTCATTAAATATACATATTTTCATTTGTATTTTACTGTTCTTGCTTCGTAATGTTATTATATTTTATTTTTTTTCCCTAAATTAAATAAAGAAAAAAACTTATCAACTATGTTTATAAATTTTTTATGTACTTTAGCTTTAGAGAGTATATTATTTTGTATTGAAGAATAAAAACAATATAAAAACCAGATAAAACCTTCCTAAGAAAATTCTTTTTTAAATAACATGCTCAATATTTTTTATTACACAAAATAAGAAAATTTTAAAATGTCTCACATAATTTGTACAAAGTTATTATTGAATTTTTTTTTATACTTTTAATAATAATAAAATTACAAATTAATTACCACACTGCACAATATAAAAAATATAAAAATTATATTCAATCAAATTAATTAATAAAAAGTGTAATAAAATTATTTCCACAAAATTGAACAAAATAATTTAAAACCAATAAATTACATAAAACGAAAATACCATTTTGTTACATAGCTTAATGCGACATTTTATTTTGTATTTATACCTTTTTATAACATTATAACGAGATCTTAACTTTAATTACTTTTTTCTGTTTAAACTTCAGTGACCTATGAACCATAATAAGATGACAAAATAAAAAAGAAGCAAATTAAATGTAGCGATAAAATTGGTCTAAAAGAAGACATAGCAAAATTAATAATTTGTGGCAATAGATTATTTTTAAAATAAATAATTTTACAAACTGGTTAATAATAATTTTTTTTTATCATTTTAAATAGACGTTTTTTAAGTCACTTTAAAAAATAAAAACCATCGTTATTACTTTCATGAGCTTTTTTAATCAAATATAGTTCATTACGTTTCAAACACTTAACACAAGTATGTTATTTAAGAATATAAGCTTCCTTAAGTATTTTATTTATTTAATTTAAAAAAAATGGCTTTATAGTTTCTATTCTTATCAACAAAAACTGGAAAACAAGGCATTTTCTATTTAATTGAAATAATACAACAATAACTTTTCGTTTTTTTTTTCATTTTAGCTTCGTTATAACAGTCAATCAATGTCACTATCAGCTATAATTATTTCTGAACGAAAATATTACTTGCAGTAAAAAGAAAATAAAAAGCACTTTTATTAAAAAATAAAAGTAAGGTTTTTTAATACCGTTCATAGAAATTTAATTAATCTATATATACCTACTACACAAGTAATTAAATGTCATTAATTTATAAATAATTAATTAAAATCTTGTTTAAATGTGCTATCCACAAAAATATCATCTAATATTTTATTATTTTAGCAGAAGAATTATATATTTTTTGTCTTTTATTTTACCAAATGTTACAAAAAATAATTATAATAATAATAATAAAAAGAAATTTTATACAAATAATAAATTGTTGTTAACAGTTAAACGTTAGAAAAACATTAAATGTAATGAAATGGAATAAATACCAGGTACATTAGGGGTATTTATATTTTATTATAACAATCTTTAGACACCCTCTCGTTATATACATTTTTTTTTTTATTAATTTTCTCTTTTTATTTTTTTTATACGAAGAAAAGGAAAAATGAAAATATATATTAAAAAAAAAAAAATAATAATAATAATAAGGAATTATTATAAAAAATAAAATAGACGGAAACAAGTATACTTACTTACAGCATATAATTAATTTAAATAAATTATTTAAGAAAAAAAAACTTTATAAATTTAAATTTAATATTTAAATACTAAAACAATATTCAATCCATTAGTTGTATCCTAATATCGTCACATAAGTTAAAAATGAAAAAAAAAAATGTACAAACTTATTAACACTATTTTACATAATCTTTAATAGAACAAAGCTTTTTCCATCAATGTGTTTTTCTTATTTTATTGCAATATACTGTTGCGCTTATTTTTACTTTACTTTTTTTTCCAATTCAACAGTTGAATAAATATGTTTTGACTCTTTTAGAAATATTGTTGCTTTATGTTGTTTTTTTTTTTTTACCAATTTTTTTTAATAATAATATGTTTAGAGGATGAAGAGCGATTTGTGACTGATTATATTTTAAATTAAATTGTCAGTATCAACCACTGGAAAATTTATAACATAAATATCAACATTTTCAAATTTATTTTTATTTGTTTTTTATTTTCGTTTGTAGCAATGCTAAATATATTTTATGAAATGCGCAGTAAAAGCTTATTTAGAGGATGAGCTTTTTCTTGTTAAATGAGAATAAACAAGAACAATATTTTTTCTGTAACCTCGTCTCTTCACAACTCTCTATTTATTTAATATTAAAATATATTCTCATTACAATGAAAAAAAAAAAAAAATAATAAAGAATCCTTTACCCCAAAAATTGTATCAATTAAATTTACATTATTATAAATTAAACCGAATTCTGTTTATTTAATGTATTTGTGCTTCATTTGTAACATAATAACAATTATAATTTATAAATAATAAACAATGATCATTTATGATTTTTTAGCTAAACAATGTGTTTCTTTTAAAACAATTTTTATAATTGTTTTATTGTTATCAAAAATATTAATTATTTTCCTTATATTCTTGCATCTCTACAAATAGAAAAAAGTTTTTTAATCTTTTTTAGATAATTTAATAATAAAATCAATAAATATTTTTCCAATATAAAAATAAAAATAATAAAAAAAAAAAAATACATTTAAGTAGAATTTTTTAATTTTGATTTAAAGCATATTAAATAATAGAGGGTATTATATTTATTTATTTTATGTTTTTATTTTATTTTATTTTAAGAATCAAAATATAATTTATTGATTTTATCAACATTAGAAAAAAATTTGTATTGGTAGTAATAGTAATAATAATATTTTTTTTATTAATAAAGCATGAAAAATAACGAAAAATAAAAAAAAAATTAATATTACAACATAAATAAAAAGTTATTATTAATAATAATAAGTTGGTAAAAAAAAATAATAGAATTAAAGGCTAATAATATAATTGTCAGTTTAATACATTTTTATACTGTGTGATAAAAGTTTTATGAAACTTTTACCAAAATTATGTACATATATTGATATTTAATCACATAAACAATTTATGAGCAGTTAAATTATAATAAAATTAAATAGTTTATGAAATCTGTAGATACTTTTTATATCAATATTTATCTCATGCAAACTTTGGGTTTTTTTTTAAATAATTTTAAAGAAAGGAAATATTACAAATATTTTTATTAAAATAGACTAAAATCAATAAAATATTAATAAAAATATATTCAAAAATATTTATTAAAACTTTTTTGAAGTTTCTAAGCATTTTAAAGTTGATGCCAATACTTTTTATTTCTATAATTAAAGCATAGCAAGTCTTTTATAATTTATGGCTTTTCTTTCAATTTTCATGTGAATGCACCTTTACAGCCTAACACCAATAAACGCCACCCACTTAGCCTTGCGGCACTCTGTGAATGCTAAAGTAATATTTTTTTTTTATAAATTATATTATTTTGTTTATTGAATGTTTTTCTGAGATTTCTCTGATGGAAATTATATTTATTTTTTTTTTATATTATTTAAGTTTGAATTTTTCATATTAACACGTCAATACACATCTCAGAGGGATAAAATGGGACTAAAACCAATGGAAAAAAAATCACACGGTACCATTTATAAATTTTAATATATATATATATTGTAAAAAAAAAATAATGCTCGTCTTTATATCGGTATAAATATATATATTTTCTGTGTTGTTCTGTATGTATTCTGTGTTACTTAAAATTCCCTATATAAAACACTTTCTTAGATATATACATTTCATTTGATTTCTTCTATACTTTTTAACCATTTCTAGATTTTATTTTTGCTTTTTTATGTGTTTATTTTAAATAAACGTACATATGAAATCCTTTTTACTCTATATATATGTTTATATTTTCAAATAAAAATAATAATAGTCACATATGATGGTAAAGACGAAAAAAAAGTAAAAAAAAATAATTTCCATTTCGTTTATTTATTTATTTTTCCATAATAAATAGATTCACTAAATATGTTTTCTATGCGAAAAATAAGATCCGAGGTTTCTACAATTTAAGTTCATTTAATAAAATATTTACTCTTTATTTTTTGTAGAAAAAGCACAGTGTTGAGTTTTCTGTATCGCATTAAGTTCAACGGTGATGAATTTTTATGTTTACAAATATCAGTTTTGGTATAAGAATCACGTTCGATATTTTCCTCTTTTTTTTTTTTTGGTTATCAAATTATGATAATTCTAATTTAAAAATTTTTGATAAAAAAAAATACGGTTGAATGGAAAAAAAATTCAAATCCACATAACAAGTTAACAATTTTTATTTTTTAGTTTTTTTTATTTTATTATTTATATGTGTTCTGTTCACACTTTTTTCTCGTTAAATATTTTGTTCATTAATTTCAATTTATTATTATAGAAATAAATAAGTTTTTTTGGTAAACTTTTTTATTACATACTTTTAAAAATAGCTATAGATATTATATTTTATTTTAATTTAATATTTAATCACTTTTCTAATGTATAATTATAGTAACATACAAATAAAGCATATTATTAATTTAATTACAGTAAGACATAATAAAAATAGAAGTAACTATTAAATAAACAATATTAACTGTATAGTTTATTAAAATACAATTTTTAAACTAGTAAAATGTCAAAATAAATAATTAAAATTATATAAAGGGATTATTCAGTATGCATTGTGATATTCGTTAACAGATTTAAAGGTGTTTGCTGTTATATTACTGTTTATATTTTATAGCATAAAAGCAATAAAGTTTTTTTTAATAAATAAATCCTAATAAATTCCTTTTTAATCAGATATTTAATAATTAAAGATAAAATATTGTCGTATTCTACTAAGAAAAAATCGTATATTGTCATGACATTAAATGAAAGTTTTTTGTTCTGATTTTATGATAAAAACTTTTAATTCAGATATAAAAGAAAATACTAAAAGTATTAAACTTCAAATTTATTTTATTTAATTATCTAACTATATTTATGAATAAGTTATAAATAAATTTATTTATTTATAAACCAGAGTACTTAGTCACTGATGGTGGTAGAAGAGACTTGTACTAGGTTAATTTTTAATAAATTCGAGAATCATTGGTCAGATTTACGTTTCAATTTTTCGTAAATAAAATTATAAGTGATTTTATTTTTGGTTTCACTTTTAAAAGAAACTTTTTCTTGCATATTTTACAAAAATATTTTTCAAAAATATATTATGTATGTACTTACTCTTTGAACATTGTTATCTGCGAACACCCTACATAAAATAATGTCGTAAAATCTTATTTAATTAAGTAATTTTCAAGCATTTTATTATTTTTGCCGCAGATCAATCTTTTATAACACGCTGCTCCCGCAGTATAATTATTTAGATGAATAAAAAAACCGTTCAGAGGTCATCTTTACTTATAAAAAATCAAGCTCATTATAAAAACATTAAAATACATTTTATCACAGAAAATTGTACCATAAATAACTTGATAAAATCAACTTTAGTTTATAATTTTCATTATTGGCGAATAAATAATTTAGCAGAAAATAGTTATCATTATTTTTATCATATAAACAAATTTTGATGTTTTTATTTTATCATATTTGAAGCATAATACATACATGTAATAAGCATATAAATTGTATATATTTCATATTGAATATAACATTCGGTTTTTCATCGATATTGCTTCAAATGGAAATGTAATTTAAATATGAACAAGTAACAATACCTTTATAATAAGAAAAATAAAAAAAAATAGGTTTCTGTTATAAAAATATTACCGAAAAAATAAAACAGTAATTTACAAATAAATATAATATTACTGCAAAAAAGAATGTTAAATACCATATATCTAGCACACAAGTGCTTATTACAACGATAATATTATATTTGGGTTTTGTTTTTTTATACCTTAAAACATAAAAGAAACGTACCAAATAAATAATAAATAGACAAAACGAAGAAAAGCTATTAAAACCCCGATTTGTATCGGGGAGTCAGATTGTAACTTTTATTATTCTGTTTTTATTTGAATGACGTCACCCGGAAATAATTTTTTTATTCTTCCAAAAAAGAAAAAAAAATACATTTTCATGGAAAATAAAAACATTGTACGGTATATACAATAATGGGAATATGTAGCTAAGAAAATATTCAACAAATATGTAGTGCAACAAGTCTATAATAATAAATATCTATAATAATGTTAGTTTTGAAATTTTCTATTTGTTATAAAAACTTGTGACATAATAAATCAATATTTGTTTGCTTAAAGTGTCTCTAATGAGATTTAATAAATTTTTAATTAAAATCATCTTACTACACACATTTTCAAATAATCAATAAACTTTAACATTATTAAAAAAATATAGTACTTAATTTAAAAAAAAAAGTTATATATTACGTTTTTGATTATAACAAATCATATACAAGACTATTAAATTTCAAGTTAAAAGATCTATTATAACCAAAAATATCGTTCTAGTCTAAATTGTATTATCTGTATAAATATACAAACCATACATAAATAATATTTTGCAATATTAATTTATATTTCATATAAATTGCATATATTTATATTTAAAAACAAATTTAATTAATTTAAGACTATATTTGAGTGCTCTACAGAATATGTTCGTGTTAAAATTTTTTATTTTTTGCTAAGCATTGTTTTTTTGTTTTATTAAATAAATTAATTGAACAGGGGAATTTGTTTGAATAGCATATTTGTTTTTATTTTTCTCTTTGTTTCTCATTATTTAATGTTAATTATTTACATTTTTTTAATTAACTACTGCATGCTGGTATATGTTAGTTATTTTATTAAAAGTAATTTAAAATTGAAAAATACTTGTTGATTGTTTATACATTAAACAGAGAAATTCATTTTTTCAATTTAACTTAGTATATGCTATACGAAACTTTTATTATTTTTAATTAAAAAACAAAAAGCACCTAATAACAAAATCAACAAGTAAACATAATTTAAAAATACTTTAAAAATATTTTTGTAGTTAAAAAAAAAACACAAAATTTGTTTATTCTCTCATTATTTTAAATAGGTTTAATATGATTTGTAAGCTTCCTTTGCAGCTAATAAAAAGGCAAAGGAAGAAAAAGGATTATTATAAATAAAATGCGCACACTCGAAAATAAAGGTTTCCTTAAATCGATACAATTGCTATTAAAATATTCATACAAAATACTGTTGTTTTATTTGTGTTTTTCCCTCAATTTCTTTAGATGCTATATTATTTAATAATTATGTTTTTATGTCAATATAATATAGTTCCAATATTAAAAGCATCTAAATTACTTTATTTTATTTTATTTTATTTAAATTATTATATTATACATATTTCCGGTTATACATATTTACTATTTCTGGTATCAAATTGAACTCTATAGCTTTATTGAAAATATTTGAGTACATTTTTTAAAAAGGAAAACCGTTTTTTTTATGTCAAAATACTATACAAATATATCGATACAATATTATTGATTATGCAAAGATAATTAAAGATACAAATATTTGTAATATTAATCTTCATTACACTAATCAAACAAATTTAAAATTAATTAATTTCAATTATTTGTTGCAGGAATATTGAAAAGAGCTTTCAATATCCAGTTATATCACATTCATATAAAATAAATATAAGAAAAAAAAATTTCAATATAGTAGTAGCAGCAAAATTAAAATAAACAAATGTACAAAATATAAACATAAGCCTTTGTTGTGGCGCTAATTATAAATTCTAACATATTTGTTGCAAACATTAATTACGACAAAGCATTTTTATCGCATTTTTTTTTTATTATTTTATAAAATTTATAAAAGTTTGTACAGAATATAATTAAAATTGTTTGCATATCAATTCAAGCAAAGTAATACATTTCTGGTTTCAAATGAATCAGTGATAAAAACAGAAAACTCTTTTGTTAAGGTTTAATCTGAAAAATAATATATAAATATTCTATTATTACATAAAGTATGAAATGTTAACGAAATTTAATCAGTTTCTTTTAGTTGGTAATTTTTAGGAAATGATAGGAATTTATAACGCAATAACAAAATTAATTAAATTTGTTAACTTTTCAATCAGCATACGGAACATTTAACTGTATACATTTCACAATAAAATAATTAACACATTTAATAAACATTTCTTTACAAAAAAAAAAATAAATTAACTATATAATGCATTAAATTTAACAGACAATTATTATTATTTTACTAAATCTTACGTTAAAGATTAATGTTTCTAGATAAGTTTCTTAAATCTTATTATATAAAAGTACTTCAACAGTTAATTTATCTACTGTAAAAGCACTTGTTGCATTTTATAGATAATTTAATATCATTATTATACTACTCGACTTAATTATATTTTTCTTTACTTATTTATAGATATTAACTTGTTGTACTTTTATTACTTACCTTAATAACAGTATTAATAGTAATAGATTTAAAAGTGTTTGTAAAAATCAATCAATATATGTATCTGATAGTGATTATAATCTTAAAATATTAAAATCGGAGTAATGTTTAAAAAATATATTTATGTTAATCTAATCTAATCTTTTCATCATATTAATTATTAATGCAATAATACATTTTCTATAAGATTAAACTTATAATTAAATTTATTTATCAATAGGATAATGGTACTTAACTAATTGTAAATAAAAATTAATTATGTATGTTATAAAATAAATGCATAATAGTAACAAGTGAGACATACATATGTTTATCGATTAAAGTGAATAAACTCTTACAGAATCAACCAAAAAAAAAAAAAAATAATAAATAAATAAATAATAAACAAACACTACATAAATTTTTCACTTAATTGCTAACTTTGTTGTTGAAAATTTTACAACATATTCATTATTTATCTAAAAGCTTTTTATAAATTTATACTAAACGTTTCCATTTCATGTTAAAGAAGCACATTTCTTTCTAATATATACATATCCCGATTTTACATTTTATTTATTCTTCAAATTCAAAAAAAAAAAAAAATTATCTCTCAAGAGAATATTTTATGAGTTAATATAAACATCATAAATAAAGAACGAGATAACAAGATGGTAAAGTGAAATCATATACGCGATTATCTGGACAAAGTTTCGATCAAATCGTCTTTTCTTAAAAGAGCAAAAATAAAAATAAAAAACGGAACATATAAATAAATAAAAAATACATTTCTATTAAACTGCAAAAGATTCTTTTTTCTTTATTGCGCTGTTCGTAACTTAACCCCACCACAGCCAAAAGAAAAATCACTTCGTCATATTTATTTTTGATGTTTTTTGAAATTCACAACGAGATTTTTATTCATACAAAAATTTTCTTTTCTATTTCATTTATCATGTTGTTTTTATGCAGATTAATTATGTACTAACAAAAGTCCTTTTTGCATTTAATATACATATTTTAAAATGAAATAAATGGAATAATGAATAAATCTATTGTAATCATTTTAAAATAAAATTTCATTTCGTTATTTAGATTTATGTAGCGATTATAACCTAATTTTATGGTTTAATTGTGCATATTATTGTGGAAAATTAATTTAGTTATATTTTTAATTGTATTTTAAATATTATAGATATATTTTCAATAAAAGTTTTTAACTTGTATCGAATAAACTTTTAAAAAATAATTATTTAATATTCATACATACGTGCAAAAGAGTACTTGAAACAAAAATTACGTGATATTTGAAATGTTAATACGTATTTCATTTTTTAATATTTCATGTAAAATATTAATTTTAGTTAAGAACTACCTAGTTGAATTTATGTTTTAGCATAAATTAAAATAAATATTCTACAAAATATGAAAATCATATATGATATATATGTAAAGCATACGTGGAAAAGGATAGAACTAAAATAACAATTAAATAAAGTAAATACTGAAACTAAAAAAAAAAAACTCATTAAAGTAATTAATCAAAAAAATATATGTTAGCTAGACGCTATTGTTTATCATATTCTCCTAATAGAAAATATATAACCTTTCATTATAAAGTATTTTAGGTAAACTACGAACATTATAAAAAAAAAGTAAATTTCTAATAGGTATATAAATTATTTAAAAGTGAAATTTTAATAAATTAATAAATGGCCGAAAATGTCTACAAAAAATATAAAACTTTCAAACGAAGTGTAGAAAAAAAGCTTTAAATTTCTGTCATTTTATATTTATTATTATTTTTACTTTTTCTTTCCCTTTTCGTTTAATTTCACGGATCACAAATAACAAACAAACAAAGTTCTCTATTTTCTTATCGTATTATTTCATGTTTTTCTTTATTCTCTTAAACATTATAAAAAATAAATGTTACACGTTTTCATATTATTTTTATTTTGTTCGTTTGGTTTCCGTTTTTTTTTGTCTTATGTATCTTCTTTGAAATATTGTATTTAAAACTTTCTTTAGAATCATTTTATTTTATTTTATAAACCTACTGGTTTAAGTTGTGCTCGAAAAAGAAAACAAATAAAATATTTTTTTTATTTTAAAGAAACTTTTACATTAAAACTTTTAAGTTTATTAATTAAAGTAAAAAACAAATACTTTACTAAATTATATTTACTTTTAATTTAATTTTAAAACATTAAGAGTGTCATGCATATTTATGCATGCGTGTGGATAAAACATTGGACTAACTTGATGTTTAAATTTTGATGAAAGTGCAGAAGAAATTATTATAAAATTTTATTGTTTTATAGCATTTTATTTTCAATATGCTTTTTGTGTTCATTATTTTGACTTTTAAGTTTGAATTTAAAACATAAAATATCAAAAAATACTAAAAAAGTATGCTCAATCTCAGATGGAAAATATAAAGTAATAAATATATTATTGGTTTGAGCTACTAAATTTGCTATGTGCTTATGAAATAAGACTCACATACGATTGCAGGATACTCTACCCAAATAACATCTTAAATTAGTAATATCCAAAAAAAAAAGTACTCCACAATTTCGAATGCAAAATAGGAATATTTTAAACAATATTCAAAGATAATAATATTAATTTAATAAATTAATATTTCATTAACTTGAATAGAAATTTTAACTATACTATTTCAATCAGATTAAAATGAATTCAGTTTGTTAATAAATATTCATCAAACTAAACGAAATATAAATGATTTGTAAATTGTAAAAATAATCAGAGACAAATAATCTATGATTTAATTAAAAAAAAAACGTGCTCTAAACGTAGATTGCATATTTCTCGTTAAAGGCTAGAATATTGATAATAGTAAAACCATTTTTAAAAAGTAATAGATGTTAATCTAATTGATGAGTTAATAAAATCATTAAACTATTTCAGAAGAGTTTAATAAATAAATAAAAAATCATTTGTAAATAGATAATATATATGTATGAACTAACGCTATAGACAATATAAAAAAATAAATATAAACAAATTGAATTTTAAGAAAATATTTGTAATTAAAAATAATTATCTTAAAAGTTTTAATATTTATTTAAGCAATTGCTACAAACTCCTAATTCTTTTATAATTCTTATAATGAATAAGAATAAAATTGAAAAAAGCGTTAAGATGCTAAACGACATTTTCATGCCTGTCAATCGAAAAAGATTAAAATTGTTAAATAATTAAAACAAATTAAGAATTAAATAAAATAAAAATGTATTTTTCCATTTATAGCAAAAATATAAAATAATATAATAATGTCTGATATCAAAAAGATTGTTCTAATGAATATCTTCAAAAGCCTTCTAACAAATACATTGTCACGTATAAATTTGAAATACATAAAAAGAATTGTTAAAGGCAAAAAAAACTTTACTCGTAAGACATTACGATGCGAGAATTAAGGAAATAGAATATAAAGAAAATAAATATAAATAGAACTTTCTCAAGTTTGGTGAAAATAAGATAACATACATAAAAATTATATATAGGAAAGGTGACTTTATGGGCGATGATTGGCTTAGTTAAACATTTTTAAAACGTGACTTGTTAATAGAAAACATTTCAAGTTTATTTATATTTATTTTTATTGTTAAATAAAAAATTCACACTTAACTTAGCGTAACAATAATAATTATAATAAAAATGAAAACATATTTATTATTATTAATATGTACATCACTTGTTTATATTATTTAATTTTAATTTAAATACTTTTAATTGTTCTTTTATTTTTATCTGTAATTTTAAAGGTTACAATTTACAAAAAGAAAAAATATTTAATGATATGTTATATATAGAAAAATAATTTTCTTCGAAAATATAATAAGAGTAATTAAAATGTTAAATATTATAACTATAAATAAATTTTGATAAATATCAAAAGCACAACAGTAGTAAAAACTATCAATTAACGATAGATAAAAAAGTAAATTACAACACAAGTTATATGGGTTTATAATCTTATAATTTCTTTTTAATTAAACTTTAAAGTAATATCCTTTAATTGTGGCTTTTAGTTACCTCATGGTGTTGTAAATAAAAAATTATTTTCCTTTAATACAAAAGAGGTTTAACTTAACGGACTAATGATTTAAAAATTCTTTAACTAATTATTTTATTTTAAATGGTAAATAATTTTTTTTTAATTAGTGTTACTGTTTTATCCATGTCATAATTTGTTTATATAACAAAATATTATTTCAACCTATTCCTTTTAAGTTTCGCAAACAATAACCAATTTCAATTATATTATGTTTTGAACAGCGTAAAACCAATTGTGAAGCTTTATAAAAAAATCATAAATCAATAATTGAATCCGTTTCGTATATTCATATGTTATCAAAAATGCAAAAATTATGCACAACAAATATAAGCACTTTGTATTAATTTTAAAGCATGTACACCTTTCTCTCGTTTAACACGGTTTTGTAGAATACGTTCCTGACAAAACCGTGTAAATCGAAAAAATAATTTTTATATAGAAAACCTGTGTAAAACAAAAACGACTATAATCTTTTTTAGACATTTATTGAACACAAAATATGACTAGTAGACTTAATAAAATATGAAAATATCATTTAAATCATAGAAAACATAAAGAAAGTTAAATTTATTTTAAAAGATCTATTTCTTAGAAAAAAATATTATACGTTATATAAATAAAAAAAAATTTCATATTCATATGTTATCAAAAACGCAAAAATTATGTACAACAAAGCATATTTAAAAGTATTAGTTTTAAAAGCATGTACATATTCACTTCCAATTATTCATATACTTATGCAAATAAATAAAATAAAGTAAAATAAAAATGTTTTATGTTTAAAAATTAATTTCTAACATTAAAGAAAAAATCATGAACTAATAATATTAATGAGATAAACAATTTTTAATTAATTATTACAAAGTAAAATATTTTGCTTAATAAACATTTTTTAGACATTCAATTTACCAGTTTCAGGAAGTCTTACAGCTTATAATTTTCCTTTTAATGGCATTTTTTCTTCTTCTTTTGTCTTTTCCGCCATCCAGATTCCCATTTTGTGTAATTATATTTCCTTTTGTATTCTGTTTTAATATTATTTTTATTATTATTTCGAGAATTCGTTTCTGTTATTATGTGTCCAACATCATTTTCGCATAGCCTGTAGCAACATTCCCTAGCCAACAATAAATAAATATTTATTTCATAAAATAAATAATAAAAAGAAAAGACGAAATAAATATCATATATATTTTTGCATTAGGATTTAAGAACATTAAATGGAAAAAACAATTAAAAACGTAACATTTAATTATTTATTAAAATTTTATTATTATTTAAGAATTATAAATAAACTAATTACTAAAAAATAAAAAACTATTTTAACTTGAATCAAATTTCACTTATTTATTTGTATATATATCTAGCTTTATTTACTTTCATTTGTATTTTTAATATAATTTTATTGGTTATACTTGTGAATGACGTTTGTCACAGAATTTAGAAATAAAATTTATATTTTATATATTATACCACATATATATATATAATTGTTGATAATATTAGATTATCAATGTGGTTATTAATAATTATTAATAAACTTGTTTTATAAATGCTGTGCTTAGTTGCGTTACTTTAGTAACAATTAATACTAAAACAGTAAATTATCATTTTATTTGGTTAAATAATAGGTATTAAATCAATTGAAAATGACAAAACTAATGCACTGACCCTAATTTAATATTATTTTACTCAAAATACATATTTTATTTTATTTATTTCTAAATAAAATGATTTATTTTATCAATTATTTTTGTATTTTTATCTTATAATTTGTTATCCTGTATACAGCACCCAACTACATTACAAAAATAAATAATAATAAGAAACGGTATACATACGTATACATATATATTAAAATCTATTAAAATATTCATGTTCACTCAGGTAAATAAAATTCTCAACGTTGTAATTTTATTGGTCACATCTACAAACCATTTTACATATGTTCTCATATCATTCTATTTGCTATATGTATACACACACTGTTGTGTTATGCTTTCAGCTTCTTGTACTTTTATCAATTTTTAAGGGTTTATTGATCTTATTAAAATAAATTACAGCAAAATAATAAGAGAAATGTATTTTTACTAAAGCGATTATTTTTGTATATATGATGTATTTTTTTTTATTGTTTCCATATCATTTAACACCAAATTAAATGTCTTATAATAATTTAAGATGAAAATAATCACTTATGCCATCTTTATCTAATTTTAACTCCATGCATAGAAATATATATGCATCTTCTGAAAAAATAGTGAGTGAAGATGCCTGCATATAAATTTATGCAAATTGTTTTACATTTCCATTGTTTATTTTAGCAACACAATTTACTATTATATATAGATATATATTTTAAGTTAAAGCATTACAGCAATTGTCTTGCGAAAGAGATGATTGAAGAAATTCTTATAATAATAAAAATTTATATTATACAAATTTTAAGTAGAGTACAATGTGATAATATAAAATACACCGTAAATTAAGTAGAATAATAGATTAATTATAAATAATTATAACACCTTCAAGCTGTGTTATTTCTATTATAACAAATTATATTGATAAAAGCATATTCTATTAAAATATTTATACATAAAAGAAAATTTCATGATACAAAAACAATAATTTGTATGCAATTACGAAATTGAAAATAAAATATTAATATGTGTGTATCGTGTAACAAAAATATATAATAAAAAATTTATAACACATTTTATTTTAATATCTTTGGATAATGCAAAACCACTTTCATTGCTCGTAATATTATTTCATATTTGATGAAGTCATTTTAGGGTGCAAAACCTTTTGACTTTCCTGGGGCAGATTTAGAAAAGATGAATTGTATTTTAATCGACACATAAAATTTTATTACTGCAGTCATACATTAGTTTTCTTTTTATATTTTACACCGAAAATCACATACATTTTTAATAAATTATTTTTCTAATTCTAAGCTTGTAATGTTGGGGCATCATATGTTTTGTCAAATTAATTTCATTATTTCGTGTAGGCATATAAAATCGTAAAACATTTTAAATAATTGCAACCAAATGCAATCCAATTACACTCATCCTTCGATTTACGCGGTGCCATCAATATTTATATGTGCATGAATGAGATGGATAAACCACTGACAAAGAAAATTACAAAATAAGCTCAATTTTTGTAATTTTTCTTGACCGCGCTAAAGTAAATCCGCGTTTAAAATGACCACGTAAATGACGTAAATAGTAAGAGCACGATTAAGATGTTTTAGTAAAAGTTTTTTTCATTTATTAGGGTTGCAAAAAAAGTCAGTTATTAATAATTAGTGAATCAATAAAAATTTATAATAAAGTTGTCTAGTTTTACTTAAACTGTTACGTATCGCGAAAAAAATTCTTAACTTCTAGTTCTATCTATAATAAATATTTAAACATTTACATTTTTCTGGTACCTGATTCTTCTAGAAGCACATGTAAAGTTTTAGTCATGAGTGTGGTACCCTACTTAAGATTCCTGTCGATCAGGAATGTTTTTAAAATAATTGAATCTTATATGGTACACTGGACTTCTAAGCAGTTGCTTCTTTAAAATGTTGTTTATCCAATCTGAAGAAAACCCTTATAGAAAAAACGTTTTGATGCGAATTTTTTTGCATTACTCAATTTTAATAAAATTAAAATATCATAAAAAATACAACTTTAGTTATAATCAAAATAATTTGAAGGATAAATAATAATATTCGATACAGTAAGTCATAAAGTTTAACTAAAAATAATTGAAAAATAATCTGTTTACTAAAGTTTTTAAAATTTTCTATATTTCTATATGGTTGTTAATTGTTATTTTTTTTTTTATGGAAAATTATTTATTTTTAATTTAATGTGGTTATGATATATGGAAATTAATTATAAAATTATTTATAAAAATAAAATTCTATTCTATTTATTAAACAGTTGTCTTGATTACATTTTTATTTTACATTATTATAATTTTTATCTAAATATATTCGTAAAACTATCAATTCCCAATTGTTCTCTCAATCCAATCGATATAATTGGCTACAGGTACAAATACGTATGGTAATGTACACTTTTCATCATAATAAGATAATAAACCAATTAAATAATATTTATTGGTTTTAATTTCAGCATAATAAATGTTGCCACCATAGTTTCTATAATGTTCACAATCATCAAATACTTTTTTTGCGCACAACTGTGTTTTAAATACATTATAAGGAATTTTATATTCTTTTCTATATTGTTCTAAACATGTATAAACACCAGAAAATTCCATTTTAGTACTGGACTTCAAACTACCATCTATAAATTAAAATTCATTATAAATTCACCTTTTTAATTAATATTTAAAATGAAACTAAAAACACAAATAAAAATTACTGTTTCTTGTCCATGATGCAAAATTAAAACTATTAGGGATGATAACATTTGTATGCAAACAAATATGTGTTAATAATATGTCTTCACTTTTAATTTTAATCAAAGCAATATCATTTTGTAGTAAAAAAAATGACGAAGTATAATTTGGATGTTTGATCACACTCTCAACTTTGTAATCTAAATGATTGTTACCTGAAGTAAGGCGTATACCAGTACTAGAAAATTATGTTAATAATTAATATATTCTATTTTTAATGAAAGTATTATAATTGTTTTTTTTTTCTTTTACATTGTTATATTGTTTTTCTCATATTTTTCCAAACTATGAGCAGTTGTTAGAAGATATTCGCTATTTATAATAACAGCACCACTTAAATAAAAGTCCTTTCGATTATCTAAAAGAAGATAACTCTTTGTTATATTAACTGTAAAAAACAATTATTAATTATTCAGTTTTAATTACTTATTTCGATTTGAACCATCCAAGGAAAAATTTCATTATCTAACTTTTGTATACAATTATCACCTACTGGTAATAATTTGGAAACAATTTTCTTTTTATTATATAATTCTTGAAACCTACAACAAAACTTAAATAACACAAACGTATTTATTTTTATTAAATTTAATCAATAATAATTTGTTAAATGTATTACCATTGCTGTATTGGCTTGATTACATAAATTATCCTTTAAAAAATCTACATGTTTTGTTGTCAGATTTTCTTTATTAATAAGAAAATTAATTATTTTACATTCCTTAAAATGCACACAAACACCTTCTTTATTATTTGATGTTATACAAGATTCCATATATAATGCATTATTTTTTAAAACTGTAATTATTTATACATGTTATAAAAGTCAAACATAAAATTATTCGTAACTAATTACCAGAATCAATAACTATTATTGAGTTTATTATGAAGATAAATACACATTTCCACATTTTTAATAAGAATAATTATAAGAATTATTCAATTACTTTATACTTCCACGATTTAAACTATACTAACACAAAAAATGGTTCAACATATTTATTTAATCTCATTCGGATTAGCTTCCTTCGAAATACCTATTAGTAATTGCTTGATAAAAAGGCTTTTTTTGTAAATATTTTTTACTTTGTTCATATATAAAAAAAAAATTATAAAATATTTGATAATGAGAGTTCGCTGAATATTCATATAGTTATAAGAGAATTTATTGAAATAAACAAGAAGTTAATGAGTCAGAAATTAAATTGACGTATAAAATTTTAACTATAATTTATTGTGAAAACATCATAAGTATTTAGAAATTTTTTACCAAATTTTGTTTTTCAAAAATGGATGAATAAAATACAAAGAGTTTCAATGACAAAATTTCTTTCAAGTTAGTAGAAATCTAAAAGTTCTCTAAAATAACAATTATGTAAGAATTTTATATAAAAAAAAATAAATAATATTTAAAAGCGCCTCAAAAGTATGCAACACTTCAGTCTCTTGTGGAATAAATCTGCTTATAGAGGTGAAATTGAATGTCAATTAAAAATGAAAAACTAAATTGAAGAATTAGATAAAATAAATATTTTTTATTTTATTTACATATACAAATGTGTACTTCCAACATGTTAAATTACAATTAGAACATGATTTGATTAAAATTTAATAAAATTAATTATTATTTATTTATAAATAACATTGAATAAATGTTTATATTATAACACAATGTATAAATACTAGAGTGTTATAACAAAACCACAAAATAATAATTGTATCTGTAATTAATAACGCTGGGAAACAATTAGACAGTAAAGGTAAGTAAAAATTTATTTAATTGATTTCTTAATCCAGTCTAAATATTTAGCAACATATGTAAAAACATAAGGTGCTTCACCATATAATTGACGAAATGAAAGTAATCCAATTAACGTATCACCAGGACCCAGTAAAAATCCTCCAAATTTATAATTTTCCAAATATTTTTTCTTCGTTTCCCCACATAAATGCATATTCTGATTAAAATCATAATAATTTGTAATACAAGTTTCCTTTTTAAAAATTATAAACGTATATTTTTTTGCTCGTAGCATATCGCTGTGTGCTAAAAAAGTATTAAATTTGAATTATGTGTAAAAAAAAAAAGATTTAATGTCTATATAAAAATTAATAGAAAATAAAAAAATTTACAAAATTGTATCCATGAAATAAAGTTAACATTTATAAAGTGCGAAATATCACCATGATGTGGCAAAACTATACTTTTCTGTTTCTTTTCTAAAAAAATAATAATAATAATAATAATAATATGCTAAGATTTTATTAAATATAAACTAACGGCCTATAACAGTTTGTGATAAGTATATCAATGCAATATCGTTCTCTGGTATTGAAGTTTCTTTATAATTTTCATGTATTATGACTCTTTCAACATCGTATCGCTTATATTTATAATAACTTTCTGATAAAAGGACTCCAGTACTAAAATAAATAGCATTTTTTTTAATCATATAATTATATTTAAAGAATTATTACATAGTCATGTTATGCATGTCACATATTTCAACACTATGTGCAGTTATTAAAACAAATTTTGATTTGATCAGTACACCGCCAAATAAGTAAAGCTTTTTATTTTTATCTAAAAAAAATAAATACTATTAAAAATATTTTAAAAATATATACATGTAGGCTCGTGGTGATAGGTTTGATAAAAAAGCAGCCCTCTCAAAGTGTAAGATTGTGAAGATGACAAAATACGTCATTTAATTGATTTAATTGATCCATCATACATTATACCCAATGAAAACACTACTGAGACGCATTTACATTAATTGTTTATACATTAGTAGTAAGTGAAAATACAGTAAAGAACAATATTAAAAATTGTCACATTTTAGTTACTAATCTGCAGTGCAAATTATTTAATTAAGTTATATTTTTAGAGAAAAATTATTAAAAAAAAAATTAATATTTAAAGATCGACAACTCTCTTTTGACTAATCTGCCTCAGTAACTAAAAATCTTCACCCTACCACTAGTAATATTTATTTTTTAATTACATGTAGTTTCTATTTGTGCCATCCCCGGAAAAGGTTTATTCTCCATATGTCTATGTTCACAACAAAACATCTAAAAGAAATATTGAATTTATTTGTTAAATAACAAAAAAAAACAAATAAGGAAAAATTATTAATTACTTGATCTGTTAGACATTGACGTTTCTTTAAATATTCCTGCTCATAATTTGTTGGATTTTCTTTATGATAAATTAATTGAATATAACTGCATTCTTTAATATTAATACATTCGCCATCATTACAAACTATAAATAAAAATTAGCAATTATTTAATATTTTTCTATAATAAATTAATAATAAAATTACCCTTACCGTTTGCTTTAATTAAATCAAAAATATTAAAATATGCCAACAAAATAAAAACATTAATCCACATTATGTTGCGTTTATTTCAGGCAAATATAAATAAATACTAAGTTTATAAAATAATTATTGCTGGAGAGAAAAAAAGTATTTCTACCACAATTTAAACGATAAAAATTAAGGAATTGTTTAAAAGGTTTTTTTTTTTTACATTCCTTATCGTAATAAAATTTATTTTAATTTATTTGATTTGATTGTTTTTGTACAACTGTAGTTGTGTCCATTGTATTATAAGACGGATTAACAAATTGTGTATTTTTTGTAACGTGTGGACATTTGACTCTTTTATTTTCGCGTTTTTTTAACGTTTTTATTTGTTTAAATTTATTTTGTTTACGTCTTATTGAGTTAATTTCCCCAGTGCCAGTAGATGATGTCGTTACCGTTGTATCAGTTGGAGGCCTACGTATCAATGAATTATTTCTGTAGGAAAATTTTCTAGCCCGATTCGGATACATTAATACAATTAGTAAACATATTAAACATGATGAAATCATACAATAGCATAGAATTGCTAATACAATCTAAGCATAAAATAAATAAATAATTTAATTAAATTAAATTAAAGTAGACGTAATTTATATAGTTTAATTACTAAAACAAATGCAAATAACAAGAAATTAACTGGTTCTGCTTTTGTGTTAGCATTTATTGTTTCCGCAGGGTAAATATGTTCAAATTGCTTCATAAATTCAGCATAGACATTCTTAAATTGAAACCAAAATTAGTAATAAAAAAATAATGTTGGAAATACAATTTCAATTTTCCAACAAGGCCCCGGCGAGATTCGAACTCACGATCTCCTGTTTACTAGACAGGCGCTTTAACCAACTAAGCCACGGCGCCGATGAATTTCTTGTGAAATAATTTTATACAAAAAATACTAATACATACCGCTTTACTTTTATTACGATTATCTTTCCAATCATTGTTATCAAATTCACCGTTTTTCAAACGCATTAAATCATTTTCTGTTAAAATTTGATTCGTGTTTACACATTCATTATTTATAAAATCATATATCTAAAATTATAATAATATTTAAAGATAAAAAAGAAAAAATTATATGCTGTACACTAAGGTACACATATCAATCACACACGATAAAATTGGCAGCACCTGTACGCAAATACAAATCTTTTAACAATTACCATATTTTTTTTTAATGAACAATCGGGCACTTTATCACACAAATTAGTGTTCTGATTAAAGAAATTACGTTGACCAAAGTATTTTTCTTCGCAGTTTTCTGGTGTACAATTTTTTAATGGATTTAAATCAATTGTCTTGCAATTCGTTATATTTTGTCCACTTACCAAACCTATAATTAAAAATTATATTTTTCTACAATAAATAGTTTAACTTTATGTAATATGAAATTATTTTTTCTTTGTACTTAATAAATTATCAGCAACATATTCTTGGGATATTGTGGTATTAAATTTAATACTCTGAGCCATTTTTATTTTATTACCGTTGCTGTGATATGAATTCAATTGAATATCACAGTAGCCAACTCTATTGTGTAAAGTCTATTGTGATAGTTTAAAAAATTAACTTTTTTTTATTACACATTTAATTAACATAGCAAAATTCAATCATAACATAGCTACAAAGCAATTAAAAAAAATACTGTACAAGTAATTCCTAAGTAAATTACCAATGTAGGATAAACCAATGTAACTGTTTTTATTTCACCAGGTACAATTTGGCCAAAATCACCACCAACCAATTTTGACATCTGAATTAAAATTAATTCCATATTCATGTAACTTAAGTTCGTTTATAAACACAAAAGAACTTACGTCACAGTCCATTCGCTGATTTACCATTTCCAAACAACATTTATCCGATCGTATATTAAATTGTAAAGTTTCCTTGTTTTCTTTCATCACATTTATAATTGTTGCATCTGACAAACAATTAAAATTTTTTTTAACGAATAAAAGCAAATTATTAAGAACAATCACCAAAATAGAAGCCAATATCGTTCTTCTTGACTACTCGCATTTCGATTTTTTTTATTACAAGTTCAATAGTGTTTCCAAAATATAGAGAAGCATAAAATGCAAAAAGAAATAGAACGACATTCATGCTGAAACTAATTTTCTTGTTTCTATGTTTTATAATTTCTATTATAAATAAAATGTTCCTACGATCACTAAAGAAAAAATAATAAATCTGAAAGGAGGACAGGTAATTTTTTTTCTAGAAAAGCATAAGATATTTGTTGTAATTTTATGTTTTTGTATTTAACAGATTAGATTAAAATACATTAATTTATTTATATCCATATGAATTAATCAATTGCGTAAATGGTGCTGCTGATTTTGCGACCTTCTCACGGGCCTTCACTGTTAACTTCTTCAATTTAGCATTATGTTGGATGAGTACTTGTGTCTTGGCTTTCCTCTTCCTTTCCAAATTTCTTACAACATCTTGGTAGTGCCAGCCAACTTCATGAGACAAGCGTCCCAAACGGCAGTACTACAAAAAAAAGAAGAATAATGTAAAATTAAACCAATAATTATAATTAAAATAATAAATTCATACTTTTCTGTCTGATCTGAGACATAAAATTCTCATTGCAACTGGAACACAAACACGTTTTCTGGTGTCATATGGTGGTGGAATACCATCATAAACTCTTAAACGTTTCATTGCTTGTTGACCACGTTTGGTTTTGTGTGGAATCATTCCTGTAATGTAATACACATTTTTAAAATCATTCAAATATTTATATATAAATTATAATCATATAAATTAAAGCTTCAGTTTAAACGTCTTTTCATTGTAACTCAACTAATGTAGGTAAGATAAAATTGTTCATCATATACAAAAAAAAAGCTTAAATCAACACTTTAAAATTAAAAATATTCTTACCGCGAACAGCTTTATAAAAAATTCTAGATGGAGCACGGAAGTGGAATGGTCCACGGGCTGGATTAACGTTACAACGTTTACGCAAGTATGCCAAATATTTCACTTTATTTCTATATTATAAAAAAATTCATTAGTACGATGCATATACAAGCATATTTATAATTAAATTTAAATATTACCTGTAAAAATGTCCGGAAAGATTCAAATCTTCACATCTTACAATAACTATTTTACCTCCTTGTAATAGATATTTTGCAACAACTGAAGCTAGGCGACCAACAAGATGGCCCCTGCCATCGATGATAACGGGCTGAAAATAACATAATAGTTTAAATTAGTACATGTACAAAACTTTCATTTTAAATTTTGGGGCGTTGAGGTTATGTTTACTATTCTCAAATTTAACACTTTTATAATTTTATCTTTAAACTAAAACATTTTAAATAAAAGGAAACATACAAAGAAATTTTCTAAAATTGAAGTACTTTAGAATAAATTATATGTTTATTTTATTAATTGAAACACCACATACACCGCACACGTGTAACCATTATTACAAATATTGCTTTTACAAGTTATTTGTTACAAATTCAACATTCAAAATTATTCTATTCTGTTCGTAATAAGTATAAAACCATTTTTTCACCATTTGAAGTAATATTTATCCATTTTTTTTAACAATTTCACTAAAATCACAGAACTCACCTTGTTACTCAAGCCTGGCATGTTTGCGATCCTATAGGAAAAGAATGATGGAGGCTAAAGAAGTACAAAACGGAAACATATAATTCAAAATGGCCTATTGTTGATCGAAACTGTCCGAATTTAGGCTTCATTCTTTCATATAAAATTTATGATTTGTGTTATTTTTTTCTGTTAATTTTTTTGTGTTATCAAATTTTTTATATATTGTTAGTTTAATTAATAATTAATTAATTTTAATAGTACAAGAGTGTATAATACAATTTAATTTAATTTTAAATATTTATAACGATTTTTAAAAGCATCTATAAATTCAAGGCATTAACGCCATCTCTTAAGTTATTCAAATTTAATTTGACATATCAACAAAACGTCACAGTTTCATCGGTGAATCATTTTGTTTTGTTTTGGAAATCTATAACCTTCTGGCGTATATATATATATATATATTAGTTCATAATTTTATCTTTTTTCACATAATTTAGATAATACTATCCTCGCCCAAAGTAAAAAAAAAAACTTGTACTTTATTACGAAAATTATATAAAACTAAGTAACTTGTTGCAAGTAAAAACCACTCCCCTTAGTAGAAATTGTTAAGTGAAATTTTGTTGCTTAGTTAATTAAACATTTATAGTAATCATGTGGAAAGCTAGTGCCGGTCATCAAATAAATCAGGCTCCTCAAGCCGATGATGATGATTGGGATACTGATCCCAATTTTGTTAATGATATAACAGAAGAGGAACAAAGATGGGGTTCTAAAACTATTGAAGGTTCTGGCCGTACAGGAGGAGCAATTGAGTAAGTTTTTTGTAGTGCAATTATTTATTATTTTAAATTGATTGTAATATATTAATTATTTTTAATTTAAGTATGCAAAAACTGCGAGAAGAAACTGAAAATGCTGATGCTGCTAAAAAGAAAAAAGAAATTGATGATGCAAACACAGGTTATGGCTATGGTGGTAAATTTGGTGTTGAGGTTTGTAAAAAATTAATTAAGTTAAATTTGTTTGATTTTTTTAAGTGAAATTAAATTCATTAGAAAGATAGAATGGATAAATCAGCAATGGGGCACGATTACATTGGTAAAGTTGATAAACATGCGTCACAGAAAGATTACAGTGATGGTTTCGGTGGCAAGTTCGGAGTACAAACAGATCGTGTTGATAAGGTTTTTATCTTTAAATTGTATTATCATAATTGTTTATTTATAATTAAAATATAAACGAATACTCAGAGTGCTGAAAATTGGGATTATAAAGAGAAAGTGGTAAAGCATAGTTCACAAAAGGACTATAGTGAAGGATTCGGTGGTAAATATGGTGTACAAACGGATCGTGTTGATAAATCAGCACTAGGATGGGATCATGTAGAGAAAATTGATAAACACGAATCACAAAAAGGTAGATAAATATTTTATTTTTCTCACAAAACTAGCAGAAACTAATCTTTTTTCGATTATTTAATTAAGACTATAGTGTTGGATTTGGTGGTAAATTTGGTGTACAAGAAGATAGAAAAGATAAATCTGCTTTAGGCTGGGATCATGTTGAAGCACCACAAAAGCATGAAAGTCAAACTGAATATAAAAAAGGTTTTGGTGGTCAATTTGGTGTTATGAGTGATCGTATGGATAAATCTGCAATTGGATTTCAAGAACAACCTGATCGTGTCGGTACAAATTATACCAAAGTTAAGCCAGATATAGGTATTTATATTAGTTTATTTACGATGAAAAATAAATTAAATCGAATGTTTTAAGGTGGTGCTAAACCCTCAAATCTACGTGCAAAGTTCGAAAACATGGCCAAATTAACAGAAGATGATACACAGCAAAGAGCTGCTGAACAGAAACGTATAAGAGAAGCAAGGGATCAAAAAGAACGAGAAGAGGCATTGAAAAAACAAGTAAATTAAATTTTTTAATCACAAATTTCTATTTGATTAATAAATGTTTTATTTATAAATTAGTCACAAGTCAATACTGAAGAACCGAAACTGTCAAATCAACGTAAAGGTCCCATTGATACGGGTCGACAAGGCAGTATTGGAAATGCAATAACAGCGTTCAACCAAGTTCAATCACCTACAGAGGCTGCTCCTGAAAGGGTATTAATGAAATGCTTTCTTCACATTCATTTGAATTTTATATATATATATATTTTTATTATTAGAAAGAGCCGATAAAATTGCCAAAACAAATCATTCCAGTACAACCAGATATAATTCCTACAGTAGAACCGCCAGTAGTAGAAACAGCAGAAGAACCAAAAATAAGTCAACCAATTGTTGAACCTGCAAAAAGATTATCTATATCAGAAGAAAGACACAACAACCAACCAATTCATGAAAATGTTAGTGAAAATGAAGCACAAAAGACAACTGATGTAGAATCAGTAGAGACAATAACAAAAAATACTGTAGAAGATAATAAAAAAATAATAGAAACTGAAAATGCAGAACAAATATATCAAAATCAAGAAGATATATCAGAATACATTGAAGACACGGGCCTTGTTGCAATTGCATTGTATGATTATCAAGCAGCGGCAGAAGATGAATTATCCTTCGATCCTGATGATGTTATCACACACATTGAAATGGTATATATATATATATATTTAAAAAGAAATTTTAATTCATAAAATAATTTTTTAATTGTAGATTGATGAAGGTTGGTGGCGTGGCTTATCTAAAAACAGATATGGACTATTTCCGGCTAATTATGTGCAATTGATGCAACAATAATATTTAAGGAGCTGATCAACGTCGTTTAATGCATATATTAAAACAATTATTTGCTCACAAATTATATGAATTTTTTATTTAGCAAAAAAAAAAACAGTGCTAATTCCTTTTAAACGGAATGTACTTTATTTTAATTATTAATTTTATTTTTTAATTATAATTAATTTTTATATTATTGTTTTAAAATGTTTATGTAAAGTTAAAACGTTTAACGTCACTATTGATAAATAAATAAATGAAACATGTTAAAATTTTTTTTTTAATTACAAAAAATTTATATCGCTCCTCTTAAAATTTTTTGGTTATTTTTTATTAACTAAAAATAAAGTATTAATCGTTAATAAGGTACAGGTAATCATAAATTAATATTAATTGTAATAATAATTGAAATTAAATATATTAATAATAAAAAAAAAAAATCTCAACGACTTAACAAGTTAGAATTTTTTATTATGCAAAACAAGTTTTTATTTGTTAAATAAATTATAAAATTAATACACTAAATTTTTTACATAATAAATGTTATTTAAAAAATTTATTAAAAATTTACTGTGGTGAGGTGTGTGCTTTGCTGTATCATCGGCGGTTTTTTTTTTTTACTTGCTCCATTGTTGTCTTCAATAGATTTATATACGGTAAAGTGTATAGTGGAATGAGTATTACATCTCGCATTAATGCAAAAAAAAAACATCACATTTTTCGCACGAGACCATCAAAACAAAACAAAATTTTTTTTTTTAATAATTTTTACTAGAAAAATAAACAAATCAAATAATTAAACTTTTTTTTGTTTATTCATTATTAGAAACGAATAATTTACCTTTACGTTAATTTTATTTGACTGTAATTATTTTGATTTATGTGAAACTTTTACTTTAAAATGTTTAAATACTTATAGTGAAATTAACGGTTGGAAAACGTTGTCATAGAATTATAAATAAATTGCAAGAAAATTTCTTCTTCTTTTTTTGTATACAATTTTTTTTTATCAATTACACACGTACAATATTCCTTCATTCTAATTATTAGAAGTGTCAAAATTTATTAGATTGTAGTTGTACAATGCACATATACGTTATTGTTTTTTTATTTATTTATTTATGAAAGAACTAGTAGAAGTGGTGGGGATTGAAATGCTTACGGAGTTAAATAAATACGTATGATTTTTCCATTAAATGCTCATAATACAAATTTGCCGTCATCTTTAAAGAGGAATAAATCTGCTTGTTGAAATTAAATTAAAAATTAAATAAATGTTGCTTAATTGAATTGATTAAAAAGAAAAAATAAACACAGTGCAATAATAGTTATTTAGTTTAGTTTTTTTTTTTTTATTATTATTTATTTTCTTTTTAATTTTTTTTGTTGGTGGTTAATTTTCTTTTAAAGTAAGTGTCAAAAAAGAAATAAAAATATTTGTCTCACACAAAACTGTTAAAAAATATCTATCAGTGGTGTATTCATTGCATAAATGTCAAAGTTGCTTTGTTTTTTAATCTATCTATTTTTTTTTGTATTACTTTTACTTATATTAATTAATGAAAATTTGTTTATGTGATTAATTTTATTTAAAATTAATTTATTACGTTACTCATTTAAACAACCATACGTATACAAAATAAATGTTATTAATATTAAAAGACATGTTAACATAATTATTAGACATTTATACAAAAAACCACAAAAATAAAAAAATAATAACTGAAATATATATTTATATATAGTCTTCTGAACGTTACACTTGTTTTTTTATTGTTGCCATTAAATTATATTCTTTGATTTAATTTTTAAATAATTATTATTAAAAATAATAATATTATTATTTATAATAATTAAAAAAAAAAACAGTTTTTTTGTAATTTAACAAAATATAAAGTTTGTAATTTTTAAAGTAAAATATTAATAAATAATTGTATAAAATAAAAAAAAGCCTGATTAGATTATATTTGCTTTAAATAAAGTGCTCTATGTGGAAAATAAATATATTTAATACTTATTGTTTGTAATATACAAAATGAATTCTATTATATTTTGTATAAATGTGACAACTGTTAATACTTAAAAAATTTAAAATTTTTTTAAGTAATAAATATACAGTATAATGTTTGTTTTTGCTTTAAATAATCCTTGGAGCAAAAATTATAATATTAAAAAACTTTTATAAAAGCATTAAAAATTCTTCCAAAAAAAAAATACACATATTGTTACTATTACTTTGTTTGTATAATAATAAGCTGAAACATCATTATTACTCAATTAAAATGTCACTTATCTCGACGATGACAATAACACAACACAAAAGCATTTAATTCTAATAACAAAGAAACAAATTATCCTATTATCTCCTCATTATTCGATAAATTGCAATAATATTTTATTAAAAAGAGGAGGGCGTCTATTAAGTAAATTTTTTTTATTATTATGCGAAGATGAATTATAATTTGTAAAACTTTAAAGCTTTCTATATTACTTTTTCTTATTTATTTTATTTTATAATTTTTTTTTCAAAGTATCATCGTCAGAGCTTTATTAATTATCATAAATTTTTAGTTATTTATTTTCTGATGTGCTAATTACGCTAATACACACTTTTTTAAGATAATTTAATATTAAAAATATCGGGGTTTTTATTTTGTAAAAAAGAAGAATTTTCGACTATTTAATTACCGTTTAACAAAAAACATTTTATAGATTTGCACGAACAAGTTTTTATACGATATTTGCTATTATTTCAGTCAAAATAAAGTCATTTTTTAAGGAAAACATATTTAATCACAAAAAAAAAAACGAAAAATTAAAAGAAAAAAAAAAAATTCAAATACTGTACTGACACGTGTCAACCGGCTAAGTAAAACTCAAACCACGTTTTTTGTAGATATTCACGTTTTCTGTTTTCATAATTTTTAATATATCAATTTAAGATAATTTTTATTGACCAGCATAAATATATATAATTAATTTATTTATTTGAAATTTTTTATATTCATTAGAATGCCCACAAATAAAGCTTATGAAGCTGGTGACTCAGACGTTAGTATAGCAAGTGGACATAAAGATGCAACAAATAACAGAGATAGTAATAATCATATAAATAATAATACATCACCAAATGAAAGTACATCATTAGCCGGTTTACAAACATATTTTGTTGATGAAAAAATAATAATTCCCGAATCAGAAAAGGTAATTAAATTTAATTTTATCTTATCATTTGTTTTTTAAGTATACGTATATTCTTTTTATTATTTATTTATAAAAAGATAAAAATTTATAATATAGTTTAATGACTGACAATAATCACGACTATCTACTTATTAATTAAAATTTAGTTTAATATTTTTTAATTATTTTTGAATTTTTTAGGAAGGTTTTAGTTTTCGAAAATTATGGGCATTTACTGGGCCTGGATTTTTAATGTCAATAGCATACCTAGATCCAGGAAATATTGAATCTGATTTACAAAGTGGTGTCATTGCAAAATATAAATTATTATGGGTATTATTAAGTGCGACCATATTAGGTTTAGTTATGCAAAGATTGGCTGCAAGATTAGGTGTTGTTACTGGATTACATTTAGCGGAATTATGTTATAGACAATACAAAAAATTACCCAGACTTATATTATGGATAATGATAGAAATTGCTATTATTGGTTCGGATATGCAAGAAGTAATTGGTACAGCAATTGCTATCTATTTACTATCAAATAAAATGTAAATTAATAAATTTTTTAATATTTGCCTATTAATAGATTTAAATTAAATCTGTTTTATTTTGTATTATTTGTAGGATACCTTTATGGGCAGGAACATTAATAACAATTGTGGATACATTTACATTTTTATTTTTAGATAAATATGGTTTAAGAAAATTAGAATGTTTCTTTGGTTTTTTGATTGCTGTGATGGCGATTACATTTGGTTATGAGGTAAATATAATTACATGTATAATATATCGGGAAAAAAATGCGTCTTGTAATATACAGAATATAATTATTTTAATAATTATACAAAAAAAAAGTACATAAAAAAATTTAACCTTGTCAAAATTATATACATTGATCATACTTTGATGTTTCCTATAACATTAGATACCAATATTTAATAATAAATCAAAATATTATGATGATGAACATACAATAAACCTCTTAAAACAACATTAAAAAGAAGAATAAAAATAGTTATTACATAACTAATAATTTTTACAAGCTCGATTGTGTTGTTTAAAAAATAAAATAAGACGAAACAAAAAATGGATAAAATAATTAATATTTACTTTTTTCTTATAAATTATATTCAATAACACGTTTATGATTTTTCTATTTATTTTTGCTTAATTTTTTGCTTTATTATTATTAATATTATTATTATTTTAAATTAATGGAAGCGAAGTGGGTATATCCCATTATTTTATAATTAAAAAACAGATTTGTAAAACGTGGCAATATTATTATTATAATGTTTAAACAATTTTAATTATAATCATTTACATTCATATTAATTTAGCAAAAAAAAAAAACTTACTTTATTATTATTTTTACGCTTTAGTACTTTTCATATGTATGACATATTAACAGATTGTTTTAAATAAGTATTCTTATCTTGATGCGATGTTTATAATTATATTAAAATATTTAAAATATTCTGTTTTTAAATATGAATAATACGTTTTATTTTTGTATTTGTAGTATATTGTATCTGCACCTGAACAAGGACAAGTCCTGAAAGGCATGTTCTTACCATGGTGTGAGAATTGTGATTCACAAGCTTTAACACAAGCTGTTGGTATTGTTGGTGCCGTTATTATGCCACATAATTTATATTTACATTCAGCATTAGTTAAGGTAATTTTTTTTCGTTGTTTTTATTTAAATAAAATATTAAGGCTAAAATTGATTGTTTTGGTAAAAAAAAATACAAATAATAACGTATTGCAATGTATAAATTTCGGCGTTTCATAAATTATTTAAAAATAATCTTTGCAAATAACATTGATAATCAATTTTGTTGCTGATTAATATTTATATACATGATAAAAGTGAACTTGTTTTATCATTTATCAATATTAATTCTATAATTAATTATTAAATCAATTCTATTCAATTCTAATCATATTCAAATAATAATAGTAATACAATTGTAATTTCTTTAATCTTTTAAGTCACGTGATATTGATAGAAAACAACCAAAAAAAGTAAAGGAAGCGAACTACTATTTTTTCATTGAGGCATGCATAGCGTTATTTGTATCGTTTATAATAAATGTATTTGTAGTTGCCGTATTTGCGCATGGCCTTCATGGTAAAACCAACCAAGATATAGTACGTATTAATTTTTCTTATAATAATTAATTAATTATATTTAAACTTGTCAATGTATCTTATTGTATCTTGTATCTTATTTTAGCTAACAAAATGTGAAAATCAAACAATGTATGAAGATGCATTGTTATCATTTCCAAATAATACTGAAATTGTGGATGCAAATTTGTATAAAGGTGGAATATTTTTGGGATGTACCTTTGGTGCAGCAGCAATGTATATATGGGCTATTGGCATATTAGCCGCTGGTCAAAGTTCTACAATGACTGGTACATATGCTGGTCAATTTTCAATGGAAGGATTTCTTAACTTACAGTGGGCTCGTTGGAAGCGTGTCCTATTTACACGTTTAATTGCTGTAGTGCCAACCTTTTGTATTGCTTTTTTTAGCAGAATTGAAGATTTAACAGGCATGAATGATTTATTAAATGCCGTGATGGCATTACAATTACCATTTGCAACAATTCCAACAATTGCGTTTACATCAAACATTGCTATTATGGGTGATTTTGTTAATGGAATGTAAGTTTTAAATAATAATTTATTATTATAATCGATGTAAATAATTGAATTTCTTTTTAGGGGAAATAAAATTGTATCCATACTATTAAGTATTCTAGTCATAACAATTAATATATTTTTTGTTATTGACCAAGTGAATGGAGCTACTTTAGGTTGGGGTTTAATGACATTAATATGCTTATTTGCAATTGGTTATCTTGGTTTTAATATATATTTGGTGATACATATGGCTGTTAGTATGGGCAACAAAAAACTATCTAATAATACGGTAATTACAAATATAAATATTTGTTAAATAGTTTCTTTTAAGATCTTTTTAATCTATTTTCAGTGGGTACAGAAATATGTGATGCTACCACAACATACTCAAAATAATGCAAACAATCAGCAATATGCCAGGTAAGATCTTTTATTATGCAAAAGATAAAATTCAAATAATTTTTTTTTATTTAATAAAAGAATAAACTCTTTTTGTGTTGTGTCTTGTTTTATTTAATTTTTAATTATGCTTTAATTGTTGTATTAAATTTAATTTTTATGTTCCACTTACATTTTTATTTGTTAGTAAAGATATTAAAAAATAAAAAAAAAAATCCACCATTCCTTTTGTTAAACTGTTAATAAAAAAATTTAATTTTATTGTTGTTTTTGTTTTATTATTAAATTTTTTATGCTTTCTTATGTTTTTTAATTAAAATTGATCAAGATGTTATTCATATCTATTTTTTGAATTTATACTCTTTTTGTAAACATTGTTTTATTGTTGCTTTTTCACATGTATATTTCTTTTTTGATAATTTTATTATTTAATTATATTAGATGCACATCATAATAAGATTTTATTTTTATGTGTGCCTAATGTAATATTATAGTGTTTTAAAATGTTAATGTTATATTTCTTAAGTTTAATATTATTCTATGTGGGAGTTAATTATGTTCCAATGCTTTTTCTTTTATATAAGGCTTTTGCATTTTCTCTACATACTACTTTAGAACAAGTGTATTTGCTTAATTTAAAAAAACTTTTGTTTATATGTGTTTAGTTATTTAGTTAATGTAGCAATTATTTATGTATTTAATTAATTATTTATTATCTGTTTGGTTTTTTTTAATACGTTAATATAAATAATTATTAATCGCTAATAATTTTTGATTATATTTTATGAATATTGTTAACGTAATAATTAAAATAAACATTTATATATTTTATTATTCTTATTTATCTTATTATTAAATTTTCTTTTTAATTTTACTTTCATGAAATAATTTTGTGATTTATTTATTTTTTACTTTTATCTTCTATAATTAACATATTGTTATTAAAAAATAAAATAAAAACACAAAATGGTTAAATGGTTCTTTGGTGAAATTTTTTGCCAAAACAAAAAATAAATATTGTAACTAACTAGTTTGAGTTCATCGTCATACCACTTACATCATATGTTTCACAATATAACAACATAATAAACAAAATTATTGTTTATGTAAGTACTTTGATTTTTATTTTTATTACTCATTCTCTTATTAGTTATCATCATTTTTATTATTTTTTTAATTAACAATAAACTATTCAATTATTATTTTTGTGTCATTAAAAAGATCCATTTGCTATACGTTTTATAGATTTATAATATTCAGCAATCATTATGAATTGCATAACGTTAGATGAATATTCTAAATCCTTAATTTACGTTTTAGCAAATTGATTTTAAATTATTATTCTTTCATTCGTAATTATAAAAATTGTTGATTTTCTTTTAAATAAGTATTTTTGTTTTTAATTGATTTAGTTCCATGACAATAAGTGACGCTGGAGTTTATCGCAGTACACAAAATATAATGCAGTCATATCATTAATTAATTCATTATATATTTGTTTAATAATTAAATTGCCACCCAATAATTGACTAAAAATTAGTCATAAATAAGACTTGTGCCTAGTTAAATTTAATTTTAGATATTAAAAAAAAACAATAATTATTATGAAATTATTCAAAAATATATTTTTATTTACATTTATAAGTCTGTTGAGCAAATTTTTTACAGTAACGAAATAAAAAAATATTAAAAAATAGAAAACAAGAAATTGAGACCAAATTTACCACTAACTTAAATATTATAGGTATAACGTAATTGGATAAAATAAAATACTTAATTATAATAAGTAAATATGAGAATAGAACATGCTTGCTTTTTATGCTAAAGCATATTATTTATTGATTTGTAGATTAATATAATTTGTTAATTGTTATTTAGATGCAATTTTTTATTATTAATTTTTTTAATTAAATTATAAGAAAGCAATTTTGATCAGTTTTTTTTTTTTGCAATGCACTTGAAAAATACACTTGATTCTCTTTTTATTTGATAAATATAAATTCTGCAGAATTATTGTACATAAATTGTAATAAGATAAAAATGATAAAATTATTTAAAATGAGTAAGAAAAACGTTAAAATTTTAAAATGAAAAAAGTTATAAAAATCTTAATAATAATCGTGTAAAAAGAGAATGACGAGTTTTATTTAATAATTTATTGAAATTTAAATGCTTCAATATTACTCTGTTTGTTATGTACTTATAATACTTACATGTTATTTTATTTATAAAAATTCAATCATGATACAGATATGTAACGTTAATTTTGAATAACATCTTTATTCTTTTTTAATTTAAATAAACTAAAAATGTATATTTTTTTAATTTTTGCATTTTAAAGTCCCGTTTATTATTTGATTTTAATTTTTTGTTATTTGTTCAAAAAACTTGATAATTATTAATTATATAAAATTTGAATTACAATTAAATATTGTTTTTATTTTTAATTTCAGACTGGAGCAGGAATAGATTATATTTATTTTAATTATTATTTTTTACTTTTAATATTTAATTGTTTACAAAAATAAAATGAAAAAGACTTTATATTGGTATAAAATAAAAGAAGAAAAATGAAAATTATTCCATATTCATTTGAAAATAATTAAAAAATAAAATATCGTGTTTTTTGTTTCTTTACTTGTTTATGGTGTAATTAATGTAAATAAATTTTTTATTTAAATTCCTATTGCATTAAAAAGTATGTTTAAATTATGATCAAAATTAAATTGTAAATATATCATGTATAATAAAATATAAACTATTAATTAATAATATTTAAAATAAAAAAAACTATGTATTTTTATTTATTTCTTAACTATATCATTTTATAAACATTACCTGCTATTTGATATTTGTTAATTGGTTAATGTTTTAAATTTGCCGCATTAAACTGACATAAATTATTTTATTAAAATCCAAAGTAGAGAAGTATTTGAAGGGCGTTACAGTTGATTTCAATTTTCAAATAAATATTAGATTTTACAGCTTCAATATCATAGCAATTAAAAATAATACCAATGATTATTTAATAATATTTATTTTAATTGATCAAACAAAACATTGTCTATAATTTTTTCTATTCAGCAAATAATAAAAAAATAATTTCAATTTATATAGTTTCTAGAGAAATATATTATATTTTGCAATGTCTTAATTTACATTATGAAGTAATTTTTTATTTAAAATATTTCAATATATATATTTTTTTTGGAAAAAATAACGAATTCGCAGAAGAGTCAGCATTGTTATTTACGAGTAATTCTTTTTGACTATTTTTATAATTTCAAACTATAACATTTATCAAGTATATTGATCTTTTGAAACAGGATTCTTTAGAGTTTAATTTTTAATATAGTAGTAAGTGTCCAAAATATAAAATTTTATAGCGAGAATCACAATGACATGCATTTCTAGATTTGTTTTGATTAAAATTTTACACATAGAATCTACATAGGTAAACAGTGTGTTAAGATTTGTATATGTGTTAATGCTAAATTATAAAGTTTATTTTTATCTATCGAAAACCAAATACAAAACAACAGTTTAACCGTAACTTACTACGAGATAAATGAATGAAATGATAATAAATTTATAGTAAAATTAAAAATAAACTCAATTTAAAGTTTATTAACCACAAAATAATACATAACAAAAATAAGATGCCAATTCGTCATTAATATTAAAATTACCTTAGTTAATCAAATTAAAGACTTAAATAATCATTTTTTGGTATATCCATGACATAAATGATTTTGTAATTTATTCAAACAGAAAATAATTAAAAATCAATCACTTGTAACACATTAAATTAAAAAATAAAATAAAATACCAACAATAAAATCATTTTACTTTTTTGTGCAAATAAAAGTATTAAACCATTATGGATTACTATTGTTGATAATTTTTCTCTTATTTATTTATTTATATTTAAAAAAAAAATACCTAAAAGTAGGGCAGTATTATTTAAATAAATTGCTTTTTATAAATATCAACAGAAATTTCAAATAAATCAGTGCAATAAGTTACTTCTTAGTTTTGTGAGTAAATAAATATTAAAATGAAATTTCAATTGTGTTTAATATTTATATATTTTAATATTATTATGAAAAATCATGTATTCGCTAATAAAAATGTAGAATCTGTAAAAAACTTATCTGTAACTGATTCAGAAATGAGTGCTTCACATTTTATATGGCGGCATGATGATAGAAACAGTCCTAGACAAATAAATTATGTGAATAATAATAATAATAACTATCCAATAATGACAAGTCATTCATTTTTGCAACGAGTGTATCCGCATGCATATGTAATATCACATGCTAGAAAAAGCCCAATTTTATATAAGCAAACACATTTTTCTCACAAAATGGAGCCTCAAAGACAACCTGTACAGACATTGGCATATTACGATCAACTAAGCAGCCCTTATTTACGCAACAATAACAAGTTAGGATATGATAGAACTAATACAAATACTAATATCTGGCATAATAATGATAAAGAAAAATATTCCTCAAATAATGGACAAAATTATTATGATGATCACTACAATAAACATGGTAATACAGATAATCAATCTTATGATAAAAAGCACTCATTTAGTAAAGGCGAAACTGGTAAACATAATAAAGAAGCACATTCAAATTATTATGATGATAATGGAGAAAAGGAACTAGGAGACACTGATAATAAGTCTTATCATAATCTACATAATGATCAATCAAAATATTCTAAGGGAGGAAAGTTTGGAGAAAAAAAATATCATAAAAAAGGCTCAAAGACAACTGGTTATCATAATGTGTTTCACAAGGACGAATTTAAAAAAGATCATACTTTTTATGATGATGCTGATCATAAAGGCAATTTTAGAAAATACGGTTCTGATAACAAGCACAATGTAAAAAAAGATGGGAAGAGAGGTAAAGGTGACCATCATGATGCATCGTATCACGAAGATAATAAAGGATTAGATAAAGAGTTCGACAAAGGTGAATATGATAAGCACGATGAAGGATACGACAATCAACACGGTCATGATTCACATTTTAAAAATGAAAAGGAGTATGGTAAAAAGGGAGGTAGTTCCGGTGGCAATGAACATAACTATAAAAAATCTACTTAATTACATTTTGTTAAATGTTTTGTATTTTATTAATAAAGTAATTTTTTTTATCGAAATAATAAAGTAATTTTTTTTATCGAAATAATTCATTTTTCACTTTCACCTGTTGCGGTTTTCAATAATAATGAAAATGATAAAAATTGGAATCGTAATGTGATTTATATATATTTTTTATATTTTTTCTAATTTGCTGGTGTTTCGCATGACAAAATTTATGTAAGATATTTGTTTTCTCTTTATCATTTTTTTTTTCATTCCAATATTTATATCTTGATGTACTTTATTAAGATAATCATAGGATTAAAACAGTTTTTATAGATTATTATGTATATTTTGTTATCTTATAACAAATGAAAAATTAGATTTGTTATCAACAAAGTAAAAAATTAATTAAAATAAAATAAAAGCAAATTTTATTGTTTTATTTAAAAAGATATTTTTGTTTTATTTAGTTTTTTTTTTTTTTTTGTTAATTTTTATTATTTTGATTTGACATTTTTTTTTATAGCTAATTGAATGTTTATTAATTTTAAAAAATGTCATGTTATTATTAATTTTATATTAATAAATCTTTTAATTATTTAATTAGTTAGAAAAGTAAATCTTATTTTAAGGACATTCACCAGCTTGTGTATTTTGGAAATCTGAAATTATAACAAAAAGCAGATTATTAGTTATGTCTTTTGTAATTATCATTCCATCTTTCCATTTGTTATTAATTTTAAATTAATACTACAATGCTTACTTCTTTTCTTTATACAATTTTCGGCATTCATAACACAAAGATTTGAAAATGTTCTCGTCTCTCCAGAATCATCTGTGGCACATATTGGATCATAATTCAATGGACAGAATGCTTGACATCCACTATTGCCTTCTTCTCCATTAATACCATTGCTACACATCATCATTACCACCACTAGAATTTAAATATATATTACAAAAATTAATAAAACACAAATTTTCAAATAATAATTTGATATAAAAATGATATCATTAAATATTTCTGTCTTATCAAATTTAATTATTAAAGAAAACAAAACAAAAAAAATAGACAGCAGAGCATGTGGCCTGGTTAAAATTAAAATTTAATAACAAAAAAATATTGCGTATGATTAAAGAAGAAACAAAAAAAAAAATTAAACAAAGCCGCGTTAAATGATGCAATTTTTGTATGAGAAAGAGTAACTTTAAGATTAAATTTTAATGGAAAATATAACAGACTTTTAACAAAAAACAACTTGTGCGTTTTTGAACGACAAAACGTTTCCTATTTTTTTAAATGTTTTTGTAAGTGATAAAGAGTGGCGTAGAATTATGTTTCAAATTAAAAAAAACACAATTTTATTATTTTTTTATTTTGGCAATTACTATGACGTTCAGCATTATGGTTTGTTAAACTTTTAAGTAATGATCCACAAGGAAATAAAACAAAAAAAAAAAACTTTACTTAATACTTACATGCAAATAAACAATAAACGAACTTCATGATTATTGATTTTTTTTTAAAAATTATTTATCTTATATGTAAAAATCCTAGATATAGAATACACAATAATTTTTATTTTATTTTACTTTATTTTTATTCTCTGTTTTTATATTATTAACTGATAATCACACTTTAACTGGTGAGTAAAAACTGAATACTTTTTTGTAAAAATCACATACTTTTATACACATTTCAGTTTGTACTCTTCTTTAAAACAAAATAAATAAAAAAAGGCTCTTTTGTATTATTTATAATAATAAAATTTCATTACAATACAATTAACAAAAAACAATGAAGCTAACAAAATAAATATTTAGTCTTTTAAAGCATTTTCCATCACAAATCAACAGTGTGACACAATAATAGCGTAATTTAACGTAAATATCTAGTATTATTGATGATTACGATCGTACAGTATACAAAACAAAACGAAACCTTATTAAAATTAATTTCATTCATTGACAAATTTAAATATGATTAAATATTAAAAATGCTTTTTTTTTAAATAACTATATAATTATTTCTTATCACCCTACATTGTATTTTGTCCTCTTATTGCTAAAATATATATTTTAAAAAACTTTGCTATTTCATTCTTGAAACATCTACATTAGATTAATATGCGAATAATTATTATTATTATTATTATTCTAAAATAGCTTTTCTGAACAAATTAATTTAAAATAAAAAATAAAAATTTAAATATTTGTCATAGACAAATAGCTTTAGTAGATTTGAAAAAAAATAACAATACTTATATATATAATATATATATTTAAAATTTTAATTTACTCAAGTCTTGTTTACACTTAATGAATAAATAAAAAATTTCCAATAAAATTTAGCCATATATTAAATTGTTTCTATTTTATTTGAAAATATAAAAATATTGATAAAATCATTTTTACCACAATTAATGACGGTATTACTAATAAAATATCGTTAGGAAATATTGTTAGAAAATTTTAATACCTTAAAGGTAATTTAATAAAAATTATAATTTTTTTTTATAAATAAATTTGTATTATATTAATTTGTCACCTGGACAAGTTAATTTATTTAATGCGTACTTATGATAAGCTTGACTAAATAATAATACATGTATAAAATGGGTTTTTCTTTTGTTGTTTTCTATCATTTTGCATTGATAATTTTCTAATCAACGATAACAATTTGATTACTGTGCTCTCTTTTATTTTAATAAATATAAATTATCAGTAGCTTATACCACATATATTCATAGTTTTATATTATATATTCGATATCAATTATACGTATATAACTAATAATACGATCTAAATTTCCGCGAATAACAGTTTCAATAAAACGACGAAAGTTGTTATTATTCAGATATTTAATTGTTTTAAAAATTTTATTTAATATTTTATTTTGCTATATTTTTTTTCCTACCTTTTTATGCATAAAAATTAGAATTGCAAACGAATTCTGGATAAATCAATTATGCTTAGTTCGGTATTGTAGTTGATTTATATCTTTAAGTGACATTTCCTTTAGAAACTGTCTTTATAATGGCATATCTTTAATAAAAAATCTCTTAAAATTGATATTGTTTTCAGCATCCTTGTCAATGCATAATATGTTTTAGATTAATTGATAAAATTATGATAATATATGTAAATATGAAAATAAATTCTAAATGTATTGATTTTATATTGTTATAAATAATTTAAAAAATTAACATATCTATAGATTTATATCTGAAACATTATTCAAGAAATAAAAATAATAACAAATTAATCTAATTTATCTTGTTTCTTAAAATGACTACAATGTTTTATACAAAGAGCATTTAAAGAATTAAAAATTAAATAATTCATAAATTAATTAATCGTTTTTCTTTTTTTTTCCTTCAATTATTTATTTAATTAAATGATTTATTTTCATATTTTTTTTTAAGATTTAATTAAATTATAGTAATTAATGTCAAGTTAAATTTATTTATATATATTTCGTGTTAATTACTATTCTAAAAAAAATATATATTTGCAAGTATAAATACCCAAAAAATGAACAGGTAATTAATAGTTCTTATCGAAACATTAAAGTGCAGTTAATCGATTATTATCAATTTTTAAGAAAAATGAATTTTTTATATGGTTTACTTGTTGGTAAGATACATTTGTTTGATAAATATATTATTTTAATATATATATTATATATTTTTAATATTAAAATTATTTTCTTTCGTTTGATAGTGTTTTGTGTGTTAGTTGTCTTTTCTACTCCGTCATTGGGAGATAATGAAAATGAAGAAGGCAGAAAAAAATGCAGTAGAGCATGCAGCAGGGAATTAATTCCTGTATGCGCTGAGGAGGAATTACCATTTGGTGAATATCATCGCAAAACATTTGGAAATCGTTGTCTTGTTCGTGTTGAAAACTGTGTTAATAATAGAAGTAAGTTTTCCTAAACAAAAGTACTATATTATGTATGTATTAATTCTATATTATGTATTATTTCTTTAATTCACCATTAGATTTCCAAATCATAAATGAAGGACAATGTGAATCATGTTAATAATTTAAACGTTCAATTCCAAAATTATAAATTCAATTTCAAATTTTATAATGATAGAAACAATAACAAAAAAAAAAAAAACTAATATAAATATTTACTTAACATATTTCTGGTACAAAAAATTAAAAATAATTTTTATTAAATATTAACAATATTAAACTTTAGTTATTTGTACAAAAAAAAAAAAAAATAATAATAATATTAAAGAAATAAAAAAAGCTTGAAAGATCATGAATTAATTTATTTTTTTTATTTTAAATAATATTTGCTTTAATTTTATTTATTGTTCCGAGAATGTATGATCTTGAATGGGATATTCCGTGTAATACATATTTTTTCTTTTTTAATAAATCATATATTTTCACCTTCATTAAATAAAATAATATTTAATAATTAGTATATGATAAGAATACATAAACCTTTCTTTTTATTTACGATATTTACTTATAATTTAATTTATAATTTTCTGTTACAAAAATTATGAGTGGTATAAAAAAAAACGAAGGTTGTAGATGTAGTCAATATAAATACCATGCAACTTGTTAAATTTTAATCGCCCAAATGTAGTTTATTTATATACTTTTTAATTTCCATAATCTAATAATATGATTTAAAATTCTACGATTATTACATATTTTTTCACTTTTTTTTATTATTTTAATTTAATTTAATTTATTCTATTCCCACCACTATGATGAACTATCGTTAACTATGATTCTCATTTATATTTAATCTATTTTATTAACATATTTACGTGTTAATGTAATTAGTACAAAAATAAATTAAAAATTTAATAACAATATTAATCTCTTGATTTATAATTTAATAGTGAACTGTATTTTCAAACCTTTATAAAAGTCAAAACAAATATTTATTAAGTTAATTAATTTATTAATAATATTCTTTTTTCTTATAATAGGTAATTATTTATTGATTAACCGCCGAATAAAGAAGGCATATAGTACTTTAGCTTATGGGTTAAAATTATGAAACAGTTTGATTTTTAACGGTTGGCAGTTAGTATTTGTTTAAGCATCAAGATTACTATGAAAAGTCGACCAGCGAATAGTATAACGCTTTCATGCCCATTAGCATAAGCTTTAAAATGTGGAGTTACTAGAATAACTATTCAAATTCACGTTAAAATTATTATTTTATTGATATTTTGGCTCACATCTGTGATTTTTTTTAAATATTAGCTAATTGTTGACATAATAATACCAAGTAAAATGTTATCATTATTATGATTTTTTCACTTCAGGAAAATAATTTTTTTTTTGTAATATAAATTAATCACAAAAAAGGTTAGTGAAACACTTATAGCAAAACAACAACAAACGTATCATTACTGTCAAAAGGTTATTTAATGTTTTCAGAAAAAGAAATTTAATAATCATTTTTTAAACTGTCTAAACTAAATTAATTTTTTACATAAATATCGTTAAATTTTGTACATAATCAGTCAGTGTTTCTGAAGTTCTTTAAGTTGTTGGAAGCAAATTTAGTAAAAAAAAACCATCACAATGAAATTCTTTTACTGTTTTCTCGTTGGTTTGTGTTTCCTTTTAATTGTTTAAATTATATATTTTATTTTTTGAAATTGAATTCATTTTTTCTGTTTTGTTCGAAAGTTTTTTATTTGTTGGGTTGTTTTACCGCTAGAGGATTAGGAAAAGAGTGTGAACAATTCTGCACAATGGAATATAGTCCACGATGCGCTACAGTTGCATTAGCTGATGGAACTGTTGATCAAAAAACATTTAGCAATGCTTGTGCCCTTCGTGTTCACAATTGTCTTCATGATACAAGTAATTAAATACTTTTTCATGTTAATAATAACTTTTAACAACCATTTTATATCTTATATTTATTGCAGATTACGAAGTAACAAAAATGGCTCCATGCTAAACGATTAATTAAAGAAAATTTATCTATTTTTTTTTAATTGTTTGTTAATAAAACTTTTTGAAAAGATTTTTTGTTTAATTTAATATTTTTATTGATTCGAATGCATTTATTGTGAATATAAGAATAAAAATTGCAGCACTTTAATTGTGTTTAAATTTTTAATTATCACATTAATTAGGTAAGGAAATTTTTAATTAGTGTTTTATCAGGGCATCTGCTAAATCACATACTTTTGAGAAAACAATTAAATTGAGAAAAAGTAATTGTGCATTAACCTTTTTGAAATAATAAATTACTTATATAGACAAAAAATCATTTAGAAACAAGTTTTTCACGTGACTTGACCTTGGGACAACAATTATAATTTTATTAATTAAGCGAGTGTTTTTGCATCATGGGTATTGTTTCGGTTATCAGCAAGAATAGTCATTAAACTATTGCATTATAAGTATATGCAAAAAAAAAATCATTAAACTACCATCTTAAGAAATTCGATGAAAATCAATTTAGAAACATTATAAATAATACACCGATGATTTAACTTATTCATTAATGTTTTTAAATTTTGTTCGTTAAAATCAAATTGTTTGTTCTCAGCTTAGTTAAATTTCATTTGTAAACCGCAATATGCTTTCTGCATTCGTTACAATTGTGTTAATTATTACATTTTATTTAGTAAAAAATAAAAAATTATTTAATCAAATTTATTATCATTTTATTTTTTCTAAATTTGTATTAAAAACATTTTTCGTTTCTAAAATAAATGGTAAAATTTTATTAATTTTTTGTGATAATATAGTGTGTTTAATCTATGGTATTGTATTTTTTTCTCTATGAAAAGAAATTTTTGGATATTATATGGAAATAACGAGAAACTATGGAACTCCAAATATTTTTTATGCATCCTTTTTAACACATTACATTGTTGATAAACCTGAAGATATACAAATGGTATTGAATTCAGCAATTGATCGACCTGCATTTTACAAATTTGCACACAATGAGACTGGTTTAATAACTGCAGAAGAAAATATTTGGAAAGTACAGAGAAAATTACTCAATCCAACATTCAATTTAAGAATTTTGCAGTCATTTTTTCCAATTTTTAATGAAAAAGCAAAAATTTGTATAAAAAATTTAGAAGAAAATTTAGATAAAGATTCTTTTGATATAAGTAAATATTTTAATCAATTGAGTTTAGATAGTGTTTGTGCAACATCATTTGGTTGGGATAGCGGTGTTCAGCAAGGAAAATATAAGGATTATTTAGATGCAACTAACTAGTTAGATTCTTTAATAAATTATATTATTTTTCAAATTGTTAATTAATTAATCTTTTAGTATTCCCGATATAATATTTGAGCGAATAATAGCTGGTCACTATCATTTTGATGCCATATATAAGAGATCTAAATTATTTTTACTAGAGAATAAATATTTTCATTATATTTATAAATTATCTTCCGAGGTAATATTATATTTTTGTATTTGAAACTAATTAATTATTTATTTGAACTTATAGTTGATTAAAGAAAAAAGGAAAGAATATATTCCAGAACCAATACCAATTAAAACAAATAAACAAATGGAGATAAATGAGGATGACAGTGTTGTGTACAATAAACCCCAAGTATTATTAAAACATTTATTTAAGTTACAAGATGAAGGTAAAATAACCGAGAAAAGTTTATTTGAGCATTGTGATACAATGATTGGAGCTGGTACTGAGACCACAGCTTTAGCTTTATCAAATACAATTTTACTATTGGCAATGCATCCAGAGATACAAAATCATGTTTATGAAGAACTAGAGCAGGTGTTTCCGAACCACGATGTAGAAGTTAGTTATGATGATATAACTAGGTTGGAATACTTGGACCGAGTTATAAAAGAATCTATGCGTTTATTCACAATTGTACCACACATTGCGAAAAAGTCTAGTACAGATATAGTTTTAAAAAGTAAAAGATAAACTATTTTTTTTCTGTAATAATTATAATTAGTAATTTTCTTTTAGATGGTTTTTTAATTAAAAAAGGTGTTAATATTGAAGTAATATTTAAAAATTTGCATTTAAATCCTGCTATATGGGGTGAAAATACTAATAAATTCGAACCTGATAATTTTTTACCGGAGAAAGTAGCACAACGGCATCCTTATAGTTTCTTACCATTTGGTGCTGGTCCAAGAATTTGTATTGGTATAAAAATAAGCAATTCATAAAATTACAAATTATTTAATTGAATAAAACAAATTATAATTTTACTTCTGTAGGTCAACGGTATGCAATGTTTTTTATAAAAGTTGTCTTATCAAAAATTTTGCGAAAATACTACTTTACAACTGAACATAAATTGGATAATTGTAAATTTCACTATGGTGTTACAGCAAAATTAATATCAAAGCATAATGTTCAGTTATTGAAACGAGTACAAAGTATTGAATAAATTATCATATATATATATATATATCATATATGTATATATGTAAAACTGATTAAAAGTGAATACTTATCCCAGTTTTTTAGTTTGTTTTGAATATTGTGTTTATGTAGAAATTATTATTGAAATATTTATATTTTTTTCCTTATAACAAGATTATTATTTAACATAATTTAATATCGGTATTTGGCATTAATCTTTTATAAATAATAAAAACAATATATTTACAAAGAATGCAAACAAGCAATTGTCTAATTTTTAAAATAATTAATTAAATAAATATTTGAGATCTGCAACAGAAAAAGAGACAAGATATTAATTTAAATTTATAAAATAATAAAATAAATATTGTATTATAATTACTTATTGTAATTCATTTTATAATGCTTATTATCGTTATTATGAAAATTGTTATTACTTTTTATATACGTATTTTTTTTTTTTTTTTTTTTTTTTTTTATAAAGAAATTGACTTGTTTAGGAATTACGAGAATTACGAATTACGTATATGTAAATAAATCAATGTGCATTGAAAGCTTGATATAAATGTCAACAAGGACAATGCAAATGATCGATCTTGGTTCTATTAACACAATAAATTTAAAGTCAATCAATTACAGTAAATGAATAATTATAAAAAGTATAGAAAGAATTCTATTTAAGAATGTGAATTTAAAAATTTAAGGAAATGATGGTAAACTTTCGGGTAGCTTATATTTGTGTTGAATCAAATGAACAAACAACTGATTACACATGGAGCAAATTTGCCAATTGACATGGACATAGGTTTTATAAATGACTCAAAATAAAAAGCTAATTATTATAAATATTATTATTATTATTAATAATGAAAAAAAGCTTATTTAATTTACATAAAGATTAAACAAAACTAAACTTAACCGCACAGGTTCAAAATCTTATTTTGAACTATTTTATAAACATAATTAACATGCGTATAAAAAGAATAATTAATTTTCATAAAAACGAATAAAAATGTTAAAAAAGATTAACGAAGATATTTTTTTTTCATTGGAAAAATAAAAACAAATTTCTAGAAAAGTTCTAGAAAATTTATAATACCAAAAAAGACTTATGTATATTTAAAACAGCGTGATATATTTTTGAATTTTTGTATTAAAATTATTATAAAAAGGATAAAAGGATATTTACAAAACATAAAATTAATGCTTAATTGCTATTGCTTAAAAATTAATTATATTTATAATTAATGAATTATCAGGATAATTTTTCATCTAGAAATTCAATTTGGAAACCCTACGTTAAAATCAGTGAATAGTTTGAATTTTTAACTGTTAGAAAATAGTATTTTTGTTAATAATGCAAGCAAAAGTCTACCTGCTATACCATAGCTCTATTATGTCCATTAGGATAAGGTATCAGAAATAATGGTTTTTTCGGGATGAATTTTTTTTTATTAAATTAATAAACATGATTTATTTATTATTATTACAATCTAGTCAGTACATGACCAACAAATAATCAACTTCTATCTTTAATTTATTACGTTTACATTATATTTAGAATTCATTAAATCTAATTTCTTAAATAATTCTAACTTAAATTTATGGTAATAACCTGTGTTCTAACTCCGTGGTGTCAAGGAGCTGAATTGCCACGATATTCACGTGTTGGTGTAGTCTATATTCATAACTGCAAATTTCTTGATTACTTTGTCTACCATATACACCTTTAAGTCCCTGTGGATACTTGTGTTTCTTGCGTACTTTATTTTGAAACGTTTGTATTATCTGTACATTACATTTTTTAGAACATTTTAATAATTGAATGCCATAAGTCCAAATAGGTTTTAATATTTGCTTGTAAAGAAACAATTTGTTGTATGTTGAGGATGAAAATAATTTGCTCTTTGTTGATACTCGCTGGTAATATACGTTTTTTTTTTTGCTGACAGAGTAACAAAAAACAGTTTGAAATTTAATAGTTTATAACCGTATTTAACGTCCTTTGTTTTGCGAACGAGTTTTCCATTTCAATGGTTGAATAATATTACAAAATTGCTTACAATTTTATTAAATGAATGACTAATCTTTGAATTTTCCTATTATATAGCTGGAAAGTAGTTCGATTTAAAATGTGGAGTTACTAGAATTACTATGCAAATTCATGTTAAAATTAATATTTTAATAATATTTTGGTTTACATCTGTGATTTTATAAAAATATTAGCCAATTGTTGACATAATGTGATCATTATGATGATTTTATACTTTAGGAAATTCATTTTTTTGAAATTTAATTTAATCACAAAAAAGGTTAGTGAAAAACTTTTTGCAAAACAACAACAAACGTATCATTACTGTCAAAAGGTTATTTAATGTTTTTTTGAAAAAGAAATTTAATAATCATTTTTTAAACTGTCTAAACTAAATTAATTTTTACATAAGTATCGTTAAATTTTATGCATAATCAGTCAGTGTTTCTGAAGTGCTTTAAGTTGTTAGAAGCAAATTTAGTAAAAAAAACATCACTATGAAATTCTTTTACTGTTTTCTCGTTGGTTTGTGTTTCCTTTTAATTGTTTAAATTATTTATTTTATTTTTTGAAATTTAATTCACTTTTTACTTTTTTTTTATCCGAAAGTTTTTTCTTTGTTCGGTGTTTTTAGCGCTAGAGAAATAGGAAAAGAGTGTCCACAAATGTGCTCAAGAGAATTTGATGTACGATGCGCAACATTTACATTAGCTGATGGAACTGTTGATCAAAAAACATTTAGCAATGCTTGTGCACTTCGTGTTCACAATTGTCTTCATGATACAAGTAAGAATTCTTTTTCATATTTATAATAACTTTTAACAACGATTATATGTCTTATATTTATTGCAGATTACGAAGTAAGAAAATTGGCTCCATGCTAAACGATTAATTAAAGAAAATTTATGTATTTTTTATTATTATTTGTTAATAAATTTTTTTGAAAATATATCTAATCAAGTTTTTATTTAAAATTTTTATTGATAAAATACAATTGTTGTCAATATAAAAATCAAAATTGAAACAATCATATACAAATGAGAAAAAGACAAAAAATTAGTTTAAATTCAAAATTAAAAAATAAATATTGTACGAACTAGGATAGCGAATTACAAAAATTTAGCAAATTATAGCAAAAAAAAATTTATTTTATACTACTAACCATTTTTTACCTTAGAGTACATTATAAAATACCGTCAATGAAGCGGGCACAATCTGGTATTTCAACTCTATACATTACAAAGTGCTTGCGAAATTCTCTGAAACTTCAAATATGTGATCACTAATAAATAAAGTAATTAGTGCCATTAGTTTTCAGGATTTTATTTATCCAATTTTGCCTGCCTATTTACAGTTTGAAGCACACTTAAATACGTTGACGGGCAGCGTGGTGCCTGCAAGTTTACGGTTGGGAATCATTGTTGTTACTGAAAATGCTGTGCTTATAAAAATACCTATCCTTAATCTGTTATATAAACAATTCTGTATATATTATGTAATTGTTACAGCAGGGATATCATATGAACGGAGGCGGATGGACGAACAGTTTTTTGACTGTATGAAAAGAGTGAAAACATACCTAGGAAGCAGATGTGGACCAAACGGCCTGGTGGTGATTGCATGTCTACATAAAAACGTAAAATATGTGGGCATTACCGCAATTATTGAGGATTGTAGTAGACAAAGACAATATTTTTGTGTCAGCAAATAATTATTTTGCTATCGAAATGAATTTTAAATAGTTATTTTGCCACCCTTGAAATAAACTTAAATGTTCAAATTAAAAGAGTTGATCTTGATAATTGATTCATTTTATAATGTTTATTGTCTTTATTATAAAATTTGTTATCACTTTTATTGTAAATAAATCATTTTTTACTAAAATCAAGATATTAATGTCAACAAACTTTATCATGCAATTGATCGCTCTAAGTTCTAATGATTCTTTAAAATGAAAGTGAATCAATTAGAGTAAAAGGAATAATTATGAAATGTATAAAGAACTTGTAATTCTAGAATTTTGATGTGGGTATTTCTAATCAAAGCGAATTAATTTTTTACTAATATCAAATTAAAATAAAAGATCTTTTGGTATATATTATTATTAGATGAAAAGCTGAAATAAGTAAGATTTAGATTTGCTTATGAAATTATCAGTAGGTGAATTAACTTTTTAAAAGAATAATTATTTGAATTTAAGTAGCATCTATAGGCTAATTACGTTCAATATTTCATATACTAAATTAAAACAGCTTTAACTAAAAATTTAACGAGCAGCCAAAGAAAGTTTTGTAAAATTTATTATGGCTTTACAACTTACAACTGACATAATGTTGTAACATTGATACGAAAGAGAATCATTGAATGAATCTTATTTCTTGGAATAAACAATTATCAATTTTACAAAATCAATGACATATTTAAATCTAAAACAACAAGTTAATTTTAATTAACTGAAGATTTTAAGTTAAAGAAATGTTTTATAGCAAATAAAAAAAGTTCGTAATACATAATACAAGATGCTAGTTGTGTAAGATGTAATAATTTTAGCATTGAAATAACGCATGGAAGTATAGTTATCTCATTAATCATATATAAATTGCCATTAAAATTCTGTTTTTCATAAATTTACAACTAATTTATTATTTTACTAATGAACTTTATTATGCTTTGTCTCAAGGTGACTAGTGTCTAGACTTTATTGAGTTGTAAATAATTTATTTTTGCTAAATTATTACTTTTAATCAGGATGCTTCTAAAAGTTGTAAAAAAGTTTACTGGCATCATTTTAAATTTATGACTTTGCAAATATAATTATCAAGAATATTGATTATATTTATGTATAAATCTATTTCAAAAAAAGTATCTAAAATTAATGTTTAATGTCATTTTGTATAAAATTAACTATAAAATTAAAAAATAATTAAAAAAGTTGAGTGAAAAATAATAAAAAAACTAAAGAGATAAAAAATAATATTTTAAAAATTTTACGTTTAAAAAAAAGTAAATATATCAATACTGCAAGGTGTTTCTAAGTTAAAATACTAAATTATTTAAATCTTTTAAGTATACAAAAAAGCATATATAATATTTCTTATTTAACGCTTCAGTTGAAGCTCTGTCTAAAAAAGCTCTAATTACGACGCTTACTTTAAAATGTCCATTGCCTAAAATTATTACCTTTGGTACATAGATTTTTGTTTTTTGTACAGCTCAGGGCCATTCATTTTCTCATGATTTAATTGGTAGTCAAATAATATCGTTAAAAATAATTGCTAATATAAAAAAGGATATCTTACGATATAATCTATATGCTTTGTTCACACCTAAACTATAATATGTGAATCAACATTTATAAATTTATTTACTTTTGTAATAATGACAAACAACAGTAAATAAAAACTTTTATTCCAAGATCACCAATAAAATTGAGTTTTTTTTTAATTACAATATTTTTGGTGGTGGAATTTTTCAAAAGTTTATTTAACATCCAGAGATCTTTGTCTTAACCTCCAGAAACATTTGTTTTGTTTAGTAACTTATACGTTTAAGATGTTTGTTGAATTATTAATATTAACTGTTGTAATAGTTTATATAGTGAAAACAAATAAGAAATTATTAAACATTATAAAATATCATTATGAGTTTTATTTAATAGTAATAAACTCAGCGATTACAAACGATAAAAATGAAATATTTAATAAATATATTAAATTGACACAAACATATAAATCACCGAATAAAATTTATTCAGTGCATTTGCCACATGTGTATGTTGATCAACCAGCTGACATGAAAATAGTGTTTGATTTAATTTTAGATCGACCATATATTTATAGTTTTTCTAATCTGGAAACTGGATTAGTATCAGCTAAAGGTAATCAGTTATCAATTATAAATGTATATTGACTGTGCAGTGAAATTATAATTAAAGCAATAAATATTATCTTTTAAAGAAAAAGAATGGAAAGTTCATCGAAGATTATTAAATCCATCATTTAATTTAGGAATTTTAAAGTCATTTGTTCCGATTTTTAATGAAAAAGCTTTAATTTGTGTACAAAATCTAAACACAAAAATTAATAATGGTCCTTTTGACTTGTGCCCAGAATTATACAAGCTTAGTTTGGATAGTATTTGCGCAACATCATTTGGATGGAATAACGGAGTGCAACAAGGAGAACACAAACATTATCTAGAAGCCGCTAATCAGTAAATAATAATAATAATTTTGTTTTTCTTTTGTATTTATTGAAGACAAAAAGTTTTCCAGATGTCATATTTAGTCGTATACTGAGTCCATTACTTCATATCGATTTTTTTTATAAGAGAACAAAACTATATTTGAGACAAATGAAATATTTTCAACATATGTATGATATGTCCGAAAAGGTATCTATTTATTTAAATTTAAGTGTCCTTACGTATCTTTTATTTATGTAAAACAAATCATTCACAATCATTTATAGGCAATTGCATCAAAGCGTAGAGAATATAATAATCAAAACATGGATGATAATATTGAACACATCAATACTGCAAGTGACGAAACTAATTACAATAAACCACAAGTTCTCGTAAATCAATTATTTAATTTATTTGATAATGGCAAAATAACAGAAAAGAGTTTATTTGAACATTGTGATACTATGATAGCTGCTGGAACTGAGACGACAGCAAATACCTTATCAAATACAATTTTATTACTTGCAATGCATCCAGAAGTCCAGGATCGTGTTTTAGAGGAAATCAAACAAGTATTTCCTGATGAAGATTCATTTATATCATATGACAATATTGCAAAGTTAGACTATATGGATCGTGTTATCAAAGAATCTCTACGTTTAATACCAGTATTACCATTTACAGCAAGACAAGCAACCTCAGACGTTACTTTAAATAGTAAGATGCTTTTATAAATTTGTTCCAGGTTTATTTTATTCATCTAATTAAAAAAAAATTCTTTAACAGATAATTTTTTAATTAAAAATGGTACAATTGTTATCATTTTAATGATAAATTTGCACTATAATGCAGATATATGGGGACCAAATGTAAATAAATTCGATCCTGATAATTTTCTACCGCATAATATAGCAGCCAGACCACAATATAGTTATTTTCCATTTGGAGGTGGACCGCATATATGTATTGGACAACGGTATGCAATGATTGCTTTAAAAATATTTTTAACAAAAATTTTACGTCAGTTTAGATTCACTACTGAACAAAAATTAGAAGATATACGATTTTTATATGGTGTTACGTTAAAATTATTAACAAAACATTATGTAGAAATAAATAAAAGATAGTTTTTTTTTTGTATTTAATCATCTAAATAAATATTTATTCGCCTGAAACTATACTTTTATTTCACACTATTATGTTACAAAATAGTATTGGTTACTAATTTGTATTTATCATTCATCTATTATCTATTGTTGATTAAATCATTATAGTTTTTACCTAGTCCAATAATAATTGTTTAGCTTCTCTCAAATGAAGGCCAGTTATTTATAAAATGTTTGTATTTATTTATTGTGAATAAATTTACGTTTTTGAGGTCTTTAACATTGGATTTTATTTTTATTTATATTATTATTTCTATATTTGCCATTGTCCAGTATTCTAAATACACATCTAAAATAAATAAATACTTCTGAAAGGTTAGAATTTTGTGATGAAATTCTGCTTTTAATGTATACTACATATAATTAGCGATAGTTTTTAAAATTGAGCTAACGGATAAACTACATTTTTGTGTTGATTACAAAGGGTGCCTAAATAAAATCTGGTAAATAAAAGTAAAGTTTAAAGAAAAACAATAAAATATCTTTATGCTAATAATAGGTTTATTTTATTAAGTAATTCTTAAATAATTTAAATGTTTGTGGGGCATACATGTTCAGAAGGTTGAAAACTTTCTCAGATTTTAAATCAAACCAAAAAAGTATTCAAATCAATTGAATTTTTTCGTAATTATTTGTTATATCATCTATATATGTTAAATGACTAATATACAAATATTATGTAGATATATTAAATATACGATGATATATTTTGTTATATAGAAAGTGCTAAAATTCATATACATATATGTAGGTATATAGATTAGCATATTCAAAGCTAATAAAATATTAAATTTTAATTTTGCATACAAGTAAATTTATATGTTGAAATAAATGTTGTTGTTTTATTTTAAAAATTCAGGTTAATTCAGCTTAATTTGTATTGATTAAAAAAAAATAATAATAAAGAATAGATCTAAATTTAAAAAAAATGATTACAGTGCTATATCCCAGGGATCTGCACTTCAAATTATCTATGCATGCATATTATTTTATTTTATATTTTTATTTTTATATTATTTATTCTATAATTAAAACACAAATTTGACATTATTTAGCCTCATACGCCTTAGCAATATCATCGCATCATCGTATTTTGCTCTTTTTTATTTTCAAAATAAGAAATAATGATACATTTATATTAAACAATCGTTTGAGAAATCAGAAATCACTTTTAGAAATGATATATTTTAGTACAAGGCATTGCTATATAAGGCAAAGATTAAATTTTTCTAAAGTTTAAATAAAAATTCAATAATTAAAGGAAAATTAAATAATTAGCAAATATTTTAAAGTATTTTATACAATAATACATTATTTCTTTAAATTTATGAAAAATGTAAAAATTTGGTTTAAAATTTAACAAATGAGTGAACAAAATAATTATTAAAATGCTTTAAAAATTCATATTTTATTGTTTTAACAACACTTTTTTAAATATTTAATATAATATTTATTTTATTTTTCCAGTTTATAAACAATAAATTACTTTTTTATGCATGATAATTTTTTAATTTGCATATAAATAGTGACTATAAAGTTTATCGTGCTAATAAAAGCGTGTTAGAAGCAGCTTAAATTTATAATTTATATTAAAGTAATCAAAAAATTAAAAATACATAATATTTAAATAAAATAAAAATAAAAAATAAACAAATTATTATAATAGAATGTGTATGTTTGAAAACATTTAGCCACCGTTTACGCTTATGTAGCTTTATTGTTGAATACGCATTCGAAAATTCAGGAAAAAAATGTTTAATCGAAACAATAATGTAGTTAAAAATCGCGATGGTCAACTTTGGGGTTTCTTATAATTGCGACATTACAGATGTGAAAAACTTGCCAATTGCCATGAATAATGAGATGCTGTAAGGTCTTCTGTTTCGACTGAATTTTGGAATACATCAGAACGGAATGCAACTTTGTTGACTGCATTCTTATTTACAAACCCTAATATAAATTTAGGGAAAGGGATCAAATAATATGTTCTCTTAAAGCCCTTATTTCAGTCATATCATTTCATGCTTTTTAATACAATATTTTCACCGGTCATGATAACCAAATCAAGTAATTTAGCATTGTGTGCTCCTTACTTTCATTTGAGTTTAAAAGCAGTAAGAAGATATACTAAGTTCTATGAATAATTATGTTTATATTTATTATATTTTTTTATTTTATTATTATACAATGTACATTTGTAATATATCTGAATCAGAGCTATTATTTTTAGCTACAAATTTAGTTTAAAAGTGGTAATTTCTTGTTTTTTTATTTTTTTGAAATAACAAAAGTTAATAAAAATAATAATTAATTTTAATAAAATTACAAATATAAATTAATAAAATATATTTATTATAGAAATATTTAATAAAAAAGTAATTGGTTTATTAAAAATATATTGAAAATAATGTAATCTTTGATATTGATACATATTTTAGCCAATAACGTGCAGATCTAATTTGTTTTTCATCAGATTGAGATTGATATGTCCTAAATGGAAGAAATGAATATCTAGCCAATTCAAGTGTTAGTTTATTTAATTAATTAATTATTGTACATTAGTGTCTTAATGCTTATTTTTTTATATACAATTAACATAGAAAACAAGGTACCTGATTTTATAAAAAATAGAACATTACAAGCAGACACTCAGTTTTCTACTGTTTAGTGATGGAATAAGTGATTGCATTTCATTTCTTAAAAATTTCTATCATAAATTTTATTTAATTTTAATTGTTTTACTAAACAAAATTTGGAAATAAAATAAAATAACTTTAAATAAAATCTTTTATATAAATTGGGTAACGTAATAGTAATACGGACTGTAGTTAAATGATTACTTTTTCTTGGGAATTAAGCATTTTATATATTTTATTATTTTTTAATTAGTTACAAAGTTCTGTTGAATCAGCAAAGTTTATCATCTAAACAGTTTTTATTAATTTTGTCAATACATTGAGTTAAAAAACAACATTTTAGTTACATTAACGTACATGAATTAAGACGGTTTGGGAAAATGATTAATTAATTTTATTTTATTTTTATTTCTTAACATTAAATTAAGTTTTAAATAAATGATACTAATGCTTACCATTAATAAAATGTAATATTTTAATATGTAAATTAAAAATAATATGCATATATTATAATTTATGGTACTTAGAATTGTTAGCTACTTAAAAAAAAACTTTATTGATAAAAAACGCTTGCATTTCTAGGGTTATCAATAATTTATATTTATCTGATATTAAACGGCTAAAAATATTGATTTTAGCTTTATATCATAAATGATCATTTTAGCTTAATAATAATAATAATACAAATGTTTGAGTGATATAAATGTGTATCACATTTTGCAATAATGTGTATCAGAGACTACCATTACACCTTATCTACATATATAATTGAAAGTATCGCTGAAATACATGGTAATATATGATTAAATATATTTATTTGTATACCAAAAACAACATTTAAAAATAAAATTTAATTAAATAGGAAACGAATTATTATTGTTTTTATGTAAATGTATTAGTATCAAGGAATGGGTAACTAAAATATATGTAAAAGTATTTTCGTGATATTTAATTGTTAATAAAAATTCAATAAAATTTATCCATTCTTGAGTAATTTTTATATGTGATACAAACCAATAACAATAAAAAAAATTAAGTTTCAAAAAATAAGTTAAAGAAAGAAACAGGAAAAAGCTCAATATTAAAACATTTTGGTATAAAAAGGTTTGTCCACATGATTTTTGTTTTATTCAACGTTTGCGGTTTTGCTTAATTAGATTGTTTTTTTTTTTGTTTAATTAATTTAATTAAATTTGTGTTTTTTGTGCAGTATTGTTTTATAGAAGAGAAAAAAAATATATTTATGTTACCATAATGATTGTTGAATTATTTATATTTAGTTCTATAACAATTTTATCATATTTTCGCAAGGAATTAATATTAATTAAATTAATAAAACGTATCAAATGGATAATGCGTTTTGTTTTAAAATTTTTAAAATTATTTTTTATGGGCAAAAGTGAAGGTGTGCTCTATTAATATTTTGTATTTTTATTAATTTTGTAACCGTTATTTGTGAATAAATTAAATGTTATATTTTTTTTATAGATTTAGTTGAAGTTTATATTAATTTAACAAGAAAATTAGGCTCACCAAATAGATTTAATTATGTTTATAAGCATGTTTACGTTGATCGACCAGATGATTTACAAATATTATTGAATTCACCAAATTGTTTAGCTAAAGGAGATATTTATAATTTATGTGATAATAAAACTGGATTAATAACAGCCGCACGTAATATATGAAATAAATTTTTTATTAAATTAAATTTAATTACAATGTGTTTGTGTGATTTGTTTACAGCTGATTTATGGAAGATACATCGAAAATTATTAAATCCATCATTTAATAATAGAATTTTACAATCATTTATACCGATTTTTAATCAAAAAAGTGATTTATTAATAAATAATTTCTCAAAACATTTAAAAAAAGAAGAATTTGATGTTTATCCATACTTTTCACAATTAACATTGGATATGATTTGTGCAACGTCCTTCGGTTGGGAGAGTGGTGTTCAAAATGGAAAGCATCGAGAATATTTAGAAGCTGTTGAAAAGTAAGAACTTAATCAATATTTAATTATAATAATTGCTAATGTTTAATAATTAATTTTATAATATATTTTTATAAATTTTAGTATTACTGAAATATTATTTAAACGTTTGGCATCAGTATGGTATCATTCAAAAAGAATTTACGAAATATCTGGCTTGTATCAATTAGAGAAAAAATATTTCGATAAAATTCATGAAATGACCTATAGAGTAATAAGTGTTAAAAAAGAAAATCATATCAATGAGCAAAAAATAATTAATTGTATAAATGAGAATGATACTGATGATATAAAGTACGAGAAACCACAAATATTCATAAATCAATTGTTTAAATTAAGTGACAAAGAGCAAATGAATGATGTAAATTTAGTTGATCATTGTGATACAATGATTGGTGCGGGCACAGACACAACAGCAACCACCTTAGCGAATGCAATTTTAATGTTAGCAATGCATCCAGATATACAAAATAAAGTTGTCGAAGAATTGCAACAAAATTTCGCAGAACAAAAATCATACATTGATTATGAAGATATTAAGAATTTAGTTTATATGGAAATGGTGTTAAAGGAGACATTAAGATTATGGCCAACAATACCGGCTGTTGCAAGACAAACAACTTCGAAAATAACACTGACGAATAATTTTACCATTGATAATAATACAAATGTTTTTATATTATTTTATAATTTACATAGAAATCCAGCAATATGGGGTCCTAACTTTAATAAATTTAATCCAGATAACTTTCTTTTAGAAAACACCGCGAAACGACATGCATATAGCTTTTTACCATTTAGTGGCGGCCCACGTAATTGCATTGGCTTACGATATTCAATGATTGCTATGAAAATAACATTAGCTAATTTATTACGTCAATATCAATTTACTACAAATTTAAAATTAGATGACATTAAATTGATTTTTGGAATCACATCAAAATTAAATACAAAACGATTGGTGCAAATCAGTAAACGTGATAATTATACAAAGGCAGTATAAGCATAATTTAAACAATTTTCTGCCTCAAAAATATTATTAACGCAATTAATAAAATAAATATAGTCAATTATACATTTTTAATGCTGCTTTTATGACTTTTTACATTTACCTTTAATATGGAATTTATAACTTGATAATATATCTAAAAAACTGTGAAAAAACTAAAATTTGTTCATTATATGCACTAATCTTAAAGAAATGGCATATATTTTACAAAACTATGCAACATAGTCATAATTTAATTATATTTTTAAACTAATACTTATGTACAATGCTCTAAAGATAACATAACATATTAATTTTAAATAAAAAAAATTAAAAATGTATTAATTATCAATTAATGAAAAAAGTTATATCTTTGCTTGAAGGCAATAAAATGAGAAAAATAAAAGAATATACCACTTATATGTCCTTCAGAAGTTTTATATCATAGATTTATGATAATTTACTTGAATTTAATCATATTTTAGATCTCAGACAGTTTGTTCTTTTGAATTTCAATGAATAATAAAGCTGAGATGCAGACACTGTAACTTTATATAGCTTTAAAAATTGGAAAATAAGTTAATGAAATATTTATAATTCTAAAATTATCCCAAAAATAAATTATCTTTTATTTCTATTTGCATAAATACTACTCTCAATAATATATTTCTTTTCAATTGAGTTTCTTCAATAAGTTTGTCATCTTTTTAGCATTACGACCTGATGTTTCTGCTTCTTTGACACTGTTTTTAATATAAATTAATTATAAAGAGATAAATAAAAATACAGCAATATATAAAACTACGACGACTTTTCGTAATTAATAAATAATAAACACAGTTACAAGTCTTACACAGGATAAATACACTTCCTTAATATAGTTTTATATAAATATTAATTTACTTTTACTTTTAATTTTTATAAAAATTAATTTTGTTATTTGCATCTCAAGGTAACATTAACAAATTATATACATATTTTATAAAAAAAATAATATATATATTTAATTAAAAATCATCTTAATGTAAAAAATGATTTTTATTATCAGTCAATAAACAATAAAATAAAATACAAAATTAAAAAGTTGAATTAAAAAAATCAAAAATTACATTTAAAAGTATCAATTAAGGATATTAAATAATAAAGAGTTTTTCAAAAATAAAATATTTCATAAACACTTAGTATATGAATGTTTTTTATTATTTATAAAAAAAAAAAACTTTGTGAAGGGATTCCACGGATTATTATTTTTGGGGACTGAAAGTAATGTTTACTCTCTTTCTCTCTTTGTTGTACCTTGAAATATTTTTTATTATTTACATAATTTTGAAGTTGAACTGTTTATGCACAAAAATGAACATTTGTGGAAGAATATATAACACACTAACCGATTTAGTTTGGTTATTGAGAAAGGCAAACATAAAGTATATGTAGTGAATGGCGTTTGGATATGTGAAATGCACAAAAATTAAGACTAAATATATTTTTAAAAAATAAAACATTATTATTATTATTTATATGTAATAATAATAATCAACAATCAAGTTCTGGTTTATTATTTAAAAATTTTTGGGGTTCAATGCCTTAAATTATATAGAAACGGATGGAAAAACAACTTTTTTCTTTTCATTTCTACCAATGTTTATACAATAAATTCAATTCATTTTTGATTTTCTTTTTAAAGTTATTTAATTTTAATAATATTTATTCTTGACCCTCTACAATATTTGTTATTTTGGAGATTGTGATGATTTTTTTGTTTTTTATTTACTATTACTTTGACCCAATTTTTGGTTAAAAAGTTGAATTTTATATGATTTATTTTCCCACTTTTTATTTTTTGTCTATACTAAACAGAATAATTGTCCTTAGAGTGATTATAAATTATAAAGCAATGCAACATTTTAAAAGTATTTATTTAAGTAAATTTTTAGCAGTAAAGTGAAAATACATGAGTTAGATCACGTAAATTTTATTTTTATAAATTTAGTTTTTTTTTTATTATTTTTGCAGATTATTGAAATTACTTAAATAACACAAGAAATTAAAATAAACAATAAAAATTAACAGAAATTAAAAAAAAAAGATGCTATTTTTTTCAACTAAAAACTCAAAAAACATTTTAAGAAAATAAACATTAAAAATTATTTAACTTTGAAGATTATTGTGTCTTTTCTATTTAATTGTTTTTCACATGATCATCAGACAGATTATAAAAATGATGATCAATATCTCTATGATTAAATTTTATTATTTGGAAATACGTTTACTGGTTTTGTGTTAAATGATATATTGTAACATAATATTTACATAGAAATACTTGGCTAAAATTAAGATGCGTATAAGATATTAAAGTATTGATTGCGTAAGTGGAAGTTTATATCTCTAATATTATATTACTAAGAAATGTATAATAATCTTTTCTATAAATGGATTTTCCAAAAAAAAAATATCAAAGGTAACAGAAAAGTAGATATGTACCTTGCATTGAGATGCTTAGAATTTCGCACAATAAAAAAGAATTATTAGTTAGTATGGGGAAAAAACGTACATAAATCAAATATCCGTATATAAGTAGTTATATTAGTTTTTTAAATAAACATATTTTATCACAAGCATGTGTTATGCGATCAAAATTAAGCAATTAGAAAATTTAACTAATTTTTCGCTATAGTAACTTATGTTAACAAAGTTGGTTTTTATAGCTGATACACCTGTTGCAAATGGGTGTTATACATTAAAACCCTACAAAATATATAACCTTGGATCATCTATATTGAAAAATTATTTTAAATAAATAAGAAAATGCGCGTAAAATTCATTCAGTTATATTTTATTTAACATGCGATAGGTTTAAGTCTTTTGATTTTCAATTAACTCGCAGTAACGAATTGTTTATTAATAGCTAGCTTCGACTGTAATTGTAGTTAATTTTGATTGTTTTTAATATTTGCACATAACTATTTAAATATTTTAGGAAATAAAAATATTATTTTTATTATGTCATTAATGAAATTATTAAAATTTAAATGCATAAAGTAAATATAAGTATATTTTATACTGATTATAATACATATATAAAACACCTGTGTAACAAAATCATGGAATATTTTTTTTAAATTTAAATGATTATACTGAGCTGAATAATAAATGTTGAACAATTCCTAAAGATCCATTAAAAAAAGCAACTTGCGACAAATTCTAAACTTAAACTATGTACAATAAGCTAATCGCCACTGCGACTTTTAATTATCAAATGGGACAATTTTGAATAAATCAAAGTAATAGTACTTAATAAAATTATTATTTAATAAAATTTTTTGTGCGGTTTCTTTTTAAAAAGTGATTTTTTTCAATTTTTTTTTTGACAAAAAAATTTGTTTAATTACTTCGTTTCAGTACAGTTCGTTATAACAGAAAAAAAATTGTTTATATTAATTATTTTACTAACAATTTATTTTTATTTCTGTGCTTTAACGTAATCACTTAAGCTTTATTTTTTGAAAAATGAAAATTGTAAAAAAAAATTAGGTTAAAGTTGACAAAAATAAGAATTATTTTAATTTAAATCTTAAAAACATAAGTGAAAATTAAAATATGTTATATTTCCTTCAACTTCAATGTAAAAAATGAAAAAATAACAGAGAAAACCAAGCTCAATACTATTAACAAAAAGCAAAATAAAAAAAAAATGACATCTTATTAATAAATAATTTAGTGAATAAATAAATAATAGTAATAATTACACAATTGTAGCTAAAATAATGTCTTTTTTTTAATAATTTATTTATTCAATGTACACCGTATTTCTCTCCACAATACAAAGTAAACTTTTAATTTTGATGTTGATTTTTCTTATTTATTTTCGCATAAATTTTTTATTAAAAAAAAAAAATTTTTTTTTTAACTTATTAAAGAAAAACATATTTTTTGGTTAAGTTAAAATTTTTAATTAAAAACTTTGTTTCATTAAATTTTTTTTTTTAAGTAAATTAATTCAATTTTCCTTTTCTTTTTTTTTTTTTTGTTTTGAGTTTTTTTAGAGTAATTTTTTTTTTCTTTCTTATAATTTAAATTAATTAATTTATTTATTTATCTTTGTTTTTTTTTTTCTTGTAAATAGTTTTGTTAATTTATATTTTGTTTTTGGTTAATTATAATTTAATGCAGCAGCTCTGAAATTTATGGGAACAATATTTCTTTTTTTTTTTTGTAATTCTATAGTTATTTAAGCTGAATAAATAATAAATAAATAATAATAGTTAAAAATAAAAAAAAATATAATGCTTATAAAGAAATTATGAATTTTTTAGCAATTTTTCTTGCTTACTAATCGCTGATAAAATAGCATAAATAAAATATTTATTTTTTAAATCATATGATATTAATAAATTTATTTTTCTTATTGTTTTAGCTTCATCTTTTTTTAAATAAAATTAAATTTAATTAAAATATTTAATGACTCTTTTATATTTATGTTATTTAATGATTTTTTTTTTATGTTTTTATATCTTGTAGGTAATTTATTTATTTATTTTTTATTTTTGATTAAAATTTTTGTTTTTACCTTTTGCCGTTGGTGTCTATATAAGTTGATAAGTTTAAGTAAAATTCGGTTATTTTCACTTTTCACATTGTTCAGTAATGTTCTCGTTACATAGTTTTTGTTAATTCTTTTTCGTTAACATAAATTATTTATTTGTTGAATATATTTAAAAAAAAAAGTGATAAAATGTTACAGATGGTATTTTATTGTATATTTATTTACATATTTAGTATACATGTTATTATTAAGCGAAAAAGGATTATACGTTATGTGAAAATATTACTTTATCCATTGATTGGATTGGCGTTCACCTTTTTTGGGCAAGATGAAGAAGGTGAATATATTTTAATTAATTATTAAAATCTGTGATGTAGTGATTTTGTGTTATTTTGTATAAATATTTAATTTAATTAAAAGTGTGACTGATTATTTTATTTATTACTATTCTAAATTATTGCAATTGAAAGTTTTTAATAATTGTTAAAATAATTTTAGGTTTTTTTAAGAAAATTGTGAAGTTAACAAACTCAGTGCAATCACCAATTAAAACGAAATTCGGACCAATACAATTTACATATGTGGATAAGCCAGAGGATATTCAAATTATATTAAATTCTGCAAATTGTATAGAAAAATCATTTATTTATAGTTTTTTCCATAATGAGACTGGCTTAGTGACATCAGCATGTAATATTAGTTGTATTTTATCAAAAAAAAATTGATTTTATTCAGTTATTTATTTATGATTTTAGATTCAATTTGGAAATTACATCGAAAATTACTAAATCCAACGTTTAATTTAAAAATTTTACAATCATTTTTGGATATTTTTAATGAGAAAACAAATGTATTATGTCAAGAATTATCCAAAGAATTAAAGAATAATGAATCGTTTAATATTGCCCCGTATATATTTCGAGCTACATTAGAAATGATATGTGAAACATCGCTTGGATGGAACATTGATGTACAACGAGGAAAAAATATTAAATATTTAGAAGCTGCAGAGAAGTATTTTATATTTTATTGTTTTTTTTATTGAATTTTTATTTATTCGTTAATTGTAATTAGATTATCATGTATTGTGACACAAAGAATATTTTCATTGTGGTTGTATCCTGATTTTATTTATAAAAAAACCAAAATGTATAAAGAGGAACAAAAGTACTTTAAATGCATTTATGACTTATCATCAGAGGTTTGTTTGATTTTAGTTTTCAGAATGAAAGATTATTGGTTAATTTTCCTAATAAATTATCCATTTTTGTAGATAATAGCAAAAAAGAAAGAGGAATATCAGATGGAGAAAAGTAATGCATTAACTGTCATTAATGATGAAAATAATAATGAATATCGAAAACCACAAATATTCGTTGATCAATTATTTAAACTGATTGAAACTGGACAATTTAGTGATTTGAATTTACGAGAGCATGTCGATACAATTATAATAACAGTTAAAAATTTAAATATCAGGGCAAGAATCTAATACGAAATATAATTAAATGTTTTTTTACAGGGAAATGAAACATCCGCAATGGTGACTTCAAACGTAATACTATTATTGGCAATGCATGAAAATATCCAAGAGAAAGTCTTAAATGAAATTCAACAAGTGTATACAGGAACAGATTTATATGTGTCGTATGAGGATACGGGTAAATTAGTTTATATGGATATGGTTATTAAAGAAGCACTTCGATTATATCCTGTTTTACCATTTCTTTTACGTAAATGCACTGCACCGACAAAACTAAGTGGCAAGTTCACAATACCATCCGGGAGTCAAATAATGATGTCAATTTACAATCTTCATTTAAATAAAAAAATATGGGGTGAGAACTCAGAAGCGTTCAATCCTGATCATTTTTTACCAGAGAATGTAGAAAAGCGACATCCTTATAGCTATATACCATTCAGTGCGGGTCCACGTAATTGCATTGGTATGCGCTATGCGATGATATCAATTAAAGTAATGTTAGTTAATTTATTAAAAATGTATAAATTCAAAACGGATTTAAAATACAATGATTTACGTCTAAAATTGGGGGTAACAACAAAATTAATAAATAAACATATGGTGAAAGTGGAATTACGCAATTAATTGCAATATTTTATTTTTATAATAAATGAAAAACTATTATTGTTAACTATTTATTTAAATTTGTTTTATTTATTCTTCATCATCGTCATTTATTTTATTAAACTTATCAACTATATCGTCTGGAATTGTCAACTCTTTTAGATTGTCCTCAGCAATTTCATCTTCTGTTCGAATTAAAATATGAATAACATTATCAACAGCGTTATTACAACGTTTATCAACACCCGTTCTACACTCCCACTTATGATATTCACGTAAAATTTCATAAGTGCTATGTTTTCGTAAGTATTCTCGCCCGTATTTCGTTGCACATAATTGAGCTAATGATTCTATAAGCATTAATCGTAGATCAGGATCTTCTTCTCGGGTTTTATCTTGATCTAAATATTGAAGTTCTGTGGGTAAGCATTCATTTATCTCGTCATCAAACTCTTCTGGTCCAGCCAATGGTAGCAAAATAAATGGCAGTACATTCATTTCTGTTTCTAAAAGCCATTCATGACGCAATGGATCAAAGCAAACATTTTTTAATAAGCCTATAGCACTTCCTTTGCGTATTATACTCTTCTCGTATTGAATGAAAGGTAATAAACGTTTAAATAAATTACCAGTTGAATCACATAATAATTGTCTACCTAAAAGACTTTGTGATAAATTACTAAATAACGATCCTAAATAATTTAAATGTGATTTTTGCTTATTAAAATCGACTTTTGTATAACATGCAACTAGTTTATCAAGAATAAGCTTCGAGTCTTTTATTAATTCTTCAATAACATTCTCAACTAGCCAATGAGGTCGCGTAATATTGCTTAAAACCATTGTCCATGCATCCGCAGACTGACTATTTTCATCTAAAATATTATCAACAGCTAATTTTATTAAGTTATTTTTCTGTAAATACAATAAAACGGATAAAATCAATAATTATACCAAAACAATAACAATTATATTAAATTTAAGAATTTACTTCGTCGGTATTTAAATTTGTTTTTAGTAAAACATTGGCACCAGTTTCAGTAGCTGAAATATTCACTAAACACAAAACAGCATCTTTTGCAATGGTTTTTGTTTCATCGGTTGTCAATTTAACAATACATTTTATAACTTCAGGACAGTTGATGATTAATTCTTTTCCATCTGCAGATCCTGTTAAACCTGCAATTATAATTATTTTTTGTCAATAATATTCGTCAATAGATTAAAGCACAAATTATATTACTTAATATGTAGGAAAGAGATACAGCTTTTAGATCTAAACGTGAATCAACTTGTAAAAATTGTATAACTTCTTTAAGATCTTCCATAATTTTTTATCAATTCTGTTTAATTTGTTTACTAAAAATCTACTTAGTTATTTAAAACGCACGTGCGATCAATCTGTCAAAATTTTTTTTGTAGTTAAAATAAAATCGATTATCGAGAACAAAACAATAAATGATATGCGTATTACTACGTTTGCCATCTAACGTAAATAAAATAAACTGTATTTTGAGAAAAAGGCATATAAATTTTACTCAAATCATAAATTTCTCAAAAGTTAACCAATCTTAAATACAATTTAATTGATAAAATTTATTTATTTACTAGAATTTATACTTAAATTCATCTTCATTCGGTAATTTCGACAAAATATTGTTTTAAATATCTAAAGTTTTTTTATATATTTAATTTGAATGGAAAAGTTCATTTCACCAATTTTAAAACCACTCATAATTTTTATAATATAAGTATTTTTTAATAATTTATCAAAACGTGTTAAAATTTATTTTAAAAATATTAATGATGACACATTTAATACATCAAGACCGGTGAAAACATTTATAAATAATTTAAAAATTTTTAATAAAATTTAACTCTTTATTACTTTCAATTCATATGTTTTGAAATTATTTTTAATCCTTTGACTCATAATTATCGCTCAACAAAAAGAATTTTTTTTATCAATATTTTAAGACTTTTTTCTGAAAACAGTTTATTTACCAAAAATGAATAAAATAAATGTCTTTAAGAGCAAACACTTATAAAAGTAAATATAATTAAAAGAATAATAATAATTATAACAAAGTTCGTGACTAATTTTTTTTTTGCTTTTTCTGAATAACGTTCAAAATTATGTCTCAAATATTTAAATGATTGCGGCTACAACCGTTGAAAAATAAAAAAAAATAATAATAATAATAAAAACCAGAATAGAAACCGATTAAAGAACTAAATAATAGTAAAATGTTAAATTAACATAAAACGAAAAAAAGAATTTTGCAGGAAAATAATACTAAAAATAGAAGAAATTGAGTGAAAAAAAAATTTATTGATCAGAATCATTAAATGCGAAAGCGACAAAGAAAATTTGAATAATTATAATCAATTTTCCTTTTCTTTATATTTATTTACAAGTTTACAAAAAAATAGTTTATTTATTTATATAAAGGACAAATCGTGTATTATATAGTATTAATAAGAGCAAAAAAGAAAAATAAATAATTAAAAACAAAATGAGACATAGAAATTATTTTATTTATAAATAGAATTTTAATTCAATTAAACAGACAAGTACGTATTGCTGCTTTTTGGTTTATTTTAACATTGCGTGCTTGATGGAATAATATTCTGTTTCTTTGTTTTCTTTTTAAACGTATTTTTTTAAGTGGTGAAACAAAAAATATCTTTGCTTTCTATGGCTATTTTAATGTTAATATTGCATATAGAAAGGCCACTCAAAATTTCCACCTAAACAAAAATAATAAATATTATTACGTAATCATTTACAGCTGATATTTTAATTAAAATATTTAGCTTTAATCAATCAAAGCATTGTCTGTCATTTTTACAAAGAAAATATAAAACAATATTGTAAACACACAATTAACTGAATGTATTTATGTGGGTGCAAATACTGTTTAATATATAAAAAATTTATAAGAAATAATAGAGTTTTTTTTTTTCTAAAATTACAATCTTGTAGCGAATTTTAAATTTTCTGCTTAACTTTATTGAATTTATCTTAATGCTTTCCATATAATTAATTGAATAATAATCAACAAGTTTAAACTTAGTATGAAATGTTGACAGTACCTAATGCTTGCCATTAGCATTATAAAAGAAATATCTTCATTTCGATTATACTTCACAATAATAATTGTTATCCAGATGTTCATAATACTACTTCTGTTATTAACATATTATAAAATATATAAACAATCGTAAATTATTTAACATAAATTTAAACAAATGTAATAATTCTAATCTTAGAATATAGAATATGTAGATAAATCTTCACATGCCCTAGTTTCAAAGTCTGTATGTCAGTATGGAAAAGCAATTAATAAGTGGTTTGCAATAATGTCAGTAAAAATCAATAGATTAATAAATTTTTCTACTATATATCTTAAGGGTTGAACATATGTATTTATGGTTTAAATGTCAGACATCAAATACCATATGGAAATGTAAATATTTTATTTAAAAAAGCAACAAGTCACTAACTTACATACCTAGGGATTTTAATTTTTATGCCAATTTATTATTCTTTTATCGGGCAAGGTTTATTTATTAATTATATTCAAATATTAATTAATTTATTTTATTTTAATAAATTGTTTATACAAGGATATAAAATTTTTAACATTTTTAAATTTATATGCACTTACAGCATGTAAATTGCAACATAAGCAATATAATTTTGGTTTTGATTATATAAAATCACAATATATATATATATATATATATATATATATATGATGATATATATATATATATATATATATATAAATTATATTATCTAATAAAGAAAAATTTAAGTAGAAAATGAGTGAGTAAGCGTAACCGTTAAAGACATGATAATTTAATTTAGCATTCGTTTATTGGTATTAAAATAATAAATTGATTTTGAGAGTTTTATCTTTTATAGGCTTGGCGATAAATTGGTAAATAAAATAAAAGAAAATGTATTTTATTTATTTAGAAAAAAAAAGTCAATAAAATTTACCCGAACCATACCATAATACTCGTACATGTGTCTTTTCATAATATTATGGTAACGAAATAACAATTTTATCTTATTTTCATTTATAAAATTTAGGAAATTCTTTAAAGTCAATTACATTTCTATTTCTTATTTTATTTTTAAATTTGAATATCATTATTTTGTTTTTATTACTATTGAGTTTGGTTCAAATAAAGTACTTTGTACTTTGCATAATGTATTTATTTTATTCGTGAAAATAATAATAATACATATAGGAAGAGCATAATGCCGCTGAGAAAATTTCTTTTCTTTTGTGTGCAATTTTGATCAATAAAATAGGTGGTATATGTTTATTATTTAATAAATTTAATATATATTTATAATTGTGTTTACAATATCTCATATTACAATAAATAATGTATATAGCACGTAGGTAAAATAGAAGCAACACGCGTTTATATATTACTATTATATATTTATTAACTGTTTTCTATACATACATAGTTTATATTTTAATTAAAATTTTATTTTTTTTTTCTTTAAAGCGCCATCAAATTAATTATTAAATATAATAATTTTCTCAACATGTTTAATTATTTTAAGAAAAAATAAAATCATCATTTTATAAATATGTTAATCATACACAATATAATTCAGTTTTATTTAATATACACATTAATAAAATATAATATAATGCTCTTCGTATAAATATTATAGTTTATGTTATTATTATTTAAGGATATAAAACAAAAAAATATAACGAAAAAAGAGTAGAAAAGAGAACATTTCTTAAAAATAATTTTAATAAAAACTTTTTATGACTTTATACACAATTTTATTATTATAATCATTTTTATTATTTTCTTTTTGGGTGACGAGGTTGCCAAAATATTTCTGTAAGAAATAAATAAGTAGAGAATATTATTATATTTTATTTCATTTATTTAAAATATTGTACAAGCGTTATTTTTTTATTATATATTTATCTGTTATTTCGTTCTCCTGTTTATATATTGTCTTCAAGTGAGCTAGTTTTTTTTTTATTATAATTATTTGGTTTTACCATATCATATTATTCAATCAAAATAAAATAAATAAACATATTTTTGATGCAGACAAAATTTTTAATTGTTTAAAAAAAACTTTTTTTCTCTATTACTCAACCACGAAATACGGATTCAAGATGCAATTTAACCTTAATGATGCATTAGGAATGTAATTAATTTAAATCAAAAGAAAATGTTAACCAATTTGGATAAGCCTTGATGTATGAAAAACAGTGTTTAGTTGAATTCTAATAAATCAAAAAAAAAAAAAGAGATAATAATAATATAAATGTTCTCTGTTTTAGACGCTTTACAATTATTTTATTATGTGTATTTAGTGTTACTTGTTGTTTAACATTGTCTGTAGTTGTTTTAATGGCTATGTTGAGTTTTATTATATTTTTTTTGTTTTGTTATTCTTTAATTTATAGTTTTTCTCGTCTTTTTTAACTGGCAATCACCCAATTTAAATGCACTAAAGATTTCAAAATTAAAAATAACGTATCGAAAAAATACTTTTGAATATTTTAGCTACACGAGTGGTTATATATTTTTTGCTTGAATACTTTTTATTTTGGTTTTCATTTTCTTTGGTTAAAATTATGATTTTGATGAAATTTTATAATGGGAAAGTTTAAAATTGTTCAAAAATAAAAAAAAAATGATGTTTATTTTCTAATTAGTTATAAGAAGCTAAAAAAAATTAAGAAAAGAAAAGAAAGGACAATTGTCCGTGCCAATTTGAAGTTAAGAAAATAATTAATGTAACGTAGAATATTTAGAGAGAATAAAATTTTTCATAATATTATAACTTTTGGTTTTAATAAATTTATTTGAATATTTGTGCGGCTTTATGAATTTATGAAAATATAAGAATAAATAATCAACATCAAATGGGAGAATTTATTTAAAATGAATATTTATATATTAAAGAATCATAAAAAAAATAGTTTTTGATTCAAAAAAATAAATGAAAAACTTAGAGAATTGATGGTGATGGCAAGTTTATCATAATTTTATTTTGTTCGACTTTAATTAGTTTATTCATTGTTGTATTGTATGATTTGATATTGACATGTTCTATTATTCGTGGCAGTTTTGTATTGGCGAATATTATTTTATGACAAAATAATCTTAACTCTAAATTTTTGTTTGTTGATTTAGAAAAAATAATTATAAAAAAAAAAAATAACTACCTGTAATTGGCAAAGTTTCTATTTTCCAAAGCAGCAAGATATTTTTTACTCTTTGCACTTTGAATTCACTATCAATAAACCAGTAAATCTTTACTTCACTATCTATAACTTTAGTTTCTTTTAAGATGAAAAAGCTAAAAAACTTTTACTGAAATTATATGATAGCATGGAAAACACTTAAAGCTGAACTTCGTAGATTGAGTAAATTAAAAGGAATATTATATTGTTTTTCTTAATAAAATGTTTATCAATCAAGAATGAATAACTAACAAATGAATGTCAACTTTTGCTAGCATATGATTAATGATTGGATTTAACTAAGGATAATATTAAAGACAAAAATTCTTAAGAATGTTAACTGTAGATCAATTGGTATTACGATAATTATTATTATAATTAAAACAAAATACAGAAGTCTTTAAGGATAATAAGTAATATATACTTATATTCTACATTTAATCAATACTTTGAAGTGTTTTTGCCTTGAAAACCAGAGTATTTTGTCAAATTAATATAACATTTAAAGTGTAACAAAAGAAATTGCTGTTGCTTGCTATCATTAATTTGGATTAAAAAATAAAACAAAATGAACAGAATGTTTTCAAAACGTTGGTCAAATTTCATAAAACATTTTCAACGTATCTGTTGTTCATATATAATTATGTTTTGTTTCTTATATAAAGCAAATATTTACTTTATTTTGAATAAAAGGATTTTCTAATGTCATATGAGACTTACAAATTATGTTTTTCATATAATAAAATATAATTTATACAGCTATGTCTACTGTCCATCATTTATATATAAATAAAGAACGGAAAAATTACACGGCAATGTCCTATAGACATTAGACATATTATATATGTATTTATTTTTATTATGTTATTCAATCTTCTAAATATTTTGCTGTAGGTTTAAGGATTTTTGTTGATTACCTTTTTTGTTCTTTGTACCATTATGTATTCTTCTTTCCTTTGTCATACTCGGTGTATAATAATTATTCATGTTTATGTTATTAATTTTTAATTATTTTTTTTTCCATTTTATCATATTACAAAGTGAACAGAAAGAATTTTATGTTTAAATAAAAAAAAAACCATCAAAAATATAATTAAAAGTTATGAGTAGGTAATTTATGTTTTAAACGTATGTATTTACTTGAATACTATAATTACATTTATTTTCACAATTTGTTTAACACAATATAAATTAACGTTTAATGTTTACATCAACATCAACTAATCAAATTTTTAATTGTTAATATCAAATGTATAGGAAACGAAATTGATTTATTTTAAAATACAAATGAAATGTAATTAAATTTTTACACCTTATATCGAAACATTAAATTAACGTTAATTCATTAATTATATAGCAAAATGATTAAATATATACATAAAATATAGGTAGTTATCGTAATTTGTGGATTGTTTAAAGAAAAACAATAATATTGTACAAAATTTAAAAAAAAATTGTATTCACATTAACACATTAAAAGCTCCCATATTACTCCTTAACATTTGAAACGTAAATGTATTTTTCATTGTGTTTTAATCTATTGAATTTTATGTAATACAGAAGGTATTTTCTTTTTATGTAGGTGGATATAATACTGTTATTTAAAGTAAATTATTTTTGCTGCTATTGTTTAACTTCGAATTATATTCTTTATAACAAGTAAATTTTGTTGTATAAAAAGAAAAATAAAAGGAAATTAATACTTTCTTTTCTTTTTTTTTACAAAATCATATTGTGTCATTTTTCTAACCTTAATTTCAACATAAAAAACTTATAAAAACATATTTTTTTTATTATTACTGTTATTATTGTTGATAATATTTGAATGGAAATGTCATCTTCATTATTTTATACAAACTTATAACAGTTTTTCATTCTATTCTATTTTACATATATATTTTAATTAAAATTGTAAATTAAATTTTCCTACCCGCGTGTCCTATTATATTTTAAATAATAACGTTAATACACAAAAAGGTATAAATATATTGTTATTAAATTATATATAATTACAATACATAAATATGATAAGTGAACAACTAATTTAATCTTTATTTCTGTTTAAATTTTATTAATAAATAAAGATTTTTGCATTTATGTTTAATACATAAAAAAAATTAATATCAATTTTTAGCCTTAAAGCATTATTATGTATATTCCAGAGAAATACATATTATAATAAAAATGTATACATTGGTATAGTAAATTCGTAAAAAGTGAATATAATGTTAAGATGGTGTGGGTTTAATTTAGGTTCAATATCTTTTTATTCATTGTTCTGCACGCATGTCAGACACTGAGCCAAAAATTATATCTGCATGTATGTGGGCTTTAAATGAATGAACCTTTATGAGAAGAGAACCAAACCATAACTTTTTTTTTTACAAAACACAAATAAAACGTTTTAGCTTTATATATTTGAAATTATATATAAATATAATAAAAATACCGCTTAAAACATGTTGAAAGCTTAATAACTACTATGAGTGCACATTTATACTGTAAAATAACTTTGCAAAAAAAATGAAAAACTCAAGAAAAAGTGTTTTCCGTTCTTTTATTTTCAAAGTAAGAAAATTCTTAAGAGCAACTTTTTATCGAATTTTTCTTTTATTAATATTGAATTGACGAAAAATATATATGAAAATGTTTACGTTTTAGTTTTAAAACACAGAAAATAAGGGGTGAGATAAGATATAAAGAAAATGAAAAGAAAAACAATAAATTGTGACAAACATGTTGTTTACCAAAATATATATTGTAAAAAGAAAATTTATAATAATAAAAACAGTTAACAGGGTGGTAATATGGAAATTATTTGTAAAAACAAATTACTATTTTTTTTTGTGATAGATTTTTTCTGTATTAAAATAAGGATTTTTGATATGATAGGTACAGTTCTACTAGCTTAAAGAAAGGCGATAAAATTCGTTAAAATATGACAGTTAACATGGGTTTATGTAAATTTTAAATTGAATCTCAATATGGATAAGAAAAATAAAATTGGATTAATTTTTTATAAACTTTATCTATTGATTTCATAATTGTAGAAAAGCATAAAACTTTTTTTGAAGTTGATTAAATATGAAATAATATTGCATAAAGATGGTGTTTTTAGTTACAAATAACAAATAAAGCTTTGCATAATATATATATATATATATATATATATATATTTTCGAGAATAAACTAAACTAAAGATTTGTTTTACTTTATGAAAATTTCTTTACTTAAGTGTTTTGAAATTTATTAAAAAATAATATTAACATGTTGAAACATTTAAATTTTCCTTTTCTTTTATAATTTATGTTATGTTGACTGTGCCTTAAATTTGTTCTTAATGGATATTAAAACTATTGTTTGAAGCATAAAAGGGTTAAGCAATTAAAAAAGGTCCCTAATTAGTTGTGATTGTTCTTATATGCAAATTTCGTATAAATTCTAAATTTTTAACATGTCGAACAACTAGAAATTCTTCAGGCGGAAGGAAATACAATGCTTTATTTTTATTTTCAGCTATGTCTGCTAAATAATGTATCAAATATCTAGCGTTTTCTTGTTAGTTTTTTTAAAAAGTCAACTAAATGTATATTTGTTCATATTACTGGTAAATTATTTCTAATTTTGTAACTTCCATTTGAAAATTACAGCAATTGTCCATTGCTATTATATTTAAGTAAATAAAATTTATATTTCCTATTTATTTCATAATAAATTTGTTTAGTTTTTTCATAAGCGATATAATACATATAAGTTTATTCCTATTATCGTTTTTATTAAAGTAAATATTGGTTTTACCTTATAAAAACAATAATATTTACACTTGTTATAAAAATATATAAATATAAAAATTGCTAAAAAGAATGTATTATTATTATAAAGAATGCTTAAACTTCGCACTGAGATTCGGTTTTATTTAATGTTCGAAGAAAAATTTAACATACGAGTTTTTTTTCCTACTGGCTATTTTTCTTCGTACATTATTAAGTACATAATCTTATATAACGCATAAAATTCTTCGTTTCAATATATGACGTGTTACTAAGAAACGTACGACAAATACATATTGTGGTTTAGGTATGTTTTAATAAAGAAGTGTTGAACCTGTAACAAATTACTTACTTGTTAGCGACTTTAAGATATAATTTAGTATTTGTTTTAATACTTTTATAACACAACGTGGCACAAACTGAATTTTTAGTTTGAATTGATGATAAATACTGTTTCGCATTGCTATAATATTTTATCTTCTTATCAAAAGTACGTGGAATTATAACATTTTTTAAGTCATGTTAACATAATATTATCAAGTCTTATTTCTTGTATACGTTTGTAATTTGAAATTGGATATTGAATACCAATGAAATAAATATCTATATCATGCTCGACGTTTGTTGCAATGTTTTTTATTCAATTTAGTTGAAATATTCACTAAAACGTAAATAACATAAGTGTGTTAGAATTAAATAGATTTATATGCAATTTTTGATTCTTCATAATCATAGTTCTGTAATATAATTATTTTAAAATTAATTTAAATTAAAAACTTATCTTATCTATATATAGTTTTGTTAATTTATTTATTAAAGGTGATTTAACGTAGTAAAAAAGGTTTTCAATCTCTGATTTAGTATAACAAATTTTAGCAATATGTTTCCCTAAATGACGTAAATAAATGTATTATTTTTATTTCTGTTTTTAACTAAAAACTCAATCGATTATAATACTTCAAAAATAAATCTCATTTTGTCAGTTTTCTTTCGTTATTCCTAAAATATAAATATAGATAATTTTTAAGTGACATAAACCATAACGTAAAATAAATTAACCGAACATTTTTATATGATTTATATATAAATTGTTAATTGTTTCCCATTATGAAAGGAAAAAATAAACAAAACACAAGAAAAAGTAAAAATAAATAAATTATCCAAATAAATCAAACGTGAATAATAGGAAATACTCGCCTTTCAAGTTTAATTTCTTATCTTTAATCAACAAACAGAAAAAATAAACTATGTTAAAACCACAGTACGTAACTTCTTGTTTTTCTTTTAATAAAAAAAAAAACACTTAACGCAAAAAAAAAAATGAGTAAAGTTAATCCAAATCATTTTTGTAATATTTACAATTTTGTTATTTTTTATGGGATAACGTTTATTAACATAGTAAGTATAAGTCACAAACATGTTGGAGCGTCGTCAATAAGTGCTTATATTCAAAAATTCATGACTAGCATAATACATAATAATAAAATAAATAGATAAAAAAAAAACTAGTTTTAGCGAAAAAATGAAATGAAAATAGAAAACACGTGCCGCAAGTATATAAAATAACATTTGTGTGTTGCTAATAATATATGTACATACTTACTACGCATGACAACATTTTTCATTGATAAAATAATAATTTAAAATTATATAATTTTTGTTATTTATTTATAAGTTATTAACATCATAGATAATTTCTGATTATTTTTTTATCATAGTTTATAATAATAATCGTTCATATTAATAATTTATGCTAATACAGATTGCTGCTTTATGGTTTAACTTATAAAAAGAAATTCTAATTGAATTCCTTGTATAGTTAAACCACTAAACCATCATTATGCTAATTTAAAAAAAATATACATGAACATCTTAAGCGTATGAGAAGTATTTATAGTAAAAAAAGTTTAAATCCAAGTTTATGCAAAGTATTAAAAGCATACTGATATGCCCTTTTTATGTTTCTTTATTAGCATATCCGATTTACATAATAAACATAAATAATTTAATCAACTGATAGTAAAAAAGAAATCTTTATATACCTTTTTTAGCAATAACAAACTATCGCTAGACAAAACATCTGTCATATTTCTGATATTAATGTTTATAAAGTGTACTTACCATAATCATATTCAATTAGTTCTATTAATTATATGCAGAAAATAAGCATTCAAAACATTGAATTTAATACTAAATTTATCTAATTATTTTTATTATATAATTAAATAGGGGAAGAAATATATTTAATTGACCTCGTTTATTTCTTTATTTAAAAAAATAATTAAAAGTGAAAAATACTGCTGTATCTCAGTGTTTTTTTTAATATAAAAACTACGCAGTATAGTCTTTAAACTTATAACGTAGAGGATTTAAGACTATGCATATAGATTTTATTATTTTCAAAAGCTCTCTGTGGTGTTCTTTGTCATTCAATATTAATAATATAAAAGTAACGGCAGCTACAATTTTCCTGGCTGCATGCAGTGTTCCTGCAATCAATACGGTTTATCTATGTCAAGTCAAATAAAATTTAAAACAAAAATGAAAAAAATGCTTAAATTAGTTGAGACACTATAGAAATATTACATTTCTTTATTAGATTTTTTTGCTATTACGGATATATTTTTTTAATTAAAAAACTATATATTACGGTGTAGGTGTTAAAGGAAATAGTGAAAAAGTTATATCCATTTTACTTCGATTTGTAATTTATATTAAATAACTGATATAATTGATTTTTTAAATAATCATTGAATTACATTTCCACTCGTAGACACATTTGTTAAAGTTTTTATTTTTTGTAAGGAAGAAAGTTAAGATTAAATTAATTTTACCCTTAAATTTAATCAGTCAAGATCAACAAATTAAAATTAAATCTTTAATCTTCTCGGTTACCACATAATAAACAATGAATTTATTATTTGAAATAATATTTGTATAAATTATAACTACTAGAAGGTTTTCTACAATATTAAACATTTAAGATTTGAACAATTTGATGAAATTTCTTTCTTGTTAACAAAGTTAAAAATATAAAACACAGATTACTTATGAAATTTGTAACAGTATGGATAATTTAATAAATAAGAACCTTAATAAAAAAATTAATAAGAATATTATTCTCTTTAAAAAATTGAATTTTTTTTTTATCCATCCTCGTAAATAGATTTCTCTAAGCAAGTTAAGTATTATGTAAAAACTTGATTATTATTTAATATAAACAAAACAGCCCTAATTTAAAATAATACTTGAATGATGTGGTTTTAACCCTTTAGTAACTTATTTACTTTGTTTCTAAATTATGTTGTCTTTGTTAATTCTTGACTGGAATTTAGCTTGTTTATTTCTCATACTTATAAATTTATAAAAATACTTGTTTATTGTTCAAGTGGAACAGTGAAATTTTTTACTTATATAACACCTGCTAAATTAAATAATTATTTCTCGTAAAAAAAAGTAAATCAAAATAAAATTAATTATTAGATTTTTGTTTAACAAAATTTAAATAGAAGTGCCAAAAAGTAATAAATTATGATTGATTGAGTACATCAAAAATAAAAATTCTGGCAACACATCTGAGCATTTGTATTCGGACGGGACGACATTTAAATTATTAAAATTTAATGTTTAAATGATTTAAAATATTATTTACTTATCCCAAGTTATTATGCAAAGTAAAAATAATTTGCGAGTGACTAAAGTAATTAAATTTTTATGCATTTTACAGTTTGCAATATGTTTTTTTTATTTTCTAATTTATTTAAATGTTAGTTTATGATGTTTATTATCGAATTATTAAACTGAGCTAAATATATAAATAATAATTACCATTTAAATACATAAATTATATTAATTAAAGAATTACGTTTTAATTTTAAAAACTTTATTTTTCTGGGAGCTTTATATTTTTACAAAAATTTTATCTAGTTTTACAAATCATTTATAATTATAATAAATAAATTAACTTACCTAATTTGTATAATATTTTATTAAAATACCATTAATGATTCATTGATTTAATGATTGAGTAAATTACCAGCAAAACACTATCTGCCGATAACAATTATTTCAAAATTATGAGATCTAATCAATCCAATTTTGTTTTATCAATTAAGTAACTATTACATGTTGTTGAAATTTTATTAATTATTTTATTGTATTACTTATTATCCAACTAATTTTATTAAATTATTTATTAATCAGTTCCTGGTTTATCATTTTATTTCAAGTATGATACACTTTTTATTCCTTGACTACAGTTACAAATCGATTATGTATTTTAATTAATTTTAAATATAATTCAATAAATATGCTATTGTTAAATGTTGCTCTTTGGAAGAAAACAATTCCATAATGACAGGCAGGTTTTCAATCATAGATATTTTTATTAGGACTTTCTGCAATGAAGAAGCAACATGTCAATAGTTTATATTTAAATTTTCAAGCTTAAAAGTGACAAAAGTGCTTAAATCACATTGATTATTTTATTTCCTTTTCTTTTTTTTTTTGGTATAAGAAGTGTTATTAATAAGTGCCTTCATAGTTGAACTATAATACCATAAGTTGAGTGATGTTCATTTATAAAAAATTCAAGTGATGAGTGATTGTAAACAACATAACGTGACCTTAACTGTATGTTTCATCAAGCATACTCAAATACAAAGCAAAAAATCATTCAAAAACGTTTAAAAAAAAAAAACTAAAAATTAAATTATTTTCATTTATGTTTTAACTTTTTTTATTTTAATTTTATTTTTTGTTATAAATTAATTAAATTATCATTTTATGTAAATATAACACTTTGATTTTTATTTAAAAATAAATTTTATTAATTGTTTTTAATTAAAATTATTTCCATTCTATTTTTATCTTCAAATTTTCTTATAAATTTGACAAAAATTATAATAAAAATACATAAATTACTAAAATTATGTTTAAATGAAATATTCTTATTCTTATTAGTAATAAACAATTCAATTTAAATTCAGTTCTGTATCAGTTTATTTTATTTATGTTTTTTCTTTTCATTTTCATTTATTTATTTTTTCTTTTTTTTATTAACAAATATTTTACATTAATTATTTTAATTAGTTTTTACAGTAATTTTTTTTTCTTCTTTATTTAGCTACATAAATTCATAGATTACATTAATTTTAAATTCAGGTAGGTTTTATTTTTATATTTTTTTCCACTATTTGTTTATATATATATTTTTTTTAATTATTTTATTTTGATTAAATTGCTTTTACTCTAAAAATGCACAGTGTTTCCTATGTATTATTTATCTATATTTAATATAATAGCAATAGAAAGCTTATTTATGATTTAAAGTAGGTTTATTAGTGTTTTTTTATTAACTTGATTTTCGATTATTTTACAAATAACATTAAGTCATATATTTTGCAAATATATAAAGCAGTGCCATATGTTTACTGATAAAAAAAAAAAACAACTCATAATATCTTTTAAGCCGTAGTGCTTTAAGTGTTTTTGTGGTAGGGAAATAACATCTATGGTGGATATTCTATACAATAATAGACTAAGCAATTTATCTCTGGTATATGGCTGGTTTTTAATAGACTATTTTTTCAATTTTTGTGTAGTTTTTTTTTTTTTAATAAATAATTAATTTTAATTAAATGTCATGTCTTCAGTATCACAATTTTATTCTCATATTTTCTATATTATTTTAATCTCTTTCATTATCTCTCTCTCTTTCACGTTAATTATTTCTTTTATTTCTAATTTAAGTAAATATTTATTTTCTTTTCATTTTTTTTATTCTTTACAAATCTTTATTTGCATTCATTAAAAAAATGGAAAAATAATTCTAGTAAATTTAAGTAAAAAGAAATTAAAATATATGTTGTTTCGCTAGCTTTAAGTTTTACTTTTATAAAAAATAAATAAACCAAAATTTTGGCAACTTTATTAGATTTATATTTTTTTTTAAATGTCAAGACACGACCCTCATAAAGATCACAATCAATAAACGTATTTTTTTTCAATTTATTTTATTATTTAAAGAATTAAGTATAATTTTATGAATTTTTTCAAAAATAATTCTTTTTTGTTTTTCATTATTATTATTATAATTAATTAAGTTTAAAGGAACTGAGTATAAATTAGCTAAATTATAAATTTTATATACAATATAGAAATTCGATTGACTATTTTGTTAGTCATTAACATGTGAATTTTAGTTAAAGCACTTTAATGTTTAAGCTTGCAAAAAGCCTTCTTAATATAAAAGAGAGAAAAAAAAAGAAATCTTGAATTTTAAAATGGGTTAAAAATTTTTAGGCATACATTTTTCGCGCAAATAGCCGTCAAATACAGTAATTATATAATAATATAACTAAATATAAATAATTAAATTTTTATTGATTAAAAATGTAAATAAGAAAATTTCTAAAAATAATAAAATAATATTTCTTTATACATATTTTGAGAAGATCAAAAAGTTTCTCATTTCATTAAAAATTTAGATATTATATTTGCTTGTTATTTATTTATTTTCCTTCTGTAAATCTTTTAACAAGGAAAGTACAAACGCATTTTTAGACCTTGTTAAAAAACAAAAACAAAAATCTATGTTTGTTATGTAAGTACAAGATTAAAAATAAGAAATACCGTAAGCTTAAAGGTTAAAAGGTAAATGAAAGTCAGAATATGGATATTATATACTAAAGTGTAACTAAAATCTTATCGTGTTGCCAAAATTTATGTACATTTCTTTGCTCTTATTTACTTTATTTATATTATTTATTTTCTTGTTTTTTTTCTTCCTTTTTGTTTTATTAAATATGCTTTATTTTTATAATAATATAAATGTATGCTTTTGCAGTAGATAATGCTTATAACGACATTTTAACAAGAATATAATTTTTTTCTTGTTTTTTTTTGGTATTTTTGTGATAATTATTCGTAGGCGTTTATAAAATATTTTTTGTTTTTTAATTTTTTGAGCAAATGGTAACGGGTTTATTAACATAAGTAATATTAAACACGTTCAAAAGAGATAACAAAAACAATTAAAATATATATGTTCTTCCTTAATGACGTTACAATCAATAACTACTGTAAGCATCTATGAAAAACAAATATTAATAATAATAATAATAATAAATAAAAATAAGAATAATTACTTTGGCCAAAAAATTGTAAACAAATTAAGTACAAAAAATAATAATAAATAAATAATGATTACTTAGTATTAATTAATTAATTAACAGTAAAAATTATTTTCATTTATTTAGCACCATAAAAATTAGATTTTTTTTCTCTATTATTGTTGTTTAATTTTTATTTATTTAAACACAAAATCACATTAATATAAATTTTTTATTAAACTATAATAAAATATAAAAATAATAATAATAATGATGATAAGTTTTGTTTAAAGAATTAATTAATAAATAAAAATCAATATCTAATTTGTCATAGACAGGACAATTTAAATTCTTTAAACTATTTGGGTGGTAAATAAATAATAATTATTTTTTTTTTTAATTCTTCGTTTGCTATTTCGTTTTCTTTTTCTTTTCATTTAATTTCTGTATTCTTAGTTAATATTATAATTAATTTAATACTTTAAATATTAAAGTAGCATAACCATAAAATAAAAAAGAAAAATTAAATAAATAATTATAATTTCTAATTAAACAATTAGTTTCACGTAATTAATTAATTAAATGAAATAAGAATAAAAGAAACAAATAAACAGTCAAATAAAATATCAGACACCTGGTGTTTATTTCTTTTTGTGTATTGTCATGTCTTGTCTCGCAATTACTTTTTCAATTAAATTAAAAATAAATTTTAAATTAATAAGAAAAATAAAATGTATTACACACACAAATCATACATTAACACTAAATAATTATAATTAAATTTAAATAGAAATTTAAAATAATAATTATATTTAAACATCAGTTTGTTCAGTGTTATTACCATTAGCACAAGATGTTGTTGCACAGCCCCATTTCCTGGATGAATCACAGACACGTTTCAATATTGATTTTTTACCTTTAAATAATTCAATATCGCCAATAAATTTACTTTTGCATTTCTCTTGCTCAGGTGATGGTGAACACTTTTCTATTTCTAAAACATATGTAGTTTTAGCTGCGGCCATACTCGGCGTTAAGTATTTGCATGAGTTAACTGAATATGTTGATGTTTTACTAACACTGCGCCTAATTCTGCTTAAACGGGATGTGTGTATTGTGCGACGGTGGAGACGCTCATTTGTTTTAGCATCAATACCGAGTAAGCGACGGACACCCCGTCGTACCCTCTTATTTCGATAAGCAAATATAAATGGTGAACTTAAATTCGCCATTACAACTGTTGAAATAGCAAGCAAAACTTGATTGTTTGCCGACATCAAAGCAATGTGACCTTGCATTAAAACAAGAATACCGAATGGCACGTAGGATACCAAAAACATAATTACTACCAGTATACTAATACGAGCAGCACGTGATTCCTCCCGATACTTAAATAGCGATGATGCATTTGATAATCGATGACGAATTGACGTCATGTAACTCAATGCTTTCGGTGGCACTTGTACAGAAGGCATTGCAGTTGTAGTCGTTGTTTGTACTTGACTAGGTAATAGTTGCCCAGCTTTAAGTAGATTTGGCGTTGAGTGAACATGTCGCATCTCTGATTTAGAATCATCCATGGCATCAAAAAGGAATAAATGTCGCGCACTATGATTACGGCGAATTGATTCAGCGGTGGGTGGTTCCATTGGTGATTCTATTAATATATTGTTTTGATTACTATCTGATTCCGCTCCATTATATTTTGCCTGAGGGTAGTGATAATATTCGTTATCTTTGGGAACTGTTAAATGGGTCTGATGAACGGGCGTTGCAGAGAGTAATGGTTTGTGACTACCATCTCGTTGTACTCCAAACGGCTGTTTATCAATTTTCATTGTTAAACCATCACCAAGTTGATTTACAACTACATTTGCATTGTTATTTGTTGAGTAATTATTATTTATGTTCACAATTGTTGATGATAAAGGTGGTGACTGCAATTGCTGCAGTGCCACTACTGGTGATGTTGGATATTGCTGCGTAGATGATGGTGCAGCTAAATTTAGTGCACTTTGTAACAATGGTGATGAACCGTTTTGGCGCATTCTAATACCATTTTCTCTTGCCTCAGATATAATACGCCAATACATACAGCAAACTAATATAAATGGTAACAGTATTATTACCATAAAGTATGCACATGAATAAATAGTACTGTAGAGATCATCATCTGTGTAAATAAATATATTAACATCATTTGGAATTTTCCTATATTTACTACGAAATGCTGATGCAATGGCAAAGATAATGCTCAACAACCATGTTGCACTAATATAACAATAGGCTTTTAAGCCAGATATTCTTGTGTGATAGCGTAAGGGGTCTGTTACTGCACACCATGTATCACTTACAACTAATAAAACAGATAATGCACCTAACGACGCAGCCAAGTCAAGACCCCAACATCGTGTTTTTATGGTAAAACCAAAGTATTCATTTTCATCATCATTACTTTCATCCAGATTATCGTGCTTTAGTAAATTTTGATCAATTAATTTTGTTTGATTATCAATTGATAATTGATCAGGTGTTTCTAAGGTGGTTGTTAATGTAATTACAATATCCTCAATTCTTTTTATTTCAGCTAATAAACTAATTTCATTATTATCATTGCTTATATTCTCAATGAAAATTTCTGTACAATTTTTAAAATTAATTATGTCACTATTATGAAATATGGGCAATTGGTTAATCTCTGTATTTTCTAAATTATCACTGTAGTTATTAACTGATTTATGATTATTTTGCCCAGTTATTGCATTTAATAATAACGATGGTGCTAATATAATGCAACTAACAAAATTAACTAAAAGTAAATTAATAACAAAACGATTGGCTGTTGTGCGTAATGATGGTGTTGACCAAAATGCACCCAATGCCAATATATTAACACTTGAAGAAATTATTAATAAAAAGCCAATAACAAAATCAGCTGCCATCATTTTTATTCTATTTGGTTTTACTACTTTTTGTGTTTAATTTACGTTTTCTGAACTTATTTTATTTCATGATTCATAACTACCCACATAACTTTAAATATTTTATTAGCAATTTATATAGCGTTATGCTTACACACTTCTTGTCCTTTTATTATTGTGAAATTAGTTTAATGAAATCAAATAAATTTTTTTTTAAAAATACCGAGCCAATAACAACAGATGAAAGAATTCTTTCTTTCTATTTTTCCTTTATTTAATATATCTCTGGTGTTCTTTTTTTTCGTTTTATTGTGGGCTGGTTATAAAAATTAATTAATTCTTTTTTCGTGTGTGCTTAAAAATTATTAATAAGTCTTTTGTTTTTCTTTCTTAATCGGGATGATGACGGGTTACTTTTTTTATTTTTTGTTTTAATTACAGAATGAAATAAATCTCGACGTATATGTTTTTTTTTTAGTGTTGGTCTATCACTTACGGTATATATATATTCACTTAATTTTCTTTTGTTGTTATTCAAATACCAATTATTTGCAAAATAATAATTGAATATAACTGTAGAATTATAATTTCTTTTCAATTTGTTTTAATCGAATATTTACTTTTATTTTTTGACTTGTTTCACTCTTTTAGCGCACCGTTTTAATTTAATTATATGTAAGTCAAGCAAATCTTAAACATTACTAAAAGACTTTATTACACTATTTTTAGATTATAGAATAATTAATTTATTTACTCTTTACGATTTTTTACTTTTGCTTCTTTATTATTTTTATTTATTTTTTGTATAATCAAATCACAGCTGCGTCTTATTAAAAATAATATATAAAAAAAATAATAATAATAAACCTGCGAAATATAATTTCAACAAGTTAAACAAGGTTAAACACTTTAATTAACTTTATTTTTTCTTTAAACTCTTAACAATTGTTTAATTTTTCCGCTATTTTTTTAACACTTTTTAAGAGTTTGTTTAATTACGTTTGGTGTAGAAAAGCACAAACATTTTAAACGCATTCAACGGTGAGTACTATTGAATTGTTTTATTTTAACTCAAAATTTCACTCAAACTTTTAAACGTCTTTTTATGATGAACATTAAGCAAACACTGATCCAGTTTTAATTTTTATTTTGTTTTGTTTTGTTCTGCTAATTAATAAATGTTTAAATTATGTTAATATTTGATGACTAAATATTTTCTCTCTCATTTGTTATAAAAATAGTTCCTTATCTAATTAAGATTTCGTACCACGTCGATTTCACAAACAAATAAATAAAACACATTAAAAAAACTTAATTTTTACAAATTTCATCATAATTATTTTAATTTCAATTTTTTTTACTTTGTTGTATTTATAAGAATTATTATAATATTATTTATTTTTTATTTTCTTCAAATTTTATAAATTGAATTCCAATCACGATTTATAAATATTTTTGAAGAATTGCTTTTGTAAAGGGGACTTTTATTTGCTTTGTTTATATATTTTTGTTCTTTTCATTAGATATTGCAACTTAATTTGTTTATGGTTGTAATATTTATTTCTCTTTAACTTAATTATTTATATTTTTAAGAAATATAAATAACGCGTATCACTTGAAATAAATACATATAAAACACATTTTTGTTTGTTATATTTTTAATCAAAAAGAACCCGCACAATATTTTTTATTATAATTATTTTTATAAATTAAATTAAATTTCGTTTAATTTTTAATTGTGAGCTGCTCTTTTTTTTATCTAAAACAAAATAAAACAACGACTAAAATCAAGAATTTTCTTATTAACAAAATTGAAAAATCTTCCTTGTTTACAAACAAAAAATTCTGTTTTTTTTTTTTGGTTGGTTATTTTATTTGTTCGGTAAAAACCACCTTAACCGACTTTTTCTTAGTATTAATAATATTAAATCTGTTTTCATTGTTTCAAAATAATGATTAAACATTGAAATTGTTTAATGTTTTTTTTTATTATTATTATTATTATTTTGATGATTTCTTATTTCGTGTTTAAATTTTGTATTAATCGGATTTGGTTACACTTCCTTGTTATATATTCGGTTGATTTTCGCTTCAATCTTTAATATAGATTGTGTTCTACAATTAAATCTGTAACGAAATAAGAATAAAATAAGATTATTAATAAAAATGTTTTATTTCTTCTATAATTATCATAATTTGTAAATGGCATTGACCAACTTAAATAATAATTAAATTTAATTTTTTATAAGCTTTTTACTGCATGTTATATTTAATTTGTCTTTCGTTTTTTTCTTCTTTCTTTCATTTTGTCAAGAATTATAGATTAGTATTTTAGTTATGCTTTGCTGTGTTATGAAAATAAAAATTTAAATAAATCATTCATGTGAATAGATATGACGGAAAAAGGACAAATCTTAGTTGACATGTGATGCAGAGATTGATAAATAAACATAAACAGAAGATTGTCATACTTATGGGATTCATCCGATTAGATTTAGTGATACAACTCTACATAATAATAAATATTATGATAAATACAATGGACAATCAGAGCATGTAAATAAAAAAGAAGGAAAATCACAAACAGAGAAAATATTTCTTTGCTGAATTAACAAGAAAATAAGAAAAAAAAAACCAAAACCTCATTTAACAAATTTAATTAAAGTAGAAGATTTAAAAAAGTTTAATACATTTCAACAAACACCTAATAAACATAAGAAATTCTGCTATTTTATTTCTTAATATTTATAATTTCAACTGGCAAATAAATAAATTCTAAATTAAATAAATGAAATTTTTTTAAAAAATATAAGAATAATAAGAAATTTATATTTATTATAAACAGTTTATATTTTGTGTAAACAAGACTTAATCAAACCATTAATTTGCTACAAGATTAAATATTTGCAAATATATTAGACAAACAATTCCTTGATTTATAATTTGCTAGTTTTCTAGTTATATTTAAAAGAACTGAGTCAGTTGTAACTTATGCAAATGCAGTTTATCAGTGAGTTATTTTATTTAAATTTTAAAGTTGTTTATTATTATTGAAAAAATAAAATGACTGAAATCCAATAACTTTTATGACAATTATTTAAAAAGTAAAATGACATTCAAATAAAAATAAAATGGTAAGAAAGACAGTACTTTATGCGTAAAATAATAAATAATAAAATTTAAAGATGAGAATACTATACTTATATACTTTTGTTCGTCAAATCACATTATGTCACAAAAATTGAGTTAAATAAACTACAAAAAGACAAGTGAGACAGTAAAAATAAGAAAAGTAAATCAGCATAAATATCATTAAACCCATGCTGTCATTAATAATATTGTAATTTAAATATAATTAAAATAAAAGAAAAAAAAAGCGAGACAAAATGAAGAGGAAAAATAAATCATTATATTGATGACAGACATGAAAGGCAGCAAAACTAGAACAGCAATACCGATAAGTTTTGTTATTTAAGAAAGAATATAAAGAAAAAATTGAAATGTCTAAATCTCATCTAGAGCTAGAAATTTTTTATCTTATGCTTAATTTTTTTTTTCTTTATTATTCAAATTATAAACTAAACTACCGCCCACAGAGATTTGTGGCTTAGTGTTGTACTGAATTTCCATGTAAATTTGTAAAAATCAACAAAAAAAAAAAAAAAAAAAAAGAAAAAATAGAAAATTGAGCGCAAAATATAATTTAACAAAAAATGCTAAAAAAAATAAAATTAATTAAGTCGCACATATTTTCATACATATTTATTTCAACAAGAGGCTGAATGTGTTTATTTGACCTATGATGACTTTTTCATTAAATTTTTCTTTACTTTAAAAAATTATATTTGATAATTTTTTTTTCTTTATTAATTTTATTTCACTAGACATAATTTTTAATTTTTTATTCAATGAAATTAAATCATTTTAAGTAAAAATTTTTATTATTATTAATAAATAGTAGAAAGCCGACAACTACGGATATATTTTTGTAGTTTATATTGATTAACAATGATATTACGTGAATGTGTATAAGCACGTAACCTGAATTTATTTCTTTATATAAACAGTTAAAAAAATAATAATTAAAAAAATGCAATTGTTAAAGAAAAATAATAAATAAATGTTTCGTAAGAAATTATTATTAAAAAAAATAAGTATGTACATGTAATTATTTGTAATAAATAAAAATAGCTCGAATACTTAAATAAATAATTTTGATAGTAAAAAATTTTGTAATCGAAGTGGCGCCTCTTTGACAGTTATACGTCTTATCATTACTAAGGATTTAAAATAATAATAATAATAATAATAAAAATAAACATTTCCTTTTTAAATTAATTATTTACTGATGATTAATTTAATTTGATTTTATTGCTTATGAAAAGCAGAAGAAAATTTAATATTAAAATCATTTTCCTATTGCGCTTTATCATAATAAATTAAAAATTATATTTTTATTGAAAACAAATATCTCCTTTAAGATACGCATTTTAACTTTTCTTTCTAGAACAATATTCTTAATAAAATAAGATTGTTTTTTATAAATAAAAAAATAAAATAAGATATATACTAAAAACTCTATAAGATTAATTTCGGTAATACTACGATAGATCTTTATGTCAACATATTTTTCTTATCTATTTGTTGCTGTTACAATATAATAAATCTGTATTTACGTTGTTAACAATGCTTTATATACACACCAAATTCTCTGTTTAATTGCTGGATTAAGCAATGTGTTTTTCTAAATATATGCGTTAATTAAATATCTTACATTATTATGACTTTTGTAATGACTAAAATGCATAAATATTTATTGGATGGAGAGACAATATAAAAAATAATCTAATTAGGATTCTTGCACATTCATGCTTGAAATGATTTTCATTTACTGTGATAATTCATAGATATGTTGAAGCTATTTGATCGTTAAAACAGATTCGTGATATCGTTGCAAGAAGTTTTTTTTATATACAGATTCATGCCACAGAGAATTCACTTTATTTCTATGTATAAAGCTTTTGACATGACGACGTAAGGATGCTTTTCTATGAAATGATTTTTTTTTTTTACTTTTGATTCTAAGATATACTTCCATGCATATTAGCTTAGTTATTTAGTTATAACTTTCTCTTGATATTTTTTTTTTTGTTTATTTAGATAGACTTCTAGACTTTTGGTTTAATTTAAAATTATTTTTAAAACAACTTTTGATCGTTTTGGGATATAAACTCGGTGTAGTGTATTTATTATTCTTATAAAGTAATTCTTAAAATCAATACAAATCTATGTTGTGCTATAAATTCAAAGTAGAAACAAAGTGAAAATTTTACAAATAAATAATTGAAAGTAAAAGTTTAGTATATAATGTCATTAAGGTAGCATTTCTATTGCAATTAAACCATATTAAACTAATCAATTAATTATATTATAATGTTTAAACAGAAAACCAGTTAAAAATTCAAATAATTTAATTTTATTATATAAAATTTTTATATATTTATTGTATTGTATTGTATTTTATATGTATGATAAATATATATATATATATATATATATATTTTCGTTGTATATAAAAATATATTATTAATTTTATTGAATTTCTTTATATTTTTACTTTATTACAATTTTATTCACAAAACACAAAATATAATAAAATAAAACTGAGAGAAAAACAGAAAAAAAAAACAGCCAAGCGACAGCATAATATTAAAATGACGACACTGAGTCTGTGAGTCTGCCTTTATGTTGTTATTTTGTCAATGATGTTAATTTTTATATATTTATTATTTATTTATATCATTTACACATTTTTATAATATTTTTTCCTCATTTTCACTTTCTGTATTTTTTTTTATTTATTTTTTTAAAATTATTATTACTATATCTATGTGGTATTTCTGATTAGCTACATATACATTTCTAGTTTTTTTTTTATGTATTATTTTCAGTTTTAATTTATTGTTTTAAATTTTTGCACGTGTTATAAAATAATAAAAAAAAGAAGGAATCAACATGTAATATGTGAATATGTTATTCACATGGTTATTAATCAAAAATATCAGTTTTTTTTCAACATTTTTATTACATTAGCCTTTAATTAATCGGTTATTATATATTTATTAAAATAAAATATATATATACGACACGGTGTGATTAGTCTGTAGGTGATTTTTCTGTTATTTGTGTGGTCTGATACAAGTTTAAGATTGATTTAAGATGATTATAAATTTAAATCAATTAAACATTAATTTTATAATGTTATGGCGTTATCTGTGATGCAAATCGATTAGTTATTTTATTTTTTAATCTTTACTTGCATTTATTTTTTTATAATTTAATTGAAAATGATAAAATGCCTCTAACTATTTCGAATAATTTTCATCAATTGCATCAAATATATAGAAAATGATTATTATTATAGAAACTACTAACAAATGTTTATAATTTTAGTTTTTTTATCATAATAATAAATTAGATATTCTCTTGAGGTTAACTTAATTAACATCTGCACTGCACCATCCACCCAAGAGCTTAATAATGTTCTAACTTATATCTTCCATATTTAATATAACTTTTTTCCAATATTTAACCATTTAATCTGAGGCTTTAATTGTGTATAAACTTCATATTTACTATTAAACATATTACTTTAAACGAATTTTAATATAATTTCGTTTCATTTTTATTGCATTTGTTGCATTTATATACAATCACATAATTCTATTTATAATTTTTCATGCTTTTGTTTTTTATTATTACTAATACTTATTTTTTTTTTTTTTGCATTTGTAATCAAAATTGGTTTCTGGCCAATCAATAAATAATCAGTTGAAATATTTATTTCATTAAATATATATATATATATATATATATATATAAGTCCACCGACCTAGTAAACACAGTTATTTTATATGCATGTAAATACTTTATTTAATAAAAAAAAACGCAAATTCATTCAATAAATATAAATAAATATGATAATATAACAAAAAAAAAAAAACTTAAGTGTAAAATTACTCAGTTTTATTGCGTCATCAAAAAATATTATTATAAGCTCATTTCAATAAAATAAAAAAACTTAAATATGTTAATAAAGTTTAATATTGATTAAAATTATATTTAAAAAAAAAACATTAAAAGACTGCAAACAAGTAAAGAAAGGAAAATTAAATACAAAAAAAAAAATTAATTAATTAAAAATAAAACAAATAAAAAAAACTAATAAAAATCAGGTGTTCACTTGCCATATAAAGTTTTTAAGTTTCCTTGTTTTTCATTTAAATTTTTTTTTCATTGTTGTTTGTCTTGCTTAAGTTTCTTTAATTTAAACACCCAATAAATAAACTATCAAGGTAGACACTTTGGTGCCAATTTATAAATTGAAGTGTGTATCAGTAACAATTATATTTATAATAAAGTTAATATAAAAAAAGAACCATGAACAACAATAACCTGGAAAAATTCCTCATAAAACACATGACGCGATAGCACAAAAAAACTTGTTTTAATAAAGCACTTCGTGGTTCTTTCTTTCTATATTTCGTTTTTTTTTTAAATATTAATTAATTATAACAAAATATGATTCATGTATAACTAAAAGTTTACACAAATATTTATTCAAACAATAAAATATGTTTTTTTTTAATGACCGAAAACCAGATTTGCCTTTTAAAACGGCAACAAAGGCGAAATTTATATTATAAATTTTAAAATTATAAAAAAAAAATACTGGATTTTATATTTATTTTTTCAGTGAAATAAAGGAAATAATTTCTGCTTTATATAGATATAGTACATAAAAATTGGATCCCAGTATGCTTGTCTCCAGACTCACTTAGTGATTTAAAAAAATTAATAATAATAAAGTCTGCTGGCCAAATGCCAGAAACTATTGTATAAATTCCTTAACATTGACTTTTTTAGATGTCAAATATAAATTGAATGTTCATTGTTGTTTTGCTTATAAGGGATAAACCCGTTTAATTATATTTATTTATTGATCTTTTTATTTTTTAATTACGCCAAATAGAAAACAAATAATAGTAAAATATGATGAATATATTCTAGGATTTAGCATAAGACAAGAAGGTATTCAAATTGATAATAACAAATACGTATTAAATATTGTTAATTAATTAAAATTGATAAAATTGTTTTGTTTTAAAATCTCAGAAAAGAATATTCTATTACGAATTACCGGAATTATCCATAACATGTTAATAGATATAATAATTGGATTTTCCCGTAAAATTTATTGTTAACATTTTAAAATTTTATTTAATAACTATGTTCTGAACGAAAAAGGATTGTCGTAATAGAAATAATTACGCCCTTGGTATTATCAATGTTTTGTTTGTTAGGAACATCCTAAATAATATTGATTATAGTTCGGTTTTTGACGTCATTTATTAACCTTTTTTTTTCTATTATTAAAATAATCATAAAACCAATAATATCGTAATTTATTATTGATTTAATAAAAAAAAATATGTATTATGATAAGCTATTTTTATTTTCATTCATTAATTTATTAAAATATTCAAATTTATGTTTTTATTTGCGGTTTGACAATAACCGAATAAAAATTATTTGTTTGTTTGTTGTTAATTTATTAGATTAAAGTTTTTATGTATTTATGATAATAATTCTGGTGCCACCTGATGCCACTTAATCATTATCAATGATGCTACATAAATTTTACTTTCTTTTTAATTTTGTTATTACTATTTGGTAATGAGCAAACGTACTGATAAATAATTTTCGTTAAAATCGATCAATTAATTCGTTATCGATATACCAAAAATGAATTAAACGAATTTTAAATTTAAATGAAATATAATCAATAATCATGCAGAATGATATTAAAAATGAATCAAATGTGAATAATTTCAATGAATTTTTTAACTTAAACTTGTGCAAAGTTTTCCGATTAAATATAATATTGAAACTAAAATCATGAGCTAGTGCTTATCGAATTGTGCTAGTATTCAATATTTTATTAAGTGTTAAAGCATTTCATCTAGCAAATTAAGAAAACTGAGAAGTCGCATATTATATGAATCTTTATATTAAATTTCCAAAAATAGTTTAAATAAGAATCCTTATTTTGAACAGATATTTGAATAATATCAGTCAATAAACAAAACGCAAAAAAAAAATATTTCAATCACATAATTAAAAGATGCATACGGAAGATTTTAAATCACTATATTCAACAAGTAAAAGTAAAATTAATTAAATAAAACAGTATTTAATATTGACATATATTGAAAAAGTTATTTCTTAGAAAATAAATACATATTATAAGTAAAATAAAAACAATTTAGCAAATTGTATGCTAACGTCGTTTTGTAAAGCACAATAGCTAGAATTAATTTATTTACTTAGAAAAAATATGCTTTGTAAATTCATGTTTGTAAAATATAAAAATTTAAAAGGTAAATTCTACCTGACTACTGTTTCAGTGAAAGGTAACTAACTAATTAATGATAACAAAAAAATATTAAAAAATAAATGTATACGACAAAATGTGTAATTGAATTAAAATGTTCGTGTCTTAATAATAAAAAAAGGATTCAACATTGTGTTCATTCAACTAATTAAATTTGATAAGATTAAAAACTCTTTACAGATAATCAGAAATAACTACATGGTCACCATTAAAACAGAATAGTTATGTTAAAGAAAAAAATAAAATATCATTAAAGTCGCTTAAGTTGTAATAAAATAAGAAGCTTTGGAGAGCATAAGTTTTGTATAAGAAATAATAAACATGAATAGTTGAAAGAACTTTAATATTATAATTAAAACGATTAAATAATCCAAAAAGGATGTTTTGATGTGAACATAATAAAGAAGACAACATAAATATAAATATATATACATATGTATATATAAATAAAATGTATTTTATTCTAAGAAACAAGTAATAACTATGTATGGTAACTTGATGTTGATTATTTAAATTTTTATTCTATAATAATAGTTGATTTCAATGCTTCTTACCTTTAACAAGAAAATAAATAATTAAAACAAGAACACAAAATGAGACAAAGACTTATATATTCTTACAAAATTGGAAACTAAAAGCGTATAAACACTTATAGTTTGATGTAGTTGATATGACAAAATGAATGATTGTTCAGTTTCGAGTTTTATTATTATTATTATTATTATAATTATTATTATTATTATTATTATTATTAATTTTATGAATATAATTATGTGAATATTTTTAATAGCCTACGCATGTCTTTGTTTTTGTCTTATGTTTCGTTACTATGCCTTTTGTGATTTTGAAATTTATTAAAAACTGACAAAGAAATGTTAAAGATTGCATTAAGTATCATAAAAATACAAAAAGAAAAATTTGTTATAAAAGCTTGTTACAAATATTACGCAATACTCCATTAAGACCACAGAAAAATCATTTATTTGTTAAAGAAACCAATTTTAAATAACTTCTGAGTAATGAAATTTGTTTCTTTTTTCTTTATATAAATTATAATTAGGTAAGTAACCCATGCTGGCCCATGAACTTCTTCAATATTTTTTTGATTATTCAATTATATAATCTAATTCCCACATAATTTTTGTAATTTAATTAATCATTTTTGGTATTGATTTTTCTTTTCTATTTATTTTTATTTTGATTGTTTTTAAATTTTTATTTTGTTTGACCTTATATACTGATAAAAATGACATAATTTTATCAGAAATATTTCAATAATATTATTGATTATTTTTAAAAAATTATAATTACGTAAAATTGATTTTAAATAAAATATAATTCAATTGATATAGGGACATTTTTCGATTAAAAATTCGAACATTGTGTTGGTTGATAAACATTGTGTTATTGTGTAAATAGGTATTTTATAACATTTTGTGTTATCATTTTTTATAACATCCAGCCTGTATATTATGAGAGTAACACAGTATTTATTTTTTTAGCATCACTACTTTACCGTAATTAACACCCTCATAAATATTTTCTATTTTTAAAATAGGTGAGACTAATAAACGATAAAACACGTTTTCCTTAAAACTAATAGTTTACTATTGTAAATTCTTTTACAGATGTAACACGTACAAATGGATTATATTTCTGTTAACATTAAATTGCATTTAAGTAAATCATTTATTTAAATAAACTTTGTAATCGATATAGGTTTTTTTTAAGATTGCAAAAAGTGCTCATCAATCCAAAATTATAAACAGTTCTTTATTCTTTCTTTCTTATATTTTATTTTTAATAAATATGCATATTTTATATAAAAAACATAGATGTTTAATTTAATTAAATAGAAACATCATTTCCTGTCACTTTTTAAATTAATAATTAATTAAACAATACAAATGACTGACCATATTTCTTATAATTTATTTATTGCTAAAAAAAATAAAAAGTAAAACAATAATTAAAATCAAGTCATTATTCAACTTATCATTAATTATGATGTATTTATTTATATTTTGTTAATAAATTTAATGAAAGAAAAAAAAATTGTATTGTTTTATATTATTTATAAGAATATTAATTAATTTATTTCTCATAAATTACATGAAATGAATAATTAATTTATTAATTAATTATAATAATTAAAAGAATAATTTCCAATTTATTCCAATTTATTACGCACAGGTAATTTTTTATTTTTTTATTAAATACAATTACTTGTGAAAAGCTCCATAAATGTTTCTACTTAAAATGGCATTGAAACATCAATTTATTATAAACATTTTTCACTTAATTGCTGTGTTAATCTCTGTTTAAATATGTGCTATAAAAATAGTATAATATGTAATTTTAATCAAATCACTTTATTAAGCAATAAAAACTTAACGGCTCCTTAGTGTTATTAAATCTTTTTTTTTTCTTTTTTTGTAGTATCTGCATTGTATAAGAAAACATGCAATTGTTAAATAAATTATATATAATTTTTGTATTTATAGAACATCAAAAATAAGTTTTAAGATAAAAATTTCGATTACATTTAAACAACAAAAAACATATAAGAATTTAACAATTTAATGTTGTTATGTTGGAAATATAACAAAAGGGAAATAAAATAAATCCTTATGTAAAAAGTTGCTCTTATATATAAATTTAATGAAATACATAAAATAATTTAAATTTATAGGTGAGTGAACCCGTCATTAACATTGCAGAAAAAAACTCTTCAGTTTAATCATGAGAATAAAAAAAAAACGGTTTTAGAACTTCTATCTTCTCAAAATAATACTGATAAAAATCCCGTAAAACTCAGAATAATCATTGAAAAACTGAATGGAATATTTTTACTGTTCCAATACAACGATTTCAATACAAAAGACCAAAATAAAACTTTTATAAACAAAATAGCAAAGACAATAAACTTAAAAATGGTTTTTAATTTTTTTTGCAAATTTTATGATAATCAAAAATAAAAACTAAAACAATGTCAACATTAAAATTTATTAACCTTTTAAGATTTAATGACATTTGAGCGAAAACTTTATCTAAAATTAAACTAAATAAACACGTAAAGCCTATATAAAATTTAGTTGTTTTTTTTTTTATTTTTATTTTTATTAATAAAAGTTATATTATTAATTAAATTTCAAAAAAATAAAAATGTTTATTAAATTAAAAGTATAATAATTAAAACATTTAAAAGTCAATCGGGTCATGGCAAAACAGAAAAAGAAAAAAAAAACTTGTTTTATGATATCGTGTTTTGTGGAATATTTGACCATTTTATCATTAATGCTTTATTTATATAAAAATCAAAGTTTATTTTTTATTAATAAACTTTGTTATCTTAACTAGTTAGTTTGGTTTTTTTTTTTTTTTGTATTTATTTATTCACTACATTTGAAAAATACCACGAAATCAATACGCAAATATTATTACATTTTATTTCATTTCTTCTATAAATAAAATTTGGTAATTTTAAAATATGAAACAGAGTGAGGGAAAATATTGGGTTTTTTTACGATGATGAAAAGAAATATATTTTCTTTTAAATGTTAAATTAATAATAATTTAAATGTTATTAAGTCGAGTTAATAAGAAAAACAAAAATTAATCAACATAGAGAGTTGATATCAATTAAGTGACTATTTTACATTGGAGTGTCTACTTCCTGGCACAAGCGACGCACCTTTGAAATTAATTTCTGGAAAAACTAATAAATTAATTTATAAAATTTGTTTCCTAGCTGATAAATTCAAAATGAAAAACAAAATCTTTTTTAAAAGTATTAACAAAAAAAAAAACATTAAAAGCATCCTAAATGTAATGAAAAATTACATAATAAAAATTCACAACTAATATGTTAACATTGATCTGAGTATTAAACTGTGAATAAGTAAAATAATTTTAACTTTCACTCAATGTAATTACAAAGGTTTGCTACCACGCTATTTTCGTTATAACATATAATTTATGTATTTATATGTGAAGTAAACATTATTATTACTTTATTTTGGGTTTTAATCAAGAAACTAAAAACTATAAGGATTCCAATAAAATAAATATAAAAAAAATTCGATAAAAATACTTTAATATTCTTAATTAAATAGGAAAATTAATTTTAGTTAAAAAAAAACATAAATTGCACAAAAAGCTTTAGGAGCAAAAATAAACATTTTTTTTTTTTTGAAAATTTTTACCAAACTTTAACTGTAGTAAAAAGTAGCAAAACCAACCACGAAAAAGTTTAAACTAATAAAAATAAAAACATAATAAACGTGAAACTATTTTTTACTACTTTTGGTTTAAATTTCAATAATAAAAAAAAAAATATTCGAGGTTGTATAGTTTTTGCTTTTAAATAGTATTATAGTTATTATTATAAGTATTTTCTATTATTAAAATTATTAAACTTATATAATTAAACAGCAAAAATAAAAATAAAAATAAAATAAAAAGCAACTGACGTTTACATCCAATGACAACACAAAAATTTGCTTTCGAAAAACAGCATTTTTAATTAATTCTTTAAAAGCAAAAAACTTTAGTAAATACACAATGAAAAAAAGCTTTTAGTATATATTAAAACAAAAAAAAATACACATACAAAAAAATAAAAATAAATGAAATAATTTACCTTTAATTAAGTAGGTTTTAATTTTTTTCAATTAAATTTAAACAGAAATTTTACTCTTTTTTCACGAACAAACTTTTTTCCAAAATCACTCAAAACACACAATTTAAATTAAATTAAAAAACTTAAAAATTTTTAAACTTTATTTCACTTTTTTTTTTTTAAAAGAAAACTAAAATTTTGAATTATAATTTTTTTTTATACTACACAATTTCAAAAACTTCTTTTGTTTTAATTTATTGGGAAAGAAACAAAACGAAAACAATTAAATTTAAAGTCACAAAACACAGCACTATTTTTTCTTTTCTTTTCTTTTACTTGATTTTCTGTTATTTGTTGAATATATTTTTTCAGTTACCTTTAACAAAAATGATCACATTTTACTTTATTTTAATTTTTTGTTTTTTTTTTGTCATTAAAATAACCGTAAATAAGTCAAGCAAACTTAAATAAAATTAATGTTAAGATCAAAAAGTTTTTAATTAAATCTTTTTTTACCTTTATTAAATAAATATTTTTGCTATTTTTCTTAAACAGTTATGCTTTTACTTTTCGGTAATTTAATATTTATTAATTTAATTAATTGTCTGCCTTCTTCTTGGTTACTAATTATTGTTTCTTTAAAGGAATACTGTCTTTTTAAATCACTTTTTATAAATTTAAACAGACATAATAAAAAAATAAATAAATAAACTAAGAAACAAATTTACTTAACTTGTGTAACGACCTACAAGAAGACGAAGACTGAACTGACTGTGAAATGAAAATTGTCGGCTTGGTTGAAAATATATATATAATATTATTATACATGTACATAGCTCTGCTACTATACATATATTATTTTATTTTGTTTGTGTAATTTGTGACTGGTTTCTTTGCGTTTACATGCAACAAAACCAACCAACGAGCAACAACAAAAAATATTGTTATGTTGATGTTGAATAAAAATGATTATTTGTTCTGGTTTTTTTTTTTTTTTATTTTGTTGCTTATAGTATGTATAAGTAAAATAAGTTGTTTTATTTATTTCGATGTTTTATTTCTATTTTATTTTAATTCAATATTTTTATGTACGTTTTTATTATTATTATTATTATTATTTATTTATTTTTTTTGCTTAGCTTTGCGCAGTTGGTTTTGTCGACTTTATTTTGCTGGTGGTATTATTATTATTGTTGCTGATGTTGGTTTAGTAAATGAAAAGTTTAGCAGTAAAATATATAATACATTCATTTAGATGATGAAAAATAAATAGAAAGAATAAAATGAGAATACAAAGAATTAATCCTCCTCATCGTTTCAATTTAGTTTTTTAAGATCTCCATGATGGCTATCTTATTTCATTTTCCTTTGTTTTCTTTCTTTTTCGTTTTTTGAAATTCTCTTCCCATCTTTAATCATGTTTATACGACTTAAGTCTTCTAAGTTTTGCTTTATATATATGTTTGTTTATATAAATTATTTTGATTCTTTAACGCATGGAAAAGCCATTCAGTTCTAACATACATTCTTTATGTACAACATTCATTCAATATTTTATACCGAAAATAGATTATAGCCGTCAACAGTTATAATAATTATTGTGCAACTTTTTTTTCTTTCTTTTTGATGTATATATAAATAGAAATTTTAATATCAAGTATAAACTGGCAACTATGTAAATCAATTTTATAAAATTAAAAATTAAATTAATTTTTTTTTTTTAAATGCCATGATTTTAAATAATAATTTTTTATTCTTCTTTTCATAAATTAAATTATTAATTAATATGCAGGTATATAATATTCTATTATTATTAATAATAACAAACGTGTAATAATTAATTGAAAAAAAAACTAACATTAATTACCATTAAATCAGTGTTAAATGACATGAACCGTGACCAGTTCTCTTTATTACTTAATTCGATTTCATACAAATATTAGTTCAAAATATATTAAAATTGACCAGGTGGAAACCTACTGTAATAATTTAATGAATGTACATGCCAAAAAGATATAATAATAAGGTTTTTATTAAACTTAATACTGCCAATTCATGAAAAAAAAAATGTAATTTCTTTTGCAGAGATAATAAAACAATCAAAAGCAATATGCATAAGGTCTACCATACATACATAATATAAATATATTGTTGACATAATGGATCAAGTGCTGTAAACTGATAAAAGCTACAAACCTAATGCTTTTAATTATTTATATGGATCTCACATTTATCGTGGTAATATAAAGAAACTGTTTTCTTAAACAAAAAAAAAATAGATACAACTTTATTACGTTACATAATGTAGCAAAAATAACTTACCATTATTATAATGCATGTAAGATAGGTATTTACAAATGAGATACATTTACAATAAGAAAGAAAAAGGTTTAAAGGGTTCATTATAACTATTCAACTAACTATATATTTTATTATATAGAAAAGATTTGCACCAGTGCTTAAAACTCTATAAAACATATTTTAAAATTGATAATTAAGAAATAATTACTTGTCAGGTGTGGACTTATTTTTTTATTTTTAAAGAATCCCAAAAATAAAATGAATACACGAATTTACAATATGTAAAAATTATATTCTTTGGTATTAGTTTAAGCTTTTTTTATGCCTTTAACAGAAGAGGTGAAAATAAATTAATGAGTATTTGGCAGCAATGTTTGAATTTCAAAATTTTAAATTTTAATTTAACTCTGTTGGTGTTTGTTCAGTTCAGTTTTCATTGTTTCAACTGATTTAGTATATAATTTGTTTTATTATTTAATTTTATATAAATATATAATTTCATTTTTTATTCTAATTTCTAACAAAACAAAATAACGTTTAAATTTGACCTAAATAATGGTTTTTATTTTTGCTTATTTTTATTTATGTTATTAACACAAATGAGTAGTTTTTTATATTAAAATTTGTTGAGTTGTTTTTTCACTGTTTTTCTCTCGAATATTTAACTCAATTTTATTGTTTACCTGCATAACTCAGCTGTTTTAATGTGATTCATTTATTATTTATGTCTGTTAATTTTCTTCTAGATTTCATTCGAAATATTTTTTAATTCATTCAATAATAATAAAATATACAACATTCATAAATGTTGTTACAGTTTGATAACATTCATGCTGACTATTTATTATTTATTAAGCAAATAAAATTATAGTTATTAGACACATGTATAGTATATTTGAATTGATATTGTTGCATTTAAGAAATGATAACAATTCCAATTAATGTAATCTTATCAAATAAAATAGAAACTTGTTTAATATTGATTTATAACAAGTGTTGATATATGTTGCAACATATACAATTTAGATAAAATTCCTTTTCATTATTGTAATATTGGAATAAAAGTTGTATAATAAATATACAAATAGAAAAATGTGTAACGGCAATATTGCAATGAAAAGAATAAAAAATAAAAGAGAAGATTAAAGGAAGGTCACGTAAATATTCTTTCTATTAAAAAACATAAAAGTAACAATAAAGCTGTAAAAAATTCTATTCGAAGATACATACCTTTATATATATCAGTGGGAAAAATGATTATAGAAAAGAAATATAAAAAAGTAAAATGAGAATTTGTTTTTTAATCTGATTAGAGGAAAATTCCTTGCATTGTTATTTTGAAAATTAATTACTAAACCGTCATTAAAAATAAAATACCTTCGTAACAAGTGTTAAAAAATAATAATTACATTTATATAATATAATTTAATGTTTTTTTCTGCTTACGGAATTACATTGTTTTTTTATAGCAAGAATACATTAAAATCATTATGCAAATAATAACAAAATTAATAACATTTTAATAATTAATTGAATAAAATATAGTAAAAATCATTTAGTATGCAAACAAAATTAAATACAAATAAATGAAATAATATAAATTATAATTAAATTTTTAAAGAAATCAATTAAAAGCGACAATAGTGTTGTTATTTTTACTTTGATATGAAATTATGAAATACAAATATATTTATCGAAATATCTTATAATTTTAATCTCGTTGTTATATAAAATAGTTTAATCTATTAATTAAAGAATACCATATGCATAGTAGGCATAAAGCAAAAAAAAAAAATGTTTTGTAAAAGATTTTAATAAAATAAACTTACCTGCGTCATTTTTTAAATAAAAAGCACAGGAAATTGTAACGATAACACAAAAAACCAAACAAATTTATAAACAACAAAATGAAATGATGTTTTGTGGGTGGAAATACACATATATAATTTTGTTCAACAAACTGAAAAAATTATTTTACCAACAGAATCATGAAAAATGAATAATATTTTTATTTAAAATTGGAATTTTGTTTTATTCACGGAGAACACAAAGCTAATATAAAAACCTCATAATAAAGGGAAAGCTAGTGAATAAATAATTATTTTGCAGTAAAAAATTTATAAGGCAAAAAAAAAAACAATCACTCATATATTTTAGCAAAAAATACTAATAATAATAAATGATTGTTTATTATATGTCCAGTATTTGAACTCTTTATCAGTAATTAATCAAATCATAAAAGCCTTTTAAAATGTTATCTTTTTAAAAACGATGAAAATTCTGGATAAATCATTTTTTTATCGATTTCGTTCTTCAATTAATCATGATTGGATCTATTCATTTACAAATATAAGAAGCAATTAAGTTTCTTGGTTAAATCTAAAATAAAAATTTAAAAAATAATTTATTTGTTTGTTTGCTATTTAATCCACTGCAACATCCATTAAGGGTGTAAAGTTTTAATTACACCAAAACCCTTTTTCTAGCATTTCCAGACCCAATTTTGATTCTCTCGCTACTTTTGTGCAAAATATTATTTTCAAAAATATTTTTATTAATTAAAAAAGCATTCAAATGAAGAACTTGTAATCTCATTGAAATTTAAAGAGATTAAATAAAAATTATTCACAATTTATCAAGTTAACACATGTATTGCGAGTTTTTATAAGTGTTTTCATTTTTTATGAAAATTAATTTCTATTATTATACATAATTGAATTATGTATATCATAATCAGTGATGGTTATGTTAAGGTTTTGTTTTTGTTGTTCCGTCCCAACAATTCGAGAACTTATTTTTGTAAAATAAATGACTAGCCTTTGTTAAATAATAATTGGCAAAATACTGAAAAAAAAACTCATTTTAGCTGTCCTCCAAAACCTTAACGCCCTAGTATACTACTGATCATAATGTAATTTATAGTCACCTGGTTAAATATAAAATATAATTACATAGATTAAATTTATTATAATTATTTAATAATAAATGTTTAAAATAAAAAAAAAAACTTTAAATTAATGTACATTTACCAATTAATAAATGCCGCACGAGAATGAATTTACATTAAAAAAAGAAAAAAAAAAAACAGAAAAAATAAATAAAATACGCGACGTATAATTAAATCAAAATAATAGAGAAATAACAAAAATACAGAGAAACATTTTCTATAAAAATACTACACGTGAACAAAAGTAAACAAAATTTATTACATTTCCTTTGGGTTTTTCCCCCTACACAACAATTTCAAAATACTATTTGCGTGTGCAAAATAAATTTTGAAAATATTATTTTTATCTTCGGCTGTTAATTAATGTTAGTAAGTGCGAAACAAATGTTTAATTAATTAGTGCTTTAATATATATTTTATAATATTTTTACACTCGAACACAGTATATTGCATACAGTCTCAAAATCATTTTCATCTCTCGGCTAGAATATTCGAGAAAAGTAAATAGCATTAACTATTACAATCATTAAAAATAATATCAAAATAATTTTTTTTTAATAAATATTTCTAATAACTTTACATCCGAAGTAATATATTTAAAAAAATTGCATGTCAAGTGAGTTAGTAAATTTACTTCGAATGCCATTAAAAACTAAAAAATAACATTTCCCAGCTTGTAAAAATAATAAATAAACATTTTTATGAATGAATTAATATTTAAATACTCTATCTTATGTCGTTGCAATATTAATTTAATTTGTTTCGGATGTAATGACATGACGATATTATATATTATTATTATTATTATTTATTATGCATAAAATATTAAATTTTTATTAAAAAGAAAAAAATAATGAAATTATCAGAGATGCTTAAACATATTACATGTTTTTTTTTTTTTTTTTTGCAAACTATAAATACTTATATAAGCCATTTTTATCAATGTATAACATGCCAATTAGTACTCAACAGTTGTTGATCTTTTATATGCCCTTAATACCTAGATTTTACCTTCCTACTTAAGATTAGTAGCTAAATCTAAAAACAGATTTTCAGATTTCATAAACTCATCATTCGGTATTTAAAATAATTCTCTAAAAAAACCGAAAAAATAATTATTTTTTTACTTAAAGTATAAAAACAGTTAAACAAGGATATTGTTAAGCTAAAGCCAACAACAAAAAAAAATAACAACAGAAAATTAATTAAAATCAAAAACCTATTCTCATATAGACCATTATTATTATTATAATTTTTATTTTTTCATTTTACATTTAATTTAAATTATTTTCTTATTTTAAGGTTATACAAATTTAGCTGTTCAGCTTTAAATTACAATGAACAAGGTTTTAATGAATCTTTAGTTGCCACCTTTTTTTTTATTTATACTTCTTTTAGTATAATTTTATAATGATTGCAATAAAAAGTAAAATTAAAATAATCGTTATTATTTATTGCAACTACCTACACAAGACCACTACCACCACGACCAACAACAACATCATCATCTGTAAATAAAATAAAAAATTTTAAAAATTTAAAATAATATTCTTGAAATTACTGGTGTTTTCTTTTTTATAAAAAAAATTCTCATTATATTTTATTTAATTTAAAAAGAATTCTTTTTTCGTAATAAATCATATTAATGATAAATATGTCCTCATAAATTATATAAAGAAATAAAACATAAAAAAATACTAAAACTAATACTATAAAAATCTTTTCCTAATCTTTTCTTTTATATCTAGAAGAAAAAAAAAAGTAAGATAAAATATAGAAATTAACGGATGATTAGCAGTAAAGACTAAAACAAAAAAAATTTATATCTTAAATCTTTAATCGATTAAAGACACTCTTAAATTTCTCTTATGCTATGTTTTGTGCAAATAAACGATAGATAGAATAATGTTGCTTTTCCTTTTTTTTTGCGAAAATACTTTTTCTCTGCAGTCATATCAAAGTACAGTGGAGGTTTTTTTTAACAAGTAATAGAAACGTGTCAGAAGTTTTAATTTTTTTTATTGACACATAGAATGCAAGTAGATAATATCTGGTAATGTCTAGATTGTAATGTCTGTGATAAAATCGTTATATTTATTTTGATTTAATTCTTTAATTATTCATTTTAAAGATTACAAAAACTTTTCATCAATATTTCAATTACTTTCAAAGAATAATAAATTTTTCCTTAATAATAAACTATTTCTTTATAGATAAAATAAAACATTTAATAACCGACTGCATAATATTTATTAATTTTAAAATTGCAGTATTTCTAAGCAATATTCTTCTCATATAGAATTTAATTAAATTATTAATTAGTGCTGCTCAATTTTCTAAAAAGAAAAATCAAAATTAAATAAAAAAAACCTTCATTTTACATTCTACATAACAAACTTTAGCAAATAATTATTTTATGTTACCTTTAACACCGAACAAAGTGAATATAAGATACTAAGGACATCATTTGAAAATACAAATAATACTGCTAAAGTTTTTTACCTTGTAATTATATAATTTAATATTTTATCGTAATTATTCAGTATTCAATAAAATTGAATATATCTAATAATAACATTGATTATTTATTTAAATAAATTATGTAAAAAGTGATTTTAATGTTAATTATTTAAACAAAAAATCATACAAAGAATTTATTGAGTTTTTATTCATTAAATAAATAAGATCTTCATTTTTAATTATAATTTGGTTTTCTGTTCGTTTTCCATTAGTAACATCGCGCCTTAATAGTACCAAATGTAATTTAACAATAATTATTACATTCTATGACCTCGTTTATTGATATTTTTGTGGTTTTTCTAATAAAAATGTACCTTGCTAATGTATTTCTTTTGGATATGTGCTTTTATGTCCAAACTACCTTATAGTAAAAAAACATATATGTTGGTCTTTATTTATTATTCGTTTCATTCTTAACTCTAGACGGTTTATGTTATTTCTCGTACAAAGTTTATATATAGATTAAAAGACTAAATAACATGCAATCCTTAATAATTGTAGCATCACTAAATCCAAATTTAATTTTATATAATTTAACTAAGTAAAATATCTTGTTCCCTGTTATAAATAATTAACATCTTTATTGTTAAAATACTAAAATCTAACATTGTATAAATTGCATAAAATGTAGAACGAATACTATTACAAAAAGAAAAAAGAAACAGAAGAATTTTCTTTATTTATTTTTTTTTACTTTACCAAAGAAACTAATACAGATCTGATTTATTGTTGATTTAAGTCATAAAGTACAATATTTATCAACATACTTGTCTTTTATGAGTTAATAAAAGTAAACAACAATATATCTCAGTTCAATTAAAGTATAAAATCTTTTAAGAAAATATATCCCGATGAAGCATAGTACTTAAGTATTTTTTTCAAGGATTTAAAATAAAGTTTTTTTTTATTATTATCAATAACCAACTCATATTGTATTCAGTGCCGTATTTTATTTCATAAGAGATTAAGTGGAGAAGCATTTATAAGTTATAATAATATGTTTGTCTTACCTAACGTTTCACGAAACTTTTTTCACTATTCTATTATATTGTAATCTTTAAATAGAAACTCATTCGCGTGCATTTGTACTAAGTTTCCAAGTACAATCATGTAATCACAATTTAAACATATAAAGCAAGTCGTTAAAGAAATTGTATTTGCACGATGTGTGATACAAATTACTAATTGATTAAATAAATATATTATAAACTAATTTGCCTCACTAGACATTTTTCTTATTCAATATGTTATTTATTTATTTTCTTATTTATGATAAGAAATTGATTGAAAACATTTTCGATGAATGAAAAATGATACTTTTTTTAAATAAATGGTATAATTTCTGTTATCGGTAAATACCATAGATAACACTGATATTTTTATTGTAAACAAATTTATTAGTTAAATTGTGACATATTTCCATTAAGTTGCAAATCAAATATGCAGTCATCGGTTAAATACGGCAAAGAATATATTAAAATGTATATAAGTCATTGAATAAACAGTGATATAATATAATTCAATAAATAGCTAAAATAAAAATTCAATTTTATTGACTTAATATGCCAATAATTTTTTGAATTTCTGCAAAAATATTTTATAGGATTGGCTTAATTCATTATTTTTATTATGATTATTATTATTTTGTTTTTTTTTTTTGTTTGCTTTATTAGCTTTTAGTAAAATTTTCTTAATTGAAATAAAATATAAATTCAATGAAAAAAAAATCTATTTCATACAGACGAAATGTTATTAATTAATTCGATAAAAATATATTTATACATTTATATTTTTAATAGAATTTAGTAATAAAAATGTAACAATATTATCATCTTTACAAAATTTATAAATAATTATAAATTATTGTTATAAATAATTGCTTATTATTATTCATATGTAAAAAAATATATTTATTTTTATTATAAATAAAAATAAAACATAAATAAGGAAATATTGCGGTAAAATTTCTTATGATTTTGCTTTTTCTTGCTGTTGCTTTTATTATTATGAAGATTTTATTTTTATTATTATGAATTACATGTCTTATATTATATTACATTAATAAATAAATGTATATAAAAAACCTCAAAAATATCCATTAAAATAAAAATAGAAGAAATAATAATAATAATAATAAAATAACAGTAAAAAAGTATTAAATAATCGATAAGAAACGCGTGTATTTGGTTGCTATATTTATATATTTTTTAAAAACTTTTTTCTAAGTCACACATATAAAAACAATTTCTTTTTTATTAATGCAAAGTAAAATTTATAAACTAAAGCAAATATACAAGATTTTAACAGCTCTAAAGAATTTTGGGTGTATCAATGCTAATCAATTTAAATAAGGTGCAAACACATATCATCACCGAGATTAATAATAAAGACAAAATATTAATTAAATAATATAAAAACGAAGGTAAAATATAAGCATGGCAGGTCATTTCTTCAATATTGCCTAATAAATGCTTTAAACGTGTACCGTTGTCTGTTTAAAAACCATAAGATATTTTTTTCTATATCAGAACTATGGTTTAATTACCTACTTTGTAGTGATACATTCCACTTTAACCCTTAATTATAAATTTTTATGTTATATTTGACAGAATCCTGAATAAAATTTATCATTAAAGGGTCACTATTTATTGTTAAATATTTTTTTAAAGAAATTTTATTGTTATTTATAAATTACTTTCATTGTTATAATAATCGTATCAAAACCATATGTTGATATATATTGATTTATACCAACAGACTGAAATAAATATACGACTTTTTAGAATATAGGTTGAAGAAAACAATACAATTTTCATAATATATGACTATACAAGTTTATAATTAAAGAAAAAGTTTTTCATTATCACATTTAACACGGATTTTTGAATGAATAAAAACAATATACTATTAGAACCAAATTTAAATATTTATTTTTCAGGATTCTATACTACGATAAAACTATAGTTATTGATTTTTGCATTGTTCCATAAATACTGTTTAGTTATTTACAAATAGGGACAACACTAGAGACATTACTATTTTTTATGTAAATTTTACTTTATGTAATATGAGAATGCTTCTTTTTTATTAATCTCTCGTTATAATTAAATGTATACAAAATTTATACCTAATTACACACAAACACGTATAAATTTAACAATATTCTTCTATGGTAATTTTAATTATAAAAAAAAAAAATTAAATTTAAAAAAGAAAATCATAAAAAAATATCATTACGGTATAAAACTGAAGAATTTCTTATAAATTTTATTACATCTGTGTTTTGTAGATCATTTTATAAATAAGTATTTTAAAGCTTCGTCTTAAATGCTACATTGTTGTTAATTAAACATATAAATTAAACTTTGTAATTTGATACGAAGAGTAAAAACTAAACTATATCTGAATAAAGAAAATGGTCCATTGAAGCATTTATGGTTATTATCTTATTTATAATTGATTATTATAGCAAATCAATAGAAAATCAATTTGAACGTTCATAAAACTATCAATGAAACAGCTCTGGTTACTTATACTGAAAATTTTTCAATTATCGCATATACATATTGACATGTAATAAAAAACCATTATAATAAAATTCATATTACAAGTTTTTCTAAGTTAAAGCATAAAAAATACATAAGCATAATTTGATAAAGAATTAAAATGACTTCTACAATTGAAGTAATTTATTTTTCTTTTTTTTAATCAAATGGTAAAGTACACGAGTTTTTTGTATACAAGATACTCGTATACCGGACATTATAGTTTACTTGAAAATAATAGATAACAATGCGATTAAATGTTATAAATGAAGACTATTCGAATGATAATGGTTTTAATAAACCTTTTTTAATTTAAATTGCGTTTTATCAAAATCAAACATATCAAAATAAAAAATGAAATAAACTAATTAAAATTGAAACTTTAAGGAAGTTGTTACTTCCAAAAAATTAAACAGTTTTTTATAAGTAATGGAAATTGTAGCTTGTAAGTTTGTGAAATAAAAACAAATTAATTTAAATTAACAATTTTCCAATAAATGTGATAAATATTTAAATAGTATAGAGACCAATATGTGCATTTATGTTCAATAAATCGATAGTTATACACTGCAGCGAAGCAAAAACGATTAAAGCAGACAAGTCATATTCACCCACAAACAAAATCATTGCGATCTTTAATCGTTAAAAAAGATTAAAATAGTTAGTAGTAAAACTTTCATTATTATATGCAAATATAGAGATTTTTTTATTACTATAATTATATTTAAGTCAATATCATCGAGTTATAAAGCTGAAGAGGTTTGGATTAATGCCTCACCAAAGTTATTCTACTTTCAAGGCCGAAAAGCCTTCTGTCAGATTTCCCACCTGCGTATTCAACCGCTGATTCTAGACATCAAAAACTCGAGTACTTAAACTACTAATTCTTCGATACATTCAAATTTTTTAAGTATTTTATTTTATAATGATAATTTATCATCATTTTATAATTTTAATAAAAATAAACATAGAAATTTTTTTGCTGAAAAATTATGTTAAAAACTTAGCACATGTTATGAATTTTATTCTGCTTAGATTTTACAATATAAAAAAAAAATAAATATCAGCCAGATAAAGTAAATAAATAATGTTAAATATAAACATATATATTTAAATAATAAAAATGATACCACTTAGTGTTTTTATTTAGAATTTTTGCTTCTGTTCAAAATAATTCTATTTTATTATTATTTTCATAAAAAAAAAAACAATTAAATATTTTGTTAAAAAGTTAATGAAAAAAATCATATAAATTTAAAATTTTATTATTATATCTCATATGAAATGTTCATTTTATTAAAATTTTTATTTGTTTTAATTTTAATGTATGCTCGATATATGAGTGAAAACAATAATTATTGATTTTGTAATTAATTTTATGCTTTTTTATCGAATAGTTTTTATAATAGTATAAAAGTATGTGCCGAATTTTAAATAAATTATGCAAAAAAAAAAAAAAAAAAAAAAAAAAAAATTTACATATTTGAATATTATTTATGATTGCTCTAAAAGCGCAACTCGAATTTAATGTAGCATAAATGTATGCCTGCTAAACATTGATAAAAAGAAAATGATAATATGCAGTAATAATATTTTTTGTTGATTTTGGCAATTAAAAACAATTTGTTGTAAAATTATTAAAATATGAAAACACTGCAGCAGAAATATCAAACCAATAGCATATGAACCAGTGAATATGAATTATTTATCATATTAGTGTCCCTTTAATTTCTCTTTAGACAATAAAACTCCAAAAATTATGGTACAGTAAAAATTGCACAAATTTTTACTATCATCAAAAGAAAAAAATTTAAATATTGATTTACGGTTTATGGAGAAGCAACGTCGCTGCACTGCAATTTTATTTTTTGTTATAATTTTTTAGAGGAAATTACAATTTTTTCTGATTTTTCTTCTAAAGCATCATTGATCAACCCATTTGATTCTGTTGTTTCATTAAAAATGTATTTTTCGCTTCTAAAACAGATGATTTAATTAATATTGTTGGATTAATTTTCTGTTTCCTGATCACATAATAATATGTCTTAATCATTTCCAATTTATATACCGTGAATATTCAGGTAATATTCATAAAGCAGTTTAAATGGCATTGAACTGGAACTCACAAGGCCATGAAAAATGTGAAGGCCGAGAGTAACATGAAGAGGCACAAAGTTCAAAAATAACAGCAAAACTAAAATGCAATTCTCATAAATAAAAGCGAATATATGTATTTCCACAGATAAAATAATGTACAAATATAAATGATAGTTTGTGGTACTACATTTAACAAAACCTAAAGATATTAATTGAATTTATTCAAGAATTTAATTTAATTATTAATATGCGTGCGTTATAATTTAATTAATTAGGTAATAAAGAATTTCAATAAAATTAGGTCACATGTCAACTATTTGTTGCTTGTTAGATTGTTGGTTTTTTAATACAGTAGAAATTACAGTGATCATACAATATTAAAAGCAACGGCTTTTACAGGATCATTGAAGTGATGCAATATAAGGAGCAGTTAGATGGATACTAGCGAGTCCTACATATATTCAATATTGTAAGGATAATTTAACTTTAATGAACACTAATAATAAAAACAAAGTTTTTAAGTAAAATATTTAATAATAAAATAAAACAATTTATTGTTCATAAAACCAATAAAATAGAAATTAATTAAATTTAATTTGTAAACTAAGAGACAATTAAATTTTAATTGTGTAAAGTATGTAAAATTCCTGTTATAGTGATGGTTTATGTTGTATTAAATTTCCCTAAAAAGCAATATGATTGTTAAAAATTTTTTTTCAAATAAAAAATGCATATTGAACAGTCCTTATGGTTAATTATTAGTGTGACTAGAATTAAAATTCATTTCATATTTGTATCTCATTTGAAAATTATTTAAAAGATTCTAATTTGGTGAATTTACCAAGAACTCACTTCTAAATATATCCGCTTAGAATCTACTATTGTAGCTTTATTAAATACCTAGAAATTTAAATATTTATTTTCTTAAGCTTAAAAGCAAAATATATTTATAAATTTAAAGCACTGCATGCTGAATACAACACAACTTGCTTTAAATTTAAATAAAACCTGAATATAATGTTAAAATCAGATAGAAAATTTCATATTTTCATGACAAAAAGTTGTCATGTTTAGGAATTGCGACGTCAATTTCAACTGTGTATAGCGCTACCATGTCAATTGGACGAGTTGTTTTAAAGATTTAGATGTTGAATTGCTATGGCAATATGTCCACTGGTAATATGTTGTCTGAGTCATGGAATCAATTCGGAACAGAGAGTAATATTTCTTGTCATGGTTTCGCAAACACATTTTTCGTTGACTTTATTCAGAAAGATTCTTTAAAACAGTGACTTAAACTTAGAAGTTAATATTTTACTGCTAGCGAGATTAAAATCCTAGGCTACGTGTTTATAATCCAGAAGTATTCATACTGGTAATCACAATAATTCAAAAATTAAATCAATTAAAAAAGGATAAATAAAACGTAAAATGTAAATAAAACCTCTTAAAAATGTGATTATTATTTGTTTGTTCAATTATTTTCTATTTGTTCTAGAAAGCTTATGAGGAAATAATAATTATTATCCACCTGATCAATTTTATATTTTCATAATTTTTTTTTATTATGTAAAAAAAATACAAACAGAATAAATTCTTACAGTGATTTTTTATTAAATAAATAAAGTAATAAAGATTTTCCTCTATTATTTATTATTAGAAAAAACTTTTATAAATTTTATAATAGGATGAATATCAGTGAACTTTAATATACAACAATACTCTTAGTGGAATCCATTGTAAAAGTGTGCACCAAGTGACTGGTAATAACTATGCAATTATGGCAATTCATGTCCGTATAAATTATTCATAATGTAAATAATTGAACAGAACTTTAATTTAAATGCATCTAATTGATAAATAATACTATTTTATATAAATATTCCGATATATTAAATAAGAAAATTAAATTTCTATTTATAAATAAATAAAAAATATCACGCAATAAAATTTTCCATTTATTTATTAATTTTTATCTTTTTTTATAATCATAATAAATAAAATATGTTTATTATTATTACACAAAAAATAAATAAATAAAATTTACAATAATCAATTGCATTTACTCTATATTATATTCTATTTTATTTTCAATTTTTATAATATACAAAATTTAATATTATTAAAATGAATAAAATAAAATTATAAATATCTAATATTGTGTATACAATAATCGCTGTGAGAAAAATAATTCTTTTATTTATTTATATTAAAATTATTAAACATAAATAATAATAAACAACGATGGAATATTTTTCTCTATTTTTTATCAATAATTACATCAGTTATTAATTTTTTGTTTATTTTTTACTTGTCATCACCACCGCATGGAAGTTGTTGCCACTCCTCAATTCTGGGGTGTTCAGGAATTGAGTATGTTTTCTTCAATATTAAAGATATAAAAAATACATCAAATTTAAAACACTTCTAAAATTGCTGTTATATCTTAAAAATTGAATAATTTTATCTTAAATTATACTTATATGTTTACATCATGACATTGCACTCCATTAAATTAATACATATACAATAATTTTAAATAAAAATAAACCATTTTAATCACTTTAGAATAAATAGAATAATATCGTTCAGGTATTCCCCTTTGAATCAGTTCAGTCAGGAAAAGTTTATGTAATTAGAAAGATTTAACTTTTAATTTATGAAGATTAAAGATTTTCTTGCGTTATTAATAACTTTAAAGCGAGAATTATTAATATACGAATAAAATATACTTACACTAGACATTATAAATTTTATATTATTATCATCCTTATATAAAGTTTAGTGATTTTGAATAATGATAAAAAAAGCAAGTAAATCAATATTTCGTATAAAAACGGAATATATTTATGGGTTAAATGCATTAACAGTATTATTATTTAATGGTCTTATAAACAGTCGTAAAACGGTTTTCATTTTGTATAGCTTCTATATTACTATCTCTTATAAATATATTGCTACAGTGATTGCACTTTGCATTGCACGGAAAAAATGCTTCCTCTTTAAATAGTGTACGCGAAGCAAGAACTGGAACAAACGCCCATAAATATGTAGTTTCTCTTTAAAATCAAAGCAATTTGCTTTTTTAACATTTTTACTTATTTATTATAATAGTTCTAAAAGAACTATAATAGAAGTTTTAAATTTAGACTTTAAGTTTTAAAACTGCAGAGATGTTTTCTTGTTATAAGATAACAAGTAAATGAAATATTTTATTATCATGACAAATTAATATTAAAATTATCAATACTCTAGTTAAACTATAATTTTGATGGGATAAGTTAAATTATTTTATATTCTTATAATTTTTCTTGCTTTAAGCAGCAAATATTATTATTTATAGATATTTTACAGTAGCAGGTACTTCAAACACAAATGTACGTTCAGTTTCTTATAGACTCATCTACTGGTTTTTGAAAATATAGTCAATTGTAGTGAATTTTAGTTTTTAGTAATTATTAATTGTATTAATTTCAATTTCTTTTAATTCTGATCCAAAGATTTCTTAAAAACTCTTTAAAAATAATTTTTTATAAATTGCTTACGCTGATTACGTCTTTTATGTTTTGCATTTTGTAATTTAGTGGTGTAACACTTTACTACTTTTACTTACTTTTACTTAATTAAAAATTATATTTTATAATAATAATAATAGTAAATAAACACATGTTCGTGGTGAATCTCACTTAAAACAAGTAGAGCCGATCCACATATTCGTAAAACAACATATTAAGACTTTATTATATATTTTTATGGGAAAACTATGTGAAACAATTTATCAATATTTAATATCATAATTTATCTAACACTTATATCGGAAATTACAATCATTTTTGTTTTTAAATCATTACATTTATTGTTTAAAAAAAAAAATATTATTTAATAATTTAATTTAATTTTTTTTGATAATTTGAAAATAACAAAATAATATTTCAATTTTAAAAGCGTAATGAAAACAATAAATAAATTTAAAATAACTGAAGCTTATATTGTTTGTCTTATTCAATTTTCATATTGTTTTTATTGAGAAGAAAAATCATATTAAAAGGGTAAAAATAATATTGAAAATATTTTATAATAATAAATTCTTTTTTTTGCATAAAAAATTCAATCAATGTCAAATGTCAGGTGTGGCTTTCTATATCATATCAAATAATAAATAAATAAATAAATAGAATAATGATATAAAATAATATTTAATAAATAAGGAAAACAATTTTTAGAATTGCTAACATCTGTTATAAATTGTATTTTTATTTTATTAAATTTTTCCTGCTTTATTATTATTATTAATATTTTTTTTTTTTTTTGCAGTAATTTTATATTGAACTTGTCCATGGAAAAACCATGCCAAATAATTTTTTCCCATAACTGATTATTGATAGCTGTATCTTTAATCAATATCATTGGTATAACGAATTCAATGTCGTAGGTCAATGTGTTGTATTTTTAAAAAAAAAAACAATAGAAAAAAAAACAACTTGTTATCTGCTGAATTAAATTTTTGCACTGAAAACAGGGTTGTAATGAAGGATTTAATTATATTATTATTATTATTTAATTTGGAATCTCATTCTAGTTCATTTCTCAAGTAAATATTATTTAAAAATATAAAAAGACATGAATAATCTTTGTTTTTTACAGTGACTAAGTAACACTTTGTGTCATAGCTATATACTTATTTCGAAATTCATAGCAGTTATGATCAGACAAAAAAATATTATTTAATATTTAAACAGTCATCCTTTATCAAAATAAAAGTATTTAATCGAAGAAATGACAAAAAGGACACATTTAAAATAAACTTGTATTGCTCTAAGGCATCGCAGAATCATAGTTGGCAATCATTGCTTAGTCTTTCTCTTAGTAAATTTGAACTGCAATTTTAATGCTTTAAAATAAAAGAAAAGAATTTTGCAACAAAATCAATAAAAAGGGTAACACTCAGTATTGTAACTAATAGTAGGAGGTAAAGTGGATAACTATTGTAACACAGCATAAATAGAACAATATAAGAAAATCACGTAATAGTTTTTCAATAATGATAAAATAAAAATAGTTATTATTTTATCCTTAAATAGTATAAATTGTTAAAAAAAAAGTGTTTTTATCTTTAAGTTACAATATTGTTAAATATAACCTTCAAACTATTTTCTTTGACTAATATTTAAATGTTTTCTTTTTATTTTCTTGTCACTTGTGTGTTAATTTAATTAAATAAAAATTTATTTATAATTTACATAATTAAGTAAACAATTTCTTTTATTACTTAATACTTATTTTTGTTTTCGTTTATTTTATTACAAAATAACTTTTCGGTGTTTTTTCAATTTTAGTTCCATTTAATTAAACAAACTTATTTTTGTCTTTTATTAAAGCAACTACATTTTACCACCTTTTCGCTAAAATAATTAAAAAAAAAGTCATTTTGTTGATTTATTTTTTAATAGATAGAAAACTATTTACATTTATATTTACATTATTTATAAATATTTTCATATTGCCTTGAATATTATTTAAAATATTTGGTTTTCTTTTTTGTTTCATTTTTTATTTGTGTAGTTGTAGGCGTGAGAAGTTTGTTATTTTGTAAATGTTTAATCATTTATAAAACAATAACAAACATTAAAAAATAAAACAAGTTGAATAAATCTATAATAAGAGAAAATTAAATAAATATTGGCAACATGCAAACATTAAAAATTGAAAACAAAAGAACAAAACAAAAATAAGGAAGTGAAAAAAAAAAATTTATATTTATAATAAATTTTACTAATTAATTTATCTTCAATAAAAGTATTTTTTATTTATTATTACTATTTTTTTTTGTGTGTCTGTTTAATTATAATATAAACAAAACGAATATTAATGTTCGATTTGTGGTTTTATAACATTTTAAACAAAATAATCAATAAAAATAGTTTTTCAATTAAATATATTTTATTATAGTGTTTCCATTCATAGAGTTTTTTATTCAATCCGGTTATATAATTTCTACATTCAAGTTATAAGATTATATTATTGTTTGGAAACTGTGTTAAAAATTCATAACTACTTATATGCTAGGTTTATTTTGGTGTTTTTATATATTTTTTATTATTTCATGAAATTTATAAATATTTATTTATTTTTATTCTGTATTTGACATGTTTATTACATATTATATCGGCTTATAAATATAATAAAACTTCTATTTCAATTTGAGCGATGAGCTAGCTATAAGGTGTTTATTGACATTTATTTTAAAGGATTTGATGTTTAATTAACATAGATATACGTTTGACAGTCACCTGTTTCACTTTCAAGCGGTATAAACATATAAATATAGATTAATCCGTGTTACACAATGGTCTATTGATTTAATTTATATGATTAATGATTATATTCCATATACATATCATTTGAACTATAGATTCAGGCAACATACAGTTTAATGTTTGATAACGAACGTCCAGTTAACATATACTAAAACTGTATTTTTAGTTTTCAACAGTGAACAGGCAGTGCCCTGTAATACAGTATTTTTAAAAATTATATTTCAGCTTAAAAATATAAGCCTTAAAATATATTTATATAACTATAATACAAATAATAAAGTTCAATAATACACGGCAACAATTAACCGAGAATAAAGCAGTATTAACATTAAATGAATTATTTCGCGAATATTCTGAGTTGAAAATGAATGCTCAAAATTTGTCTTAAAAGATAAACTTAAATTTCTATATTCAAATTATGATAATGTTTTTTTTTTATTAAAGCAAATCTTTTCTTGCTTTATATAATATAATATCAAAACTAAAACACAATTAAAAGCTATTATACCTTTATTATGAAAAGCTTTTATAAAAAAAATATTCGCAAAGAATTTATGAATTCATATAAATAAGAAAAATTAAAAAGAAAAAAAATATAATAATTTAATTAAATTTGTATTATGCGCTTAAAACATAAAGTTTTTAAAATATATAATGTATATACAGTAATAATAAAAATAATTAAAAGAAAACTTTCAAGGCACATTTGTTTAACTCCTCTATAATCATTTTTATTTGTTATTAAATCTTTTTAATAAGAATTGTTAATAAAATTATTAATGAATGGCTTTACTGAATTACTTAAATGCAATATTATAATTTTGTCATAAAAAGCTGTCACTTTTTGAATAGTATGAGAAATAATTTATAAAAAAAAAATTAATATATGTATGAAGAAATTAAAAATGCATCACAGTTAAATTAATTGAATTAAATTAAATTAAATTTGTTTATTAATGAAAAATTTTAATATAAAATTATGACGTTAACACATAATTGAAAAAATATTATAAATATAAAACCACAGCGATAAAAATAATAAATATGAATTAATAATAATGTATTTGTATTTTAATTGAGCAATTAGTAATTAATGAAATAAAATTATAAAATGTTAGAAAAGGAAGGAAAGAAACATTAATTAGAAGTTTCCATAACCTTACTGATGTCACAAAAACACATTCACATTTTTTTTTGTGTAATGAATTAGGATTACTTGTTTTATTTGCGTAATTACTTAATTCAACAATTTTGTTAGCATTTGTGTTTAATAAACGTTAATAAGTAAGTATAATATATTTAAAAACAAAACAATGCAAAATAAGTTTACAGAACATGCAATAGCGCAAAGCGAACTACAATAGCGAATAAATCTACAACAAGAACATTTTCAATAAAAGATTGCCTTGCTTAAACCTTACCATTGGAATAGGAGACAGTCAGCAAGATACATCTTTTAAAATTGCGCAGTAAAATAAACTACGTCGAAAGTAATAAGGAGCATTGAAATATGTTAATTAAATTATTCTTATTTCCCGTAATAATTTCTTTATGTGGCTTTAAGAAATATTATCATAATTGTAACCTATTGGGGCTTAGTATCGCACATACATTGGAGTTCAATGCTTCAGATCTTACAATTTAAGGACCTTTTTACTTTACAACATAAATTTTAATTATTATTATAGATATCTCCAGATATATCTGTAAAAATTTAGACCTTTGAAATCCAAATTTGCTTCTGACACTACTTATTATTTTCTTGAATGTTCGATTAGAACAAAAGAATCTTATATAAGTAATCAAGTTAAAACAAAAATTAAAATAATAATAATAGAAAATTAAATCAGTATAATTAGTTTTCCAAGTTACAAAGCATTGCATGATATAACTTCATCTATAAGTAAACAACACGAATGAGTTATTTTAATTAAATACAATATTATATGATGAAAAGAGTGACAAACTAACGTTAAACTATTATGTTAAAGATTAAAAATAAAGAAAAATAAATATATGTATATATAAGTCTTATAAAAACTTTTTCTATATTTAAAACTTTAACACTTGTTTACTCCGCGTCTACTTACAATTCGTCACTCTTTATCAATTCTTCTATATATTTTCAACATAATAGATAATTGAAAGCCAAATAATTTATCGATAGAAACTACTTAATAAAAATATACAACGTAATTCTATATATTATTTTTATACAAATAAAATTATAAAGAATTATTTAACATTTATACAATTAAAGAATTTTCACTAAAATAATTTATTATGTAATTACATTTAATTGATTTATTTATATAATTTAACAATTAGTAATTAATAATATATAATTACTATATAATTAGCTATGTTGTATGGAATTGTATGGCAAATATTAACACTAAATGCTAATACAAAAATTAATTAAATCTTTTTCTTCTTTTTATGATTTTTAATTGATTTAACATCATTATTAAACAATTTATTATCATTTTATTATTGATTTAATTGATACAGAGAAGCCCATTAAATATAATACGTTTATTGATTTTATATTTTTTTTTCTCATTGTAATGTTTTAATTGAGAAACGTGTAATAATAATGTTTATCAAAAAATTTTAATTAAAATTGGCAAGTGTCCAATAATAAAAATTTTACAAATGTAAAAAAAGTTACAAATTAAATAAAAATTAAAGAGAGAAAGTCTACAAGGAAAATCAAATAAATTAAATAATGTAATAAAAAAAAAAGAAAAAACTAAATTAATATAATTCTATCTCTTGCCTAAAAGATGATAAATTATTTATTTTTATTCACTTAATCACACAGAAAAAATCATATTTTTTCTTTAAATAATTAATAATAAACACTTTCATTAATTTTAACGTTGAATATAAAAAAAAAATTTATATGTTTGAAATATTATTTGTCATGAAAAGAAATGTTTTCTTTTTTATTTTTTGCATCCTTTAATTTATTAGCTCATGTGCCAATTGTGTAGGAATTAAATTAAAAATTATAATATTTATGATCCAATAAGAAATGGTAAAAAAAAAATTAAATAATATTTTTTTCTTTAATAAACCAACGGAAATGATTTATTTTTTGTTATCATTTATGAATGAAGGTGAATTAAAACAAGTAAAGGTGATCAATTTATTCATTACGGTTTTCATGAATGCCACCCACGTTTTTTTTAATAGTCGGTTTTACGTCAATCACCTCACAGGTCGATTTCCAAATGTGTGTATTTTTTCTAAGAAAATGAAACATTTGTCGACATTTGAGCAAACCAAATTTCTATTACATTAATAATAATTAATAAAAATAAAAAAAAACGATAGAATATGTTAAAATAAAAATAAAATACAGATTTAAAGTAACTGGTGACTCTACATTAAAAAATAATATCATCGGTAATCGTTATACACTTAATTATTATTATTCTATTGAAATATATTATAATAATTATGCTATTAATACACAACTTCTACATCCTTTTCTATTAATTAAAGATATATAATCATTATTACACAATCGAATAAATCCAGAAATCAATTTTATAGGTTTCAATTAATAAAAAATCAGTTTTTTCGAATAATTTATTATAAATTAAAATTATTTTTCTCAAACATCAAGAAATTGTTTGTATTAATAATTTTCAGTGCAATTTCCCTAGGAAAAACAATTGTACTGTCAACGCTCTTAGATCCGCCTATCAAAGCGGAAAATTCCAGAGATAGCCTATATACAATTTTATTTAAAAAATATCCACAAATATCTAAAAATCAATATCAGTACGAATCCTTAATGCTATCAACTGTAAATATGTCATTTTTGCATTAAAAATTGTCAGGTAATCAATAGAATATTATCACATATTACATTCGATACTGGCATTTAAAATTATTTTATTATAGCAGTAGACGTCCATTGGACTGGTATAATCTTTTATAAGCAACAACGTGAAACAGACATTAAGCAGATGACGATGTAATTTTACTTATAAGATATACAAACAGTCAAAAAGGTAATGTGAACCAAAGTTACTTTTTGCTTTAAGGGTTTCGAGGTTAATGTAATCTTTTAATAACGTCATTTATGTACATACCTATTAGAAGGATTTGTTTTATATTTTGAAGAAACTATACTAATTACCACATTTATGCATGGAAATTTGATGTTCGACAAAACAATGCATGCTTAAGCATTTTGATTCCAAATACCACTAATTTTCCACGAACACCGTGACACTGATAACAGATCACAGCACTTACAGATCATATTTCCATCGAGTGTATTTGTCTATTCTGCCATTATTTAATTCTCTAAAACCAGTCCTATAAATTAGTATAATAACATTTAACTATTCACAAGTCAAATCTCATAAGTAAACCTTAAGCATGTTTGTTTTTATATAAAATACTTACTTAAAAACACCACTTTCGTGTTTCAAGAAAAAAAACAACATGTATAACTCTAATAAACTAAAAGTATTACGTAACCTTATTTCGAAAAGAAAATAAATAAAGTTCACAAATAGATTAAGAAAATAAGTCAAGTCAAAAAATGGATAAAATATTAATCACGATCAAAACGAACCACCATAAATATTTAAAAAATAAAAAATTTCTGAATAATTTTTGGTATTATTTTTCCATTTCTGTTTTTATTTTTTGTATTGATTTTTGAGATTTTATTTATATTAATTCATTTTTACATTATCAAGTCATAATTAATTAATTTTCTTTCCCTTTATTTAAATTAAAAATAAATAAATAACAAAAAATGAACAAAACATGCAATTGGGAAATTAATATAAATAAATTAGATGTTTTTCTTCTTCTTGTTATTACACATTTTATAATCTCTCTCTTCTCTTTCTCTCTCTAATTTTTTTTTTATTTAATTTAATTTAAATTAATTTATAATTACGAGTACGATTAAACAACAAAGTTTCATTTATATTGTAAACATTTATATATATATATATATTTTCTTCTTTTTATAATAATAATAATGACCTACGATTTTTAACTCTTTTATTTTTTATTTAATTAATTAAAATTATCTTCAAATGTTTTTAATAATCTTTTATTTTTTTCTTAACTTTTGTTACTTCAAACGTTCAATTAAAAAACTAAAATAAAAAACAAAGAAAAATCTTGTATTTAAAAATAAAATCTTTAATTAAATTAAAAGACAATTAATAAGGAACAAAATAAAACAAAATTAAAATAAATAATTAAAAGAAAATAAAAAAACAAACAAATTAATTATGATTTTTAATTAATAAAAATCATATAAAATGTAAAATTAAAAAGAAAAAAAATAAATTAAAAGGAAACTTAAAATTGTTTGACTCTTTCACTACATTTTAGCATTTTAAAATCATGTATTTTGTTTATTATTTTTAATTAATTAATTATATAAATGTGATGATTAATTTACTAATATATTTTTTAATTTATTTTCAAAAAGCCAATTATTTACTTTTTTTTTCATTGCATTAAATAAAAATCAAACAAATTATTTTTACGTTGTTGTTCTTTTATCCTTTTAATCAATTTTGATGGTTTATAACTTTATTCAGCTAAAAAATGTTACTTTTTCCAATAGATCTTTCTTTTTTTTTTGTGCAACAATAGATTGATTATAAATATTAATTTGTTTGTTGTTATATAAATAGTAGATTTTATTTAATAAGCATGATTAGCGATGAAAAGTGTGGCATCACCAACTGCACCAGATACACTACCAGCAACGTATTTACCAAGGGAAGCTTCACCGTTTGCCTTTATGAAATTAAAAAGAAAAGAAAAAAATAACAAAATTAATTTTTAAATTATTAAACATCTCTTATATATTAAAAAGTAATATAATTAAATTTAAAATAATTAATAATCAAGATAAGCAAATACAAAATAATAAATTTAAACTTACCTGCATCATATACAAATATACCGTATATAATTTTTTTAAATTAAAATTTACAATTATTTACAAAAGATAAATAATACAAAATATTAATAATAATTATATATACATAATAATTTTAATAAACTAAATAGAAGGTAAATTTAAATTAAATATTGAAAGAAAAAAAAATTGATATTAAATCAATTTTACATAAATTAAATAAATAAAATAAAATAAAATAAAATTATATCAATAAACAAAGTGATACTGTACTTCTACAAACACTTTGCCTTAAACATACTATTTATAGTAAATTATTTTTAAAACAAAGCAAAATTATAAATGTACAATATAAAAATGCATAAATCTTTCTATAAATTAAACTACTAAAAACCAAAATTATTTAATTAACAAAAAAAAAAAGTGTAAATTTGTATAATTAATAAACATAATAAAAGAAGAAATAAAAAACACAAAGATAATGTATTTATTTTTGAGTGCAATATTTATTATTATTATTAAAATTAAAGAAAAAAAAATTAATTAAAATTAAAGACAATAATATAAAATTAAAAAAAAGAGACTACAGAAAAAATAAAAGATTTTTTATAACAATAACCAACCAACACAACAAAACAAGAATAATTTTTTATTATTTTCATGTTTTGCTAAAAAATAATTTTTCTTTCAACAAATTTTTTTAATAAAATTTAATTTAAAACAAAAAAAAAAAACTATTTGTATGGAAATTTTAACAAAATTATACAAAAAAGACACAGAAAAATTAGTGTGTTTTTCATTTTCTACCATGCATTAAAAAATAAAATAAAAGAAAAGATTGTTTACTAATTTAAATTATTATGAAAATTAACACATCAACAACTTAATTATAATAATAATTGTTTTAAATTTTATTTATCAACAATATTAAACACTCAGTGTTATTATTATATATATTTTATAAAATAAAAGTTTATACAAAAAAAAAATTAAGAAAAAGTACAAAATTATATTAAAAATAGATGAATGGAAAAAACAATCATCTAACCTGTGTCCCTGTATAAATACAAAAATTTATTTTAATTAAAAAAAAAATTATGTAATTAATTTTTCTTTTATTTAAAATAAATTTTCTAATTTTTAAAGAATAAATGCCAAAGTGTTGCTAAACAAATTAATGCATCTTTGCCGGATATTGAATCGTATTTATCCGTTAATTAATTATGTTAGATAAATTAAATTTTTTAATTAAATTAAGAAAATTATATTTTTAACAAATAGTTGTTGTTTTAAACAAGGTTACATAAAAAGAATAATAGAATAATAGAGTAAGGTATTTATATTTAAATTTATAAAAATAAAATTTTTAATTATAATTAATTAATTTATTCAATAATTTTGTTTATTGAATAATTTTTTAACTATTTTCGTTTTAAAAAAACAAAGAAATAAAAATTCATTTCTTATGGAAGAAACTCATAAAATAAAATTTTTATTGCATTACCGTATTATATTCAGATAAACCAAAATTATTTTATTAATTAATTAAGTTATAATTAAAACTTTTTGTACTTAAATTATAAAATTAATAACAAAAAATGCAGTACTATATTGTTAGAGGATAGGTGTTTGTTTGTTTGTATATTTGCGTCTGTGCTCATTAATTAGTAATGTTGCTGTATTTTGTGTGTGTATGTGTGTATATATGCATGTTTGTCTTTCTAATAAGCATGTGCCTTTATAAATAAGCTTGCATCTCCAGCAAAGGATGGTATCGAACCAGCAACATATTTTGCTTGGCAGGCTAATCCATTTGCCTGTTTGGTGTGTATTTGTTTTTTTTTTTTTCATTTAATTATTATGAAATAATTTTTTGTATAAAAAAATGTTTTGAAAAAAAAAAAGAAATAAATAAAATAAAAAAGCCAATTAATTAAGAACTAAATAAATAATTAAATAATGTAAATTTACTAATCAAATAATAAACAATTTTTATTTATGAAATAAATGAATTAATTTATATAAAATAAAATTAAAATAATAAAACAAATTTATAATTTATGTTGACTCATGATTATCGTGAGTTTTGTTTTAATTAAAAATTAAGATAAATAATTATTTTATAAAAAAAGATTATAGAAGAAAAAATAAAATTATCATCATTGCAAAAAGAAATCAACAAAAATTAATAATAAAACCAACTAAAATATAAAAAAATTTATTCAACAAACACGGAACTTTACGCGAAAAACATTAATTAGTAAAAACAACAATTAAAAAAAAAAATTGAATAATAATTTAATTTTAACCGGTTCATTTGTACAAGTTGGTTTAAAAATAAAACAAATCAATTGAATTTTATGAAAAGTTAAAAAAAAAATTACAATTAACAATATTAAAGAAAAAAAAATAGGAAGGTCAACATCTTTTTTTTTCTCCTTCATTTGCGACAACCACAACAATTTTTTACTCTCGATATATATTTGTTTGAGAAAACAATTTAATTATTTCTTAAATTATTCTTATAAATCAATCATACGGAAAAATATTGTTACATAATATAATGTTTATTAATAAACTTAACGGAAACAGGTGTTGTGTGTCTTATGAGCGGTAGGAAGAGATTTTTGAATTCAAATTTAATTTTTTTTATCTATGTTTTCCACTAAATATTTTTAATTTATACAAATTAGATCATATTGTTGTTCACTGACAAAATCGATTTAATTTAAATAACAAAAAATGAATAGAATTAAAATTTAAAAAATGAATTAAAAAAAATCAAATTATATTTTAATTAAATTAATGATAAGCTTTTACTGGGTCAACCTTAAATTAAGCTCAATATTAAATAGTAAATTACATTAAAAAATTACTCAACTATCTAAATGCATTATTAGTTACAATGAAAAATAAACAAACAATTCAAATGTATATATATATAATTAAAAGAAAAATGTACATACCTTAGCGCGTTTCAATAGTTCATTTTGTCCAGCAGCAATGTTTTCTTTCTTGCCAGCCCATGCACGGAGTACTGAAGCTTGGAGAGCACGACCATATGAGAAAGTCAATGCCCATGGTCTTAATAATGAAACTTGATTAATAGCATTCAAATGAACTGAAGCATCTTCTTCAGATTGACCTCCAGACAAGAAGGTAACACCTAAACAAAATAAATAAATTAGACATGAGTACTTGTAAACTTTCGGAAAAATTGAAAATTAATTTTTTTTTAATTACCGGGAACTGCAGCTGGTACGGTTCTACGTAAAGCTGTAACTGTGGCAACAGCAACTTGTTCTGGTGTATATTTTTTTGTACAACTTTGACCAGCTGTAACCATGTTTGGTTTTAATAATGTACCTTCCAAAAATACGTGATGATCATTTAATGCCTTATATACAGCAGCTAATACAGTTTCTGTTACTTTTTGGGCACGATCTAAATCATGATCACCATCAGGTAAAACTTCTGGTTCAACAATTGGTACAATTCCTTGTGATTGACAAATTGAGGCATAACGAGCTAATACATTGGCGTTTTCCAAAATTGATTGGTAGCTTGGAGTATTTTTGCCAATTTTCAATACACAACGCCATTTAGCGAAGTCACAACCATCTTTCTTGTATTGAGCACAACGTGCACCCATATCATCCAAACCTGTAATAGAAGTAGATTTATGGTAAAATATGTAAGTATTAAAAACTAATTAAATAATAAATTTATTTCAATTGAATGAACATAATTATTTCCATTATAAAAATTAAAATCAATCGTTACGCAAGTAGTTATTTAAAACCTACGATATTATTGTACACCTTTGTTGAAGCTAATTTTGCTTTTAATTTTATTCAATATATTTATAATTATTTATTATAAGTGATGATTTAATTGAATTATTACTTTTTGAAATTGAAAGCAAATAATGATGTATTGAAAATAATTAATTTTATATTTAATTTACCTTGAGTTGTGCATTCTCCTTCTGATCCCATTAAATCAACAACACCTTTATCAACCTTGATGCCGGGAATGATTCCCTTTTTCTTCAACAATTCAACGAAGGGAGTACCATCATCAGCCTTTTGGTAAAGGGTTTCGTGGAAAAGAATAACACCAGATACATTTTCAGCTAATTTATCATCAGTTGTAAACAACAATTGACGGTATTGACGACGAGCATCATCTGTGTTTTCAACACCAATGTCCTATTAAAATTAATTTAAAAAAAATAAAAATTTATTTATTTACCCGGAACATACAAAAAAAAAAAGAAGAAACTTACGGTAAGACGCTTGCCCATTGTGCCGACAGATTCATCAGCAGCTAAAATACCTTTGCCTGGAGCAACAATGGCATTAGCAATGCGTTGAAGTTCATCTTGAAGTTCTTTTGGTGGGTAGTTGAAATAGGTAGTCATTTTGACGATTAGTTTTTGTTGAAATCTAAATACAAAAAAATATATTATTTTCTTTTAAATAAAATGGTTTGAATATATAATAGAGAAAACAAAACCCAGCTAAAATCTAGCCAAGTCACAAAAAAAACTGCTATATTTCAGTTGATATATATGTTGCGTCTCTGCTATTTATTTTTAAAAATTTCGAAACTATTTCATCATAATAATGCACAATTTTATTTCGTATTTACAAGGAAATTTACATTATCATATGATTCAGTAAAAATTCACATAAACAATAAAAAAATACGTTTAAAAAGTCACGTCATCATTATTACAAAATTTAAGCAATAAAATTAATGTAAAAATGAAATATTTTACGTCACTCAAACTAAATAAAAAAGTAAAGCTGATGTATGAATCAATACTGCGTAGATAAAATCGAAATGAATAAAGTTCAACAGCTTTTACGCATGTAACAACATTGTGCTTTTTGTAACATGCATAAAACTGCGCAAAATCATGCACAGCTGCCTTTTAAATGTAGCCAAGGAGGAAAACTTTCACCAAAATTTCAAAAAAAAAAAATTATCGATTTGCTTTTTTCTATATACAATAAAGCTATTAAAGAAAATCCAAATGTTTTAAGTCAAAAAAACTTAAACAGAAAAAAAAGCCACAAAAATTATTTAATTATATCAAAAATAGGAAGAAAAGATAAGAATAAAAACAACTTTTGGTTTCTTTTATATACAATATATTGTTTTAGATATTTATTTTAACATTCAAACCGGAATGAAAAAATATTTGGAGGCTTGTTTTTAATATATTTTTTTTTTTAGTTAATACGTCTGATAATATTTAAAAATAATTATTTGTAAAAAGCAGCATAAATATAAACAAAATGTTATTGTTATTAATAACGCAAAAATAACATAAGAAAACAGTTTATTTAATTAAAAAACAAAGTACGTAAGTAATTCTAGATAAGAATATTTGAAGACAAAAATTAATAAATATATATATTGATGTGAAACAATAATCAAATTTGTTTATCTTCTAAATACCAAGGTCATGCTCTTTTAATTTTTTGTTTCAAAAAACAAAATTAAATTTATTTAAAATATCGCACGTGGTAGTCATTTTAATTTAAAATTTATTAAAAAAATTTACTTTGCATAATTTATGTATTTAAAAAAAAAATAGAAGAAAAAAAAACAAAACGCATTTGCAAAATTTTTTAAATAAAATAAAGATAAAACAATACATAATTAAACGTAATTTTTTGACTTAAAAAATGAAAAACAAATTATAAACATTGAACTGAATTTAAATTTGTACTTGAAAAAGGTCAAATGTGACATAAGTGAAAATCTTAAATGAGTATGTGTGAAAACGAAAATTTTTTAATTAAAATAGAAAATATCCCATGGATAATTTATATATATCAATGTATATAGTTATTGGTACAGATATTGAGCCAAATAAAATAAAATAAATAACTTAGAAAAATTAAAATAGAATTAAAAACACTACAAAAAAAGGTCAACATTGATTAGTTACCAATTCTATTTAGATACTAAAATGTTAATAATAAATAAATAAATAAATAATTAACAGCGCAATTACTATCCAAATCAATTCAAGACATAATAATCAATGTATTGTTCTTTAAGATAAATATTTATAATATTAATATTTTCAATTAAATGCAAGGAATATTAGTAAGTTGTCCTCACTAATTTACACCAAGGTCAATAGATAATGAAAAGAACGGGGGCGACAGTTTTTATACTTAAACGAAGACGAAAACGAAAATTTATAGAGAAATTCAAATAAATTTTCTTATGTAATCGAGAACATCTTCAAAAGCAAATAGGAAAATGAATCAAATGAATTGCAAAGAGAAAATGGTTTTAAGGTTTTTTTATGTATTTTAGAGTCGAGTAGGATGACCATAATAAAAATCACTTTCATACTTGACAATGATAGAATTTTCATGAAAAATCGATAAATTTGATAATTACTTAAAATAATTTTAATTAATGAAAAGTATGACAATCACTTATTTTTATATACAATTGATATCTAGCAATAATTAGGCTATCAATTAATTATTATTGCAATTTGTGCATTTTTTCTCAGTAATAATAAATATTTTCAACAAGGTTAACAAGGTGAAAGTCTAATAAGAAATTTTAACCGGAAAAATGGTCACCAAATAGATTTTCACAAATATTTTTGCTCACTTTTTAAACTCAAAATATATTTATTATAAAAATAATTCACTTGAATAACAAATAAATAATAATAATAAAAACTATTCCTAATCTATATAAATAATGTTTGAATTAAATTAAATTAAATATATTACTCACTTAAACTTAAGAAAGATGTTTACTGGAAGCCGAGCACACACAATTTGCTTTATGAAACCAAAATGTCTTCAACAAATAGCAAACAGGGCACGTCAAAAGGTTGAATGAAGGTCGTTGATAATGTTTGTAGAATAATAACAGAGCCATCTCTTACACAACACAATAACTGTATTGTACAATTTTTAATTATAACTTAAATATTATTTTATTATTTTTATTGTAATGATGAAAGACAAAAATTTAATTTTTTTAATTCTAAAATATGTTATAAATAACATTTCTGAAAATAAACAAACAAAGAAAAACCAAAATAAATAAATTTAACAAATAAAAAGTAAAAATATAGTATATATGTAAGCGGTAAAATAACCGCATTACTAGTGCTAATCAAATACAATGTCATGTATTGAGAATGCTCGAGGTAAGTAGAAAGAAATAATTTCATTTTCATTATAACAAATAGGGATTAAAAATAATATTTATTAAAAAAAAACAACCTTCTATATAAAAGATAATAAATATTTTTGAGAAGCATGTAAATAATTTTCAATTTCAAAACTGACACAACTTTTGTAAAGTTAAAAAATAAAACAATTAAATTGAAGAGAATTTTTATTTCGTTTTATTTCGTCAATTTCTTACCGTATAATTGAAAAATATTCTCTTAAGGAAAACCATAAGTTTTTATTCTAGTGACTGGTGTCGTAATTGATGGCATTCTGGTGGATCAATGGCAGAAATAAAAACATATTTGTGCAACAACATATTTATTAATTAAATAATTAATTAATTTTTATTTTATTTTTTTATAACTATTTTAACATAACATTTTATTTAAATATAATATCATTTTTCAATGTTTGGGTTTTTTTTAGTAATGTAATTGCTTTTTTCACGTATTCTTAAGATTTTTTTTTTGTATTACTTGTCATTTAATTATTTTACATTCAAAACATTAACATAACTTTTTTAATTTTTAATAATTTCATTTTACTTTTACTACTATTTGAAAGCGATTCATTAAATACAGTATTTTTTTTTTAATTATTTTAAAGCAGCGTTTTTTTTTTATTTATTTAACTTTTACAAAGGCTGTTTCCGCTAATTTTATTTACTTCTACATTCTTTAAACCATCTGTTTTAGAAACTAATTAATAATGTATTTAATTATTATTTCATACTCAAAATTAAAAACAATGCCATAAATCGCAAAATTAATAACGAAGAGTGGATTTCATTTTGAAAATTATTTTGCCAAAATTTTTTTTGAAAGGAAAATCTAAAAAGTAACTGCTGGTTACATAATTGTTGGCGAATTTTCATTATTACATTTCAAAATAAATTTTATTTACTCATTTTATTATTATTATTATTAATTTATTTCTTCTTTATTCAAATCTCTTCATCGTCTGAAGGATGTTTTAATTGTTTTTCAAAAAGTTAAATCAGAAAATAGTTTAATTTTTTTAAATGATTTTTTTCTATATATATTTAACAACATTTTATTTTTAATTTTTCTGAATAAAATTCAATTTTTCTTTATATATTTATAGTTCGCACAGATTCAGCCTTAGGTTTTTCATATATATAGTATTATATATATATATTTAAACAAATTTTAAGATAAATATTTATTAATGTTTTTTTTTTTTAATTGGTAAAAACCTTGTAAATAGTATTTGTGCGTCTTTTTTATTGTTATTTTTTTTGTTTCTAATTTAACACAAAAATAATAACTATTGATGCATTTTTGAATGATACATATATCAGTTTGTTTGCATATGAAAGAATTTTTTTTTAATAAAAACCATATGACTTATGCATGAATATTGTATATACTAAGTACAGTAAATTTTAAATTATACAATTTTATCGGGTAATCTATAAAGCAATTATTAACAATAAGTATCACTATCAACAATTTGTATAAATTTATTATTATAACACTTGTTACTAGTTACCTGTCATCATGAACACTAATTTATTAATTCAAATGGAAAAATATAGTAAAATAAATAACTGATTGAATAATTTATAATTTACAGAGTACATAAAGGTTCTTAGCTTAATGCCAATGTTAATGGCTTTAAATAAATTAATTAAATGATAGAAATGAGTAACGAATGTTAAAAATTACCACTTGTAATTAATATTCACCATTAATAATTTTAACACTTTGTATAATTATTATAGGATTTATATTTTTTTTTCTTCATCCTTTTCTTGTATAATATTATTTTTCATCTAAAACTATAAGTCTAAAAATAGTCACATTTATTGTTTACTTTTATTTATATATTTTCTGTTCTTTATTATTATTATTATTATTTTTTTTTTATTATTATTTTTATTAATATTTAATTTTAGTTTATTTATTTATTATACGTATATTACATGGGTATTTTATTTAATTTATATTTATTATATAATGGCATTACCTTTTTACATATCATTATTATATAGGAGGATATTATATGGGTTTATTTTTATATTTATATTTATTATCATTATTATTATTATTATTCGGCTGTCTTTCAAGTAATATTATTCTTAATTATTTGTTCTTTAATGAGAATTAAGGACTTGTTATGAAAGTAATAAAAAAATTATTGTATTTTTAGCAAAATTATCTCTCTTTATTTTTTTAAAAGAATTTTCTAATAAAATTTTTCCTTTTTCCTTTATGAAAATTTACTTTTAAGGCATTTTAAACATTTTTCAAGAAAAAAAAATAAAGCAAGATAGAAACAAGAAACGAAAAATCACCAAAGTTTGTAAATAAAATTTTCTCTTTTTATAAAAATGACAAGAGAATTTCTTTTTTTATTATCGTTTTTAAATTTATCTAAATACATTAAAACTTTATATTATAGTTTTTGTAAGAATTTTATAAATTTAATTTAAATATAATTTTCAAATTTATCTCCTTCCCTTACTATATTTAAAAAAAAAAATCACACTCGTTATCCTTATGGAAAAAAAGAAAATAAAAAATAGAAAAGAAAAGAAAAAAGTTCTAAAAGTTTACGAAATTAAGAAGAGAAAAATTTGAAAGTCTTAAACTTGCATATTTTTTAAGTTTATAATTTTGATAGGGATAAAATAAGGAATCTTGTAAGTAATATAATATTGCATTGCTTTTAATACCTGATAATTAAGTTATGTAAAATAATACGTCATTTATATATATATTTGTTATTATGAACTTCAATTATTTTAATAACCGTAAAGTTTAAGAGAAATTTAATTAAACAAAACAAGTTTCACCTTACATTTAGTAATTAAAAAGTATTTAAAGACTTAATTTCTATTAAAAAGAAATTAAACGTATTGAAATAAATTCCAGAAGAGAAGAATATCTTTTCTCTTTTTACGATTTTAGAAAAAGAATAAAAAAAGCATTTAACTATCCATATGTGTCTCATTAAACATAACTATTTAGTTGAGTAAATAAGTCTTAAAAATTTAGTTTAAAAGAACAGAATAATAATATAACTCTTGAGTTGATAAACTTTTAGCGTTGCCAAATTTAAAAAATAATACAGTTGAAGCATTTTAAATTTGTACAAGAACCAAAAAACATTACTAAACTGAATTTAAGATGATGAAAATCTTTGACTACATTTATGTTAAAATAATTCTATTATAATTTTTTTTTTTTGCAATTGAAAGAAAGTAATTCTTTCGTAAGAAATGACACGAAACGGCATTACTTAAAAGCAACCGAACGATTTTTACCTTAAATTTTAAAAACATTTTAAACTCGTTGAACGTAGCTATAAATATATTTTTATTTTTACAATCCGTTCTTAATTTAATAAATTATTTTTATTATTATTAATTAAGAATTAATTAATTTTATACTTTGATATAGTAACAACCTTTATGAATATTATTTTCATTTTTTCTTTAAATTTATTTAAATAATTTCTCTTGTTCTTAAAAAAAATTAGTTAACTGAAACTAATAATAATAAAAAAAAAATCAAAAATCAATAAAATAGATATTGCATTTGGGATAATTTTTAACTGTAGGCCGACTAATAAACGTATATTATTTCTACGATAAAATTTATTAATAATTTTAATAGTGTTTTTTATACAGGGTTTTCCAATAAGAGGTGTTATTTTGAATAGCCCGCTATTTCGGTAGATGTCACTTTTGAAGCTATCATTTGTTGACATTTGACAAGTAGAAACTACGCCATTAATAAAAATGGAACGATACACGCTTCAACAACGCATTGAAATTATTAAAATTCACTATAAAAATGGTGAAAATTTGGCAGAGACGGTTCGTAAAACTCGAAAATTTTTGGGTCGTCGTGAAGCACCTTGTCGGACCGCAATACAGAAATTGGTGGAAAAATTCGAGCTGTTGGGACAACTTAGTGATGTGAAGAATAAAATCCGTGCACGTCGTTCAAGAACAGCCGAGAATATTGCTGCTGTAGCCAAAAGTGTTGAAGAAAACCCAGGTTTGTCCATTCCTCGTCGTTCTTTGGAATTAGGCATTCCACAAACGTCATTACACCGTATTTTGCATAAAGATTTGGGTCTTAATGCTTATAAGGTTCAGTTAACACAAGAACTCAAGCCGGCCGATCATCAACAACGTCGTGTCTTTGCTGATTGGGTCCTTGAAATGCATGAAAATGATCCGGAATTTCATCGAAAAATCATCTTGAGTGATGAGGCCCATTTCCACCTCGGTGGCTTCGTCAACAAGCAAAATTGTCGCATCTGGGGCTCGGAAAACCCAAGAGTTATTGTTGAAAAGCCTCTCTATCCTCAACGTGTGACTGTTTGGTGCGGTTTATGGTCCGGCGGAGTCATTGGACCTTACTTTTTCGAAAATGAGGCTGGAGCAACAGTTACGGTGAATGGATTGCGCTATCGAGAGATGATTAATGATTTTTTATGGCCGGAATTGGATGGTATTGATCTGGACAACGTTTACTTTCAACAAGACGGCGCTACGTGCCACACAAGCAACGAAACCATTGATCTTTTACGGGAAAAGTTTTCGGACCGTGTTATCTCTCGAAGAGGTGATCACAATTGGCCACCGAGATCTTGTGATTTAACACCTTGCGACTTCTTCCTTTGGGGCCACGTGAAAGAGAAGGTCTACGCCAACAGCCCAGCGTCGATTCAAGACCTCAAAGATGGAATTCGTGAGGCTATCGAGGACATAGGGCAGCCACTTTGCGATTTGGTTATGGAAAATTTCATGAAAAGGATATGGTCCTGTAAGCGTGGTCGTGGTGGTCATTTGCCTGACGTTATTTTCCACTATTAATGGCATACCTTTCTCTTTATAATGAAATAAACATCCGATCATTTATATTAAAAAATGGCATTTTTTTTTGAATATCAAAATAACACCTCTTATTGGAAAACCCTGTATAAAATGAAATTCTTTATAATTTATTAATTAATTGATTTTGCTTTAAAACACAAATCAATCTAATCAATTAAAATTCACTGTGAGCAAATAATTCTTTTTATTTTTATAATTGAAAATCAATAAATTATTTTCGCTTACTTTTATAAATTATTAACGTTTGAAAAAATATTAATATAATAATAACTCACCTTCTTTATATAAATTTTTATTTAATTTAAGTTATATATTTTTTTATTTGTAAATACCTAATTATACTAAAAACTAAATTAACTAAAGAATATTGCATTTATTTTTTTCACGTACACCACCATGCGATGAATATTCAGTGCCTGACATGTATCCGGTACTTGTACAACCCATTAACTCTCTAAATACATCGCCCACTTTATAATTATACCTTTAAAAAATATTAAAAAGAAAAGAAAAAACATAAGATACGCTAGTTATTAGAAGAACATTCAAAAAAACATTACTTTGCTGAACATTCAATGTAACCACAGCGCCAATGTTTTCTCACAAGCGTTGAAATGTCCTTTAATGCCTTGAAGAGAAATAAAAAAAAGTTTTGTGATTACCTTACATTTGCTTAAATACATTAATTACAAAAAATTGATTCTTTTTCGTTTTTTTGTTTTGTTAAGCCAAATCGATAAATAGAATCGTTTTATATAATTGTATATGTGTTATAGCCCGAAATAGAATAGATTAAATTGTTGAAATGATTTATTACATTTTGTCAACATGCCTTTAAAAAAATTGTATACCTGCGTATGTGAATTTGTGTCAGAAATCATGTCAAATTTATTTCCAACAATGAAAATGCTAAAATCTCTATGGCTAAAACTATCCAATATTTGGTCTCTCATTGAGCGGCAATACTGTTGGTGAATAAAAATATAAATAAATGCACGGTGAAAAGAACAGTAAAAAAATAGTTGTGTTAAATTACCTGAAAGGATTCCAGATTCCCCATATCGAAAACCAGAACATATGCATGCACAGTGCGTAAACCCAATGGATGGCCATTATTCCATTCAGCTAAATTATCAGCAGGAAATCGTTTCTAAAAATATTAATTTTTTATTAATAAATTTATAATTATGTATTATTATATTTTTTTATGAATTTACCTGCGGTGGAACGTCCAGTACCATCAACTCCCGGATGCACGTGTCACAAACCAAACAACTACGATAAACGTTTCTTCTCGTTGTTGTGCAATGTTGTATGGGAAAGTCGTGTTTAAAAAATTGCTATATAATAAAATGAAGTGAATAATAAAAAAAAAATGAAATGCCATGATTTAAGATTTAAATAAAGTACAAAATTTGTCTACAAATCGTTAAAAATCACAGAATTTTTATTTTATATGTGGCGCCATGAAAAGTTAGATACAATATCAAAAATATAAGAATAAAAGGAATGAAAAAAAAAAACATAGTATAATATAGGGAAAAATATTTATCTAGGCATAGGGTATCATTTTTTTCTTTATTTTTATTCCTTCTGTTATTCGGTTTAAAAATAATAATATTATATAAAATTGCTCAAATTTTTGTATGTTTTTCTTAACTGAATCAACATAAAAATGGGGTAAAATTGGTTAAATATGCGCACAATATAGTTTATTATTCTTTATTTTTTTGTAAATATTTATTCCATTCATATTTTTTCAATTTCTTTCATTCACAAAAAAAAAAAAATAATAAAATAAAAAAAAAAACATGAATGCTTTGCATTTGAATGCAACAGTCACCCTATTTCTATTAATAAAAATGTTCATTATACTAATATAAAAAAATAAATAAATTTTCTTACATCTATTTACCTATATAATAACATGTTCATAATAAAATGTATAACTTTGTTAAGATTTAATCAAAACAGCTAATATGTTTTATAATAGATTTAGAAAATAATTAAAATCGTAAACATTATTATTATTATTATTAATGCTCGTATCATGAGCAAAACGAACCATGCATGTAATTAACTTTTCTATTTTTTTTTTTTAATTTTAATATAAAAATATTATCTTTTAATTTAAAATTGATTAAGTTTATTTTTTTTTTTTATTGAAAAATTTAATAAGCTAATATCACAAACAATTTAAATTGTCGTTTCCATCTTGTTATCATGGAAGAAGCTATTTAGGTGGCCGAAATTTTTAATCAAATTATATGTATATATATATATATATATATATATATATATAAATATGTATTTAATTGAACAATTTTTTAGTCATTAAATGGAAATTAGATGAATATTTTTTTCTTTAATAAAGAATGAATAAAATATACATTTATCATAAATGACCTTTTTATTCATAAATGGTAAAAAAGATTTATTTTAAAAGGAAAAAAGGAAACATGAATTAATGATGCAAATGCAGCTCACTTCTTGTTGGCCATAAACTGTTATTCTATTAAAATTACCAAAAAATTTTGACATCATTAAACTTTTATATTAGGGACTTGCACCACTGATCATTCTCATCTTACGACAGAAATTATTCTCTGTCGATTTACTGAGATGATTTCTGTTGAAAATTATTATTATTATTATTAATATTATCATCATCAATTTGAGCACCATAAAAATGTGACATTAAATATTAAAAAATATTTATTTAACTACAAAATTGGGTAGTTGGTACACCCAAACCGAAAATCAATTAACTAAACAGACGGTTTTTTTAATTCTTATAAATTTATATACAATATTTACTTTATCACTTTCACGTACACAAATTTTCTTTATTTTATTTATTATTTTTTTTTTTTTTGCCATATTTAGCCTATAATTTATATACCGTATATATTATTTTACATATAAACATACAGACATATTTAACAAATGATAAAAGCATTGTCACACAGCTTATTTTTTATGTATATATATATATATATATATATATGCTTTGTTTTACTTAATAAAAGATGAAAAACTGTGCACCTTCTTCTTTGATAATACGAAGACAGTAAAATACAAAAATTCATAGCAAAGTGTGAAGCTCTGAAGGCATCAACAACAAAAACAACAAAAAGAGCTTATAATCGCGTACGCTGTTTTTATCTACATGTAGGCGCAATAAAATTTTTATATATTTAAGTACAGTAAAGAAATCAGTACATGGGTGGTTGTTATTGTTTGTTTGTCTTTTTATTGAAAAAAAAAACGAATTGTTAAAGCAGATTTATTAGCTTTATTTATATGAGAAATAAATTTATGAAAAAGGTTATTATCTGTATCTTTTTGGTACCATAAAATTGATTTTTTAACTTAAAAAAATGGTTTAATTACCTTTAAATTATAATAAAATTTTACGCTAAAAATCTAAAAAGAATCTTTTTAATTTTAAAAAGACAAATCATGCAACCATAGAATTTCTTATCTTTTTCGTATGTTACATAATAATATTTTAATAAAAACTTAATGAATAACTAATTAAATAATATTATTATATTGTACAGTTTAAATTTTGATTTGTTCAACTAATCAAAGAAATTTATTTTATTACAGCAAATAAAAAATGATTATCATTAAAAGTTATATTAATAAACATTAAATGTAATTTAATAAAAAATAAATTGGCAATAAAAATATAAAAAATACACTGACATGTAATAATATGAATTAAATAGTTTAAAATTTATTAAAATACTCAAAGATAGGTTTGCAATTGAAAATCTTAAGTGAAGTAAGTGTTTAGTACAAGCAAGTACAAGCAAGTAAAAGTTAATTAACGGATAAATAATAATAATAAAAATAATAATAATAATAATAATAATAATAATAATAATAATAATAATAATAATAATAATAATAATAATAATAATAATAATAATAATAAAAATAATAATAATAATAATAATAATAATAATAATAATAATAATAATAAAAATATTCAAGAAAATTAAATTAAATGAAAAACTAATATTTTCAATTCGAAATTATTATTTTTTGCACTTGAAATACTTGAAATTCAACAAACTGGATAAAAACCTGGTTTCATAGCATGTATGCGAAAAAATTCTTTATTTTTTTAAACAGTTGACCTTAAACCTTTAAATGCGTCAGCAAGTCTTAATATTACTTCTTTTTTTTTATTAAAAACATTGCAAAACAGGCGTATATACGAGTATTGATATGATCAAAAAAAAATATATTTTAATAATCCTTGTATAAATATACTTAAATTTGGTTCGTCTTGATGAAAAATATTATATTAATTTTATATATAAATATTTTTATATTTTAATAGATTTTTTTTTATATTTATAATTAAATTATTTCATTTATTTTATATTACACAAGTATATAAGAATAAGAAATGAAAGTAAAATTTATTAAAGTAAATTTAATTATTTGAGAAAACAATTTGGATATATATTTAATGAAAATAAAAAAATGTGCACCTGTAGTAAACTGGTTTTTCCGACACCACAGGCCCCCAGAAAGGCAGCTTTAAGGGGGCCTTGCAGCCATGGGGGCTCTGAACCCTCCAGAGTGATCCGCTATGCTGAAATACACTTGTTTTGTATATGAATTTCCATAGCTAAAGATATTTTTGTTTTTCTATTTTTATTATTATTATCATTATTATTAATTATTTGATTATTATTATTATTATTATTATTATTATTAGTTATTTGGTTATTATTATTATTATTGGTTATTTGATTATTATTATTATTGTTATTATTAGTTATTTGATTATTATTATTTATTATTTGATTATTAAAATAAAAATTATTATAATTTATATGATTATAATTATTATTATTATTATTATTATTATTATTATTAATATTTGTATAATTTTCATTATATATCTTATTAAAACATAAATTTTTGTTTATATTTTTTGTATTACCATTATCTATAGAACGTTTATTATTTATAAATAATTTTTTATTATTATTAATTGGTGAAATTATTGTTGTTGATGTTGCTGTTGATGTTGTTAATATTGCTTTATTCCACATTTTTATTATAGTATTATTTTTATTATATTATGTCTATAGTTTAGAATATTTTTGTTTATTTTAACTAACACACAAACAATACACATTTATATTGCTATTTATATATCACTTAGTATGTTTTCCTTCTTTAAAGATTAAAAAAAAAAAGGTTTTTTCAGTAAAATTTAACTGTATTATAATGAGAAATACATTTAGATGTTATTTTAGGTACAATATAAAAAAAATATATGAATTTCATTTAATTTAATTTAATTTATGTTTAAAATGAAAACTGTTACGTTTTATACTTTTAAATAAAGATAAAAACAGTAATTTGACTTTATCGGCGTGCAACATTTCATCGTTAGTTTATTAAAACTATGAACTAGAGAGTTGTTAAATAAATATATGAAAGAATAAACAATGAGCTGTAATACCAAAAGCAACAGTAGAAAAGGATATTAGACAGTAAATTGAGTAGACAAGATATTTTCAGAAAAAAAATAGATAGACCAAGTTATCAAACCTTAATAAACAAATAATTTCTATATACAGTGTCTTGTAACTATAAAACAATGAAAAACTAAAAAAAAAAGGAAAGTAAATTGAGTCAAAATGAATTCTTGTTACTTTTATACAGCTGGGTGATAATGATTTGATATATATGGATTTGTATATTAAGCATAATAAAATAAGCAACGCAACACAGCAGGACTTAAATAATGATGATAAAGGACTAAACAAAAGCTTTATTTCCACTTTGTTATAGCTGACAAGTTAGATGGCAAATGAATTGTTAACTGAAGAAAAAAAAATGCGTTTTTATTAAAAATATTATACGGGTGGGTCTATAGTATAGGGTATCTAAGCTTTCAATCATTTAATTGGTCTGGTCAAATATGGCAAATTAATCATAAAAAGGAACACCCACAAAAAATAATACTTATTTCACAAATATCATGCTGAATATTTTTTATTTGGTTTTTATTTTGATAAAAATTTACTGGCTCATAATTTTAATTTAAAAAGTTTTTGGTATTTTTTTTTTTTTTTTTGTATACACTTTCTCTGGTTCCTTTTAATAATTTTTAAGTAATAAAAATATAAATATATATCACATGGAATAAGTTCAAATGTATTAAAACAGAATATATATATATATATATATATATATATATATATATATATATATATATATATAGATGTATATAGATATGAAAATCAGCATTAGTAGTGACATTTTCATTAAAAACCGTAAAAAAAGAAAAACAATAATAAAAAATGAAAAATTGTGGGCAACTCAACAATAAATTATAAAAGAAAAACTGAAAACAATATAAAAGTTAAACGCAACAAAGCTTTAGGTAGGTTCATTTTCAGTATAAAGCTAGAAGGGATAAACATTTTACATATATATTTCTTTAACAGATTTTATAAATCTACAGCTGGCTGGACCATTCAACAACGAATTAGCGTATTTCAACTACCCAACCCAAGTAAATTAAGCGTTTGTTACTTTTCTTTTTAAGGTATTTGGTTTTTTTTTAAACTTTAAAAAGAAAAAAATTAAATACAATTTACTCTCAATGCTCTCTAATTTATTAAAAGAAAAAAAAACGATGCGTGTTGATGTTGTTGCTGTTAGCCCTTAGGGAATGTAAAATAAAACGCTCAACTAAATACGAAATAACAAAAACAACAACGTCAAATAGAAACTAAGGCTGAATAACAATAAAAAATAAGTAATAAAAAAAGGAAGAAAAAATAAAAGGCGAATGGGTAGTATTGCTTGCTGAGCTTTTAACTTTAGTTCAAATTTTTCGTATTGTAGAATAAAAATATAAAGAAAATTTGTTTGAGGGTGGATTTAACAGTACTTTTAATATAAAAAAACATAAGGATGTGATTATTATTTTCTTCCATTTAATTGAAAAAATTATGTAAAACTGTTTGAATTTTAGAGAGAAATCAACAGTAAAATATGTAAACTATAATTATTAAAAAATATATTACATTAAAAAAGGACAAACAAAAACATTTTCACCACTTATATTAAGCATTTAATTACATTATAATATAATTAATTTGTATTTTCGTTTAAGTTTAATTACAAAACCAGATAACTTCCACAACCGAAACAATTAATTAAAAGTTTATACTGAAATAAAAACAAACGAGAAAAAAAAACACTTTATCCTTGCTTGAGTTAATTAATCCATATTCTCTCCTTAATTTATAATAAATTGTTTTTTTCGTTTTTAATAAAAATTTCCACTAAATTAATCGAAAAATTAAGTCAAAAAAAAATGTAAATAATAAAAAGAAATTCATTTAGCCCAGGGGCTAAAGCTAATAAAAATTCACTTTTATGTCATTTTATAAAAAAAAGAGTAATAATACACCAGCAAATAAAACAATGTTGTTTTTTTTATTTGGAGAATTAAATGAAGAATTATTTCATTTAAATGATCACTGACTTTTTCTATGGTCAGCTTTTTCACTTTAATCACATTTAAAAAATAACACACTAATTAACGACAATAACAACAAGAACCAAAAAATACACTAATTAATTTTATATTTTATATAAAATCGTAAATAAAAATCCTTTCGTAGAAATAAAAACTTTCCATTCTTCTTTACTTTATTCTTATCCAAATTTTCTCAATATTTTATATCAGTATATCTTTTCAATTAAATTTCCAATTTCGTTTTCCTATAGAAAACATGAAGAAAACAAAGTTTATTGTAAAATAAAAAACAATATGCAAAACTATAACAAAATAAAAAAATAAAAACTTTTTTTTTAAATAATAATAATCGAAAATATATGAGCGATGTGGTCTCTGTCATGGACCATTTTCAACTAAACTCAATCTGAAATGTATATATGATAAAAAGAAAAGAATTTTCATATTCAAAACAACAACAAAATACCAATGATTGTGTTGAAAAAAAAAAATAAAAATAAAATTGTACTGTGGGTGGTTTAAATAAAAACAAATAAGCAAATAAATGAAAACACCAGCAAATAGAAAAACAACAACAAGAGCCTGTAAAGTGCACTGCACAGCAAAAATACAGTATGGGGTATAAAAAAAATTATTGAGAGTATTTCAAGGGGAAATTTAATCTTGAATATCTCATTTTTATCTCGAATAGAGAATAAACTTCGAATTTAATTTCTCTTCTTTAAAAAGCCCTTGGTGGTTCTTTTTTTGTCTAATAAATTATTTTATAGTTATATTTATCAAATGGATGATATTAGTATTGTTAGCTGGTTGTTTATATTTTACTTCTGCTATTGTCATTGCAAAAATAAAAATTAAGAACAGAGTAATAAGCAACAACAAATCAAGATAAACTTTTTTGTCATCAGTCTCCCTTTACTTACCCTTAATATAGAATAAGAAAATTTAGATGAAAACAAATATGAGTATTAAACTTTTCGCTATTCCTTTAATATTGTCTAAGAATTTAAAGGAAGAAAAAAATTAAAATTGGTTCTGAGAATAATATTGCGGAGAGCATTGGCCAGGCAAGGTAAGGACATATTCATCTTTTATGTTTTAATAAAATTCAATGAGTTACAATGCTCTACCACCAAAGACAACAAGTTACTTTGTTTTTTTAAGCTTTTTTTGTAAGCTTTGCTTTTTTGTTTTTTGTCTTTTTAATTCTGTTTTTGTTCAAAACGCAAATTTATAGCCGTATAATAATGGAAATGTTAATATTAAGAAGAAAATTTTAAACGTGTAGACAACATTAATAACATGCAAAACAGCAAACACAAATGCGAATTTAACAGCAGTCACATTTAATAGATTAATATAAATAAAATTTTCCAACAATTTTAACTTAGATAAAAACATACACACACCCACACATATAAAAATTCATTTCATTGAGAGCACAAAATTACAAACTCTTGTAAATAGTAAAAAAATTTTGTTTTGCAGTAAAACTTAATAAATTAAAGTAGAAAAATATACCTTGTCTGTAGATTTAGAATATCTTAAGACTTATGGCTTCTTTTTTTTCTTTTCATTAAAATTTATAAGAAATCGAAGATTACTCTTTTTTCATTAATCATTACTTGAAGCATCTACTTTTTGTCATTTCAATACGTATTTAATGCTTTATATTTTATCACTTTAAAGCAAGACAATTTGTTTTTATGCGTTAAGTATTTGAACATTATTTTTTATAGTGTTGCTTTGATAATTTTTGTTATTAACAGATATAGTTCAATATTTCTGGTAAAATCGACATTATTAGTATAGTCAAGGTGTCAACAGTTACAATGAACTTTTATTTTTATTAAATTAAATGATTTGGTAATTATATAATATTTAAGAATTCTTATACTTAAAATCTGATAGAAAGACATTGAAACATAAATGCACAGCTTTATATATGAATATATGTGTAGTATTAAATAAATACCGTCAATAATTAAAATCTTTAAAAGAAACAGATCAATAAACATCTTTATTTTGTCTATTTAATTACAGCCTTGAACTAAATTTTATTATTGGTGTTATTCTTATTATTATTATTTTATTCTCATTTATGTTTCTTGTTATTTTACTCAGTTAACTACTTTTTTTTTGTTCCATTGACATTATACGTTTCTTATTGTCCTAATTTTATCACAATTTTATTATATTTATTTATATCAAATGATGTGAGTATGGACAAATTGTTAAATAAAATTTTATATTTTTAGCCACCCTAAACTTTTATTTGGTCTTAATTGAAGAATTTTATGACCTTTATTACATTTTTATTATTTCATTAAATATATACAAACAAATCTTCCTATCTTTTATTTATTTATTATCAAATATTTTCTTTTTAATATTGATTAAGTTTTATTTTTTATTATTTGACGATGTTTTAGTTGAGTGCACATGAATTATAATGAAAAACATACATACAGTAGTCGTAGCTAAATTAATAGAAAACATGAGCAGCATCTATAAATTTCCCTATTTTTATTTTTGGAGTACAATTAGGGACAATCGTCTCATTTATTATAAGAAAATTTTGACTATTTCAAAATTCGGTTATGTTGTTTAAGGGGTTGTTATTATAATAATTATTCAATTGTCTGCAAAACAAGAATTTAATAACTTCTACATATTTTTTAATGAATCGATTTTCTTTTATCTTTTCCCTTTTTTCAGCTTTATATTGTCCAATTTATTAAAATTAATTGATTTTTTTTATTATAATTTAGTTTTAGATATAGCATTACATGCATGGTTATTAATAAAGCAGTTATCAATTATTATTGATATAAATTTGGTATTACATAATGCTAATGCTATATTGGTATCATTTTTCGTTGAAGGCAGATAATATTAATAATAATATTTATTGTATTGAATAATATATATATATATATATATATATATATATATATTATTTTAAATAATTATCAAAGTATAATAATATTTTTAAAACTACTGTTTATATATATTACATTATGTGATTGTATATAATGAATATCTTAAATCGCATTCAAATAAAAACAGCATAAAGCTGCTAACCATTATCCAAAAAAAAGAGAAGAAAATTAAAATAAAAATAATGAAAAAAAATTAAATTTATCCAGATTATATATAAATGAAATGATTACTACAAAAATAGGAGAAAGTACAACCAAGAAATGTATAAGAAAATTATATCAAAATTTTTACAATATAATCTTCTTATCAACAGTAACAAAACTTGTATCGTCTTTTCAAAAATTCTTCCTGTTTTTATTCATACTATTCATCTTTTTCTTCAACACTGCGATATTTTTCATTCTTTTTTCCTTTTGTTTGTCTGTTCGTTGTTATACGTTGGTAAAGCCGTGGTTCTGAATTTATAAATAAAAAAAAATAAAAATGATACAAAAATAAATAAATAAAGAAAATATATATAAATTGGAAATAAACATAAAAGAAACAACAACATGAAAATGTTAAAAAATGAATTGTTATAAAATGTTTGTATTTGCCAACACCCTATAACCTCATCTTTATATTCTTTTATCGTTATCTTTAGCCTAAATTTTAGTATGAACTTCTTCATTTATGCTATATGCTTCTATCTTTTCCTTTCATTTATCTTTTTCTATCTTTACTTTAAAAAAGATTGTCGTACGGTACCTGACGCTGTTGTAAAGTACAATACAATATTTACATCCAATTTTATTAGAGAACCCAAATACCATTCTATGTTTTTTATTTGTATTTTCCGCTATATAAAACACAACAAAAATGATTTAAGCTTTAAACATACTTCGTTTCATTTTATTTTTCTTATTTATTCAATGTTATATTTTGTTACTCGAAACACCTACAAATAACAAAATGAAAAATTAGAAAAATACACAAAAATAGTTGTAGTATAGTTAAATAAACTATCTTTGCTTTACACAGTAACAAAAAAAAAAAAAAAGAAGAAAATAATACACAGAACATACGGGATTTTTATTAAAAATAAAGTAAAAATTACAAAATATGTGTTTTATACGAAAAACAAAAAATCTAAAATGATACTATTTGCACATTTTCATGTAAAATATTTAAGGATGGCAAAAAGAAAAATAATATACATGTATGTAACGAAGATGAATAAAATATTAGTCTTTACTTCTAGTATCCAGATGATAGCTATTTTTTAATTTCGTACTCTGTATATCATATATTTATATTTTCATATCAGCGATGCTCAACTCAAATTATTTAATTATTTTACATTAAAATAACAACAGTGAGCTTAATAAAACACTAAACAAATATTAAAAACAAATAAAATGGTTTATGTGAAGTATATATAGTTTATATAATAAAAGATAAAATAAAATAATGTTTTCTTAATAGTTTTAAAATAAATTTTGAAAAAGTAATTTCTTATTTAATTAGTTATAATACAAAGTTAAACCACTTGCGCAATTTATTATTCACTAGAATAAGGTGAAGCACTTAAGAAATCACAATGCTTTTTTTTTTCAACTAAAAGAACTGTGACCAAATTGAATTTTCTATCTAATTTTTATCATTATCATCATTATTAATTATATCCTAAATGAAATCTAGATCTAATATTAAATATATATATATATGTATATACAATATATGATGTGCTTGAAACGAGTATATAGTGTTGGGCATCACTGTTCTAGACAGTTGTAAATACAAGACTTAGATGAAAAAGCGACGACCACCACAACACTATGAATATATTCAATATGTTTGCATGGAACAAAGTAAAATCATATATCCTTAGGGATGAGTAAAAAAATAAAGAAAAGAGCAAAAATAAATATAAGAAAACGTAAATGATGTTTTTGTTGCTTGCTTGATTTCAACCACATAAAATCTTATATATGTATATATACATAATTCTTTTTTCAATCATTTTTGACGCCCATTTACCCATCTAACCAGTTATTTGGGTTGATCAGCCACTACTTATATCTTGTATTCTTTTTTTTTTTCCTATGTTACTTTGTATTCATTGTTATTAGACTTTAGTCATAGAAAATCGCATAAAAATAAGAAAATCATGTATTATTAGTTTCATCTGTTGTTCTTGTCTGGCTGTCTATCCTTTCTATTTTATAAGTTTGCCTTGATATTGTTTTTGCTGCCTTTTAAATGACCATTTTAGTACTGTCAATGTATTAGTTAAGTTAAGTTATATAGATTTTATTTGTAGCGACACTTGTTTCTTGCTGTTGCTTTTTTATAAGCATTTGATGATCTTAATAATGTTTACGTTTTTTTTGTTTTGTTTTATTATGCCACCGTTGCGTATTTTTATAATAATCTTCATTCTTCTTGTGCAAGTTTCTTAATGGCATTTCTCAGAAAGGAATATTTTTACGTTTTTTTTTATTAAATATTCAAATTATATAGACTATCAGAATTCAGAACTCTTTAACAATTAAATAAAATTTCATGTCTATTGACATATAGTAATGCCACATAAGTACTTAATCAAAAAAGAATCGAGTTTATATAGCTTTAAGTTAACATGATTTCAATGCTATCAATCCTAATAGATTACATTACAATTAAAAGATTTCATACAGTAATTTTAAGAGATGATGATTTTCCTGATTATTGTATTACTTTCTTAATTTAATAATTATAAAATGAAGTTCAATTTAAATGTAAGATAAATCAATAAATAATATTGACATTAACTTTGACTAGATATAATAAAAAATAGAAATTTAAATTAATAAAAATAAATATACATTAGTATGTGTAATACGAATTTTTTACAATATAAATACTGGTGGAGGCGCCCGATATTTTTAATATTAAAATGTATTAAATATTATTAATCCTTTTTACTCATATCCATATAAAATAGTTTTTTTTTAATTTATTTATTAATTTTTAATGAAAAATCAATAAATTTATTCTTAAGTTCATATAGAAAACTGTATTGAAAACTAAAAAATTTTAACATATTTTTCGCTGTGTCGCTCCTCTAACTTATTATGAGAAAATAAACAAACAGTTTATTTAATACTTATTACAAAAACCAAAAGTTGTTTAAGTTAATTAAATATTAAAGGATTCCCATATTTATTGTATTCTTTTTTCTTCTTTTTTTATTTAAAATAATAATAATAATATAAAGTAAAAATTAAATAATTATTGACTAAGGGAAAAACAAAGTATTTTTTCCATTTTATTTATGAAATAACGTCAATTGTGTGATTGAAGATTAAGAAGTGGGTTGTGTTTTATAAACCAAATTTATTTATAAAAAAAGTAATTTTTTTTTAATTTAAATTAAAATATACAAGTGCAATAGTGAAATAAGTGAAAAATTTTTTTGTGAAAATGCAAGTCCAACCAGTACATTATCAAGGTTTGGTTACCGATTTATTACCAAATATACGGTTAATGCAAGCCAGTGGTCATTTTCTATTTAAATATGTAAATGGTCCAATATTAATACGAAAAATATATTCAGTGTTAAATTTGATCTTGGTCACATTTCAATTTGTAGCAATTATATTAAATTTAATACAAAATACATCAGACGTTAATGAATTAACAGCAAATACAATTACAGCTTTATTTTTTACACATAGCATTACAAAATTTATATATGTTGCCGTTAGCTCTAAAAACTTTTATAGGTAGACATTTATTGAAATTAATTTTTGCATAAAATTACATAGTTTAATCGTATTTAATATTTATTTTTTGTTTTGCAAAAAAGAACATTGGGAATATGGAACACACCTAACAGCCATCCATTGTTTGCCGAATCTGATGCACGTTACCATCAAATTTCATTAGCAAAAATGCGAAAACTATTATATCTTGTATCATTGACAACTTTTGCTTCAGTTATTGGTATATTTATTATTGTTTTTTATTTATAATAACATAATAATAAAAATTATTTAGCATGGACAACAATAACATTCTTTGGTGAAAGTGTTAAAAATGTCTTTGAAAAGGAAACTAATGAAACTTTAACTGTTGAAATACCGAGATTAATGATTAAGTCTACATATCCATGGAATGCTATGTCTGGTACACCTTATTATATATCACTGGTTTTCCAAGTAATTTTTATTATGGGTCCTTTTTACAGAAACATTTTATTCAATGATTCTTTCATTTACAGTTTTATTATCTTTTATTTTCCATGTTCCAAAGTATCTTGACTGATGTTTTATTCTGTTCATGGTTATTATTTGCATGCGAGCAGTTACAACACTTAAAGGTTAATCCTTTTTTTATACATGTGTTTATGTTTTTTGCACATTTGTCGTCCTGTTAATAGATATAAAAAACGTAAAAAAGAAAGAAGCATATAACACAGAAAGAAATTTTATTTGTTTAGGGAATTATGAAACCTCTAATGGAACTATCATCAACTTTGGACACATATCGTCCTAATTCAGCTGCATTATTTCGTGCTATCTCGGCTGGTTCAAAATCAGAACTTATTGCTAATGAAGGTAAAGAATACTTTTCTGTTTATTTGCATTTTAATAAAAAAGAAAATATTAATTTAAATAAAAATTCTCTTTTACAGATAAAGATATAACAGATATTGACATGAGTGGGATTTACAATACAAAAACTGATTGGGGGGCACAATTTCGTGCGCCATCAACATTACAAACATTTAATGGTGGAAATGGTGGGAATCCCAATGGTCTAACTAAAAAACAAGAATTAATGGTCCGTAGTGCCATCAAATATTGGGTTGAACGTCATAAACATGTTGTTAGGTAAAAACACCTTTTCGTTTTATTACTTTTATACAATGTCGCATTAAATTTATTATTTTTTTTTTATTTTTGTGTTTTGTTTTCTTATTTCTATGCTTTCTTAAATATTACTTTTGGTGTCATGTTGGTCCTTTGCATCTTCTTTCTTTAACAATTATTTAAGTAATAAAATTTTAACAGTTTATGGTTTTTCTCAAACATAATTCAAAAAAATTTATCAATTTAAATTATTCATAATACTAATAATCATTTTTTCACAACATAATGAAACGAAACCATCAATGTTTTCTTAAATTGTTGGATTCATTCTCCATCAAGTTCATTTTTAATTCAATGTCAATTAATTACAAATCCCCAGTAATTCATTAAAAATTGAAAAAAATAATAATAATATAATTAACAATTTTACTACAATTAATAAAATAACAATATTTAAACATTAGTTTTAGTTAATTTCATTATTTAATCGATATAAATATGTATTAGGCGTATTTTTTTTTTTAATTTAATATCTGTATCGTTTCACAAACAAATTAAAAATAGAATAATAAAAAACTACGAAAGCATATATGGTTCAATTATTAATATTCCACGTTATCATTTTCTTTTCTTGCTCCAATAGAAATAACTTAATGAAAAATTCATTTTGAATATAAGGGGTGGTTATTATAAAGGCGGATTAATAAAGTTAAGAACTATATATATAAATTATTATATCTATCGACAACCTTGTAATCTTTTAAGTTAAGCAACAGCTAAGAACAAATTATTTATTTAATAAATATATGCATGTATATTGATTTTCTTTTTTTCTTTTTTTTTTTTAAACAGAGAAAAAATTGAGGCATTAATTTTTTATAAACTTTTAAGAACTCTGAATAAATTATACTACTTTAGATATTTATATAATTTATTTGGTTTATATATAATTTAATATAATGTCTCTTTTTTATTTTAATCTTATACCTAATTAAGAATATTTTCTTGTTTTCATATTTAATTATAAAAATTTGTCTCAAAAAAAGCATCAAACATCAAAACAAAACGTTAACATAAATTAAAATACAAAAAAAAATAGTTTTAGCAATGCAAGAATGATAAATTTTCAACAAATTAAAATGTGTTTTTATTAATAAATGGGTAAAAACACAACGAAATTACATTCATTTTTACAATAAAATTAATCTTTGAATTTTTATTTAATTACTGTAATGAGTTATTGTTTCAATTCTTTATTACTGTTTACAAGTTGGTGAAAAAGAGAAAAGTTAATTTTACTATTCATTTGTGATATTATGTTAAACGAACATAAATAACTAAACAAAGAAACATTTCTATTTGCCTATGGTAACATTAAAAAAAAAATTTTTGTTTAAATATTTACTTTAAAATTTGTTATTTCTTTTAAACATAAAATTTGTTTAAAAATCCTAAAAATTTTATTAATTAATTACAATAATAATAAAAAAATACCGTTTTTAAACCATCCAGCAAACAATAAATAAAGATTAAATGCTAATGCTAATTTGTTATATTTTTATGTTATTATGCATTAATATGCGCGATTTTACAATATTTTACATTATGTTAAAGCATCAAATGTTGTGTATTTTAACGACAAACACATTTATTTCCGTAATTAATCATCCATTAAATATATAATATAATATAATAAATTTCTTTAAACGTCGATTATATTAATCATTTAGTATTATTAATTATTTTTATAATTAATATATACATGTATATACATATATATAGTTATAAATATTTAATTTCTATTTTTTTTATTTTTATTAATATTTATTATTTTATATAATTAATAGACTAGTGACAGCCATTGGCGATACATACGGTGCAGCATTACTATTACACATGTTAACATCAACTATAAAGTTAACTTTGTTAGCATATCAGGCAACAAAAATCGATGGCATTAATGTTTATGCATTTTGTGTTATTGGTTATTTGAGTTATTCATTGGCACAAGTGTTTCTATTTTGTGTTTTTGGTAATCGTTTAATTGAGGAGGTAATCCATTTTAATATATAATATTGCATAACAAATAATATTCTATTTATATATTGTTTTTGTCTTTGAAGAGCTCATCTGTAATGGAAGCAGCATATTCATGCCATTGGTATGACGGCTCAGAAGAGGCAAAAACGTTTGTACAGATTGTTTGTCAACAGTGCCAAAAGGCGATGACAATATCTGGCGCTAAATTTTTTACTGTCTCTCTTGATCTATTTGCATCAGTTTTAGGTGCGGTTGTTACATACTTTATGGTCTTAGTACAATTGAAATAAATAATTAAAAACATTTTTATATATAATTATATGTTTATATTACAAAAATACAATTATTTTTTGCACTTTTTATCACAATAAATATTATGTTTTTAGCTATTAGTTATTTTAATTGTTTTCCTAACTTTTTCTATTTGTATAACAATGATATTAAAACCAAATACCAAATCACTGATAATATGAAGAAAATAAAATTTTACATAGTTACATTTAATTGTTTTATTTAATTTAATATTAAATTAATATCGGCGGTTGCATTTACTTTATGTAATCGCTTAAGGGAATTTTGTTGAAAATATTTAAATGAAATTGCTGTTTTATATATTTAGTGTGGCCGTTAAATGGTATCTGTTTATATTTATAAATTTAAAAATTATACTTTATTTATTTAGGCAGTTTTATTAATTTCAGCAAAAATATATAAATAAATATAGTAGAGAAGAAAATAAACATGTGATTAGTACTTTTAATCATTATTTATACCATTACCTTAGTGGTGAATTTATATTTTTCTACCATATTTTAGTACGATAAAGTTTTTTCCGCGGCCAGTATCTATTAAACAATTCATATATTTTTAATTTATTACGAATATAATATCACAATTTACGTTTTTTTAAATAATTTATCGCTTTCTGCAAAATATACTTAAAAAAAATAAACTAAAGAAAAAATTGCTAATGCTGATAAGGTGCCAGATTAATAATGGAAATAACTAATAATCATTTAAATCTCTTTCATTTTTCTGTAATTGTTCTTTTTATTGATGAAATAGTTTAAATACTTTATTTTACCATACCATGTGCTTTTAATGTAAGTGTTACAGAAGCTTAATAAAATCACTAATTAAGAAGCATTTCAAAAGGTCTCAGACGACACAATTGTTTACCAGATCTGCCTGTCCAGATTTTTAATCAGTAAAACAGAGAAGAGGCACCTGTATTAAGTCTGTAGTCAGAAATCAATTCTATTGCAACGCTAATTACTTCCAAACCAAAATATTTTATAGTTTTATCATTAATTTTAACTAATAAAACAGAATAACCAACAGCTCCAAGTACAAAAAATTCTAAAAATGACATGTCATTAGCAAAGTGATAGCATGAAAAATATTATTTAATATATTTATCAACAGTAAAAGTATTTTTTTTATAAGAAATAATATGAATGCATAATAAAAATGATTGAATCGGAAGAAAAATCAATCGAAATATATATAAACAAAATCAGAAATTAAGTTAAGCAATAAGAATAACGAACGCATTTTGTTAATAAATGAAATTTAAAAAAAAAAAGAATAATTTATTATTATTATTATTGCACAAAAATAAAAGAAATTACACTTTGAATTTAAGCATATGAAAATAAAAAAAAAATAATATTAAATCAAACATCACTCAACACACACGTAATTTATATAATTAGAGCGAATCGATTTTTTTTTTTTTTTAATAATTTTTTTACAATTGAATTTTTATCGCTATTATCAATTCTTAATTTGTTTTTTCTTTTCTATTTTTAATTGCACATAATCTTTTTTTTTCTCTTTTTATTAATAATTTTTGCTTTAATTCTTTCTTTAGTTTGTTAGCTTTAGTTTTCATGATTTCCGGTTGGTTGATTAAATTTTTATTTAACTTATTTTTTTCTTATAATGATTAACAGATTGTTTATTTTTGCTTTAAAATTAATTTTTGTAGTTTATATTTGATTTATATCATCTAGTTAAAAAAAAAGTTTTTTTTTTAATTAAATAAAATAATAAAAAACAATAATTTAATTAATAATAATTTATTTAACGCAATTTTTAATTATTAATTTTTAAACACAAAACACCAATTGGTGTTTAAACAGTAAAATAAAGTGAAATTTTTATTTATTAAAAAAAATAAAAGAAAAAACTTATAGAAAAAGCTTATGTTGTTCATTTCCAGTGTTTACTGAAATAAATTATGTAATTGTACAATAGTTGAAAAAATAAAATTTATCAAATTGACTACGAAAATTTGTAGATTTTTTAAATTACAACCAAAAAAATTATAAGTTGTGTAAATTTCACTCAAACGGTGTTTCGTGCTTTAATTGCAGAACGCATTGACGCGATTTTTTTATTTTTTTCGTTGTTATTTTGGTTCAGTTCATTTTTTAAAATATTTTTGTTGTCTTAATTTATAAGATATTTTAATAAATTAAATATTTCATTTTATTAATTAAAGATTTATTCATCTGATTTTATAAAATCTTAACAGTATAGATTATTTATTTATTAATTTTCCATATTGTATTACGAATTATTTTTGAAATAATTTGCGCTACAGTTGGTCTGCCTAAAGAGTTAAAACTAACGCTAACTTAATTACATAAGTAAATTAAGCACGTGCTTCATAAGATTGTAGAAAAAGGGACATCAAAAGCATGTTACTCTGCTTAATATACAAATTTCATTATATATATATATCAATCAACATGTTGATCAGAAGAAAATGCAGTAATTTTACATTATTAAATACTGAAAGCACAAAATTTATCAGAGCTTTATAATTAATGAAATAAAGGTTTGTATAACACTTATTTTTGCAAAATGTATAAGAAAATTTATCTTACATTGGAAGCAAACAAAAATTAGCATTATTTAAGTTCGATTAAAGTATCGATTTAATTAAAATTATATATTAAATGGCAAAAAAAAATTAAGTTCTTGAGCAACAATCTGGCCTTGTTTAATACGTATTATTTTACAATAGAATTAGCCCTATTATTATCGCATTATGTTATTTCTTTAAATCAGGTAAATTACAATTAAGTTGAAATAATTACCGTAATGTTTCTAAAAATAATAATTTCAATGTCAAATATTATAATGTAATATTATTAAGTAAAAATTATTACAAAATTATTTATAGAATTCGTGTTAAATAAAACACAATTTTTTCAACGATTATATGTTGTGCAAACAATAAAATAGATAAGTATTCATTTATTTTGCTCTAGCTAATCAATGCAGTAGCTAAGATAAATGATGAGTAATAGAGGTGATGACCGGTAGGTATTTACAATTCGGAAACAAACAAAAAAATTAAATTAATTATTATAATATATATTTTTTACTTTACAAATAATTATTTATTATTTAAACAAGGAAATTAATTAATTATATTAACACTCAAAATTACATCATTGCAATTATTTTCTATTTATATACTTTTTCTTTTTAAAAAATAATTTTTTTTAAATCGAAAAACAAAAAAAAAATTAATTAAATTTACGAAAAAGAAAATAAAATAGAAAAAAAATAAAAAATTAGCAACAGATTGGCTTACATGAATTATATATATATTAATACCCAAAAAATTATGTTACTCAATAATAATAATTATTTATGTTTATAAATAAATTATATTTAATTGTAAATAATAAAACAAACATAGAACAATTCATTATTTTTAATATGATTTTATTTTATTTACAAAACATTTTATAATGCTTTTTTTTAAATCGTGATAATGCAGAAAGGTGCTAATTAAAACTATTATGTGCTTTTTAAATCATTCATGCTTAATACTTAATAATTGATTAAACAGTTACAAGTAATTGTTTTAAGAAAAGAAAAATAAAGTTTTGCCAGCGCTTTAAAAAAAGTTAAATATCTAGATAAAGATAAGGATTTTGGTATTTTTTATATGCAAATAAGTTATTAAATTGTTTATTAATTACTGAATTTAAATAACTTATTAATTTGTTTGCTTAAAACTTACTTGTTTCTACAATTGTACTTGTTTCATTGTTTGTTTTATTAAATAATACCTCATTAAATCAATTTAAGTTAATTTATTAGAAAATCTATTTATAAACGCTTATAGATGATAAGTAGTTTGTAGTAATTAATATATGCATATTTCATACAATTATTTAAATAATATATGTTTATTTAAAAAGAATTGTAACCAGTCAAACATCTAAAGTTTACCGCGTTTATAATAATAAAAATTAATGAATTGAATATGTATGAAATAAATGTAACAAAAATAGAAAATAAAATTTTCATTACAACTTTCATCAATGTAAAATTTGTTTTTTTTTTCTTTAAATTAATTTAAATTAAATAAAAAAATTTCACTGCAAAAAAAATAAGCAGAAAAGAAAAATAATAATAATAGAAAAAAATAACAATTAATATTAAACTCTCTGACTTCTCACATTAAAAGAAATTATAATTGCAATAGAAAAAAAAATTAACTCAATTTCTGTTTCTTTAATTAAAAATTAAATTTTATAATTATTATTAATGTATTGTTGTAAGAAGGAATGAGATAGAAATTATGTACGATTTCATATAGCTCATGTTTTATAAAGAGAATAATTTTTGTAGCGACTTTAGCATGACGTTGCTAACGTTATATATGATTTTCTTTAACGTTCCATTAAATTCAGGTTTTGTATAGGAATAAGAGAGAAACACAATCTTTAATTATTTATTTGAAATTTAATTTTATTTAAAAATTAATGAAAACTACTTGGTAGAAGGAAGGTAGATATAGCAAACACGATTACCACCACATATAACGCAGCAGCCCAAATCTGGCTTAACAATAATCGAGTATATAGTTTGCTGAATCAAGTTTTAAAATTTTAGTCTTCCCACAACACCTGACCGAGTGTTGTTATATAAATTTTTCTTTTATTTTTATTTTCTTATTCAGTTTATATTAATTACTAAAATTAATTACAAATTGTGTTTAGTTTCTGTTTATAGCATTGTGAACTGCTGCTAATAGTAAATTGTGAAACAATAGTGTAGTAATTTATTTGTGGATTAAATTTATTTAAAAAAAAAAGAAAAGCTTCATTTACTTTTGTCTTAAAAGAATTTATAAAGAAAAAAGCTCAAAGGTAATTATAAATTTAAAAACTAAACCACATTTTTGTATCATTTGTAAAGTTTTTCTTGTATTTTTTGTTTTTATTTCGTTTTAAATTTTGTTGCTTGAAAACTTTCTCTTTCATTTGTACAAGCAAAAAAAAATAATTTTTTTTTATATTATTATTTAACTCGTTTTTTACATAATTGTAAAATATTATAGTTAAGAAATGCAAAAGTTAATATTCAATGTATGAAGAAATACCAAATTTTTTATTTCTGTTTGCATTAAGCACACAACAGATATGCTGCTTCGTTTTTGTCTTTTTAATTATTGTAATTAATTACAGATGAGAAATAAAAATTTCAAGGTTTTGACGTTTTATTTTGTTTTGTTTTTTCTTCTTGTATAATAAAGTTTTATCAATTTAAAAATAATATATTTGGTCAATGCATTATTACATAATTAACGTTTATTTAAATAGAGAATTTTATTTGTAATTGAAAACAAATTTACATTCATAAAATAATTAAATTAATAACAAGTTAAATTTTATAAGCATTTCACTTTTTATAAACTATCGGAGTAATTCCACAAAAAAACAGGCCAGTAGTAAAAGCTTTCTTTATACAAAGTTACATCATAATCTGAAGGTTCAAAAAAATACACTTATATATACTTTATGGTGTAAAACGAAAAGTTAATACATTTTAAAGAAACGAGCATTGAAGTCTTTTAACGCTAATCCCAATTTAATTTATTTTTTCATTAATCAATAAGAGTAAAAAAGAATTCTGATATCTATTTTTTTCTTTTTTTTTTGAAATTTACAAATAAGAATAATACACGTTTTGTGTTTTTTTTTTCATTCTTCAACTTCATTAAATAAATTTAATTTACGTCATAAGTTATTCAATTTGGTTTTTTTTCTGGCATAATACTCACGCTTACGTTTTTTTAACAGCGTTTAAATTCTAGTTTTTATTTTATCTATTACTTAAAAAAATATAAACAAACACAATTTTTTTTTTTTTTGATCATACTGGCTAAAGTTTAAGCTTTATTCAATCATTATTTATAGCTTTGCATAATTAAATCTATGAAGAATGAAAAAAAATAAAAAACGTTTTTTTTAGTACAAAATTTAAACACAATTTTTTTTTTTTCGTTCATCTGTATTTTAATCTGTTAAAGGCTGATAAATAAAAAGTATATATATATATATATATATATATATATATAAAACAAGGTGATAATATTAAAGAGAACAATTAAAGTGTCCTTGCAATCGATAAAAAAAAAAACTGAATCAAAAGTAATAAAAAATAAATAAAAGCATCACCGTGATCTCTTTTACTCTCTTTTATTTTTTAATTTTAAGTCAGTGAAGGATTTTGCCGAGACTTTTTTTTTGTTTTTTGGGGCTTATTTTTGCATTAAATAAATATAAACAAGCTGTATTAACTATGTCTGGCTGGGTCCAAGGTTAAAATGAATATAATCCCAATGTCCAACAGTCATCGGTCAATAAAACTACAAACTAAAGAACACAAAAAAAACTAAGAGTAGGATAATATAATGGATGGAAATCCTCTTAAAACAAATTGTAATGTTGCGTTTTTTTTTTTTGTTTAATAATTTATTTCCTTAATTTTATAATTATTAACTGAATAAAATTTCAATATCAATCAAACACTTCAATTATTTATAATTTTCCTGCATTACATCTATAGCACTTTATATATTATTTAATCATTTTACAATTATTATTTCTGCAAGAAATAAATTATAATTCAGGCAGATAATTACAGTTTATTTTTATAAACAAACCGAAAAGTATAAAAATAATTAAATATTTATTGTAATTATAAACAAATTTATAGTAATAATTGATTGAAGTAATTTGGGTAAAGCACTCTTACACACATAATGTAGATAGAAGAAAAAAAAATCCGAATCAAGTGAAAGTAAAATTATTTCAATTAAAAATCTTTTAAATTCAGAAAGAAATAATTATCAAAAAAAAAAAATCAAAATCAAATTAAAAAGAATTACATAAAATTTAAGTAAGAAGAAAAAAAACGAATATATAAAACATGATTTTACCAATAGAAATTTAGAAATCTTTTGCACGTGCATGAAAAAGCTTCAGACTAAAAATAACAAAGAAACTGAATACAGAAACAATTAAATGAATAAATTTAACAATAAAAAAAAAATCAACTTATGGTAATAAAGAAAATGTTTCATCATTTTAGCGAGATGTTCATCTCTCTCATTTTTATTTTATTTTAAGAAGAAATATTGACCTTCGTTTTTTATTATTTTCGATTTTGTTAAATAAAAAATTTAAATTATTTTCGTTATTTTTTATTTTTGTCATACAAAACTAAAAATATTTCATCAACTGATTTTTATATTTTGTAAATTTTATTTAAATCAGTACTGGGTGTTACTTAAGTTTAAAATTATTAGAAATAAATAATTTATTTAAGTAATTTCGTAAAGCATCGAAATAGTTTACGAAAATTAAAAATTAATTAAAATAAATCATCTGAAAGAAACCTTCAAATTATGCTTATTTTTTATCAAAAGTATTTTTTTTTTAATATAGTTAAAAATAGTTTTCATTTTTCTTTCATTTTTTTTTTGTAAAATAATAATTATTGTCTTAAAATTAGTAAATGAATGACCCAAATCAATTTCATTATTTCAAAATATTAACATTAAAGCTTAACACCTTCATCACACAAAATATGGCAATATCTTTAGCTTTATACACAATGTGCCAAAAAATTAAAATTAGTACAATAATTCGAATAATTAATGCGAAAAAAAATTCCAAACAAAAGAAAAGAATTTGCAAATCCATTTAAATTTTAAATTAATTTTATTTTTTTTTAAATAAATTAATAAACAGATGACACTTGTGCAACCATCTGGTGATATGAGTATGAAGATTCGTCAGGAGCTCCGTGAACCGGATACGCCAGAAGCAATCGAAAGAGATTTAGGTGCAATCCGTGAATGGTTAACCAGACAACCACATTTACCAAAAGACATGGGTAAGTAAATCTAGGATAAATTCTATTTAATATTAAATAAATATTTTAATTTTTTAATAGATGATGGACGTCTTCGTACATTCTTAAGAGGATGTAAGTTCAGCTTAGAAAAAGTTAAAAAGAAGTTGGATATGTATTATACAATGCGTAATGCTGTACCAGAATTTTTCTCAGAACGTGATATTAGTCGGCCAGAATTATCAGCGATTTTAGATGTTGTGTAAGTATTTAAAGTAATCTCAAATATTTAATAATTATATTAAAACTTTATGAATTCAGTTATGCACCTCCATTACCTGGTTTAACACCAAATGGTCGTCGTGTTGTCGTTTTGCACGGAGTTAACAAAGATTTACCTACACCAAATGTAGCTGATTGTATGAAGTTAGTATTAATGGTCGGTGATATACGATTATTAGAAGAACAAGTTGGTGTTGCCGGTGATGTCTATGTATTTGATGCTAGTGTTGCCACCCCATCTCATTTTGCCAAATTTACTCCAGCTATTGTTAAAAAGTTTTTAATTTGTGTTCAAGTAATTAAAATAATTGTTTTTCATTAAATTGACATTATTTAATTATTTATTTAATGATTATTGCAATACAGGAAGCATATCCGGTAAAATTGAAGGAAATTCATGTAATTAATGTGTCACCATTGGTAGATACGATTTTGAATTTCGTACGTCCATTTTTAAAGGAAAAAATACGCCAAAGAATTTATTTCCATAGTAATTTGGAAAGTCTTTATGAATACGTACCAAAAACTATGTTGCCCACAGAATACGGTGGTGATGCTGGTAATATCAAAGATATTAGTGGTATGTGATTTTTTTTCCTTTTTTTTTGTAAATATTTGTCTGTCAGTAATATTAAAAATGTTTCTTGTTTTTATGTCTTACAGAACAATGGAGAGCAAAAATGAAAGAATACACTCCATGGTTCAAAGAACAAGAGAAATCAAAGGCAAACGAGGCACTTCGACCAGGTGCACCGAAAACCGCTGACGATCTTTTTGGCATGGATGGCACCTTCCGAAAATTGACAATTGATTAATTTTTATCAATCGTTTATAGTTAACAATTTTTTAAAATTATTATATTATTAATATTATTATTATTCAATCTTTAGTATAATTTTTGTACGCACAATTTCACATTTTGTTTTTGGTTAATCATTTACAAAATAATTACATATTCACATCCTATGTAAAGTCTTTATTTTCTTTTAAATGTGATATTTGATACCAGTTTGATTATTGTTTGAATATTATAAATCAATATAAATCGAAATAAATTTTTTTTCACAAATTCATTTAAAATGTTTTTATATATATTTAGTCTATAAAAATGGTGCTCAAATAATATATTATGACTAAGTTATAAAATTCAAAAAAAAAAAAAAAAACTTGTTTTAATAGAAATAAAAATTGAAAATCTTCTTGGAAAAAAGGTAAAGAAAAATAATCATTCTATACAGAATAACATATAAATTATACTCATTAAATATTTGTATATTTAGTTAATTATATAATAAAGGTATATTATTAATGTTTATTGTTTTTGTAATTGTTTAGAAATAAAAAAAAGTTTAATTATTGTGCAATATTTTTTTTTATAATTTTATTGATTTCTTAATAGAAGCAAAAAACATACAAATTTTGCAATCAAAAATTACTTAGAAAATTAATATTTTATTGTGTACTTCATTTAAGCTATATGACGGCGTTTTCAAGAAAATTAATTTTTATTGTTTTCCATATTCTGTAATAACGTATAATAAGAAAATGAGGCTCCAATAACCTTATTCACGAAAAAAAGAAACAATGCACTCATTAATTATAATTAAAATTTTGTTAATATAATAAAAGAATCTTACAGATTTAAAGCGTTCGAAATCAAGTATGTAAAATTTACCAGCTGTCAAAATAACTGGTCTCATTGTATTTGATAATATAATTGAAATCCCACGTCTAAATGGTCCACCACATAAATGCCATGGCGAACGCAAAAGCGCCTCACCAACCTTCATACTCTTTGCATAAACAAAAACAAATTAAAAATTACAATCCGAAATGCAAACAAATTGTACGTACACAATAATTTATCATGTAATTATACATTATTTACCTGCTGTTTTAAAATTTCACCTAAATAACAGAAGAAAAACAATTCAGATGTTGTTAAATAAAAATATTCTGCCAAATTGATTGTTTTCATTAATGATTTTTCAGTCTATACAAATATACATAAAAACAATATATATTTAAATAACATCGAGAGTTAGAATGAACAATAAAGAAGGTTACCGTACTCCAAATGTATGCTAAAAAACAGATTAAAAAAGTTACTTGAAATAATTTAATTAAAACATAGGGATGAAAAAAATGTTCAAGTAATTGACAAAATTTTAATATTGTTTGGTGATGCCTGACACAATCACCTAAAGCCTCTGATAATTCATCATTATATTCCATTAAATAATTATCTTGCGGTTTAACATTTCGTTTACTTGTTTTTATAGCGTTAAGCATGTTTTGTTGTGTTGCTGTTGATGTGCTTTTTATTGGCATTGTTTTATAATCATCTAAATTCTCAAACAATTCAACCCCATTATAATATTGATTTAATTCCTCTTTACTAAAGTCAATATTTTGTTGTAAGAGCCTAATATAAATATAAATACAATAGCATTTTGATTTAAAATACATTTTTAATAAATTAATTGAATACTTTAATTCATTTATTTTGTTTCCCTGCTTTAACATGGCTGTATAGCGTATATTTTTTAAACTTGCAAATAATATATCGTACTGTCCGCACGTCAATATAACCATACTTAAATACATACCACCTGATATTGCATAAGCTATTGCAATTTGCGATTGTCCTAAAAATTGTCCCAAGTAAACTATTATGTAATGATGTTCCTAATAATTAAATGAAACTCCACATCAATATTTATTTTAACGAATATATATTTTTTATTTATTTTCGCTATGAATTTATTTGACAAACTTACCAACGGGTCAAATGGATACCATTGATCTAGTGGTAAAATTTTCCTACCGACCATAATCGGATAAACAGCCCAATGTAAAGCGCCTACTGTGCAGCAACCACACCAAAAATAATTTAAATGTTTTGCTGAACGATAACTTGGCTCAATTGTGATGTATGTTAAGCCTGTAAACATTTATAAGGTTATTACTGAAGTGCGGTTTTTGTTTTAACGAATTTAACGCAGGGTTGTACCTGGTGCTGATCTATGCAAAAAATATTTATTTATATAGTCAACTAATTTTGCATCAGCTAAATATCGTACTTCAAAATATAATGCAATAAAAAATGAAAATGAATAAATAAGTGCTGTCATCATATGTGGTGACAAATCATCTAAACTACCGCCCCATTTCAACGTTGTTGATTTAACATTTAGCACAACAATGTGTAAGCACACAACTAACCAGAATACATAATAAATAAAATTTAATATATAATACATAAATGATAATTTCTTGGGTAATAAAGTATGATAATTAATTGGCCATAGTGCCATCATTTTCATAAATATTAATTGTGTGTGCATATAATCAGACAATTTGAATTCGCGATACCATGTTCGCTTTTTAAATGGCCAGAATTTCATTTTATTTTAAATATATTAATTATTTCACTATAATTAAATTTTTGTAGCAAAAAAACCACTTAGTTAAGATCTTTCACTTATCTACTGTAATTAATCAAACAAACTGAAGACAAAAGAACATTTTTACAGTTTTTATAATAAATCTAACATTTACTCAACTAATCAAATATTTATAACAGATATAATTTATTTTTAAATAAACTTTTTAACCTGTTCATGACTTGTTTATTTATTTAGTTTTTATAGAACAAAATATCAACAAATTGTACAAAAAAACACCAATCTTTTCTATTTCTTTTCTTTATTTTTTTATTTTAAATAATTTATTAATTTTAAACTTGAAGTTTTAATCTTTATTAAAAATTTATTAGAATAAAAAAAAAATATATTCAAACTATTAAGGTATATTTCATTATAATAAATTTATAGCAAAAATTATTTAATTCGTAGAATATATTTACTTAAATAAATTAATTAGGTATTGAATTTTGTTTTGCAAAATTGCTATTATAACAAATTATTTATTCTAACACCAATCAAAATTATTTTAAAGGTTACATCAAAGACTATGATTTTTGTTACATTGTTAATAATGATTGACATCAATTTCAGACTTTAAATTAATATTAATATGAAAATTTTAAAAATTAATAAGAAAATGTGCCTTTTTCAATATTAATCGGTTTTCTTATTCAATGATGCATCTTTATTTGTGTAATAATTAAATAAATCCTACAAATATTAGAAAACTATTAATTTTGTTTCAATAAAATAATCTTATGAATAAAAATGTTGACATTTAAGCATAATTATACAAAGAAAACAACATTTTACCAGTAAAGAGAATATTATCTAAATGTTTAACGATGTGCATTTATTTACAATAACAATGATTCACTTTATTTATTAGAATTGTTTAACGATTTTATTTTTATTATCTCATTACTTTATTGCTTAACATTTTTAAATAGTAACAAAAATTTCTCATGATGAAATCCCACCCTTTATCTCTTAAATTCAATTTTTTTCGCCAAAATAACAAGAAGCATTATAGACAAATACGAATTAAATTATCTATTTACAAACGAATATAATCTATCGTTTAATTATATAACATTTTATTAAGTGAAAATTATAAAAAAAAACATCTATTAAATAATTAAGAAGGTTAAAGCCTTACAAAGGCAAAAAAATACACAAATAGAAAAACATTTAACGGGTTTTATGCTTTAATAGCAAAAAAGCACCAATAATGCCAAGTTTTAATTTTGAATTTCGCTTACGTTCAACTTATTAAAAGAAAAAAAACTTCTCTTTAACTTATTTTAATTGTATTTCATATTAATTTCAAATTATTGATTTACTATTAATTAAATATCATGCATTTTTCTGTGTAAAAGATATTTTAAAAAAAAGAGGTTTTAAATCATCAAATATCTTCGCAAGTTTTGTACAAACAAAAAAATTAATAATAATTATTATAATAGAAGAAATGAATAAAATAAAACATAAATACATACAACAAAAAGAGATTGGTTTTCTTCTTTAAAAAATATACTTGGAATTAAATAATAAATAACAACATAAACTAACAAATAATCTTACGTGAGGAATAAATAAAGAGTAAAAGAAATAAAATTAATATAAATAAAACACACTTAAGCCACATTTGCTATTTTTTATTTAAAAATTTCTTGTCTTACAATTCTTCAGTTGTGAACTGCAATTCAAAGCGACAAGACAGTGTTTACTTCTATAACGGTAGAAGCATAATATTTAACTTAAAGTTTTTTATTTTTTTTAATAATAATAATAATAATAATAATAATAATAATAACATTTTAATTAAACTTATACCAAGTTTATTGATAATAAAGGATAAAAAGGGAATTATAAATAATTATTGATTTTTACTAAGATATAATTGTGAAATTGTTGATTTAGTTTTAATAAAAATAATAATAATTGGTAAGAGCATTAAAAATATTTTAATTACACATTATAAACATTTGAGTTTTTAATTCACTTTTACGTTGATTTTACCTTTTAATTAATTTTTTTACTTGCTTAACATCACCTTTTAATAATTATTAAACTCATTCACCTCATACATTACATTTTATTTAAATCAAGTATTTTTATATTCAAACATAACAGACTATTAAGCTGGGAATATTTGTATTTGCCAAAGGGTATAAAGATTATATCGTATTGATAATATCAAAAATATAATGATTTTAATTAGTTTTTAAATTAACAACATTCAACTGTTTGAAAATTTAAACAATTTTTCATTTCATATATTTTGTCAAATAACTACAACTAAATTTATATAATTAACGAATAAAGTGTAAAATATTTAATTCAATTTAAGAATCGTTGTAATTTCTTAATACCAAAAACTTTCATTCACTTTTCCTCTTTTTGTTTCATATAAAATTAAAGTTTATAAAAAAAAAAAAGTTCCCATTACGCATCTTCTCTTGTAAATTGATGTAATTTTCATTAAATAAAAGTATATTTTTATTTTGTTTTGTTTTTATTTAAAAGATTTAATTTAATTGTGCAATTCTTTTGTTAAATTATTATCACTCTAATTTTATCAGATTTTCCGTTAACTTCATTAAAATTTTTTATGTAATTAAATAATTTTTACTTTAAATAATTTTTCTAAAGGAAATATATATTTTGTCGCCTAATTTTTATGGTTCTACGTTAAATTTGTGGTAAAATTTTTATGGGTTGTATAAATAAATAAATAATAATAACGATAAGGTCAATGACCAAAAAATAAACTGGAATTTATTTACTTATTTATTCAATCTTCATTAGTCGCTTCTTTGGATGTATTATTCTTGTTTAAATATATGGACTAATCTGCAAACAATGTTTATAAAATAATAATTTTCAAGAAATAGTAAAAATATCAAGTACAAAATAATTAAAAATTCTATACACAAAATACAGGTTAATTTAAAATAATAATAATAATAAAACAACAGTATAAAAATGGTTTGCCTATTCAAAAAAAAAAAAAAAACAATCACAAGTTCAATTTAAAGAAGAAAATGTTTCACCTGTTGTCTCTTATTTGTTAACAACACTTTGCAAATATTAAACAAAACAAAAGTAGAGAAAAAAATACATAAAATACTCTGTAGACATTTGATCTGAAAATGTGTTTATTCTTCTTTATATGACACAACGTTAATAATTTTTTTTTTCTTTTTGCAATACATCGAAAATAGTAAAAACAACAGAGAATAACCATGTTGTTTAAAACAAAGAATCATTATATATATATTGATTGAATTTTGTGATTCTACCAAGTAAGTGTTGATTGTTGGTTATTTATTTATTATTTCACGTAAGCTGTTAAACTGTCACGTAATTTAGGTTATAAAAAAGATTTTAATTTAATTTTTTACTATTTGTATTCTATTTATTTGTCTATTAATAAAATTTGTTTACTTACATAAAATAAGACTTTTACCCTAAAGTCCTATTTAATAATATCAAAAAAAAGGAAAGAACAAACAAAAACATAAAGCGAAAAAAAATTAAAAAAACTTAAATTAATTACACAATATATTAAAATTTAATACAAATATTATAAATAAAAAAAATTCTTTTATTTAGTTATCTAAATTATAAACATTTATAATTAATTACTTTTTAATTATAATAATTAAACTTTTATTTTTGTTAACCTAAATTATATAAATGAAATTTATTTATAAATATTTAATTAATTATTAATAAATCATAGACAGTGAACTTAACTTGATAGCTTTATTTATTTTAATTATGATAAAATAACTGAAATAACTTGAAAATTTATGCAAAAGTGATTTAAAAATGCATTAAATCAGATAATGAAAGGAAATACAATTTAATATTTATACGATTTTTTGTGGTTTACATAATTTAATTAAATTTTAATTTAGGAAAAAAAAATCTACTTATGTATTACAGAAATGTAATATTTATGCTAAATTCTAATTAAATATTTAATTGCCTTATGTCTGTTAAAGCTCATAATTATTTAATCCCTATGGAAATCATTTTACCTTTATTTACATATTTGAATTTGCTTCTTTTATATTTCAAGTAATGAGAACTTAATTTGTTTCGTTTATAATTTTAATTTATTGCAAAATTAATAGTGCAATAAAATTTAATACAATTAATATATTTTACTTTGTAGAATCAATTTGCAATTTCAATACGCTAATTGTGCAAAATAATATAATTAAAAGTATTTTTAAAAAAGCATCATTAAAAGATATAATAAAAACAAAAACCTGTTTAATTTTTAAACAACTGGAAAAACTTTTTTTTATGTTAAAATTAAAAAAAAAACAGAAAGATATTTCCAATTAGCTAATCATTCTTATTTATGTATTTATTTATTTTAATTTTATTATTTTGTTTCAATATGTTTTTGTTTTTACTGTTTTTAAGTTTTGTGAAGATCAAGTCCAAGGTTTTTTTTTGTCATACATTATCGTCACTGATATTATAATGCCGAATTATTTTAAATAAAGGCAAAACATAACATACATTTGATAAAGGCAAACACAGTGCAATCTTCTTTTTTTTAATTCTTGATTTTAAAAAGGAATTTCAATATTATTTCTCAAGAAATAAAATAAATTTTTTTTTTTTTGAGAAAATACCGTTATTTTATTATGTAAATTCAAATGTGTGATGTTATCATGTAAAACGTAAATAATATAAAATAAAAGATCACGTTCGCGTATTTAAGAAAGCTCTGTTTTTGTATAAAATGAATTAAAATCGACCTTTCTACACCTTAAGTTGATATTTAATTATATATATATAAAAACACAATAATTACAATAATAATCGTGAAAAAGTTTTATATTATTTTTTCTAACTATGCATATAAATAAGTGATAAAAGATAGTAAACGTTAACAGTGATGGTTAACTAAGTGTTAATAATCTATATGAATTATTGACCTTTTTATATAAAGCATATTTCATAAATGTCGAAAATATTAACTATTGTTTAATCATCTACACGAAATAAGATCTAATATTACATTAAGTCTACTTAAATAAAAAAATTTTAAATCTATTGAAAATCTATGCTTAAAGTTTTTATAAATAAAACGTAATATCAAATCTGTAGATTCCTGTTTTAAGCTCTAGTCATTGTCCTTGATGTTTATTAACCAATAATTACAGACATTTAAATATAATTGATGTTGTTAATTTATTTAAATGATTAACATTGTTTAATAGTCGTGATGTTGATTATTGGTCAGTTGGTTTTTTTCATTTGCAATCAAAAAAATTCCCCTTTATGTCAATTCATAAATTTTAATCAAATTAGTTTGAATTTTAATTACTTACAATCGTGATGATAGTATTAATTAATATCCACTGTTTTAATAATTATTTCATATTTGCACGATTTAATCTCTTCTGAATCAACTAACTTTTTTATTTATTTCACTTTTTTATTATTCATCTTTGATGGTGTTTTAGTTATGAATCGTTCTATTCTGTTTAATTTTTTTTTGCTGCAAACAAACGTGTTTTAAATTTAATCACGTATTTTTATGATATTAAACGTCAGTGAATCTTCATTATTATTCTTTCATAATTTTTACCATTGCATTTTAACTTTTAATGAAATGAAATATAATATATATGTATATACTATTAATTCTATAATTTTGAATACAGACCTATAGATATTAGAACAAATTTGTTTAAAATTTGCAGTTATTTACATTAAAAATTTTAATGAAATGTTTTATTTAAAAAATTATTATACTTTAAAATCTTCCACTTATTGAATCGTTAAAATTATTATTTATTTTTAATTCTTTTTATTTTTATCGTTATATTAAATTTTATTTAATGCAATAAAAAATTAATAATTTCATTACTTTTTATTAACCAAATTTGTGCTTTTTGTTTGCTAATTTAATCGGCTTTTATTATATGCATTTAAAATCCATTTTAACAGTGTCTGATAATTATTTAATACCGTTTTTACATTTAATGTTCATCATTCACTTTTAAAGTGTTTTTACATCTTTTTCTGCATTTATTTTATAGTATTTTATTCTTGAATATAATAAAGCATTGGTTAAAACTATTGTTTTTATTACAATCATTTTAGAAAAATAATATTAATTTAATTTTAGTTTTTATTAAAATAAATCTCTTGGAATAACATATAGCACTTGAAATTCTATTTTTCTTTAACTATCTTTAATTGTTTTATAATTGCATTTTCTGTTATTAAAAAAAACGAGACATCAGTTGAATATCTCATTTCCATCATTTTAGAGTTTAATTATTCAATAATTTCCATTTTATTCATAATTTCTTTAAAATATAAATCATCTGTCTCTTATATACTAAAAACATTAGTGCACTAGCTGACGTATTAAACCAATTTTAATTGTGATTGAATATCAGATTGGAAATCAATAAAAATATAATAGTAAAATGAAAGAATAATATTTATTTGTATTTAAATTTGATTATATTCAATACCAAGATCGGCAGAAATATTATCAGAATGTCTTTTAATTAATTTTCTTTTTTACATATATCTTAATAATTTTATTAAGAATAATATTAATGAAAAAAAAAAGAAAAATTCTCCTAAGGATAAAAAAGCTTAAAATTTTACTTAACAGTTAAGTGCCTTTTTTTTTAGTTACTAAAAGGATCATAAAGTTTTTGGTATCCTTTACTTACTGTTCTTCTATTTTGCTTTTCTTTTCTAAAAATAAAACCACAACAAGTAAAATACAAAACATAAATATATATATATGTGTATATACGGCAAAAATAAAATTCTCTCGCGTATTGAAGAAAGCTTTATATTCGTAATGTGGTTTTTTTTTCTTCATACAAAAAAAAAATAAAACGAAAAAACAAAGAAACTTTTCTCAAGTAAGAAGAAACTTTTTGCAAAAAAATTAAACTTTCGATTAACCACAAATGATTTATAATTCCTTTAGAGTTTTCAAAAAAAAAAAAAAAATTAAATAAATAAAAGAATCGGCAAAAACCTAATGAATGAACCTTTTATGCTCAATAAATTATATCGAAAAGCAACTAAATAAATTTATTTATTCATAAAGAGATATTTTATTTATAATAAGCACTGTTTATATTGTTTTCAAATAAATTTTGTAATAAAATTCTACAATTATTGTTGTTAAACTAAAAAATAATTATAATAATAACGAATTACCTAATAGTTCACCTATAAATCTGTTTATATTATTTAAATTTTTAAAATTCAAAAAACAACAACATATTCACTAATTATTATTGAGGGAGTGAATTATTTTTATGAGAAATTTTAAATTACATCAATATGAATAATAATTATTGCAACAATTGATTAATTATAAATATTTAACTGCTTGATTAATTTCATAAACAAATATATTAATACAATTCTATGTATAATTTGCATAAAGATTATTTCGTTAATAAAAAAAAAATAAAAAAAACGAAAATACAATGAAAAATACTTTTTTTGTTCATTTTCTTTTCTTTTAATTTTTTTTTTTTTAATCTAAAAGTGAAAATAGGAAGTTCAGTCTTATTTGTTTACTTTATGTTTATTTTTTAATTTATTTTTAACTTCCAATTGTATTCATAATAATAATGATAATACTATTTGTATGAATTGCTTTATGTTTTTCATTAGTTTTAGATTTGAAAAACAATTTTATTTGGTTAATGGAAATTATTTTTAATGACTTTAAATTTTGTTATTTTTTGATTTGATTTTTTGAGTTATTATAATTTAAATTAGTATTTTAAACATAGTAAAGTTTTTGTGCCTATTTTTGTTAAAAACCAGCATTTGATATAATACGGGTATAATACTTGTATTAAGGAAAAATGGTAATTGATATATAGAAAATGTGATATTTACAATACAACACAATATTGTTTTCCTATAAAATTATTTCGTAAAATGCGAATTTGTAATTAATTAAACAATGCGATTTTTTGTACAGTTTTATAATCAGTAATTTCCTGTCTTTTAGCCGGTTTACCTGTTGTTCAAGCATCAATTGTTTAACAGTATTCATTGCATTTGAAGTTACCATTAAATTAACGTATTATCAAATAAACGCAATTATTCATTGGATTATTAATACAAAAAGCCTTTAACATCACATTTAAAAAACAAATTTATTTATTTATTTTTGTACAAAATTCCTTGTAATACATTTAAATGTATTATTTCAACCAATTTTAATGAACACTTTCATCATTTTTATCTTGAATGTTAATATTTTTATTATTATTGTTATGATTATGTTTTATTTTAAACCTAATTATGTGAAAATATAATGTTTTCTTTCTTTTTTATTATTTTTTTTTAAACAATATAAGCATTAACAAACAAAAGTTTATTAATAATTATTTAGCGTTTATAATTAATATTCGTATAATAAATTTAATTATATGTTTAATTATGCTATAACAATAATAATAATAATAATTATTATTATTATTATTATTATTATTATTATTATAATAAAAAGCATACATTTTTTATGAATAGAAAAGAAATAAATATTTGTCGCTAGAAAGAAGTCAATCAAAAATTCATTAACAACATATGTACACGTATATTGTTGCATTTTTTAAAAAAGATTATATTTAGGTAATAAAATTAATTAAATTTATTGTTGTAAAAGAAAGAAGCATAAATTTACTTAGTAAACATTATTTGACGAGTAATTAATTAAGTTATACGGCACATAATACTAATTACTTTAAATCAAAAAAAAATATATATCAATGAAAGTATCTTAATTAACAAAAACTCACACAAAATTCATTTTTTGTTTTATAATTTATTTTTTATAACCTTAAAATGCTTTTTATTTTCTACACATTATTATGTCATTCATAACTTAAATCATACTTTGTTTAATTCAATTGAATTGTTTAAGAATAAGTATTATTTATGAATTCCTAAAAAACAATATATAGTATATTATTTATACAAACATATAGATTTCATCATTAAATATGTTTTTTTTTATTAACATAAAGTTCATTCGTAACAAACAATACAATATAAATATGTATGAACCTTAGTTTAATTTTATTTACAAAAAAAAAAATAAACATAAATATAAAGACTGTATAATTTTAGGCGCATTAATTAAAAATTCTTATAAAATTTAGAAATAATTTTTAATTAAATAACAATAGCAATTAGAAAGTGTAGCAAGAAGAGCATTAGCACCTTGAAAGTAAAATGTTTTTACAAAAAAAAAAATTTAAATCAAAAATGTAATATGGTCTTTTTAAGCCATTATAAAACTCGTTCAAGGTTTTTCTTATGTTGAAAAAAGAAAAATAATTATTTTATAAGCATATTTTTTGAATTACTCTTTAAAACAGACGATAGACTGTTTGGCCACCTACATAAATAAACAAATAGCAAAATAAATAATTAGACAATGGCTACGTGTAATTGTCCAATTGGTGCTCCAATTGGACCCACATTGGCCGGAGCATGTGGTGGTAGCGCTTTTATGCTGTTTATGGGTCTATTAGAAGTGTTTTTACGCTCACAATGTGACCTAGAGGATCCATGTAATCGACCCTTGGTAAGAATATACTATTTTATAATTGAAAAAGGGATTTATATTTTGGTTTTTTAGAAACGCGAATCACCGGATGTAGAATATGATTTTATTATTGTTGGCGCGGGTTCTGGAGGATCTGTTGTTGCATCTCGATTATCTGAAATACCACAATGGAAAGTTTTACTTATAGAAGCAGGTATTTTATTTGATTTACTTATTTTTTTACTAATTACTCGAAATGCCAAGGCAAGCATAACAAGAAAACATCTTTTTACTTTATTTTTATTTTATCATTTTATTTTTATTTACAAAAAACAACTCATCCTTCACAATGTTAATACACATAAAGTACTTAATCTAATTTTTTGAAAGTTGTTGTCATGAAATTAATTTTTTTTTGAAATAATAATTTAGATTAAATGAAAAATTATGCAAGACACATGATTTTTTAAATAAACAAACTTTACTTCATGACATTTCGAACCGGTACATTTTTTGTCAGATTAATAATAGTTTTTTTTATTGTTTCTACTATGAAGCTACGAAATAAAAACGTGATTATATTTTTTTCTATTTTATTGTTTGAATCTTTAAAATTTAGTACACAAAATTCAAAAAAAAATCTGCATTACTTAACATATTTAAAATTATTGTTGTTGGTTTTGGGTTTTTATATTCGTTTTTTTTTCTAATTTCTAAGGCATTAAAGCATGAAAAGAGATTAACGTGATTACTTAATGTGTTATAATATATATATATATATATATATATATATATATATATATATATATATATATATATATATATATATTTTAATTATGCTAATTTAATTTAGGTGATGATGAGCCAATTGGTACACAAATACCATCGATGTTTTTAAACTTCCTGGGAAGTGATATAGATTGGAAATATAATACTGAACCAGAGAAGTATGCATGTTTATCATCGCCTGAGCAAAGATGTTATTGGCCACGAGGAAAAGTTATGGGTGGCACATCTACATTAAATGGTATGATGTACATTCGTGGCAATCCTGATGATTACAATGACTGGGAAGCAATGGGTAATCCAGGATGGAGTTTTGACGATGTGTTGCCATTCTTTTTAAAATCAGAAGACAATCTGCAAATCAATGATGTGGATCCTAAATATCATGGTGTTGGCGGCATGTTACCGGTTTCTAAATTTCCCTATCATCCACCAATCTCTAATGCTATTTTGCGCGCTGGACAAGAATTAGGTTTATTATTTTATTTGATTTTATTTTATTCAGAATAAGTCTACTAAATAAGTAATTTTGTTATAGGATTTGACGTACATGATTTAAATGGTGCAAATAATACTGGTTTCATGATAGCGCAAATGACAAGTAAAAATGGCGTGCGAATGAGTTCATCACGTGCGTTTATTCGTCCAGCAAGAAACCGTCCAAATCTCCACATTATGTTAAATACGACAGTGACAAAGGTTTTAGTACATCCAAAATCACGAAGTGCTCATGGTGTTGAAATAATGCACGAAGATGGATTCACTAGAAAGATTTTAACTAAAAAAGAAGTTATTATAGCTGGTGGAGCAGTAAATTCTCCGCAAATTTTACTATTAAGTGGTATTGGGCCTCGCGAAGAACTAGTCAAAGCAAATGTTAGACCAGTTATTGATCTGCCTGGTGTTGGCAAAAATCTACATAATCATGTTGCATTTTTTATTAATTTTTACATTAATGACACTAATACAACACCACTTAATTGGGCCACTGCCATGGAATACTTATTGTTCCGTGATGGTTTAATGTCTGGTACTGGGATATCCGATGTAACAGCAAAAATTGCGAGCAAGTATGCTGATAATGTAAATAATCCGGATATACAATTCTATTTCGGTGGATTCTTGGCTGATTGTGCTAAGACTGGTCAAGTTGGAGAATTAATTAATGAACATTCACGATCCATACAAATATTCCCTGCAGTACTTCATCCTAAATCACGAGGTTACATTACCTTAGCCTCCAATGATCCATTGGCACATCCTCGCATATATGCCAATTATTTAGAAGAAGAACATGATATAAAAGTACTTGTAGAAGGAATTAAATTTGCAATTCGATTAAGTGAAACAGATGCATTAAAAGCTTATGGCATGGAATTAGATCGTACTCCTGTTCCAGCTTGTGCTGGTTACGAATTTGGATCAGATGATTATTGGGAGTGTGCAGTTCGTCAAAACACAGGTCCAGAAAATCATCAAGCCGGCTCATGCAAAATGGGACCATTGCGCGATCCGTACGCAGTAGTTGATCATGAACTCAGAGTAAGATATACATATTTTTTTAAATCAAATCTAACGAATTTTTATTAAAAAAATATTATTTATTAAAGGTTCATGGTATTCGTGGATTACGAATAATGGATGCTTCAATTATGCCACAAGTAACATCTGGGAATACAAATGCCCCTGTAATTATGATTGCTGAAAAGGGTTCACATTTAATACGTCGTGCATGGGGTGCTCGTTAACCTCTATTTAATATAATTTTATTTTTTTAGATTGAAATGATTTCATTTTTTTTTCCTTAATCTTTAGTTTTAATTCTAAGACATCAAATTTAAAAAAAAAATATATAATCGAAATAGTAATAATGATAATAATAATCTAAATAATTATATAAATAATAAAAAAAAAATGTAAATTTTTAATTTATTCAAAATGCAAACAGTGACCTATTTCTAATTTTTATCAAATAATTAAAAATTTTGTTATTTTGCAATAAATTAAATAATAATTTAATTAAAATTTAATTATTTATACTTATTAAAAATGTTTTTTTTTTGTTATTCTTTGTGATAAAAACAAAAATTACTACTTCCTTCATACATTTCAATTTATTTTGTTCAATTTTTAATATAAAAGCGGAAATTTTTTCATCATATTTATTCACTTTCAATATATTTGTTTGAAGTTTTAACTACTTGTTTTGACTAATTTTAATAACCGTAGCAATTAAAATGTTACCAATTATTTGTGTATTTATTGTGTTTGCATTAACATCGGCCGCACCACAAGGTTCTGACTTAGGTATGTATTACAATTAATAAAAATTTTGTAACTGTTATGTATTTTTATTTATTTTAATTTTAATTAGGTAAGAAAATGTGTTCATGCTTTAATTTTAATTTATTTTCAGTAAATTTTCCCAATTTACCAGATGGTTTGGTTCCTGCAGGGGTTACACCACCGGCCGGTATAGGTGAGATTGGTCAAATTGGACAACTTGGCCAAATGGAAGGTATGTTTTCACAATTACCTGATGCAAATGCAGTGGGTGGTATGATTACACAACCACCCGGTATAGCTAATATTAATGAGATGATGTCCACTCCACCTGCTATGGGCGGTATAATGTCACAAGTACCAAGCAATCAAATACCTTTATGTGGTGGAGGTTCCGCAAGTGAACCAACTGAAAATGATTCAGAGCCGGAACCGGAGACCTTACCATCAGACACGCACATTATTACAGCATAAATAAAATTAGTAAAATTAAAAATTTTATAACTGTATTTAAACCAAAATAAAAACATAAAATACGACTTTCCAAATGAGAAAATGTTTGTTTTTCTGTTCATTTAATTAAAAATGAGTTTAATAGCTTAAACTAATTATAATAAACAAACAAAAAAATAAAAAATATAAAGTTCACGATTATTAGTCAAATAACAACAAATAGTAAATCACGATTATTTTTATCATATATATAATAAATAGAAATAAATATTCGCTTACAATTTAATTTAAATTTTTGTCAGTGAACAAATATTTAATATAAACAATGGATTATTGGTGTTTAATCTTTTCAATTTGCTTTTGTTTTGTGTTTGCTAATGGTACTAACACGGAAGCACCAAAAAAGACACTGGAACCAACAAAGAAGAACGTGGAGATAGAAGAAAAACCACTTCCGAAAACTGTTGAAAGTAATATTGAAAATTGCGATAAAAACTTAGAAGAAAAAACTGAATATTTCGAAAACTCGGATGTTAGTGAAAATCCGAGAAAACAACTTGTTGAAGATTATCGTTTGTGGAAAGGACCGTGGCCAAGTGATCAATGTTATTTAGTTTTACGTTGTCCCAAGCAACGCAATAATCATATTTACTCAAGACAACATTACAATCAAGGTTGGCCTCATTCACTTTACTTCTAATTCAGTGGCTTATTGGTGTTTTTTCCAATTCATAAATATATATTTTTTGAAACATAACAACTGTTATAGCTTTTGCATATCAAACTATAATAAAACAATCTACATCAAAGTATTAATAAACATATTTAGAAACATAGTTGAAGCATTGAAGGTGTACACTATATGCACGTAGCTTCAAGAATTCAATTTCCTCTTCCTTTTATTAACTCTAATTCAGTAAAAAAAATAAATCACAAACTAATAAAATGCATCAATCAAATATTTAAAATAATTTATAATTATTTCATATCACGCTCATCGTAAACATTTTTTTTTACTATAAAATGACAAAACAATAATTTAAAATTATGTAAAATTATTCCAGTAAATAAAAATAAAAAACAAAATGATTTTCGAAAAAACTGTATTTTTTTTTATTATACTTTTAATGGTGAATTTTTATAATATATTTGGTTGTAATGAGGAAACGAAAATAAATAAAAATAATGAAACAAGTGAAAATTTAAATTTTGCAAATTTAAGTGGCATTAACTTAAGTGAAGCGATGACAATTTGCAATCAGACATTTTCAATACAAATGAGTTGAGTTTTTTTAAGTGTTCTCTTGTTATTTGTAAAATTTAACTTATTATTTATTTATTCTAAGTATTCTGGGATGAATTACAACAAACTGGAACTCTACCAGATGAGACAGATAAATCGGCCTTGGTTAGTTTTTATTTATTATTTTATTTTTCTTTTATATTATTATTTAAAATTATTTTTTGTTTAGTGTTTTATGCGATGTTTACTTGAAAAAATGAAAATTATGACGGTTGATAATGATTTTAATGTTCCGCAAGCTATGGAAGTATTTAACATTACGAATGAAACAGCAATTGATTGCTATAATGAGTTAAGTTAGTTTGAAAAAAAAATTTATATATTACTTATTATATATCAATTATTAATAATTTTTTAATATAATTTTAGCAATAGCTAATTATAAAACGCCTTGTGATACGGCCTACAACTTAGTTAGATGTTTTTATACAAGATTACTGGTTGATGGTCGTTCTAAAACTGATAATTAGTAATTTACGCTGTACATTTTTAATTTTATCAAAATTATTTTAAATTAAACCACATAGTAGCTGAGTACTATCACCGAAATATTAGAACATGAATAAAATATTGTATTTCAATTTAATTTGTTTTTTTTTTTTGTATTTTGTGAGTATCTAAATTAGTGTACGTCATAAAGGATATAATAAAATGATCTTAAAGCCGCAGTGCAAGTGTGCCAAGTCAGTTGAATTTAAATTAGAATCAACTTTGTGGACAAATCAATAATTTCATTTATTTAATCAAAAAAAAAAAAATTATTATAATAATTAAAGCAAATATGTTAATAGAAATTTATTCAAAAACCACACAAGTCTTAATAAATTTACTTTTGTAAAACAGATCGATTTCTTGTGATTATTTTGTTATAAAATTTATCGAAAAACACGTTAACTTTCCTTATTAGTCCTCCTAGTAATTAAAATTAATTATACGCAAATTAACGTAAGTATCCTTAAATTAAATAAATAAAAGTTTCATGCTTAATGTTTTTTTAAACTTTATGTTAAAACATTTATTCTCTGTTAGTAACCTAAATAAATTTTTTTTATAATATTTATGCCATAACTAACGACTAAAAAATAAAATAAAATTAACGGTATTTAATATTTCACCATATTTTTTAAATACTTCTGAAGCAATACACACAATATATAAGAATATTTATTATATAAATAAAGGAAAAACATTATGTCATCATTATCATCATCAACTTAATATCAGATTTCGTGTTGTACGTAATAAATCAATTTTCATATTTACTGTTTTGATTGCCAAATATTATACTGTTTGTTTGATTGTTTATAAAACTAATTATTTATTATGATACTAAGATAAATTTCTAACAATATTGTTTGTCAATATAATATGTGTAAAGCTTTGTGAAGCAGCAGGTGACTTAATTTTAAACCAAATAGCATCCTAAAGCCAAACAAATCTTTAAAAATTAAATTAATTTAGAAGAAAGGGTTACTTTACCATTTGATATATGTCAAAAATAATATGTTTAATTGCTTGTATTGGTTAGGTGAATATAACTAGTAATATGTTTATTAAAGAACCTTCAAAATACTTATTTATATATGCAGCATTAATTGTTTTATTTCAGAAAATTAGAATAACATGCAGAATACAGTAGAATTGAAAATATTATATTACATATCTAGAAACATAATGGATTCGTTAGTGCATAATAGTAATAGTACACATTAATAAATTCCAATTTCCTTTAATTAGTCAAATATTAATATAATTACAAAATCAGAAAATATATCAATTATTAAGTTTAGAAAATTATTCCATATCACGCTCATCGCAAGTATTTCTACTATAAAATGAGAAAACATTGTTTAAAAATGTCATTTAATAATTTGTGTTTCAAAAAATAGTACGTTAACAAAATGCAGTTTTATAAAGCCCAATATTTTTGTTTATTAATTTTATTAGTGAATTTCTATACTATAATTGGAAGTAATGCAGAAGAAAGTGATAATGAAGAAGAGCCAAATCAAGATGAATACGACCTAACTGATGCGATAACAACTTGCAATCAGACATTCTTTATATCAATGAGTTGAGAGTATTTTAAGTGTTCTATTATTAACTTTACTTACCTTTTTCCATTATGTAATTATTTTAGCGTATTGGGATGCATTACACAATATAGGCACTATACCTGATGAGAAAGATCAATCTGCATTGGTTAGTTTTTATTTCCAATTAGTGGTGATTAAGGTGATTTCTCTTGGAATGAAACAGGAAATAATTAGAAGGAGTGAATGTGGGGTAAAACAGTGTTTTTAGATGTATCTAAATAAAAATAATAACAAAAAATTTATCTTTTTTTTATGTCATCTTACCATATTTTATGCTACAGAACGAATTATTTTTTTTAACATGTATTGTTATGGGAAAACGCGTTTCACATAACGAACTTTTCGCATAACGAACTTGCTCCTGGAACGAATTAAGTTCGTTGTGTGAGGCACCACTGTATTATAATTAATTTTTGTTTGGAAATATTATTTCAGTGCTTTGTTAAATGTATGGTTGATTTCGTAAATATTATGACAGCTGATAATGTTTTTAATGTTACACAAGTGACGAAAATATTAAAAATATCTGATGAAGAAGCTATAGAATGCTATAATGACACAAGTTAATTAAAAATATACATATATTATTAGAGAAATAAATAAATATTTTATTATTTTAGTGGCGGCTAATACTGTAGAGTCTTGTGAATACTCTTATTTTTTAATAAGTTGCATACGTACAAGACTATACATTGAAGAACAATCTAAAACTGATAACTAGAGAATTTACTAAAATTCGGTGGATAGTACACTTTATTTATAAATCGTTTTTAATAATTAAAATTGATAATTGTATAGTTGATTTCGTCAAATAACAAATGTGAAGCACAATTAGAAATTCTTTGAAGCAAAAATTATGTTAGATTTGTCATGAAAAAATACTAAAACTAATAATTTATAATTATGCCACTGGAGCATCTACAATTAGGTAGTGTTATTATAGTGTTGTCTATAAATTATAAAAATAAACTTGCAAACTCCAGTTGTAGATAGTATATAACACTTGTTATAAAAATGCATTACACTTTAGTTGAGCAATAGCACCAAAATATAATGTTTTTAATAAAATATTTTATTGATTTAGTTGGTTTTTATTTAAATACAAATCTTCAATACTTCAAAAATCATTCCACGTTTTATTTAAAACTCATACTTCGTCTATCAAATCTTATTAAAATAAACGATTTTTTATAAAAAAAAAAACAAACAACGAATAAAGTACGATATAATTATTTTACTCATACTTCTCATTTATCGATTTAATACTGATAACAATAGAAATTTTAATACGAGTATAGCAGCAGAGCAGATATCATCGTTAAAAAATTAATTAAAAATATATATGTTCACAGAAGATGCAAAATCCATTATGTTTAGAGTAGATCACAAATATGAATTAAAATATTTTGATAAATTTATCATAAATAATATTGCATTTTTTATTAAATTTCCATAGAATTTCCATAGGCAGACGTGAGTACAGTCCTGTTGAGCTCCTACGAGCCACTGATAAGTTTAGAATTTATTTTTACTCAAAAAAATTGTTTACTTGACGGTGTCTACCATATAATAAATTTAATTTTTTGATAATTATATAAAGGTAAACAATAAATTAGCACTTAGATTATGTGATTTATTGTTATTTAATATTGATAAGATAGTTAATTGCTTTATGCAAAATGCAAACAGTGTACAATAAGTCATTAAACCTAGTAAAGGCATTATCGCTCAAAATAAAATAAAAAAAATGCACAAAATTAACTGGTATACCCGGTTCTATTCAAAAATATATTATGCAAATTAAAGTCACTTGTCAAAATTAATAAATTAAGCATAAATAAATAGAGCTGTTATCAATTTAAATTAATTAAGTAAAAAATAATTGCATTTATATAAATAGAAATTAATATTTTACTTGTTGTTATACATAATTATATTCATCAAAAGCCCTTCAGTAAAACATAAACAAATTAAGCAATAATGTTTAAAAAAGCAGAAATTATTGTCTTCTTTAGTTTATTAATTAAATTAATAATTAGTGACGATATTGAGATTGATCCGATTGACTTATCACAGTATGGATCCGCAATGTTTGGCAAACCAAACAGTGCAACTGGTGACAAAATTGCAAGTTGGATAACATCGGAATTGTTCAACGAAACAAATCCTGAAGAATTGGGAGATTACCTTGAGGGAGATATATTGATTCCAACTACTTCAGGATTGGGCAAAAGTGGTTTAATTTTGGAAGCATACCATTGGCCAAACGGTGTTGTGCCTTTTGTCATTGATGGAAATTTCAGTAAGTTAATTACCTTTATTAAAGATGTTTTTAAAACGTATTATTTGATATTAATTTAATTAATTGCAGACGCAAATGACCTGGCCCTAATAGAACAAGCAATGAGTGAGTACCATAAGCACACTTGCATACGTTTTACCTATAAAAAACCCACGGATGTCGATCACATTTCTATTGAAAGTGAAAATACTGGATGTTGGTCAAGTATCGGCCGTTATGGAGGAAAACAAATTGTTAATTTTCAAAACCCTGGATGTTTAGTTAAAGTGGGAACCATAATTCATGAGTTAATGCACGTCTTAGGGTTTTTCCATGAACAGAATCGAGAAGAAAGAGATGATCATGTGACAGTGTATTACAATAATATTAAAAAGGGTGCTGAGGATAATTTTATTAAATTAGAAAAAGGTTTAACTTCAGGATATGGCATCGGCTATGATTATGGCAGTGTTATGCATTATTCACAATATGCTTTCTCGTCAAACAACCAGCCAACATTAACACCGAAATTTAAGACTTCCGCACAAATTGGTCAACGAGATGGATTCTCAGTAAACGATATAGCTAAAATTAAGTCAATGTATAAATGTAAAATTTAAATATTTATTTATTTTTCTTAAATTAAATCAATGAAAAATTTCGCTTAACAATAAAATGAAAGGATTTTTATTTTCTACTTGATCGTCTTTTATATTCTGACATCTGTACATCTTTTTAACTTTTTCCATGTCTTTAGCTGAAAAGCCATCCCGTTGTCCTATTGTCTCCTTTGTTGTCATCTAATTATATCAGTTAGAAAAAATTAAAACAACAGTTTAATATGTGTTATATAATGGAATTACCTTTGGCCTAATAGTCGGTTGTTTATTTGCTGAAAATGAAAATTGAGAATAATGCATCACACTTCCATAATCATAACCAACACCATATCCAGTAGTGGTACCAGATTTTGCTTTATGAAAATTGACATCGGCTCCTTTTTTTATATTCTGATATAGAACCGAAATGTATGTGTCTCTATCTTCACGATTCTGTTCATGCAAAAAACCTAAGGCATGCATGAACTCATGAATTATGGTTCCTACTTTGAATAAACACCCAGGGTTTTGAAAATTCACTACTTGCTTGCCGCCAATACGACCTACACTGGACCAACATCCAGTATTTCCACTTTCAATCGAAATATAGTCGACATCTGCTGGTTTTTTATAAGTGAAGCGTATACAAGTGTGTTTATGGTACTCATTAATTGCTTTTTCTAAAAGATCCATGTCATTTGCATCTGAAATATTGAATAAATACCAAAATCGAATAATTAAATTTCCAACAAATACTTAACAAAATTTATCGACTAACTAAAGTTGCCATTAATGACAAAAGGCACAACACCGTTTGGCCAATGATATGCTTCCAAAATTATACCACTTTTTCCCAATTTTGACTTTTTTGGAATCAATATATCTCCCTCTAAGTATTCACCGAGTTCTTCGGGATTAGTTTCGTTGAAAAGATCCGATGTTAACCAACTTAATACTCTATCACCGGTTTCTTCACTTGGATTGCCAAATATTGACAAACCATATTGCGTCAAATCAAGAAAATCACTTGGTTTATTTAAACCAAATGAAAGTTTGACTAAACTTATAAAGATTAAAAAAAGTTTATTCTTTAAAAGCATCGTTAATATAAAAATAAACTGTAGCAGATATAATTACTTTAATAAAATTACGAAAAAATCATTTCTATTTATAATGAACTAATTTGTCCATTTTGATAAAAAAAAATAATTTGATAACATATTTATTACATTAACAACATTAACATAATTTTATAGTTTATTGTTAATAATTTTTAATAAAAAGCAGGCACGAAATTGTATAAATTTTATTCGTTGATGTATAATAGTCTTCAAAATATTGAAACGTTTAAAAAATAATAAAACGACATCTACAATTGGGTAGAAAAACAATTTATGTATAGATTAAAAATAAATTCTTTCGTGTGACATTTAATGCTAAGCATTTAACAGTGTAATGCATTAAAGATTTGACTCTGTTGACTGAATCTATTTGTCAAAATCATTTTTATAATTTATAATTAGTGCATGTAAGATAGAATTAATTTACTAATTATAAATATAATTTTAAAAAAAGGTATAAAAATAAGTAATAAGGTGTTACAAAAAAAGTAAAAAAAAAAAAACAAAAAATTTAATATATTCTAAATGTGATTAGTTCCTTGAGTGTAGATTTTTATATAATTTATAAAAAAAAAATAAAATATATATGCACTTAAATTTTATTTTTGTTTATAGAACTTTTTTTTAATACAAAATTTTATTAGAAGTCCTTTTGCATTGGGTTCTTTCTTAAAAAATCTTTGAAGAACTCATTGTACCAGTTACTTCTTGATTTAATAAATAAAAACATCAAAATTCGTCTGCTTTTTATTTTCGAACAAATATTTATTTTAATTAAGTTTGGTTACATTTTTTTTTTTTTAAATTAATTTTGCTATCTAAAGACCCATTACTCATGCAAATTTGAATATCACTAATGATATTATAAAGAATCACCTGGTCCTCTACAGTTTCCAATGTGACCATCCAATTTTATTTTAAAGCATTAATAATTGGAGTTGACAGCATTGGTTGCATGTAGATTTCCAAATCGGCTCTTTATTTGTTTTAATTTATTTTTTCTTTAATTTTTATATATTTTTTAAAGTTATTTTTTTATAATTATATTTTATTAAAAATTAATATAAAATAATTTAATAAATAATTTTTTTATTAAAATTTAATATACAAACATAGACTTTACTTAAGCAATGGATTTAGTTGAATGTCCTTATAAAAAAGTTAAATTAGATAATAATTTAGAACTGCATAGTTCGCCTCATAAACAACAAACAATACAGAATGATAACCAAGGAAATACTATTGAAGATTTACGACAATTTCAAGTACTTGATGAAGTACAAGGAGATAATTCTGGTTCTGAATCGGGTATTAATTATTTTTCTTACAATTCTTGTGTAATATAATATATTTTTATGTAATCTAAATAGGGGATTGCTATGATGGAGATGAGTCAACCGGATCAGAGTTGGATGAAGAAGAAATTGAAAACATGTTAGATGAAGGTCTTCCAGATGAATTGAAAAATAAACGAAAAGAAACACAATATGAAGAAAAATACAAAACAGTTTTAGAAGGTAATATTATATTATACCACAAGTGAGTAAAAATAGTTATTATAAACGGGAATTTAATATTGCGGAACGAGCGACAGCGAGTGGAGTTATAATTTGAGTTTATAATAACTAATTACTCACGACTAGTATACAATTCTTTTTCTAATGAGATTGAAAAATTTGAAAACAAATATGTAAATACATATTATTTATGAAAATGAACCAATCGTGTTGCTTAAAAGCCGTGAGTAATGGATTTTCATATATTCATAACTTTACTAGAGAATAAAGAATATCATTATGCTACGAAAACTAGATTGATAAAGTTCACTTTCTTAAATCGAATTAGAAAAAATATTTGTATACATTTTGTGAATAGAAAATCAAACAATTAAGTCAATGTTTGCCCTATTTTATCAGAAAAAGGAAGAAATCACTTTGATGTATTGCCAGAAGGTTGGGTACAAGTAACACACAATAGTGGTATTCCTTTGTATTTGCATAAAACATCAAGAGTGTGTTCTATAGCTAGGCCATATTTTTTAGGACCGGGAAGTGCTCGTGTAATTTTTATTTTGTTTCAATTGTTGTACCCCTGATAAATTTTCTTTATTTTATTTTTCAGAAACATGAAGTACCATTAAGTGCAATACCATGCCTTAGTTATCGAAAAGCATTAGAAAAAGAACAACAAGCAATCGAAGATCTCAAGAAGAAACAAGAAGAGGAATTAAATTGCAAAAATGAAGTTGCAAATGAAAATGACGCAAATATAAATAAAAATCCTAATTACAATAATAAATTAGTATTAGCATCAAAAAATAATGTTAACAATTGTAGAACTAAACCCATATTACCAAATGCCAAAATTGAAACAGTTACTGAAAATTTACAAACACAATCACTTAAAGCTGACCAAGTAACAGAATATTGTAAAAAATTATTTCATTTTAAATCAATTCGTGTTATGAGATTCCGGTATTCATTTTAATATTTTGTTTTAAATTTTAATTTCACTCTTCTTTTATGAAATAATCAGCACAATTAAATTATTAAAATATTTTTTTAAATCTAATAACTTTATTTTTAATAGTTCATGGTCAGCACGAAGAAAATTTACCAAAAATAAAAAGCACATAAAAAATTTACAACGACCGACATTGCCAGACGGTACAAAATTAATAACATTTCCAGTATTAAATTCAGATGGTGATAATAATAATTCATCGAGACCTAAGAAAGAATGGATTATGAATCCAAATGGTAAAAGTTATGTTTGTATATTACATGAATATGTGCAACATGCATTAAAGAAACAGCCGTCTTATGAATTTAAAGAATTGGGTAAATATTATTTATTGCACAATTTATTACAGAAATTTCTAAAATTTATATTTTTAATAGAAAATGCGGCTACACCTTATTCAGCAACAGTTACAATAAATAATTTAAAATATGGTACTGGATATGGTACAAGTAAAAAACAAGCCAAAAGTGAAGCTGCGCGTGAAACATTAGAAATATTAATACCAGAAATGCGTGATAAAATATCAGGAAACAATTCTAATAATAATAGTCAAAATTCTAATAGTAATAATAATAGTAATAGCAATTCTAGTAATAATGTAAATGGTACAAATAACAAAGAGTCATATCAAGATCTAAGTGTATTTGATGAGATCAAAATAGAAGATCCTCGTGTAGCTGAATTTTGTGCAAAAACTACAGAACCATCACCGCATGCAATTTTATTAACTTGTCTTCAGCGAAATTATGGATTAGGTGATATACACATAAAATATGAAGTGAATACTTTAAAACATAAAAAGAATGAGTTTACAATGGTTGTTGGGAAACATAGTGCCACGGTTATATGTAAAAATAAACGTGATGGCAAACAAAGAGCATCACAAGCAATATTACAAGTATTTCTTAAGAATTTCATTAAATATGCTTTGATGAAATAAATATTTAAAAAAAAAACATTTTTCTTGCAATTTTAGATCTTACATCCTCATATAAAAACTTGGGGCTCCTTATTGAGGTTGTATGGCAATCGATCAGTGAAATCATTTAAAGAGAAAAAACAAGAGGAGCAAGAAATTACTGTATTACAAAGTAAAGCAGCAATAAATCAACCAAATTATGCTATTTTAGATAAATTAAAATTAGAAATGAATAAATTACGTGATCGCCGTGTTGCTATAATTCCTATTGGTACATTTATACCACCAAATGATGTTGATTTACCGAAAGCAACTGGATCCAATTTAAAAAACGTCGATCTTTAAAACTAATGTTATTAACATTAATTAAATTTAGATTACAAAAATACAATAATCTCTATCATTATAATAATATGTAATAAATGTTTAAATTTTAATAATTGTCCTAGTAGTGAGATATAAAAAATCAATCATAATATGAAATCATTAAAAATTCCAAAAATAAAAGAAAAATAAATACTTAATGTAGTTCTAGTTTTAATATGCTGTGAAAAATAAATATTTATGTCCTAAAAATAATAAATAATTTAAAAGCTTAAATAATTTTAAATTTATAATAGAAAAAAAAAACAGAAATTTTAAGACTTAAATTGGAAAACTTATCAAAAATGGAATTGGTTAATAGAAAAAAATATCAAATATTAATTTATATCTTGTTTTTTTTTTAATTTAATTTATTTTAATTAAACATTATATAATATATTATTACAAAGTAATTTAATATGCATGAATATTATATTATCTTTTATTATTTATGATATATTTTTGTATTTTTAATAACATAAAATTCTATGTATGTATCAAGTGTTGCAAATCTTTCATGTGAACATTTATGTTTTTTTTTTTTTGTTGCTTCTTTTTGATTATCATTAATGTGTATTTTTTTTCTAAATAAGCAATAATGTTTAAATAAAATATCTCTTTTAATAATAATAAGTATAACAATGATAATGATTTATTTACTTATAATAAAGATTATGATTATTAAATTAATTAATTCCTTTTTTAAATAAAAACAATCTTTTATTTATATATTTATTAATTTAATTATATAATTAAAAAGCGTTATAAAAATTTCTCAACTAAATAAGTAAAACACTAAAACTTATTCCAGTTTGTGTAATTATTATGAATGAATTTAATCACTTTTTCATATCATTTTGTGTAAAATAAAGTAATAGTGTCTTAGCTTATATACTGAAATTATGTATTATTATATATGAAAATCCATTTTGCATATTCAATATATATAAAATAATAATTAAATAGTAAATAATTATATATTATTGATTTGTAAACAGTTTGCATTGATATAAATAGGTAATATATATATTAATTAGTTTAACAATAAATTAGTAGAAAAGTGCTTCAATAAATAAGAAACAAGAAACAGTTTTTATTTTATTTTTTAATTAAGTATGTATATATGTGTGGACATTTTGATATATAATTTGTGGACCATTTAATATTTATTGTGATATATATTTTTTCTTTGTTTATAATATTAATTAAATTACATTTAAAAAATGATATATATATATATATGTATAAATTTTATTTTTCTTATTTTTTTTACATTATTTATCTGTATTACCTTTTGATTGTTTAATTAGTAAATAAAATTAACGGTTTTGTTTTTCAATTTATTCTCATTAATAACAATTAATATATCTCAAGCGTTCATTTTTAATTAATTAAACTTTTGCTTGGCTTTTTTTTTTTTAATTAGCGTGATTATTTTTAATTATTTATATTAAAATTAATTTTAAATTATTAAGTGCATATTTCTTTATATGTATATATGAATATTCTTATATAAATATTGCTTTAAAACTAATTTTATAATTGTTATGTGTTTACAAATAGAATAATGTCCTGATTAATTATTTTCAATGATTAAAAATATACTAAATTCTCAGCAAAATTTATTTTTATTTAAAGTTTTATCAGAAGAAAATTCAAAAAAAGTTACATACATATGGCAAAATAATTGTATTTTAATGATGATAAATAAGATTTTCATAATTTTTTCCTTCAAAATATCAGAAAATTTAATCCGTTGTGTGCACATTTCGTTTTATATAATTATGAAAATTATTAACATTTTATTATCGAGCATATTTCTAAATACATCTACATATTTATGTTTTGCTAAATATATGAATATTTTTATTTCAATCCCAATCACTGATTATAAAATTATTAGTTTGTAAAACAAAAAATCTAATAATTTCATTTTTTGTGTAATTTTCGGTTACATTTTTCTAGACTAAATATTTTAATTGACTTTATTGGTTACTCCAACCAGTTAATCATTAACGATTATAGCGTATTATTATGAATCACAAAAATAAAAGAAAAATTAATCAAGACGCATTTTATATATTTAATTTTTAATTACTATTTTACTTTAATTTATTTTATATTTATTTTTTTTGCTACATTATTATTTAAATCAGACAAACAAAAAAATAAAAATTATATTTATGTTTTTTTAAATTATGTTAGGCACTTGCACCATGCTATTTTCATTTTTATATTTTCATTTAGTTTTGATATTAGCTTTTATTGAGAAAAATCAATTTATTTTCTTTTATTTTTTAAATAGATTTATTATTATAACATTTGTAAGCATCAACAAATAAAAAATATTAATTTCTTAATATTTTGATTATATTTAAGGTTAATCAATGTAATTTTTGTTCACTTTAAAAGCTCGGGACATGTATTTTGTTTGTTATTACTGTTAATTTTAATATCTAAATTTATATTGGTCATGGATAAATATATTGATCAATATCAATATACTTATATTGTGATATATATATATTTGGTATGTAGAAATACTTTTTTTATTGATATTTTATTTAATGATTAAGACAAAACCACTGAAGAAATAAAAATCAAAGTACTACGTTTATACGCGATAAAAAGTAAAAATCTATTTCTTTATATTAAATAATTAATTATTATTGTTTAATCTTATTTATTTACATGACTTATATTCTAATGTTAACTAAAAAAAAAATTGAATTCAATTTTTTTATGATAAATATGTTTTATTTTTCAAAAAAACATAATGTTTGGAAAAAGCTACAACATTTTAATGAAAATGTCATGGAATACTGTTCTGTTTACTTATTATTTCAGTGTTTTGGATAGACAGTTTAAAATAAATTATTTGTGCTAGAATAATAAAAATATTTATTATAGGTATTATCATGACTTTCAGATGAAGACAGTAACTAGGTCTAAGAATTTAAGGAAAGCTTTTTATTCAATTTTTAAGCAATAAAACAAAACAAAATCGTTAAAACTGTAAGAAATAGAAAGCATGTGGAAAACTTATGTTGTACTTATTAACTGACTTATTTACTTCTAAATTCTGTTTTTATGCTTAGTGTTTGGTAGAAAAGCACACGTCATCATGTGAAAATTGTTGTATAGTTACATATTTGTTAATAATTTAAATTTAATTTTTTGCAAGGACTCAGTAATTGTCTACCGAGATAAAAAGGAAGAAAACAATACAATGTACAAACATCAGTAAATTTTTAAAATCATGTAAAAAATAAGATTCATTTTGTCTCTTTTTTGGTAGATATATAAATAAATACATATAATTAATTAAATATACATAAAACACCATTTTAATTATTATTATTATTATTACAATTTTTCCTTTAACCGTTTAATTTTATATTATTTAGCGAGCTTATATTATAAATAATGAGCGCACATATTGCAATAATTGATATTTATTTATAAAATATGTAAAATGCATTTTATTTGTTATGAAACTAATACTTTTGAAAACAATAAATAATTAATTTATATGCTTTTTGGTTAATATAGTTTTGCATTTAAATTTGTTTTTAATTAATAAAATGTTATCTAGTGTTAATATTATGATTAAATATGTTTATTAAAAATAGAATGAATAAATTTAAAACGATATTATTTCTTGTATTATTATTCATGGTATTTATTGTTGTACCTAAATTGCATGCATCTGCATCACTGCAACTCTGCAGACAACCGTGAACATATCTTAAATAAATAATTATAATAAATTACTAAAACATGTAATATCTTTGCCAACATAATTAAATAAGCAATTAATTGCTTACCTTTCGTCGTAATAAAATCGACCGCAATGTGACATTCGTATAATTTCTGTGTCTGTTGTAAGTGTACCACTGTCTAGTGCACAACCGCGTACAGTTATTGTTTCTCCCGTGTCATCTGCAAAATAAATTCAAATTAATTTTAATTAATAAAATTTATAAAAAAAAAGAAGCAAAAAACAAACTCCCCGACAGGGAATCGAACCCTGGTCTCCCGCGTGACAGGCGGGGATACTGACCACTATACTATCGAGGACTTATTTTTACTTTTATTATTTTAAATTATATTTCTACTCTACAAAACCATATTTTTCAATTTTGTATTTATTTTACATACTGTAATTATGTTTATTAAATTAATTATAATTTTACCATAATATCCAGCAATTTTAATACATGATGTTGCAGGAAATAAACCATCACGACCTTTACGGCCTCCCATACACGGTGATTCTAATATTGCAGTTGAATAATTATTATGAAATGGATCATCACACGCTTTATTGGCGCCATTAAATGATACACATTTGAAACAATCAATGCATGTTGCTGAAAAGAATTGCCAGCCAAATTAATTATGCTTTATTTTTAATTTATAAAGAATTAAATATTAATACTTACACAATTGTATTAATGATAACAAAAATATTGAACAAATTATGTAGTAATTAGTATACATATTTGTGTGCATTTTTTTTTTCTCTAAAATTAATTTCAATGAAAATTCTTCTGTTAAATATTTATTATTATTCTTTTTTAAATAAGATTTTTCTTTTAATAGAATTCTTATGCTTTTATCAGCTTAAACATAATGCTTCTCTTTTGTCACGATATCAAAAATAAACTCAAATTATTTTGCATGTCCATAATGTAATGTGCCTGTAAAATAATAATAAACAAAATTGCATTAAAGTTAAGATTTTTATTAGATGTGAAATAAAAAAAAAAGTGGGCTCAACCGGGATTTGAACCCGGGACCTCTCGCACCCAAAGCGAGAATCATACCCCTAGACCATTGAGCCGCTTGTATATTTAAGCAACCATATATGCTCAAACTCTTTTTAATGGTTTACTTTAATTTATTTGACTTTCTATTTTTATTTTTATGCTTCTAATATAAACCGAAAACAATTAATCTTCAAGAGAGACATTGGTATGATTTTTATTTGTTTTCACTTTTATTACAAAAGTATGGTGTTTGTTAGCCAATGGCTTCCATATAATAACAAACGATACCCATAATTGATATAAAAACCAATATTAAAAACGAAATGTAACAAAATACATAACCATAAACATTTAGAAAATAGATAAATGACTACAGATAATAAATCCTTTAAATAAATATAAAGCGACAATGATTATATATATATATCTCTAATGACACACAATACATATTTATATAAAATAAAGAATATTGCCACAAGCATTGTAAACAAGAGGTTAAAAATATAATTAAAGTTTGAATATTCTAAATCAATATATAAGATCTTTGTAATAAAAACAAATTTTAAATAAAGTGTATGTTGATTTAGCTTTAATATATTTCATATTATTACACTTTGTAAAATATAATACTGTTTAAGTGATATAAAAAGCTAAACTTCCTATAATGATGTCATTTTTAGTAAGCATCGTTGAACAATTATCAATTTTTTACAGCAAACTAATGTGAAACTTTAAAATTTTTTAAATCATTAATAAGGCAATGTTATTTAAAAAAAAACGAAAAAATACAATTAAAACGTAAGAATGGTAGAATCCTTAAAGTACTGCTTTCCTACTTCAGTGAGACTAACCTTTAAATAAATAAAAAAATTGTTTAATGAGAAAACTTAGTAGATTTTTAAAACAGTATTTTCATTTCTTGAAATATTTGGCGCTTATATAATATTGACGTGTTAATAATAAACTAGAGTAGAAACCTTAATTTAATTTTTTTTCTAATTAGGGGTACCAAAAGTGCTTAGTAATTATTTCATTTTAACACATATCAATTTCTAATCATTAAGCTTAAAACAAACAATTCTTTTTTTATTATCTAAATTACGACATAAAATTCTCAATAATTATTCGTGACACAATTTAAACAATTGTAAATTACACGAGACATTATTGAATAGATTCAAAAATTAATGCAATAAGTAATTCATTAAAGAAAAAACTATATTATTTATTATTATCTACATTAAACGAAATAAAAATTATTGTTAGCAATAATATCGAAGCAAATAGAGATAATAATCGTAATCAAAAATAGCAATAATTCCGTATGTATGTATATTTTCTTATGTATTATATTATGTTTACGATTTTTTTGTATTGATTTGTATTTTTATATAAACAAAAAAGTATATATGAATAAAAATTATAAAGCACAAATATAGTCAACAATAAATTACATTTTTAAGACATTTAATTATTTATAAATTGCCAGAAGTATCAAATAAAATGTGAAATTTATTTTCGTGAAACTTTAGAAAAATTTTAATTTAAACAAATACACCATGTTTACAGAAATAAATTTAATAGAATTAATTATAAGCGTAGTAATTTAAAATTATTATTTTCTGTATAAAATTTGTTGATAAAAGAATTAAAAAAAAAAACACTTTACGTTGTGAAAATTTCTTTGTCTGTAATAAATGTCACTATACTTTAAGGCGAATTATAATATTCTTATATGAAATATAAAAAAAAAAACAATACTGTTTTCCACTCTAAAATTTTATTATTAAATTTGCGTTAAACCTTTTTCATGTTTTTAAAAGCAATTTACTATTAAGCAAAACGTACATGTAAAATTTTTGCAATAAACAATACTAAAGTCATTCACATGTATATCAATGATGAGCAATAAAAAATCAATAAAAAAACTCATTTTAAATATTGTTTGTATTTTTTAATTAGTTTAAAAACGAAAAAGAAAATTGCCATCGTAAACAGAAAAATTATTATAAATAATAATAAGTTTTAATAAATAATAAAATAATAATATAACAATAATAAAAAAATATTAATAAATGAAGCTTTTATGCTGACGTAAAATTATTTTTTTTTTATATTTTATTTATTTTTAACCCAAAAATATATTAAAATAAACAAATAATTTTAATGAAAAGGAAATTGCGGGTGACTTTGGGCATCTCTAGGCATTACATATATATAATATTAAACATGGGTTGGGTTGAATTTGTTTGTAAGGAAATGAAAAATATCTACCGCATTCGCAAAAACGATAAAAATCTTTAAATTACAGAAAGAAAAAAGAAGCTTTTCCTCTGCTTTTCATTTTCTTTATTTCTCGCCAAGAAACAAATTAAGGTGGTGTCACAAATTTAATTTATTTTATTTGACAAACAAATACTTTAAATAAATGTTTAACAATAAATAATTAAAATTCACTTACCGTGTTAATTCCATTTAAAATTAATTAATTAGTTTAAATTTTAAAAATTTAAATTGACTTTTTACCACAATTTTTTATGAATAAAAGCACAGTTTTTGTTTAAAGCAAACTTTTACCACTTTGATCTATAATTTAAATTTTAACACCTTTTACATTTTATATATTTATTAACAACAAATCAAATTCAATATAATTAAAACAACATAAAACACTTTATTAAACTTTTTTATTTAAAATATAAATTCCCTTTTCTTTTATTATTTTTTGTTAATTTTTGTATGCGATTGAATCGATTCAACACTGAACTTTAACTGACAGATGAAAATTTCTCCACAAAAATAAAGTTTTTCCTTTTTTTTATTATTCTAATTATTATAAGACGCACACATAAACAACATACAAAGTAAAATTTAAAAAATAAGTAAAAAAAAAAACAAAGAAAAAGAAAAGGAAAAAATAAAAAAACTTTTATTTTCAATTAAAAAACAAAATAAAACTAAATAAAACAACAAACAACCCAAAGGAAGACACCAAAAACAAATGAATATCTATTTTTTTTTATTAAAATAAGAATTTTCTTTTTTTGTTTTTTCTCTTTAATATTTTGTTAATTTTCTTTAAAACGAAAAAACATATTAAATAAAATTAAACAGATTTAATAATAATAAAAACAATCAACTTATGGACGATGTTGTTTATTTGTGGACGGTGTTACGATTATAAACGCGACGACTCACCCACTTTTTATATGTAAGAAAATTTTCACATTGTTTTTTCTTTTTTCTATGTTCATTTTTCAATTTCATTTTGAAGTGCGCATGATCAGTTTTTCCATTCCTATACGCATTTTCTTGTTGAATATTTACTTTTACACAATTTTTTTTTGTTTATTTACAACCGGGTGGATCATTTTAATATAATTAAATTAGAAATATGATCAGGTGGATTTTTCACTTTTGCAATTTTTTTTTATAATTAAAATGAAAAAATCTAACTCTGTTTACATACATAAAATTGTTTGATTACACAAAAATTCAGTTTTCTCTAAAATGTTAGCTCAAATTTAAATTTATAAATAAATATTCTGTTTACATAAAATTTTGTGAGTAATTTTGTGTATTTAAACAACGTCACAGATTGAACAGTTTACTTTAGTCGACTGTAATTAAAATTTAAATTATATAGAAAAGCAAATTCGTCACCAAATTAATATTTATTTATTTTTCCATAATTATAAATTAAATTAATGTACAAAATAGATAAAAATATTTTTTTAGTAAATATAGGATCGTGTCATGACGTTACATTTAAAGTTTTAATATCGTAACGTTAGAACCTATTCAAAGTATGCAAATCATTTTAAATATAATTAACAAAAAAAAGTTTATTTGATTCAACTTTGTTAAAGAAGGAAACATCTCTTCAATTTCTAGGGATAAAATTCTTATCAAAGCTGTTATTGGGTAACAGTGCCTTTTCAATGTCGTGAAAGAACCTTCAATATTATTTGAATTTATATAAAATCTAAATTCAAAAAGTTTACTCAGTCGTGTGTAAGTTATTGTTGCCATGTATAGTCAATGGCGTTACTATTAATATAAGTAACGACCCAAAGCGATAAATCCATGGTGACATCCCACATAACACATTTTATGAAACCTTCTGTATCTATGTCTGTTGATTTATGTCTTATAGCCAAACCCAAAGTTATTTGAATAGAATCAAAGTCCTCAAATTTTAATCCTAAATACAAAATTTCTATCCTTTTTAACATTACACTAAGTTTAAAACTTATCATACATTAGAATAAGTAAATAACTCTTAATACTTCTTTATTAGTTTATATAATTGATATATAATTAATATATTTATATCGTGCAGTTGTACAGTTAGCATTAACGATTAAAATTAATAACATAAATAGATTCTGTATCTTATTGTCCTGACAAAGTAAATTATGAATAATTTTTATTAATAAACTTTTGACCTCCGCTACCAGATAACCTTCAAAATAATTTTTTTCTCCGCGCGAAATTCTTAAAAATAGGAAAAATCTCCCGTGTAGAAAAGAGCTTTCTACATTTTTAATTTTAAAACAATATCTATACCATGCAAAACTATCGAGAAATTCAATACAGATTTCTTCCAAATCTGGTTTTCTAAACTCCTAAATAGCTTCAAAATAACTAATACAATAGCCTAACGTCATTGTTCTAATATTTGTCTTTGGAATATGCGATCTGTAAAAGAAAACATAAACTACTAGTGTCATAATGTAATTAGATTCCTTTGTAGCTGAAATTTTACCAAGAGACTGGTGAAGGCAACTAATTAAATACATAGTTAATTTTGGAATCCATTTGATAATTGCACTAAGATAGAAATAAAAAAACTGGAAAATTAGAATAAAAAACAACAAAATTCACTTAGAAAATATGCTTGTCTAGAATTTTTTTCTTTTATTTAAATAAAAATTAACATTAAACCTTAATCAAACAATATTTATTTATTTTATAATATTGAACATCTAAGACTTACATAGTTATTTAATTTATTTTTAGTGGAATCGAAAGAAATTATCAATAATATTGTATCATTTTTAACTTGTGTGACGGAGGTATTTTATTTGTAACAAATAAACATTGACTTAATATTAATAAAACAAAAAAATATATAATATAATTTGACTAGTTTTGTTATAAAAATAGAAATAAAAAATACAATACGTGTAAATAATTTATATCCTGCTTTTCCAATATTGTTTCACCATATCGGCAGCCTTTTCAGCAATCATGAAAACAACAGAATTTGTATGCGAGGCTGGTATAACCGGCATAATCGAAGCATCAACAACACGTAAATTTTCAATACCATAAACTTGAAGTTGTGGATTAACAACCGCATCTGGATCTCTAGACGGTCCCATTTTACATGTGCCAACCTAAAATTCGTTATAAAAATATTAAAATTAAATATTTAAAAAAAATATTGATTTCTAACCTGATGTTGTAAAGACGAAGCAATATTACGAATACAACATTCCCAATATTTATCACTGCGAAAAGCAATATTTTCACAACCTAAAAACGGACGTGTGTGAAACTTTGACCCTAACCGATCAAAACTTTGCGATTCGCCTATCGCAACAGCCTATAAGATAAATATTTAAGTAATAAAAAAAAATAACATATATGCTTTCTTTGCATAACTAACAATTTTAGTTCCTTCAATTAACACCTTCATATCTTCATAGTTTTGATAAAAGTTTGGCTGCATTTTTGGCCAATGGAATATATTTGTGCTCTTCAATGAAATGCGCCCTCGACTTTTTGGTCTCATCAAAACCGGTACAATGCTAAATGCGTGCTTACCAATAATATCACGATAAACATTATTGTAAAATTCATCAGTAATACCTAGTAAACGACGTAAACTGCCCAATGTGTCACTGCTTATTGCACCTGTGCCTAATACTAATTCTATGTCTGGATAATCATATGCTAAAATAAAATATAATAAAATTATAATTATAGTTATTTGATTATTTGAATAAACTCACGCAAAGATGAATTTGGAGTTTTGACAAACGCAACACCTTCAGCACCACCGGGAACAGTTAAGGGTCCTCTACCAAAGAAAAAGTATTCGAACGAGTAAATGGGATTAATTAATTCTGTTTGTATTATTGTAATTGGTTGGTTAACCGTAAATGTTAATCCATTTAATGAAACGTGGTCTTGTAAATTGTATCCGACTTTAAGATTATTCATAACGGGAATGTCGAATTCTTGCAAATGGTCTTTAGGCCCGACACCAGATAACATTAATATTTGTGGTGATGCGATTGCACCTGCTGACAAAATAATTTCTTTTTTCGCATAAACGCGATAACGTTTTTTATTTTTTAAAAATTCAACGCCAAAAGCTCGCTTTGTTTTAGGATCAATTAAAATCTTGCTGACCCAGGTTTTAATTGATATATGTAAATTTGGTCTATGCGATATGTTACGTAAATAGGCTTTAGCAGCACTACACCGTCGGCCATTTCTCATAGTAGCTTGTGCCTTAGAAAAACCTAACTGTTCTGCACCATTTGGATTAGAGAATTTATATCCTAAATTTTGTCCAGCCTCAATAAACGATTTAAACATTTTCGATTCATATTTTGATTCTTCTATATCGACATTTCCATCTTTTCCATGATATTTTGAATTTCGAAGCTCTGGTACTTTCATATTTTCTAATTTTCGGAAATATGGTAATACTTCATCATAACTCCATCCATTATTTCCTAGACTGTCCCATTCATCGTAATCACGACGGTTACCACGCGTGTGTATTAAGTAGTTAACTACACTTGTACCACCTAAGGCCCGACCTTTCGGCCAATTGCATACACCATTAAATAAACCTAAACAAGCGCCAGGCACTGGATCGGAATGATAGCCCCAATTATAACCTTAAAATTATATTCAATATCAAAATGAAGCTTTCAGCAATATAAAAACCACTTAAAAGTGTAAATCATATAATAATGTAAGTAAATAATAGAATAATAATAAAAAAAACACAATTAAATGATTTATTTTGAGTTTAAGTCAAGGTTATACAAGTTCATTTACATTTAGTTACTTTATTTAAATAAAAAATCTCACATCTAAACATTTAATAGGTTTTTTCTTATATTTAAGCGAATATTTTTCGATTTAAAAACACACCTAAAACGATTAATTTACATAATTTTTACTAGTTTGTGTTTTCTGTTGTTGGTTAAAATTGTTACAAATGTATATTTAAGCAATAGTTTAATTATTTTATTATTTTGTTAAAGTTCTTTGTACTGAAAAAAAATATTAATTATTGTTGGATTTATATTTATTTAAAAAAAACTCAAATATTAAGTAATGCAAATAAATATATTTATTTTAGCATTTCAAATTGTTAATTTATGAAAAAAAAATTAATTTTGATTTTTAATTTTATCAGGTAAAGCAATGCAACCATTGTTATAAACTACAATGAAATTTGTATGCTTAATGTAATTTTAAATTGAATGTTATTGTAAAGATAGATTTTTTTGTCTGTTATAAAATGCAATTAAAACAAGAAGTAAACATCGGGACCTTGACGATGTCTTTTATTGTAAATTTTGAACGTTATGCTACCAATTTTTAGTAATTATATTTTTAACTTTTGGCAAAATAGTTAGCAAAACACAAATAATAATTTCAATGGTTAATTCCTATAGTAAAATCCTTGATCAAAAACTAATGATATATCTTTAAATGTAAGATTATTCATTGAAATAATTTATAAATTTAGAAAAATAGTTGAATAATTAATATAAAAACTATCAAAGCTTTAAATTAATAGCTCGATTACATTAATACTTGTTATAATTAACATTTATATACTTACGAGTATCGATTGACAAACCAGCTGCTAAAGGCACATCTGTTAACATGCTTTCTTCGCCACCAGCCTCAAGTAATAACACATTCCAATTGCGCATTTCTGTTAAACGATTCGCCATTACAGAGCCACCAGAACCAGCTCCAATTATTATAAAATCGTATTCACTTAATATCTCAGTGACATCATTTAATGTAAAATTAAAATATATTGTATTTGTATTATCAAATAATTGTTCAAAAATATTTGTCGGTGGAAATAGTAGTTGTAATAAAACATTTTTTATATTTAATAATAATATGAATAAAATTGTTATTCGATTTAAAAAAATCATGATTTCCGTATTACTTTCTGTCGTGTCATTGAAAATAAAAAGAAAAAAAATATATATTTTAAAAATATTTATCAAGAACAACACATGATTAGACAAATTTGCAATTAACATTTAAATCACTTTCCACTTGTTTATTTTATATATTAGATACAAAATTATTTGTAAGATATTTGCATATTTATGAGTTTATTGTCGCAAGGCGAGATCAAGTCTCCCTCACAGAATATCAAATCTTATAATCAATATGACTAATTAATATAAAATTTTTGCAAAATTCTTGTTCACATGGAATTCTCTAACCGCTCTATTGCTAAAAAATTTATTATATTGAAATCAAAAACATTTAAAACAGCTGATAGCACTTATAACTTCGGCAAATCATCATCTTTGGAGCATGTAAATAGAAAAATAAATATTCAATTAGCATTTATTTGATAATTAGATAAATATTTTCTTATTTTTTTTCATATTAAAATTTATAAAAAAACTAAAATTTACTTTGTTTATTTATAGATAGCAAAATATTAACTAATCGTGAAATAATTTTATAAAAATTACTTTAATATATTACAAATTGAAATGGAATTGATCATTCAAATGATGTAATAAAATAAAACATTCGTTACATTTAGATCAATATTTAAGCGTAATTATAACATATAAGTAAGATATTTCTTATAAATTCTTTAATCGTATAAGGTATTTCTTTGATAAGAAAAAAAAGTTGATCAATGACAAGCAAAGCATTAAGATTATGCTTGTAAAGAAATTAACAAAAAAACTTATTAAACGCTAAAATCACATATAAATATTTTACAACGACATTTAGCGACGGATGTTGAATGACCATACTCTATCTATACAGTTTCATTTATACAATTAATGCCGCACAATTTATTTATTAAATTAAAAAAAGAACACTTTCAATTTCAACAAGACAAAACTGTATATATTAATAAGCTGCTTGTACCAAATTTAGTTTTGTGTAAGCTTTATTCAGTTAGTAATATGAAAAAATAATAATAATAAGCAAGTAACATTTTATAATGCGAAATTTCATAAGCTCGCTCTAGCCAACAAAATCAAGTTTCATATTAACCTTAATTTTATAATGTATTTAAATTATTTTTATTAACGTTCAATTTTTAAAGTTTATTAATTAAAGCTTTTATTATTTACTTGACGACATTCATATTAGTAGAATTTCATAATACATATATATATATCAGTGGCGTTGCGTCATACTAGCGAATGGATGCTTAGCATCCCTATGTTTAGAATTAAAAATTGGACATAAATAAGGATAAATTAAAAATAAAATTTTTTTATTAATTCGCAAAAAATTTCTATAATATTCATAAATTTTCAAAGAAATCATATTTAATTATGAACTCAGTTCAGTTCATATTCACAAGAAAAATTCATGCGTTTTGTTGTTGTTGTGATTTAAATACGAATGAAGTGGCAAAGCAAAATAAAAAGCAATAATGACGTATATTTTTAAAACATAGAGAATATGGTTAAAATAAGTCTCTCAAAAAAAGCTAGCTTTTTCCAAATTATTTGTATAAAATATATATGTAGTGGTAGAACTAGCGATTTACATAGAAAATTAAATAAAAAAAATACATTTCTCTCAATTTAAATAAATTTTTTGGCTAAAATTTTACTCATTTGGATGCTACAAAAATATTGCTTCACCATGCAATTAATATATATAACACAAATAAATTGAAAGAAACTTAATGCAGATTGGATATGATTCTACGTTTCAAAGTATTGAATCTATCTTGTTTTATTTTTCTCATGACAAGTGAAACATTTGACTAGATTGCTCTGTTGTTTGCTGACTTATTGCATATCAATTTAATTATAAAAAAATTAATTGAAAGAAAGATAAATATTTAATTGATAATTTTTTAAAAATATTACTTATAATTGTATTAAGTTATATTTTGAAATAACAAATAAAACAAGATGAAAGTAATAAATAATTGCAATTGCTATATTGAAAAACAGTTGAAAAAGTCATTTGCTATGCATAATTTTGTTGAAAAGCAACATATAATTGATATTAGAAGGCATACACCAATTATGGACATTACAGTTAAGAATAGGTCTTGTACTAGGCATTTTACTGATAAATTATATAAACCAACAACTGGGTAGCGTGATGCGAATTTTTAAACAAATATTTTTGCTGGCCATGCCTACTGTTTTCAGTAGAACTAAATGTTTGGTGCAAGGATGGATTTTCAGACTTGAATAACATTTATAAAGCTGCAGATAGGTATTGCAAAAAGTCTCAAAATTACCAATAACAAGTGCATCAGCTGAAAGAAGCTTTTCGCCATTAAAGCACATCAAAACTTATTTGAGAAATACAACTGGGAAGAAAGATTAAGTAGCTTTGCAATTATTTCAATTGAAAAAAATCTTTTAAAAAATTTATGAATAAAAGATAGAAAAAATGATGCAATTATAAATGAGTTTGCCAAAAAATATAGAAGGATTTTTAATTTTTACAGGATATTTACACTATTTATATTAACAGGATATTCAATTTTATTTATTTTTATAAATTTTATTTTTTGATGTATATTAATAATCCTGTATTTGATGTGCAGATAGAAAAATTAGTCAAGTGATGATATAGTTATATTATATTATACATACATCTGATGACTACACCACAAAAAAAAAACTAGAGCTTCCCTAATTCAAAAAGTCACGCCACGCTACTGATATATATATATATATAATTATAAAATGTAATATTGTAAAATAAATACATTTTTACAATAATTGATAAATAAATTCATGTAGGAATCAATCGAAATAAATTCACAACACCTTTCATAGTATCATCTCTTTATTTTTAAGAATATATAAACGTTTCTTTATTATCATTTAACATTCACTTATAACGCAATTTATTAAAATACAAACAGAAAACATAATTAATAATTCAAAAAACAAAGAAGAAGATGTATTATTTAATTAATTTTTCAACATTTTACAATAAAATTATGGTCATTAATTTGCTGATAATTAAGTTAATTGCATGTTATTTTTTCATTTTTGTATAAATGACATTGAAAAATTTTCACTTTCATTGTCTTTTTTTTTTTACCTTTATTTGATTATTCACCTTGATTATTATACAATTATATTTCGTTTATTTAATTGTTTAACAATAAAAAAACATAAAATAACAAAAATTAATGTGTATTTCCCGTTATTATTTTATTAAATCATAATGTTTACAATTGTTTTTTTATCGTGTCGACCTTTCTTTAATAAAATACGTGATGACTGTCAACGTTTTATATGTGGATATTAATTTAAATATAGAAAGACTTTAACAGTAGCAAAACTACTATACCGGCTTAATAATAGATTATAATTTTATTTTGTTTTTTAATTGAAACATGTACTTTGAAAAACATTAAAACATATTATGTTGAAAATTTCTATTTATTCTGGACATCTTTTTGTTTTCGAATAAATTTAATTATTGGAGTTTCTATTATTACATAAGTTTATGTTGAAGGTATTAAACAGCTTGGCTTATCAAGATATAGACCAAGATATGGTATACAATAATGCCATGGTTGAATTTTTTTAAAACAAATTAAAATGCTAATTTTCTTGATGGTTCATATTATTATTTATGTCCTCATATTGATTTACACTTAAATGCCGTTAAATATAGTATAATGATGTTTTTATACGGTGTTAAATGACCAAAAAATTATAGACTCTTAGAATCCGGGTATGCATTGTTGAGTTGTTGTGGATTTTAAACATTTTCAGAATTTAGCTATGGTCTTTAACTAAAGAATGAGTTTTAAACTTTCACTTTTAAATGGAACCAGAACTAAGAAAATACACTAAACAGAGCTATGAAGCCAAGTAATAATGTAATCGGAATGTAATGTGATTTTTATATAACATATATTAACAAAAAAAACACAAAAAAATGAATACTTTTAAAGTATATCATCTAATTATTTAAAATAAAACAAATGTTCACTAATCTATTAATTATATCCTTAAAATGATTATTGTAGCAGATAGATTAAATAAGTTAATTCTACAAATACTAATTATAAAATTATATACAATTTAAACACACAAAAAACACTACGATCTTTTATTTTTAATTAAGTCCAAAAATCATAATGCATGGTGCAAAACACCAGCAACAATAACTACAAAAAAAAAAATGAAAAAATGCTGTAGAATAATGTAACACGTTTCTTAATAAAATATATATATATATATATATATATATATAATTTAGCAACAGTAAGAAAAAATAAACAATGCTGGTTTCATAATAAATATTGATTAATAACGATCATGATGACGATATAATGTCTTGTTTATTAAACAAAAGACAATAATCAATTTAATGCGTTTTTTTAATGATATAAATAATCAAAAGAGTTAATAAAACCAAAAAAAAAAGAAGTTTAATTTAAATAAAAACAACTTGTTGCACTTGGAAATTTTTTATATTTATAAATAAAATAAAAAGATATAATATATGACGAAATTTGTTTTTATTAAATCATGTCTGTCTTCGTTGCTGCTTTTGCTTTATAATTTTGTATCGGCGGAAGGTTATTGTGATTTTTTTAAGCATTATTTTACTGTTTGGTAATCGTAAAATTTGACAAAATAAATCGTTTTCAAATTTAAATTCATTGTCAATGATTTTCTCTTTATTGGATGAACAAAGAATGTAAATATTTGTCATGGCAAAATTTTAGCTTAAATATGAATTTTTACGGTATTAAAAATTGTTATAATATTTAATTAATTACTATCATGTGTACAGTTAGATAATAATTTTTTATTATTTTAAAATAAATAACATTTTGGAAAAACAAAACTATTAAGACGTCTGATGGTTTTTCTTATTAAGTCATACAAAGTAAAAATATAGTTCAAGGTAATCTTGGTAGAATACATGTAATCTGAATTTTAGTAATGATTACCAGATTACCGATTAATAAGATATGTTTTGTAATTTTCATGTTAAACATTTATTCCATTATAAAAAAAAATTTTCTTGAACATTTAAAGGTTACGTTCATGATTAATGTAGACAAGTATTTTTATCCAAATCAATCTCAGAAAAAAAAGTTGAAAAAAATCTCTAAAATGTATGAATGGCGTAACGTATTTAAATAAAAGAAGAAGATAAAACAAATAATTTTATAACTAGTAAATAATATTGACAATTAGCACAAATTTAATTGATTAATTTTCACAAGAAATTATTATTTTGCAAACAATATTAATCCTGAACTTCACATCAAGTTTAATAATTTTAAACAAGTGAAAAAATAAACCTTATAAATTACATAAGTCAACAGACAGAGTAATCTTTTTTGATTTTTAATAACAAGAAAATTATTGCAAATCAACACAGTTAATTATATTTTCAAGTTTATTTTTGCTTTTATTTGCATTATTTTGCTTATGTTTTTTATGTAAATATAAAAAAGAACGAAAAAGAAAGAATTCAGGTCAATTAATATCAGGTTTTCACTTTTAATTATCATTTATTTATATATATAATTAAGTATTATTAAGTTAATATAATTATTATAACACAGGTGATTTGTTTATATGGTAATTATTTTTCAAATTAATTGGTCTAAAAAGAAAAAAATAATAATTAAAAAATTAAGGAAATATTTCTTTTTATTATTATTCGCATCTCTTGAGATAATAAATTTCTCGTTAATAAAAAATTGCGTAAGTAATGCACGGTTGCACGGTCGATAAATTTTTTTTTTAATATAAAAACAAAAATACTAAAACAATGAATGGGTGGTATAATTGAATGTTAAATTTTGGTTTTACATTATTAAATAATAATAAAATAAAACTCGTTTATATTTTATTATGTAAAATAATATCAATCAATAAATTGCACTTTGTTTGTGATATTTGTTGAAATTGAAAATAAAAATTAAAATCACCTTGACTTCAAAATAAAAAGAATTTTTAATAAAATGTTGTTATTTACTAGCAGGGTGTTCAATAACATTGTTGCCTTAAAAGTGAACAATACAAAAAAAAAAACATTACATTCTTATCATTTTTATTGTCATACTAAAGTTAATTTTTTTTTTATAAATCATTATTATTTTTTTATTTTTGTACTTCGATATTTACTTAAAATATTTATAAGAATTTTTTTTATTTATGTTAAATATTAATACATCAGAACATTAATGATAATAACAATAAGAGCATGTCTACTTTAGAAAAAAAAATAGCCCTATAAATAGTTTTATTCTTATACAAGCAACTGGAGCACTCTGCAACAATAAAAAATGCGTACGAAACAAAATAATTTTTATTTTCTTATTTTAATAAAAATAATAAAATTGTTAAATAATGTTAAAATCAAATTAACGTAACGTTTAATCCATAATTATTCTAATCATGTATTAAAATTATAAAATTGAAATTTTATTAGTCAATTGATTGGTTATGAAATACATTTTTGTTTATATAAATTACGTTTATTTAAATTAATACGTATATTTCTTATTTTATTTGATAACTGATAAATATTTATTTATATTTCTTTAAGAAACACCAAAATTCTTAAATTGCATTTTTAAAAAAATGAAATAAAGATTTTTTTAAATATTAATTGCAATTTTCTGATAATATTTATTAATTAAAAATTTGTTATTTTACAATTAACAAAAATTACTGTTAATTTTTTTAAAATGCACTATAGTGTCACCACTTATATGAAATAAACTTTATCACAAACACTGTATATATTTCTGTGATCGCCTTTAAGTTTAAAATCCAAACTAAATAAAATGTTTTTAAGCTTTAACAATAAAACTGATTATTTGCAACAGCAAATTTAAAAAGAAGAATTAAGTATCAATTGGTAGGGGGTGTTAAAGCTTATATTAATTATAATTTTTAACAATGTAGAGATGGCAAACAACAAGAACAACAACACCAGTATACCGAATAAAAAAAAAATAATAACAAAATTACTAATAAATATTTGTGAATGTTGTATCGTTCGCGGTCAATAAAATTAATATTAAACCATAATTATGAAAGAAATAAAATTAATTAGTTAAATAAATTTAATAAATAAAAAAAATGTACGTGATCAATACCACAAACCGTTTTTATTCAGCGAGGTAGAGATTATTAATATTTAAGTGAGAAAAGAATATTGTATATTTTTTTTAAATAAATGAATATAAAACTAAACGCTACATGGTTACAAATTAAACCATTTTATTCTTTAAGAAACGAAGAGCATGATATAGAACCTGATACTTTTATCTTGATATAAAATAAATGTGTATAGAGTACAAGAATTATTTTGCTTAAAGCGCCGGAATTTAGCCAACCAATTAATGTATTTTACATAAAAATTAGTAAAATAAAAATTTTAACAGTGTACTTAACAAGTGTATTAATCTATAATTAATAAATAAATTCAGATGAAATCATTTATTTACATGAATTATTACATTACCATGTAAACATAATTGTGTATCTAGCTAAATTAATAATCTTTATTACTAATTTATTGAAGTATTTTTATGCATGTGTTCTGTAAACATTTATAAGACTTGTAACATTGTTGCAAATAATTTTTCTTTTCTAAATAAAGGTATATAAATTTAATTTAATCAAAAATGTAGAAAATCAAACAACTATTTAATGTTATGATTAATTATAATTTTACAAATAAAAAAATGTAACTATTTTTTTTTTTATAAACTATTGACTTAAAGTATTGACAACTTATTTGCAACACGAAAAAAAATTATTCAATGATTTAATAATTTTTATAATTTTATAAGCGCAGCAAGGAAATGAAATTTATTAATAAATTATCTACTATTTCGTAATAATTTTGTTTTGCACATTAATTGTGCTTAGAATTAATAATAATTATTTAATAACATCTATAATTGGCAAAAATATTTTCCTAATTTTTTTGGCTTTAGTTAAAAGATAAATATTGATAACTACTATAGGCCAAACGTTTGTTTATTTAATTTCAATAACAAAATCAATATAGTCTGCAAAGTGAGAAATCAAATAAAAAATATTTCAAAGAATATTTTTTTTTAATACATAAATTTCACAACTTAATAATTTTGATAAAAAAAAAAACAAATTTTATTCAACTAGAAAACAACTTTTAAATTGAAATATGGATTAACTAAAATCACTATTGACTAAAAAAAATAGAAATTAATTATTAATAACCTTAAATAAAATATACAGATCAGGGTTTAAATTTCAACACCTTTAATTTCTAATTTTTAATATTAGGAACTAGATAATATAATTAAAAAATAAAATAACATTTTTTTTTTTAAACACAGAAAAAAACGTGTTTGCCTTCTCTTATTGCAAAATAATTTATAAGTTTTAGTAAATTTAAAAAAAAAATTAGAAAACTAATTAGAAATGTATGTAATTTTTTATGCAAAAATTCTGTAAAAGCAAATAACATTAATTAAAAATAAATATTATTTATCACAAAAGTAATTAAAATTATATAATTATGATAATTATTATGTTTATGCTGGAATATACTGTTTTTAATTTTTTTATTTTGCAAAACATTAATATTCATATTTTTTTCATAACTAATTATATGCTGTAACTGTTTAACAGTTTGCCTAATAGTTTATGTTATCATATTTATAAACCTTTCTTTATGCACATATATATTATTATAAATTGGTGTTTATGGCGTTGTTAACTGAAAAAAAAGTCATACTCAATTAGTCAATTAGTTTTTGAAGACATTTGGTCGTTTATTATCATAAATAGGGAATAAAATTGCAGATTAAAAGTTAAAAAAAAAATAACTTTTATTCCATATTCTTTGATCTAGACGTTGGATTAGATTGGATTTATTTGCATTTTATAACCGTTAATTAAAATTCTTTGAATGATTTTTGGTTAATAATAAAATGTTTATGTATTACTTTCAATAATAAAATATATTATAACGTATTGGATACACAAATAACAGAAACGTAAACTATATTTAATAGCTTATAAATTTATATAGGAAATTACTATGATTCATGTATCCATAATGAAATTGTTTTTATTGAAAACACTTAGCATTCACTGTGTCTAATCATCGCGTAGTGATTCAATGCATAAATCAATAGTTTCTTATTACAGTATAAATGAATGAATTAACTGTCTTTAAAAAAAAAATTAAATTGTCTTTTCCATCCAGTAAACCGCCAGTGTTGGTAATTTGTATACCTTTATTATCTATTCTAACCTTTAATTTATATTTAAAAAATAAAGAAAAACATTACAAATAATTTTTATTTTATATATTTATCTTTATTTAAAGAAAAAGAAACTTTTATTAATATTATTAGAATAATCTGTAATACAATTAAAAATTAAATTATATAAAGTATATTTTAAAAATATATTTTAATATTTTATACACAGCCATAATATTATAGCTTAACAATATTTCTGTTCTGATTATAATTTTTGATTTGTTTCTATAAATATGATTAAATAATTATTTTTATTTTTAGTAAATTATCAAGAATAATTTATTATTTTCATGTGCACAATTAAAGTATTTAAATTTAATGTTTTTACTTAAATTATAATTATAATAAATCTCATTTGAAAAAAATATAATAATAATAATAAAGACGTTACACTGTCTTTGAATTGTTGTCAAGTAATGTTTTTGTTAGTATTTATACGGTTTTATCAATAAAATTTATGGTTATGTAATAAAGAAAATTGTTTATTTATTATTTAACAAATGATTTGATATTTTTTTTTGTTTTTAATCATAATTAAATAAGTGTTTATATTTAAAAATACATAATAGAATAATTTGTTAAATTGCATTTAATTTATAATAAAAATTAAAAGATCTAATAATTCATTTACGTTAAGAAAATAGATGGTAAAAGGATGAAATTATGAAAAATAGATAATAACTAAATTATTTATATTTATAATTAAAATATAGAACGAAAAAAAAACACTTTTTAAGTGTTTATCAGGGGGAAAAAATGAGTAAATTACAATTTAAAAAAAGAAAAATAGAAGCCTTCTAATAATGAATTATTTTATTTATATATTATAATATAAATACACTATAAAATCTAATAAATGCTATCAAAAATGTTTTATTTATTTATTTAATTAATATACACACACTCACAAATGAACAAACAAACAAATCTCTATTAAATAATTTCTCTTAAATTAATATTAATATTTTTCTTTTTATAATTTATTTTACGTATTTGTTTTATAATTATAATTATTATTATTACTTTATTTAGAAATTGTTTTCTTTAAGTATTATAATATATATAAAAATTAAATTTTTATTGATTGCTTTTATTTTATTATTCTTTATAATTAATTCTTATAAATTAGATGAAAATCTTTAGTAATTTTATAATGTAATTAAATTATTGACACATTATGATTGAGATGTTTTTATTTTTTCATTTTATGGCAGTTATAAAAAAAAAAATTATTTATATAAAGAAAATAAAATATAGTATTATTAATTATTAAATAATGCCACAGAAACACAAAGCTTATTTTCTTTACGATACATTATCAAAGTATCAATAAGTCTAGTTATTTTATACATTTTATTTTTTTTTTAAATAATTCTTATTCAACTATTTTTTTAAAAAAAGTCTTAAAGTCGTTAAAAAATAAATTTAAATGCAACTTTTATGTTATTTAAGGCGAGAAAATTTATAATTAAATAATAAGAGAGCAGGTTTTTAGAACTTTTTTTTTTTATTGATTTCAACAAATTAATATTAATAATACAACGATGTAATGTCATTATATTTATTACAAAATTCATCATTTATGCAATAGTAAAACTTTAAATGGAAATTAAAAGCAAATAATTTAATTAATTATCAATTAATTTTATAAAATTACTATAGATTATTTATAAAAAAAAAACAATTAATATTTTCATTACTATTTATAGTACAATCTAAACAGTGTGTTTTTTTCTTTTGAATTATATTAATTAGTTTTTTATTATATGATTTCTTTAACGCATATTCAATTTTTTTTTGTTTAATAGAATTACAAAGAGATATAATTTAATTAATTATGACAATGGAATATGCGACAAATGATATTTTTTTTTTTTTGTTCTTTTTGATCTTTTTTTCTATAAACTTAACTTAAATAATAATCGTTATACATTTTTCATTTGGCTTTAAGTATATATTAACATAATTATTCTTTTTTTATATTTTTTTTATTTATATAACTTATCACTTGGTTTATTTTTACTTTAAATTTCCACTTAAATTTATTTTTCATTTAATATTACAGAATCAATAAATTCTTTTGTTTCAATTTGTAATTCTAATAATTTTTTCTGCAATAATTGATTACGTTTTATCAAATTAACCGTTTTAATCGCAATATTTAATAAATCGTAATCATTTATATTATAATTTATATTGCTTTTATTATTTTGCTTAAAATGATTTTTAAATTTATTATAATAATTATTATTATTGAAATGGTGTGATGAAGAGGAGGATGATATTATTGAATGATTATCATCATCAAAATCATTTAGGCTGAAATAAAGTTAAACAAAAATTATTATGAAATCTAGAAATATAGAGAAAAAAATCACATGTGACCTATGGAACTACCACGTGCAAGTATGAAATGAAGCTGTTCTCATTTGAAAAAGACTTAAATAAAATTAAAATAGATTAATTAATACTTACTTTAACGAACTATTATCACTCGACATTGTTGAATACGCTGAACTATGGCCATCATAGTTATTTCGTAAATTGTAATCAATACTTATATTACTTAAAGAACTCGATGGTCTATACAGCATATCAATGTCATCATTATTATTTGTTGTATTTGTATCATATGCAGATGATGATGATGATGATGACGATGATAATGTTGAGCTTGGTATTAAACTTAAATCATTATCATTCATTTTTACAAATGAAGTTTTCGTTACTATTGTTGACGATGATGATGTTGTTGTTGATGGAGCTGCACTAGATTCATTAGTTATTAATTTATTATTACTCTCATGATTATATCTGTTTAATAATAAATCAGTTGTCGTTGTCATCGTTGTTGTAGTTGTTGTTTTAGTAGTTTTTAACACTTTTATTGTTTGCACATTAAAATGTCTTTTTAAACGATTATTTAAATTTTTATTAAACTTTTTAACGCCCGCACGACGACTGTGCTGTGACGTTTTGCCACCTTAAATAAAAACAAAATTAATATTAACACCTGTATTTATGCTCAATTAATAATAATTTAAAAAAAAAATATTTCCTACTTCAGTAATATTAACAACAATTGGGAAGTGTCATGCTTTATCACATGCCACAATCCGCGTGCTAATTAAATTAAATTTTTATTATTTTCTTCTTTTTTTTGTATATAATTTTATTGTTGTTATTATTTGTATTGTAAAGCACATGGAAATTTTATTTAATAAACGTTTTTAATCAACATTCTTAAGCTATGACTAATGTGACTTATGAATTTGATTATAATTTTTTAATTTAATTATATCTTTTGAAATACCTTTCTTTTCATTTTTATTCCCTATATTTTGATTAAACAAAGTAAATAAAAATAATATGAAACGAAATAAACCTTAATAAAGAAAAGCTTTTGATAAATCCTTTTGTTTTAATATTCTTTTTAAAGCTGATTGTAATTACAAAACGTGATTACTAAACGTGTTTTATGAGTTTTAAGCTTAATGTCAATACACATTTATATTTATATGATAAACCGTTTAGTTTTTATTTGTACATTAAATAAATAAGAAATTAACTTACCATAATTGATAACTGATAAGGTTGACAAATCATTATCATCACCAGTATTATTAGTACTATTACTATTAATATTATTATTATTGTTTTTATTCTTATTATCACATATTGTTCTATGACGTAATTTTCTAGCATTATCATCATCATCAATGCATATAGTAGGTGCCATTTTAATTTTCACTTCTTTCCTTATAATAACTCTGTTTTATTTTAAAATATTTTGATAAATTTTGTCTGTAAATAAATATATAAAATAAAAAGAAAATTATTTATTAAAAAATATATATATTCATTTATTATTATTATTATTATTATTATTATAAGACAAGAAAATACTAAAAATAAATTCTGAAAAAGGGGTTTTTTTTTTTAAATGTAATTTTTCATCATTAAGGACAATTTTTAGGCGGAAAGAATAAAAATTTGCAATAAAAAATAAAATAAATGAATAAATATAATAATGCCTAACCTTCCCGATAGCAATAATTTCCGGGAAAATAAAAATTTTTTTTTTATTATTATTGGAAAAATATGAAAATTAATCAGACATAAAATATATATATTTAGCTTGCGTGTGTGCTTACTTTACGAGCTTTTTATTTCCTCTTGTTTTTAGTTTAATTTATTTCTATTAAAGCTCACACAGTTTTTCTACTATTAAACATTTTTTACACGCTTTATTTATTTATTTTTTTTACTTAATTTAATTTATGTTTTTTTATGAATGAAATTTTATTATATTTAATTAAATCATTTAATTTCTTTACGCATATGTTTTTATATTATTGTTTTATTATCATATTGTAAAATATCTAGAACATCCACAGACATTTTATAATAAAAAATTGTTTATTGATTTCGCGAAATGTTTGTTTAGCTATTAAGCGGATTTGAAATGTCTTTAGGGTGTATTTAATTGCTTAAAATGTATTAATTATTGTATATGTATCGTTTTGGAAATTTTATATTTAATTTATTTTTATAACCATTCTAAAATCACTGAATTATAATAATAATCTTTATGATACATTTATGAATTCAGCAGCTTTTAGCTTCAGAGAAAAGTAGTAGCAACAAAACAATAATTATAATAATGTATATATAAACGTTAACGATAACACTTACTTCTGCATAAAGGAACGTAATTAGTGGAATAAGAATTCAGGATTTTTATTAAAAAAATATAACAAAATTCTACACGAAAATCACGTTCCAAATTAAATTACCTTTGCCAAATAATAATAAAAATAACAATTATTTATAGCATAACCTTTTTAAAACTAAAATAAATAAAAATAATAATGTAACTAATTAGTGGAAAATAATTATTAAACAAACACGTGCTTAGCGAAGTTAAAAAAGAAAATTACAATTAAAAAATAAATATATTATTAATGTTTTATGTGCTTTTTTAATAATTTTATTCATATAAAATTAAAAAAAAAAACATTTTTATGTTTTTATTGCTGAACGTAGTAAAATGATTAAATTAATTAAATTTTATTTCTTTTGCGTTATTTACTACTTGTTGACAGAAAATAAAAAATTATAATAAAATACTTAACAAATAGTAAAAAAAAAAGTGTCATATAAATTTTGGCCGGTAGTTTAATATATATTTTGGCGTTTTCAATTTACTTTTTATAATACGAACATAATTTATTATTGTAAAATGTGAAAAAGAGGAGACCAAAAAAAATAAATAAATAAAATAAAACTAATTTATTAAAACACCTACAATAAATTCATTAATTTCATAATTATTTAATGTCTTTTTTTATTTTTGGTGACATTATTGTTTTCTTTATTTATTAATTTAAGCATAATTAATTATTTTTTTACTAATCCAATACAATGTTATAAATTTTATTCTTACACGAATTTACCATAGCTTGACCTAATGAAATTCACAATACATACACATATTATACTTCCCCTACTTTCTTTATCTAAATTATTATCATAATATTGTGTTTCAAGCTAACACCACCTTGAAACGAAAAACAGTGCTATATACTTCATCGGATGCCTAGTATGCCATAATATATGCTTTGATAAAACCATGGAATTTTCTACAATACCACACTGCTTTATCAGTAAATTATTATATGTTTGATTTAATACATAATCAATAAGACATAATTTCTATTTCTTTTAATAAAAATAAAATTTTCATTTCACAAGTGAATCATTTTAGAGCCAAAAATAATCAATATTTCATTAGGCACTTGCATATAACAATAATTCAAGATAGTAAACATTTATTTAAAAATAAAAAAAATTATTCTTGTAAAAAAAAAATTACCAAACATTTAAACATAGAAATGCCATGGCTTACTTCCTAGTCTACGCTCACAAACACATATAAACCATCAAATGTTACTATTAAAATTCGCTTATATACTAATAGCCGACCATACATTGCTTCATGTAAACAATTTTTTTTATTTATACACAACCAAAAAATATAAATAAAAATAAAAAATAAATGAAAAATCCCCGCCGCTGTGTCGCTTTTATTCTATATGATATTTGGCACGTGTAGCGAAATAAGGTTAATCTAATTTTGAGTAGTCACCTTTTCTTTTTTTTTTTACTTTATGCTCTGTAGCATTGTTGTGCTCAACCGTAGTCAAAAATAAAGGAAAAAATTGTGTATATATTTATTTATATATAATGTGAGCATAGTTTATTATATGTGACGCTATTTAAAATAAATATTTGTACAACAAAAAATTGCGATTGATTAAAAAATAAATAAAAAAAGAAAAAAACGAAAATCTTCTCAGAATTATGTGTGATAAATAATTGTGAGAAAAAAAATACACACAAGTGGGGGATCAACATTGACAATTACTAATCAAAAATAGAAAAATCATCATTCAATTTAATATTTAATAATAATAATAAAATAAAATAGAAATGTTTGTACAACAAAAAAAACACCTTTGCTTTGTAGAAATTTATTTTTCTGCAAATAATTTTCGTTTTTTTTTTGTTTTATTAATCATTCCACGAAACAATTACGAATTAAATCTTTTTTTACAACAATTTGGTAGCAGAAATTTTATTACGTTCAAGAAAATAATTTTAATATTACTTACAAGCAAACAAATAACAAAAATTTCTGTTGAATGTAATTAACTAAAAATATTAAAACCACAAACAAAAAGTAAGCAAAAAAAATTATCTAATTAAATTAAACTTTTGAATTATGGTTTTGGCGTATAAACAACAACAATAACGCCGACAATAATAACTAAAGGCAAAAAAATATATATATATATTGTCATTAAATTTTATTGGTTTCTATAGAAAATAAGATTAAAATCGTGGTTTAACAGCAAAACACGATCCTAATCGCAATCGCAATATAATAATCATAATAATTATAAACAAAATAACGAAGACAAAGCAGCTTTAACCTTTTCTTTCTCACTATTTTTTTGTTTTCATTTTCATAAAAACATATACATAATGTACAGAAAAGAAACCAAAAAGGTTTAGCGCAAAAAACTAGCAAAATCAATAAGTTTACAATTAAAGTCTGTTGGTAAAATGTTTTTGTTTCTTTCCATTTTATTTTAATGCTTAAAACGTGTAATTTGTTGGATTTTATTTTGAATCCTAAACGTATTTGTCCCAAAAACGGTTAATCAAAGTATTCGCCTACTGCCTATATTGTGTTTTTTCATTCTTTACTTTTTCAATGTTTACAAAACGATGCGGCGTTGTTTTCGAATAAAAAAATCTACGTTATTCAATTTTTTTTCTTTTTTTTTTGCCATAAATGAAACTCACGTGCTAAAATAATTTCATAGTTTTGTTTCGTTTTTACGAAGAAAATATAAAATAAGAAATACAGAGAAAAAAAAAACATTTATTTAGAAAACAAATTTTTATTTTATTTATTTCAATCAACATTAAAGTTTATTTTATTTGTATAATAAGAAATCTCGAAATTTTTATGCTTTTCGTCCACGTGCATTTATATTTAGAAAAAAAAAACAAAAGCAAAAATAATATTAAAAATAATCCGTTTGATGAAAAATAAAAATTAAATAAATAAAACGATAAAAGAATTAGATTTTTAGAATTATTATTTGAAAATATGCTAAAACGTGACAAATAATTATGTCATCTATGAACAAATAAATAATTAAAATTTATTTTTTCTATAATTCACACTTGGTTTGATTCTAGACCGCGTTCACTGTTGTTAAATTGTTTAATGCTCTTGAAAAGTTAATAACGTTATTTATAAATACTTGGTGGTAAGGTAATAATGTTTTAAAATCTTCTTTAGAAAATCTATTTTTGAAGTGTTATTTAAGCATTGTTTTGTTTCAATTATATTTATTTATAATAATTAAGGTGTTTTGTAAAAATTTTGTATAGTGACTCAGTCTTTGAAAAGGATTAGCGAATTTTGGACTGTAGTAAATTAAAAAATGGTCACCTTAAGTTAAAGATTTCTTTATAGAAATATCGCTAAAATAAAAATGGAAGATCTTTAGGATTTCCAGACAGTATTACAGCGTTTTTAAAATGATTTTGCGTTTATTTTTTAAAAAATTTCACAAGAGAGCAAGCCATACCATTTGTCAATGAAACTTCACTCGCAAAAGCTTTCCTTATACGTAAAATTATAATTCAATATCTTGTTTGTATTTAAAGAATCGATATTTAACCAATTTTATAGCATCTTTAGAGCAAAAACAACTGTTATTATTCATTAAACATGCGTAACTTATATACGCATAAACATTTCTTTATTACGTTTTTTTGCTTGTCTTTCATTATTTTTACGCTTATTCTGAGAAATTTCATGTAGAAATGAAATTAGCTAAAATCAAAGTAAAATGTAATGAGTTTTTGCAGAAAAAAAATTAATTAATTAAAATAATGAGGGTGACAGAAGATATCTTTTTTGCGTTAAAATATAAATTTATGTGTAAAAAAAAAAAAAAAAAAAAATATTAAAAATACCCAAACGGAAATGAATTAAAAAAAAAATTATTAATTGCGTCAGTACATCTACTAACCAAGTGTTATTTATTTTTATAAAACAACAAAAATGTACACGTCGCGCCGTTTATATACTTGCAAAAACTGTACTTTAATTAATTAATTTATTTAAGCAATTTGTAAAAATACATATTTAAAGATTAAAGTAGCACATGTACTTTTTCTAACTAAAACTATGTTTCTTCTCAGATATCTGTATGCCTATTTTTATATAATTTTTTTTTTTAAATAATTAATTTTATGCTTTTAGAGTTAGAAAGAAAAAAAACATAAACAGCTGATATTTGATCTGGTTTTTATTTTGCCAAATCAAACAAAGACCGATCGGCGCATGTTGATCGTTCAGCTTGCTATGCCACATAGCAGAGCAATGTCCTTTGAAACTAAAAAAAAGCAAATAGGTTCTGCTTGCTTATGTTCTATAAGTCATATAGTTTCTTTCTATGTAGTGTGGATTTGAACGTGTATTAGCCAAATTTAAATTTATTTAATTAAATTGCGACTTATAATAATAACACCATAGTATTTGTATGATAAAAATGAAATTCCTAAATTTACACAGCCTGCTCTGTACAGTAAACACTAAAGGGTTTTCCAGATGGACGATAATTTCTATTGCACGGGTACTACTTTTGAAACATAATATCAAGTGGTTTAACATAAATTGTCAAATTTCCTGAATTCTAATATTAAACTATTTTTTCTAATCTTATTAAAGGTCAAAGATTTTGCAAAAATCATCCTTTGTGTTGAGAAATTATATTTATTTAGTTCAGCCCTACATCTACATGCTAATTATTTTAATTATATCCGTGCCATGAAATATTAGAATGTTATTTGATTACACCCTCAAATATAAAATTGTATAAAAAATAATTATTCTTTCGTATATAGATACAATTCGTGTATTAACAGATCCTCCGCATTTAACCGTGATGACTATTAGCAACAGACAGGTTGTCTTTACGTCATTAATCCTAAGCATGACAATTTATATTTAAAAAAAAAAGTTAATACTATTTATTTCTCACAAATAATATAACAAACCACAATTTTGTTTATTGCGTATGTTTAACATATTAACTGTGCTGATATCAACCTGCCCCCCTTTTTGTTTTGATTATTTATTTTTTCCTTTTTATTCTTTATCATTTTTTTCTCTTTTTCTTTCGGTTTTTTTTTTTGTTTGTAAATTATAAAGTCTACAAAATAATAATAACAATAATATATATAAAATGCTGAAACTATACATAAGTAATTATAGGCGCGTGTGTTTTCAATTATGGATTTTTTTTTATTTAAAAAAATAATAATAATCTTTAGCCAAATAAATGAGAATTTATTTAAATTTTTTATTGTTTATAAAATTAAAAAAAAAATAGCAGCAAATAAGAAAACGTTTTATTGTATTGTTGATACTTTATTCATTTAAAATTTATCAACACATGTGTAATTTATATTATATTTTTTTTCCTCTTTGAATAAAATTCGCGCATTTATTTGTATATAAATTTTTGCTTTTGTTTTCTAAAGCTGCGCGAGTTCCCAATTTAAATTGTAAAGTTATTCGCGTGAAGACGCTTTAATAATATAAAATTAAATAAAACAACAAAGTGATTTTGGTTAAAGAACAAAACCGACAGTGAATTTTAACAAATTTTTAAAAATTCAAAAAAAAAAAAACATTGCTATTTACGCTTTTAAGAAAAAAATCAAAAAATTGTACCAAATAAAGGGATTCAAGGTTAACTTTGAAGAACATTAAAAGCGAAAGAAGTTGATATAAAAACTTTTTCTTTATGCTTTTAAAAATTTAAAATATTTCTTTTTCGCTTTTAATAGCATTGTTCTTCTTCAGTTAAATCCCATGTGGAGCATAAATATACCATTTATTATCAAATAAACCAGATAAATATTTACTATGTTTTAACATAAAATTAAACTTTTAACGTTAATTCGACAGAAGAACGTCGCTATTATTTTAACAAAGAGATATAATAATTTTATTAATAGTTATATAAAGTATTAATAGTATTGTAAAGGGTTCCTTTTTCTGCGGGTTATCACCGTTATACAAAAAAAAAACAAAAATTGTGATTTATTTCTAAAAAATAAGTCTACAAAATTTTTCAGGTACTGTATGGCATGCATATGCTTCTTTCGTTTATAATTCTTTTATTTATTTATTATTTTTTTGCTTGTCTGAATTAAAAAATAAATAATTATTCCCACTGACTTTTACTAAGCCATTGAAAACAAATAAAAAAAAAACATTTTTTTTTTATTAAACACATTTTTTTCTGTTAAATTTGTTCTTGCATCAAAGTGAAGAAAAAAAAAAACTTAAAAAAAAGACGAAAAAACCTAGCGCGTGCAATCTAAATATCGCTCACATACACTTACGCGAAATATTCATGCAAATATATATGATTATTATAATTATGTTTACGAATTTATATATATTCTCCTTTAGATTTCTATTGAAACTTCTCTATTATGTTTATATTACGTTTTATTATTATTCGTTCTTTTCTGTTCGCATATATTCATATATGGGTAAAATCTGCATAATTTTAAAGTTTTGAGCTGTGCTGTCTTGTCACGTAAAAGGACAGATGTGGACATACAGAAAGTACGATTTTATCTCATTTATTATGATTGTTTTACCATCAACATTGGAGCATTCTGTATGCTTTAGTATTCTTTTTCAGTAAAACAGTGTCTCGTATATTGATATAAAAAAATCTAGTCATTTTGCAGTTACGTGCATTGTCTGGCACTGAGCCTTTTCTTCAACTAAATTTTAAAAGATTACCCTTGAAATGTTTACTTAATTATACTTAAAAGAATATTGTATTTTTTTTTTGTTCATTTTGAACTCTCTCGGAACTTTGTTTATTGTGTTAAAATGAGCATCCGTGTATTATTTGCATTAATAATTAAATTACCGTCAATTCTCCCCGAAAACAAATGAATAGTGATCATATCTGAAACTTTTTTTACATCTCCTTTATTAGCTATTTTAAATTAATTATTTAAGCTAATATTGGTTACTGTCTATTCAGTTTAAATGACTGTAATAACAAAAAAATAGGTAAGCAAGTGGTAGGCAATGCGAACTTTTTTTGCTGATTATTTTTCAAAGGAGTTAAGTTTTCTAGTCCGTTTTTTTCCTGTTGATATTTTTAGTAAATTTTGAGTCCCTATTGATTTAAATGTTATCAATGAAGATAAATAAATATGTGCGTAATATGATTAAAATAATAAAAAGAAATAAGTTTTATAGGCAACACTGATAATTTTATAAACAATGTTTATTTGCTGGATAACACATACTTGCACATATATCGTTTATAGTATTATTAATATTTTTTTCTTCTTTCTTTACTTAGACGTCACGTGAAATATTGTAATTTATACATGTGTTTGCAAGTTTTTCTTCTTTATATTAATATTAAAATTATTTGCTTTAACAACAAAAAAAAAAGATTAAAAAAAAAAATTCTTTCTTCTTTTTTAAGAAGTTTTATATTCATAAAAAGTATGCATATTACATTGCTCTGGTGTTTATACTATTGTTTGTCGTCATTTGTCATATGAGAAGTTATGAATTAAGTATGAATGACCTCACAACACCTAAAACAAAAAAAAAAGCAAACAAAGAGTAATTAACCCGTTTTCTTGCTTAAAAATGTAATTTTTTATTACGCTTATTACAGTGATTTAAATTTTACCTTTTGCATATGCAGTTACAAAAAAAAAGTGTAGTTTTTGCATTAACCAGGATAACAACAAAGCAATAAAATAAACGAGAAAAGAAAAATAATGATTATAAAACAGAAAATCTTTTACTGAGAAATGTGCTTCATATGCATTATTAAAATGAATTGCATTAAAAATAAAAATGCTGATAAGAGAAAATTTATTAATAGTTTTATTTACTTTATTTCGCCTTATTATTTTTATATTTTATTCTAACGCACTTCATGAAGAGATTCCTAGTTTTTAGTTACAGTTAATAAATATAAATCGATAAAAATTATTGCTATTTGAAACGTAAACATAATTTTCAAAAAGAGAAAATAAATATAAATGGCGCTTAATAATTTTTTTAATGGAAACACTTCCGTTAACTCGAAACTTATAGGAAATAGTAGGAAGCTAAAGAAAAATTATAATTTTGAAAAGTAATTTCTAATTGTTTTCTTATTTGTTATCCTTAAATGGTACTATGTATATAACGTTACTTAATGTTTCGTTGTTTATAAGGAAAAATTATCTACTCTTCTACCAGCTCTAATTGAATTTTATGTACGACGAATTTCATTAGAAAAACAAAAAGTTTTGAAATCATATTTTCAAGCGGCGGTAATACTACAATAAATAACAAAAATAATACATAATGCGATAGAAATTAATTCTTTTAAACGGTTAAAATGTGGAATTTCTTTTAAATACAGTAATAATAAAAAAGAAAAAATATTATGAATAATAATTGTGGGAAAATTCATATATACATTTTACGAAATTTTTATATTTTTTAAAAAACTGTTAATATGGTTTTTTTTTTATTAAAACTTACATAATTAAAATGATTCTTTTATAATTATTGTAACAAAACTAAAAAAAAGTATGTTCCTATTCAAATAAATGTTTTTATTGCATAGTACCTGCTATCAGTCAAAAAAAAAAACCAGTAATTCACTTTTCTTATTTAGAATGCACTTTTGTGGGTTGTTTTTTTTTTCTTCTTTCTTTTTCGAACTTTTATTGCGTTTAATTATCTGCTAATTATTGCAATGTCTGTTGATCATTTATTTAAAAAAAAAAGTTATTTTTCATTACTTATTTCTTTCGTGTATATAAATATATAAATCAAACACCAAAACTGATAATATTAACAATTATGATAAAATTTTCCTATTATTTGTCACTTTGTAATCGGACTAATAAATAGCACTCAGCCAATTAATAAATGCTAGGATTTTAACAGAAAAAGAAACACAATTGAAAAACCAAAAAATAAATTAGAACGAAAAACTTTTTATTACTATTATTATTAATTAAATGAATTGAACAGAAACAACAAAGGTAAAATATTTATTTATACATAAAACACAACACAGAGGAATACAACAAACAAAATAACGTATTTGCTCCACCGTTTTGTAAATTTTACTTTATGCTTTGAGAGATTTTTGCTTTTGTTTGGATTTGTGGGATTTTATGTGTGGGGAGGGAACAACTCTTAGTTTTTTTTTTTACACTTATTTTTGCGTGCATGTATAATGCGCAGACCGCTAATCAAAATTCTAACGAAATTGGCATCAGTGCGCACTTATAAAAAATACATTTATATAAAACTACAGGAATTTCTATAAATAAAAATACTATGCATGTGCACACATATACACTGCTTTCATTATTTTGTGTTTCTACTTGCACAGTGTTTGAGCATTTTAGATGCTTATAGTCTCTCCCCTAAGCATATTTTAATATATATATAGCTATTCATATATAAACAGTGTTAGTGTAATATTATTATACATCGAACTTAATTTTCCGTGTTTAATGTAAAAGCGTTAGTATAAGCTAACCAGTGGCGTTTCAATATTATATACATATAAAAAAATAATTATTTACCTCAACTTATGCTAACTGAAAAAACAATAATCGTAATATAAAATTCTATAGTGGGAGGATTTTTTTTTGGGTGGTCGATAAGTAGATTCAGCACCCATTAAATAATATAAAATGATTAATTATAAAATTGTAGAAAACAATAGGAAACTCTACCGTTACATTATCATCAAATTTATTATTAAAATTAACTATATTGATTTATATTAATTCACTTAATAGAGTAAATATTTTTTTAAATAATTTAAATATTTATCAACACTTGGTTATGCTGAAAATATGAATAACAATAAAACCAACAAAATTCTATTCGGTTCATTCCTGGTAGTCTTTGCCTCTGCTTTTTTATTTATTTATTTATTTTTTTTTTTTTTTTGGCGTCTATTCATTTTCGTTTATCGTGACCTTGCACGTGTCATTTTTTGCCGACATAAAAAATTTGCATTTAAGCAAAAATGAAAGAAAAAAAAAAAAATAACAGATAGGAATATCACATTTTTTTTCTTCGGCATCAATGTGCTTTGTGCATGATGGTGGTATTTATGGTAAATAAAGTTTCTTATTATTCGATTGTGATTTACGGATCTTTTTGCGTGTTAAATGGAATAAATCCAATTTTATATTCTTTTTATTATTATGTATTGGGCGATTGAGTGATTAATTATTTAATACAACATGTTGGCAACGTATGTTTATAACATATACAATGTATAGTATAAGCGAAATCCATAAGCATGTACTACATGTTATATATTCTTGTTTTTTAAAGTGATCGATACGAAAATGAACGTAAAAAATATAGGAAATAGGATAATATTTTTTTTTCTTCAAACGAAAATGCTAATATCGCGTACAATGGTACAATTGAAACAATCATTGCATATTACGCCAAATATAAAGAATCAAAATATGTAAAGAAAACTATTTTTCTTTTTATATTGCTTTATTGCATTTGTTTCTGCCTAAATTATACACGTGCTGCGAAAATATTTCCTTTTTCACGTCATATGTAGGCATATCAGGGTTGGTATGTTTTTAACATTTTATTAATTACATCAAATTATTATCAAAACCAGGGTTGTCATAAAAAGGATTTGTTGGATAAAGAAAATAATGCTTTTTATGTTTCTGAGACGTCTCTATAAAACAAATTTAAATGTCTTTGCCGTCAAGATTCGTGTTTTTATTTAGAAGTTATTATACAAGTAGAAACAACATAAAATGTGTAAATACCAACTGATAAATGATAAAGATTCATGTATAGGAAATTCATTTGCCTACCTTTTTAGAACCGATGATGTATTTTAGAAATAAGGTTTCAACATAAACATGTATAATCACTGAGATAATTTTTATTACGAGTTTCTTAACTCTGTATATAGTAGTTTTTGCTTATTCTGGCATTTATGATGGATATGTTTTATGAAATGTTTTGTACAATCCATAAAATATATTTGGATTATTTTAGAAACTTCGGTTGCTGCGACGTTTAAATATTATATATAAAGACTGCATTAGGATCGGATGCTTGAACAATATGTAAACATTTATTTTAAACGTGCTGTTTAAGGTAACTCTTTTCCTGTCTGCAGATATACATTTTCCTTAGGTCAATGAAGCATGCAAAAAAAATAAAGTGAATGAAGACTTTTGTTAATTTTTAAGTATTATCATACAATTAGATACAATAAAACAATAAAAAAATCAATCAAATATAAAAAATAACTAATTATGGTATGAAACGTTTGAGCGGCTTATTCAATAAATGTTTTATTCCATCCCTGATAAGAAACATAAATAAATATAAACAAAACGTTTTGAATTAAATTTTTTTTATGAAGTGCGACAATGATAAATATATCTAACAAACACACGCGCATAAAGTCAACTATCGTCATGTTTAATGTTTTGCATGCGCCGCCGCCAACGATGTGATATGACGTAACACGTAACGCAAAAAAAAAAAAGATTAACAGCAGAGACTCAAATCAAAATTATATTTATATGAAATGAAAAAGATTAAGCATAATTTAACGATTTGAATTTATGAACAATTCATTTATTTGTATTATGACTAAATAGTAGATGGTTTTATTTTTTAAGCAGCATTTTTTTTTTATTTTTTGAAATAAAATAAAAGAAAACACATAAAAAAATGTTAAGCATTAACACGTGCGAGAAATTTGATTTGATATTTTGTTTGTCTTTTTTATGTCTTGTAAATTAATTTATTACAACAAAGCGTGAAAATATATATTAAATAAGGTAATCAAATTTAACATAAGTACATATAAGTATTATAATTTTTTGAAAAAGAGCTTATCATAGACGATATCATTTGATTTACTTTTAGCTCGTAGCTTTGTGTTAAAAATTTTATTATCATGAAAAATTATAACGAAAAATTAAATTTATTTGAAAAAAAAAACATTTTCTACTGTATGTTTTAGCTAAAAAAACTGTTAAGCAATATGATATAATTGTATAAAACGAAAACACAATTTTTGTTTAAACTTTTTAATAAAACATTTACAATTATTAATTAATGAATAATTTAAAGTTTGTTAATTAGATATTTTTATTTTAAATAAATGTGGAATATAATATTTGGTTGATGTCTTTACTATTGACACACAGAAGCAATTTCATATTAGTACTTAGCGCTGTTGTCGCATTGTGGAACTTTTGGCTTTTACACAGACGATTATTTTTTAATAAAATATTTAAATCTTAAGCAGTTGTTAAACGTCTAAAATATTAAATATTTTAACTTTGAAATCAAAGTGAATGAACAATTGTTTTATACAATATTGCTTTACGTTTAAAATAGTTCATAAGAATATTATAAATAACAATAATATAATACATGTAAAATGAACCTTGAACTCGTTTTGTTTTATTTTATAAGCTTTAATTGAAAAAAATATATAAAAAAAAAATATTTATTTATAAATTGAAAAAATATCGTTGTCAGACGTTTTATATTTTTATTATTATAACAACTATTCCCTTTATTTTATGTTATTTACCAAACGTTGCTTATTTTAACTTTATGCTGTTTTAAATTATGAGGAAGGAAATGTGAGAAAATAAATAACAAATAAAATCATAACAAATAATAATAAAAAAAGCTTGCAACTTGTTTTTTATTTTGTTTAAATAATAGTTTTATTATATTTTTAAAATCGTAGAAAAAAAAAAACAAATTAATTTTATTTATGCATCCACCTTAAACAATATTACTTTTAATTTTTTATCTTTAAATACAGGTAAATATTGTAGAATTACTCTTATTCGATTCGGTTTTTTTGTTTGATTATTGCATTATTATATATTCAATTTTATTTTAAATTTAATTTTAAGACTTAAGCTAAAACTTATACATTAGCTAAATAAATTTGTACAAAAAAAAAATTATTTTGTTTTAATCAATTAAAAAATATTCAATTGGTACATGTTCGAGTAATTGATTTGCAATATTACTGAATTCAACTTCTAATTTTTTGGTTAATTGTGGTTGCATTGCTTTTAATACCTCTAAGCCATTTTCTCTTAAAAATAAATTTGTCGCTTCAGCTAAAAATAAATAATTAATTATGATTATATTATATATATATATATAAAAATATTATCTTTCTTTTTAAATATAACTTACTTAATATTCTGTTGTTATTAAAAACTTTTGACACACTCATGCGAACTTTTTTAACATTCAAATCTAATTTTAATGAGTCAACATGCATAAATGTACCACTTTGTCTTGGCATTGTGGATATTTTACCCTTTAAATCAACAGCGATCCCATCTAAAATAAAGAAATTTATTAATATAAAATTTATTAATATATATATTTTAAGTATAAATTTAATTGCAAACCAAAAGTTGCAGCAAAATCACCAGCACCACTTGCCGGTATTATTATTAATACACCGCTGCTGGTATATTTTGCATTCATTTTTAATTTTGGCATTGTTACTCTAGCTTCAAAAGGTTTTCCATTTTCACTTAATCTAATTGAAAATTGAGATAAAATGATTTTAACTTTTTAATATTTTATATTTCTTTTTTTTTTCTTGTATTTAGTCTTTTAATTATTAATCAAAAATAAAACGAAATGGACAATTCATTAATGAAACTTACTTGATAGATTTAACAGTATAATTACTGGCACCAAACACCTCTAAATGTTTTAAATTTACACGATAACCTTGTGGACCTCCAGTTAATTGCAGTGATAATTGATCCATTACAAATGGTTCAACGCTTGGCATCTATTATATAAATAATAAAATAATAATTTTTATAAATCAAAAAAGAAATATTAATTAAAGTAATAAATTTCAAAATTTGTTAAAATAATAATTCGCTGATTAACAATTTTTCATATTACCACATAAATAATTAACAATTATCCAATTTCCTATTTGTAATGTATAGTATATTCTTTTATATAATAATTAATTAATTTTTAAAATTATATAAAGACGAACGTATTATTTATGCTTCTATTAAATAACAATTTAAATTATAAAATTAATTTGTGGGTTATAAGTATGCTAATACACTGCCATATGACCATGATAAATATTCGAAATCATGGTCAATAAAATAATAATTATAATAAAAAAGTAATATTTCTTTTTATTAAAAACTAAAAGTATAAAATCAAGAGAAAGTCTATGACGTAAATTGTATAAACTATAAAAAAATATTAATTTTTATATTTCGTGTTTGCTGATGTCATACAATAGAATTCATAACAAATTAATAACAAGATTAAAATATAAAAAATATAACAAAAATAAATAAAAATCCTATTAAGGATATTTAAATGTAATAATTTGCGTCAGTCAAAATACAAGTCTTTCTGGTTAATTTTTTTTCTTAATTTAATAGAATCATATTTTGTAAACATTTTAATGGTTTTGTTTTGTTCTGAAAAGAATTATTGTTTATTAATTTATTTAATTTAATTAATTTGTTATTTTTCTATCATTAAATGTCATTAAAGTACATATATTGTTTTCAGAATTAAATACAAATGATAAATCTAATAATTGTTCATTAAAAAATAATTTTTTCAAAGAAAAATCTCTAATTATCTAATTATTTTATTATTATATTGCAGCAACAATTATCTATAATTGATGATTATTATTTATGTCATTAAATAAACTTATCTTTAAATATTGCTATATCTTTTTTATGCAAAATTTTACTTTAAAAATGAAGAAGACAATTTAAATATTATTTCATTTGTAATTTATCAAAAAACAGTATTAATATTGCTTAAATAAAAACTCCTAAACAGCTTTTTCATCACCATGTTATCTACAGATTATTTTCTTTTAAAATATTTAATCAGAAACAATAAATACTAAATACTAAAAATACTTTAGAACCGCATTAGAGCCAAAATTAAAAACGAAGAGATCCAATTTTGTAGATTCAAAACGCAAACAAAAGATATTGTTTTGTTTAAGTAAAGGGTTGAAAGTTAACGCATTACAAGTTAGGATATATCTTGCAACCTCTATAAAAGCCTAAAAGTTTAAAAATGCAATATTATGAGAAACAAAATGTTTAACATGTACTTTTCTATGCCATAAAGGTTATAAAAGAAAAATTTTTACTTTCATGAATTGGTTTTAGACAATTTGTACTTTACTTAGTAACCAAGGCTTGATATAATTATTATTATTTAAATAAAAACTGTTAATTAGTGTAACCGTGACTTATTTATAATTATTGATTAACGTAAATACATTAATCTATAATTAAATTTCTCTTAATAATAATAATACTTGTTAATAATTTTATACCATTAAAAAAAAATATTTCATGAAAATAATTTTCTTTTTATTTATTTATTTATTTTTTCATTTTATTTTAATTTCCAATATATATTTAGATTATTCAAGTAAATAAATAAATAATTCATTATTATTACATAAATATTTTTTTTTTTCAATGTTATTTTATTATAAAATTTTATAAAGAAAAAATTTTTTTTTCTACAATTTCAAGTTTTAAATCCAAATAATAATTTTTATTCAAGTTAATTTTTATGTAGTTATGTGTTTATTATTATTTAAAAAAAAACAGGTAATACAGACAGATAATTCAATACTTTTCAATTTTATTGTCGTTAAATAATTATTTTTATTTTTATTAATAAAGAAGAGAAAAAGGTTTTTCTTTTGCTAAGATTAGTCATGGATTTGTGTTTTAATTTTCTATTAAAAAAATTATTTATTTTAAAGATAAATTTTTATAAATCTTTTGAAATTTAATAATTTTTTATAAATTATTGAATTTAATTAAAGAAAAACTTTAAAACAAACAAATATTGAGGAAGAACACTAAAATTTTTAATTTATTCTTTACTTCCTGTTACATTAACCAAAAAATATAAATAAATAAATTTAAGGTAAATTTATAACCTTATAATTAATATTAACACCATCGCTTATCATTTTCCATTTGCATAAAAATTGTAATAATATTATAATAATAAATATAATATCAATAATATTAAATTTAAAAATTAATTTCACCTTGATTCATACTGGTGAAGCACAGTGAACACGACATTGAACTTTATATAAATTGAATAAAAATAAAATAAATAAAAAATAGTAATGACATATTATTTTTACTAGTAATTTTATAATAATTTGTATTAACATTGATTTTAATTATAAATATCGTGTGCCAAAATACCTACAATAAAAAAAGAAGAAAAATTACAATATTATCTCATCACTGTCTATTTAATTTTATTCATATTCTTAATTTGTTATTATTTAACCGCTACAAAATGAACATTTATGTAACTTATGTGTTACCTTGAGGAATCAATTGATTACATTGTTCGATTTATATTTTTATATTAATTAATGTTTATTTTCTTTAGTGTTAAGAGTACATAAAAATAATAATAAAACACTTAAGGCGACCTAATTTTATTTTGTAGAAATTTTTCAACACTTAAATCTGCATAATAAAGAGAAGATTTTTTTTTTTCGTTCATTTTATTTTTCTTACTGTAGACGTTGTTGTAATGGTTAAACAATTATTAATTACTTATTTTATAAATTTAATAATATATAAAAATTTAAAAAAAAAATCACAAGGTTTGTGTTGCTTAAGTCATTTTAAATTTTTAAATGCAATTAAATGCTGTTAAAGATTTGGAAAGCATGGACAGTAGTTTTATTTGTTTATTATTTCTATCACCTTACTGCTTCGATGTAGCATAAAAATTAACTTTGTTCTACATAATTTTTCAAAGCAAAAATATTAAAAAAATAACTCTTATGTTAGGTAATGCAATTGAGGTCAAAATTATAGCATTTTTTAAGTAAATCATAAATAGCCAATCAAAAATATTTAAAAAGTTATTATAATAATATTAAAGTAATGTTTTTTTTTCTTTTATTTTTAATAATTTTGTAAGAAAATTGTATGTTTAATTATTTAATTAACTCATATTGCAAATTAACATTCAAAAAAAAAAAATTTTTTTTTTCTACTTTCATTGCATAACAAATACTATTTTTTATTTTGCAAAAATTAAAAAAATATATATGATTTATTTTTTTAATTATAAGATGTAAAGAGTACCAGAATAAATTTATTTAAAATTGCAATAGCACGAAAAATATATAAATAAACAGATAAAGAAATTAAAAGAAAATTTTGCCACAAATTAATGCATCATTTCAATAAAAATCAAAAGTCATAGCATACTTTTTTGATAATTGCGTTACAATAAAATATTTAAAAAAACCCACATTAATTGTATTTAATGAAGAGAAACAAAATATTAACTGACTTAAATGACTAGTCACGTTGCTAATTGATATGTCAATTATACATATTAGTTATGTATGCTTATTGATGAATAAATTATTATTAACCCAGATGTCTGTGTAAACAATTAATTTTTTACTCTGAGTTATGAAATAAAAGTAATTATTTTTTGCAAATACAATTATTATTTTTTTTATAAAAATGTATAAAAATTACCTGAATATCTGGTATTCCAGTTGATAAATATGGTCGTAAATGATGAAGGGCACCTTTTAAGCAATCAGTTAAATTGGGATCTGAACGACTACACTGCTTAATGTATGGAGCTGCACATTGAAAGAAACAAATAAAAAAACATTTAAAATTTTTTTTATTTAGCATAATAAAAACTAATTACAGCATAATAAAATAATTATTAAAATTTATTTACATTAATCAAATGAAAAACAAGTTGCATTATAAATTTAAATATATAAGGTTAATAATATAAAGACTTGATCAAAGTTAATCTATTGAAAGTGAACAAGTTTTTAATTTAATTAGTTTTTATTTTTTGCAAAATAAAAAAATTAAAAGTAATAAAATGAATGAACTTTGATTTTATCTAAAATAAAGTCTGGTTTTTTCTTTAAACATAAAAAAATTTAGGTTTAACATTTCGGTTCATTAAAAATTGAAAAATAAGAATAAAAATTAGTTATTAAATCACCATAAATTCTTTAATTAAAAAATTAGTTAATTTTAACCACAATGAAACAGGTTCTTTATAAATAAAATATTAAATAATTAAAATATTTTAGAAGTAGTTACTTTAAATGCATAAAAGTCTCAATTTGCTTTGGTTCTAAGTTTGTCAAGGTATTTTTCTCAAGGAACTAAAAACTATTTCTTACAATTTTTCATCGCATTATTTAAATAATATTTATATTGTTGAAAAATATTTTAAAAGAAATCTTTTAGAATTCTTTAAAAAAATTTTATTTCGTAAAAAAATCACTTAATGATATTATAAATTTATAAAATTATGCTATAAATAGTAAAATCATAAGAATTGTCTTAATTAAATGTACCTATTTATAGCATTTAATATCTAGTTATCACGAAAGGAAATGAATGATTATTTAAATAATAATAATAATATTAATAAAAATAATAATACGAAAAATATATGAAAAATTTAAATAAATTTATGACACATTTATGTCACAATAAAATTTAAATAATTTATATTAAATGTAATATGTTATATGTTTTAAATTTATTTAAAAAAAAAAATAATAATAAATAAATATTAAAATGCATGCAATAATATAAACGTTTTATGCAATAAACAAGATAAATAAAGTAAAGATTTTACTTTAAAAATATTTACTGTTTTTTAAATAAAGTGTTAAACGATAAACATAAATTATATGAACAATACAAAAAAACCTAGAAAAAAGTTACTGAACTCTTGATGATGCATTTTAACTATTGCATATTATGTCATTAATGCATTTTTCTTTTTCTTTTTTACAATAAGTAATTATTATGAAATATAACTGGTGAAATAGAAAAATAAATATGTTAAAGAAGTTTATTGAATGAAAAATTAATGCTTTTTTTCTTTTTTTAAAAGTTTAATAAAATAATAAACATGATATAATAATTATCACAAACAAATAATGCAAGGAATAGAAATTTTAACATAATACAAAACTTATTTATATTTATTGTATAATGAATAAACAAGTACAAAAAAAATTAAAATTAATACAAAAAACAAGAACAAAATAATTTTGAGAAAAATATTGATAAAAATATTTAAATGTTTTTAAATTATTGTTTAAAAAATGTGATAATTATTAATTATATAAAGAAATGTTAATTGTAAATAAGAAATTTCATTATTAAATTAAAAAATTAAATATTATTATTAGCGATTATCATCAATTAAAAATAAAAACTTTTAACAAGGTGTTTTTTTAACATATTTATTTAGTTTTTTTTGTTTAGTATTTAATATTATATTTAAAATTAATTTAGCAAGTATTTTTTCTTCAAATTTTATAATTAATGTTGTAATAATTAATATATATTTAAAAAAAAAACCAAATAACTTACGTATTTCTTGTGCATTAGAAATTGCAACCACAGCAAACAGACTAATTAATATAATTTTCCACATTTTTTAATATTTTTTTTTTCTGTTAAACACTTGTTTATTGTTTAAATTATTACTTTTTTCGTTTTTATTTAAAATTTCACTTTTTATTTAATAAATTTTATAATATAAAGAACAAAATTATTTAATTACAAATAGAAAATAAAAACTAAATATTTTATTTTAATTTTTTTTTTAAAGATTATATTTTATGTTGCTACTCCTTGCAAATATTATAAAAGACTGAAATAATATTATTTCAGCATTTCGCTTGTTAATTAATAAACAAAATATATATTTAAAAAGTACGTTAAAAATTTATATATATATATATATATATATTTTTGTGATTGGGTAAAGTTGTCTTGAATTGAAAACCGCAATAAAACAAGTTAAAAATAAATAAATAAATAAAATATGTAAAAATTAACTATAAACAGTAATATACAAGCATATTTTTCATATCTGTATAAGTATCACTTGTTAAAATTATTAAATTATCTTCCACTACTTATAGTATCATATGATATTTATTTATTATTATTTTTGTTTAAAATCATCAATTCTGTATATCACACAATTATGTTTTATTGTTAGCATAGTTGGAAACCTTCAATGATGACCAACAATATTAATTATTTGGTAATATTTTTATTAGTATTATTATTATTATTATTTAATTTGTCTTTTATGCAGTTAGTACTATACTTGATTGTTTTTCGTTAATATTAAATAAACATTTTTTTTTATTGTTGTTATTGAACTTTCACACAATGTTTTACAACATATTTTACTGTATGTTCGAAAAAAACTATTTATATATTTTTTATATTTTACTAACATTAATTTTTCAAGCATCTAAAGTAAAATCAACATATGTTTAAAAAGTAAAAGCACTTGCCGTTCATGTTTATAATAAATACAAATGAAATCGAGAGTTATAATATAAATATAAAATAAAGTTTTGTACCTCTTTTTTCATTTCATTATCATTAAATAGCTGAACAACTGTTATAAACGAGTAATTTTATTTTTAATGATTTCACTGGAATTTTTTTTTTATAGTGCAAAAAAAAAAATTTAAATTAGCACGATAAATAAATTTAATTCTTCAGAGGCTTGTAAAATTTTTTCATATTAAATGATCAAAAATACAAAAAATAATGTCAATAAATAAGTATAATTAATAAAAATATTTATGATTAAATATTATTTGATACAATAAATAAATAAAAAAAATATCCTTGGAATTTATCCATTAAAGATACATTTGTAAATAATATAAAAACAAAAAAAACATTACCGTTGATGAAAATAAATTATTAGTTTTTTAAAATGGTTCAATTAAAAATGATATTTCAAGTAAAGATAGCTAAGTTGTTTTGCTAAATGTACATAAATAATTTAAAAACAAATTGAAAACTACTCACTTCACTACTGTACAAAGTATTAATCAATCAGGTCATTGTCAGTAAATTTTATACATTTATTCGTTTTAGTTTAACAATTTAATTGCTATTTGTATATTTTTCTGTGACAATACTGCTTAAAAAAATTCTTATGAAAAAAAAATCATGATAAATGAATAGGAAAGAAAATATTTGATAAAAAAAAATGTTTTTATCGAATTTTAATCATAAAAAAAACTGATATAATTCAATAAATTTTTTTAACCTTCCCTTGCTTTTCATTATCAAATGATCTGAATTATAATATAGTTTTAGAATTTTTAAAACAAACATGAAGTTTTAATATTAAGTGGTTTTAATCTTAATTATTTTATTTTAATTTGTTTATCTATGTGTAAGTGTATTTATTTTAATTAATATTTATAATCAATTATCATAACCAAATTAACCTTCGTGAAAATTATTATAGTTAAAATATAAAAATAAAATATATAAAATGTAATTTCTTAATTTAGTATTTATTATCGTTTTCAATATGTAAATGCAATCATGAAGCCTTGATATTGTTTTGATAATATTCATTTTTAATCTATTTACTTTTATCATTCATACAGATTTTTATCTTTTTTTCTTTACTAATTAATTTTATTATATGATTACTTATTGCAGTTTAATGCTGTTTTGTTCTGACGATGGAATTCAACACTACACACACTACACAAGTTTCATATTTCTGGGGTCGGTAAAGTTTGATCAATTTTAATTTTTGTCGAAGATTGGACAATTTTATATATCTTACAAACTAACTTTATTTAAATATTAAATTTTGGTAATAATTATTGTACTAATTTTACAAAAAATTTGATAAATGTGATTGATTTATATATGAAATTTTACTAATAATACTTATATAAACATAGAAAACAGACATAAATACTGATTATGTATTATTTGCAATGCAAACACAGCAAAAACATATTTTACAGATATATAACGAAACTATATTAATTAATTTAGTGATAATTATATATTTTTTGTGTTAGTTTGATCAATCAATAGTGCAATAGTAAAAATAAATCAAAAAATTGCAATAAATTACGTTTTATTATTATTATTATTGTCATAATTTCTAAATAAAAATACATTCTTGTAAAATAAGATAGCAGAAATAATATTTAATAATATTAAAACACTTGAAAATGAATAGTAAAACAAATACCTTAATAGTATTTTTGTATTTTTAAATAAAATATTCCTTATAAAAGGTTCGTCACTTATACAAGTCTTTTGTGGGATTAAAGGTAAATTATTTTTTAATACTTTACATTTTATTTGAAACTATAGTGAGTTAGTTGTGCTCAAAATCAACACTTTCCTGTCGTTTTCTCTGAAATTGTTTGTCATATGATGAGATCGAACCCGATACCTTTGCAAAATTAAAACAAATGTAAAATATCATTTTAAAAAGTTGCATTATACTACATTATTTAAATAAGATTAAATAAAGTTTTGATTAAGATTGCCATAATTAATGTAAACAATCAATATTACAAATAGCCAAAATTTATGGTTCAGTTTTATTATATTATTGTTGATTAAAATCAATTTATTAAATTATTTGCGCTGTAAATTATGCTATTATAACACAATAAACGTTATTCGTCACCTTTGTTGTGTTAAAATTAAGATAAAATTATTAAAAAGTGAATTTTATTTTAAAACAAATCAACATTGCCATCTGTATTTAACTAGCAAATAATCTTTATTTTTTTTTTTAAATTAATTAAATTATTTTCATTCTCCTTTTTTTTATTGATTTACAATTTTATAATGCTTATAATATTATTAATGAAATGTAAAAGTTATTATTTTATTATGATTATTATTATTTAATCCGTTATCTTATTTTGGTAAAAGTAATAGTAATGGTATTTGTAATGAGTAAATAAATGTTAAAGAAATTTATACTAAAATTGGTATTATATTTATTTTCTCCTACTTTTTCCAAATACTCCATTATATAACTCATTCTAAAATTCACATTCACTTTTAATACAAAATTGTTTTTTCTTTATTTCTTTAAACATTACATGTTTTAATTATTTTTAATAATTTCATTTATATATTAAGCGGTGTTTTTTATGTGTCTCTCTATTAAATAGAAAACATTGATGTGTAATTTAAATAGCCAACAAATATAAATAATAATTATGGCAACTTTACTTCTCTTAAAAATTTTAAAGAAAAACTTATTTTTTGTGTTTTAAATATTTGGTACCATATGATGTTTCTTTAGTGTTAAACTTTAAGTCAAACGGTAACAACATTTCCGTTTATAAATTTATTTATTTAATTATTTTAAAATTAAAATTTAAACAAAAAAATTAATTTAATTACTTGTTTATAAAGTGGTAAATTTGTTTGTTTGTTTCTACATTGCGTCTTCATTAATTATTAGTGTTTAATTTTTCTAATTATTTTTAATATTAATTCAATCGTGACAGTACTTATTTAATTAATATTCATAATTGTTTCAAATAAGAAAAAATAAACACACAAAGCTTTTGTGTTTTATTATCTATTCTTAAGACTACATGAAAAATAATAAAAAAAAAAATAAACCCACAAAAATAAAATATAATTTAATTAATGACGTACAATTTTTTAATGTGAATTTTAATTGAAATTTTTAATTTTTTTTTTTTTTTATTTAATTATTTTGGCAAAATTAAATGTAATAATAAAAGTTGTGAATTTATTATTAAAAAGAAAAAGAATTTTTTTAATATAACTTCACCTTGAATATTCATTACTTTCGTAAAATAATGGTTTAAATATTTAAATATGTACCTTATGTATATAAAAATAACCAAAATAAAAATAATATTAATACACAATCTTATGAAATTAAAATTAAAAACAAACTAAAAGCTGTTTAATATAGTGCAATGCATATTAAATAACATTAACAACCGGTTAAGCTTTTAAAATTTAATATATATAGTTTATCCCAAAAAAAAAATCTGTTTTTCTTTATCATTATTATTAAAATTATTTACTTTATTAACGATTATGATTAAAATGTGAGAATTTTTTAAATTTATTTACTTGTTTTTTATCTGATTATACAATAAAGTAAAAATAAATCATAAAAATGATATGAGTGAAAACAATGTTATGGCGTGATTAATTCATTATTTCTTAAGATACTTTTTTGAGTGTATCAATCATGCTTGGGTATTTAAAAAAAAAATGGCAAATTTCATTGACCTAGTCGCAAATAAATTTAAAAAAAATATAGAGCTTTAATCGAAATATTAGAAAGCTCTTGTAAAGTCATTGTTTAATCCTAACGTATATATTAGCTAATGTAATAATTAACTAATGAAAATGATTGTATATGTAAAAAAACATTTTTTTCTATTTAATTTTATGTCAATTAAAAAAATTTTACTATTATTGTTCTAAAAAACAAAAAACTAAAAAAAAAATTATTTAATCGAACGATTAAGTAATATTATCTTGCTACATCGGATATTTCGAATTAATTAATCAATTTATTCCAATATATAAAAGTGATTACAAAAAGAAAAAAATTAAAAATATGTTTTATAATTAATTGCATGTAATCATAACAATTATGCTGCTCACCTTTTTAATTTCTTAATAAATCTTCTTATATTTTTGGTATCTTTATACTTTATGCTTGTGCGTTTTATACACTTTTTTTTTTAAATAAATTATTTAATCTTTGCAAAGAAATAATGTTTTTCTTCTACATTATTCATAAATATTTTTTTGGATCTTTATTTATTATATAAATTATACGAAAGAAAATATTAATTATATAATAGCATTATTTTTTTTTTTTGTTTTTTATAAAAAGAAACTTTAAAAGTTTTTTTTTTTATTTTTCTTTGTGCTTTTAACATGTTTATATGTTATTTAAATAGTTTCGTTACAAAATTAAAATGAAAAGAAAATATAAAATTACAAATAAAAAAAAATTATAAAATATTATTTAATTTATAATTAATAATCAATTGTTGGTAATAAAACAAATACTTTGATAAAAAAAAATAGCAGGTGGAAATCAATACATACGTATTAAACTAATTAATAAGCTTAATTTAAATACATATTGATAGTTGACAATATCTAATAATAAAACTTATTAATAAAATCATTTACTAACTGAAAAATAATTAATATAATAAATAAATAAACTTTTTAATTTTATTTAAAGATTTAAAAAAACCCAGTGAAGTAGATAAACAAAATAAAAGTGACATTGAATGTATTTACATTGGAATTAACTAATAATTGTAAACAATTAAAAGTGAATAAAATTTATCATAAAAACGCAAAAAAACTATTCAAAAATTAAGTGAATAAAATTTTGAATAAAAATGAAATCATTTATTATTTTGTTAACAATATGTTTGTGCTATGAATTTGTACATTGTCAAGAGGAAGATGAAATTCGTACAGTATTTAGGGGATGTAGTAAAAGTCACCCAGATTTTGATACATGCATTAAAAATGCATTTAATCTGATGAATCCATATTTTAAAATTGGTAAATGACACAGAAAATTTTTTTTTTATCACATATTATATAAGCAAAAGCTTTTTGAAAAAATATTCCTTATAAGGCGCCTCCACTTTTTCGTTTAATACAAATATTTTTTTTACATAATACAATTTAGGAATACCACAATTAAATGTTGCATCATTTGATCCACATTTTGCTCAAATCGTTGAACAACGACGAGGTGATGTCGGTGGATTAGGTGGTTACCATTTAACATTAACTAATGTTTCAGAATATGGTTGGACACAGTCAAATGTCACGAAATATAGGTACAGGAAAAATGAAAAGAATATTTTTAAATAGACTTTTTTTTTAATATTAAATTTATTGTTATTTTTAAGAACTGACAAAGAACAAAATCGCATAATTTATTCACAATATTTCCCAGATAAGTATCTAAATGGCCATTACGATTTACATGCGAATATTTTAGGTCAAACAATTGTTAATAATGGTACTTGGAAATTAGCATTATACAGATACAGGTAAATTTGTATAATATTCAAAAACTTTAATTGAACTATATATATATTTATATACATATACGGTATATATATTTTTTTAAATTAATAGTCAAACAACTAGTATTTCGCGCATTGGTGGGCCAGGTGGTCTGTTAAAAGTGCGTGTAGCTATTGATGAGATTGGTGATATGAAATTACACATTTCAAACTTTTTTGGAGGACGTTTAGTTTTAGGTTTGTAAATAAATACAATAAAAATTCGATTGAGTTAATTTAACAATTAGTGTAATTTACTTTTATAGAATCAATTGCTGATTTTTTCATAAATAATGCTTGGCAGCCATCATTACCATTTATTAAACCTCTAATCAATGATTTAGTTAGTACTGCATTTACTGACATATTTAATGAATCATTTAGATATTTTCCTATTGATGAATATGTCCAGGAATAAATAATGCTATTAGAATTAAGATATTTGTTTTTAATTTTCTTTAAAATTACAAATTGGTTATTTATAATATTCAAAACAATATGTTTAATAAATACTATTTGGTAAATGTTTCCAAAAAATTTTATTTTGGAGACTTTGTATTTTATTTGAATTATCATTATTTTGATGAGTCTGCTCATTAAATTTTTCAGCTTTTAATTTAAAATGATACAGAAAAAATCTAGTACTTTATGTTACCGGCTTTTATTATATTGACTTGTCAAAATGACAGCTAGTTAAAGTAGAGTGGGAGTTACACATGCATTTTGCTTATTATTTGATTTTGTGATGAAATTCTGTTTTTGGTTGACTTATATTGGTTAATTTTTTGTTGTGATTTTAAATAAATAACTATAGTTTTGAAAATCATGGAAGTAGATTTTAATAAAGAAAGTTTACACATCCCCGAAATCAAATATGAATGTAAGTTAAATATATTAAAATAATTGGTTTTATAATAAGTTTAAAATTAATATACACTTTGGCAGATTTGGATCACACAGCTGATGTGCAGTAAGTTGAATTTAATTCTTATTTGAATTTTGCTTTTTTTAATTTGCAAATTATATCCTTTTAGACTACATTCATGGGGTAAGACGTTAAAGGAATCTTTTGAACAGTGCGGTATGGCAATGTTCGGTTATATGACTGAATTAGATACGGTTGATGTGCTTCAATGTTTTAAAATCGAAGCAGAATCTGATGATTTAGATGGACTTTTGTACCATTTTTTAGATGAATTATTATTTTTATTTTCTGCGGAACCATTTTTGATATGTAAAATGTTAGATATTGTCAAATTCGATATAGAAAATAATAAAATTGAATGTTTATGCTACGGCGAAGCATTCGATTTACAGAAACATCCACAAGGTACAGAAGTCAAAGCCATAACATATTCAGCAATGCAAATTGTACAAAAACCAGATAAAACTGAGATTTTTGTAATCATAGATATTTAGTATTTAATTTTATTAATAATCTTATGTATTTTATATAAAAATATGTATATATATAATTTTTATAAATATTGATATATATATATATATATATATATATATATATATATATATATATATATATATATATATATATATATGTATATATATATATTTCAAAGTTAATATATACAAAGTGCTTTAAATAATTTATAAAAGACATCAAATGTATTTTATTTTTCAATTCGGTACGCATGTTCAACAGATGTTTTGAAATTGAAGACATAGTTTACAGTTGATTTGTTAGCAACCCCTGAGAATAAAGACAAAAACGTCTTTAGAAATTTAAAATGAAAAATTTTACACAATATGATGCAAGAAATTTTAGGGTGGATTGCATATAAAATTATATTGCATAAGCCTGTATGTGTGCAACTTTTATTGTTGCTGCAAAGGCAAAGGACCCTTAAAAATCAAACCTATGTTAACGGTTATGCTTTAGAAACTAATAAGGGGAAAGTAAAAATGTTTTCACTTTAGTTTATACAACCCTTATGCAATTTTGTTTAATTAATAAAAGAAGAAAAGAATATAATAATGTATTTTTTTACCTATGAAAATAAAAAGAAGTTATTAAAATTATTTTCTTTTTTGAGACAAGATGCATAAACAGAATAATTACAAAATAATAGATGTTTTGTACAATACTTTTAAAGGAAAGGAAAGGAAATAGCATTTTTTTCTCATTAAACGGGGTTAGGTATTTTACCGCCAGAGTGTATGTGTCATTATTATAAGAGACAGATGTGTTTGCATTTAACGCCATTGCAGAAATAAATATGTAAATATAAGAATTGTTGTACTAAATGATATCAATAAATAATATTTATTTCTTGTTTTCATGCTATTACAAAATATAATTCTTTAAAAAATATTATATATTTTTGTTGTGTCTTAAATTTTATGATAAATTTCAATTGAAATAGTTGAAACATTTATTTAAATATTATGAAATTAAAAATATAAGGTAAATTATTAAGTTTAAATCGTTTTGTAAAATTTACATTTAGCATCATACAAAAAACCAACTTACAAAAAATAGATAGCAAACAATCTAGTACAATTATTATAAAAAATCTACTATGCTCTTCTTCTTACATATGGTATCCGCTATGTTGACGATTTTCTGGAGGGTTTCATTTGCGCGCAACTAGAAACGGTTTTTATAAGCAGTCATTCTCCTGTTGATATTATAATAAATAAATGTGTTTTAAAAGAAAAAATTGTGTAAAAGTATGTCTTATATATCGAATAATTAAATACCGTTCTTAAAATAAATTTTACTATTCATTAAGATAGTGAAAATTGCTAATTTTTAAACGCGTCTTTTTTAACCAAACCAACAACAAAAACAAGCAGCTGTGTTGTCTGCATTTATAATAATCGGCAGACATTTTCTCTACTAAATAAAATAAAAGCAAGAAAAAAAAGTTGTGTGTTGTTTTGACCATGTAGATTTTCCAATCATGTATGGAAAATTAATTATAAAGTGGAGTTAAAACTAAAAAACTTATGCAGTTTAATGTAAGTAATTATATAATATATATTTATAATATTAATAAGGTAGTATTGTGTAAGTTACTAAAATAGGCGCTACCTTGTTAAACATCATCAATCAGTAGTATAGAAAAAAGTGACGCACGCACTGTCGATAGATTGTAGGTCCAATAAAAAAAGCTTATAATTATATATCTCCATTTTTCTATTAAACAAGATTTTTAATTTGTTTTAATAAAATATTTCATATACATATATCGCAGAATACAATCCTTTTAAAATAATTAATATTAAAAAAATAATTGCAAGTATCTCAGACTGCATCATACATAACCAATAAGTTCAAATACATAGAACGTGGCTATAGTTATTAAAATTCTAATTAGTATAGTTTATATGATTTAATAAAAATTGTTTAATTAAATAATTAATATATTTAAATTACCAAAAAATTATTAAAAAGTAACATATTCAATATTTAAGTAAATAAGTGAGTACGCATTAACCTAAAAGCAAAAAATTTCTTTGTGCTATATGAGATGGAGTCACCTCCCTTGTTTGTTTGTTGTTTGAAATGTATAATTATAGATAAGCTCTGAAAATTAAATAAATTTATTTGTAATAAGATATATGAACCATTAAATTAAAATAGTGTACCATTAAAAAAAATAATTATGCAAATTAAAGTCAGTGTAAAAAAAAATATAAAAAATGTTCTACGCATTTCTCTGTTGTGCACAATATGTACAACGATGCATTGTAAAATAGCTTTAAATATAATAAAATAATTAATTAAAATATTGTTTGTTTGCGTTTAAAGTATTTTAAAGTGAATTATAGTTCGTCCTATCGTTAAAAATAAAATAAAATTACGTGGTGCATTTAGCATTTTCACATTCCATTTAATTTTTTTTTTGATCGCTTGGATAAGCGTCTCTTTATTTTTTGTAAAATAGCCCTTTTGTGTAAATATGCCATAAATATATATAATTTTAGACATCGATTTATGATTTGTTTAATACTACCTATGCAATCATAAAAAATTAATAAATTTTTTAATAATTATGTGCATTGATACTTTGACTCACGGAAATGCATTTAAAAATTAATGTAATTTCTTGCATTATTTACTTATACCTAAATAACTTGCTTATACCGGTATTTTTTATTCGTTGTGTAATAAACTTATTTGTTTAAGAATTTTTTTAAGATGGATCTTAAAACAAACAAGAAAAATGGCCTAAGAATTTAACACCCCAGTGGTGTTTTTATTGTGTTTCCATAATTATCAGTGGAATATATACTTTTATACATTGCACAGTTCTTAATCTATCTAAGTAAATATTAATTTTAAGAAATAGTAAATCATTCTATACGTGTAGAAGAATAAATTACTTGTCTCTTGTTGTACAAAAGAAATTATTTTTGAGTATTTCTTGGTATACGAAAATTCTAAAAATTAAACTGATATCAATTTTTATTTTAACAAATTAATTATTTATTTCAATTGAACGTATTTAGTGATGCCGGATTTAGTAATAATTAGCTCAAAGTACTTTGACTTATTACACTTTGTAGTAAAAAATGATAATAAGAATGCAAAAAAGGTTAACAAATTGAAATTGCTTATGTAGGAAATGGCGTCTCATCTGTTTAAATTATTCCTTTATGGAAAAAATATTATTTATTTTTAAAAAATAATAATACAATTCATTACACGTTTTTACTGCTTTGAATGTGGTTAAGTTATAAAAACATGCAACAATAGCTATTTTATTCAAATATATGCATTTTTTTTAACTTATTGCAACATTAATTCATATAAATAAATACAAAAAAAAAAAAATTGTAAGCATAATAATTAATATATGATTTTGTTTTCAGGCATAAAAATTGGTGCTAATTGTTTGAAGCTTTTAAAAATTAATTATATATAAAAAAAGAAAAAATTACACGCATCTTTTCGATGCGTTGATTTCTATAAATATTTATTTTTAAATTAAAAATAAAATGTCAAAATATATTGCACAAACAACAGCTCATTCAAATACCACAGATAATTATCAACAAAATGGTAGCAATAGCAATAATAATATTAATAAAAATGGTGGCATTGTACGTAAATTGTCAACCTCATATGCTGCTATATTAAATCAACAAAGTGTTGTTAATAAATCAAAAATATCTAATATATTGTCATCAACAACTAGTACAAATTTAAATTCACAATGCTCTAGTTTAGTAAATAAAATAAAACAAGAGGATGATAAGTTATCATTTAATAAAATTAGTACGCATCTCTTAGATCATGGATATGGTGCAACGCCGCAACCACATTATGTTCGTGAAACTGCAAGATTGCCAAATAAATCAACAGAAAATATTTCAAATTATTTTAAGGTTTCTAATGTTCCATTAATGAATTCTATATAGTTCTTTTGTATACATTTTTTAAAAATTATTTTATTAATTAATTTTAATCAGGCTGTAAAGCGTCGTCAAACAATTACGACGTTACTTCCGTCAAATTTATCACCAACACCTCCCAAACAAACAAAACAAACCAACAGTAAAGCGTCTGGTTCAAAAAAACGCTACTCTGAAGGCACAAGGTAATTTAAATGATTCAATATGTATAATTCCCATTTAGTATTATTTTTTTTAAATATTTTTTATCAACATAATTATTTTAATTAGATATGATACATCACTTGGTTTGTTAACAAAAAAATTTATAGATTTATTGCATGAGTCTAATGAAGGAGTAGTGGATTTAAATATAGCATCTGAAAAATTAAAAGTACAAAAACGTCGTATATATGACATAACGAATGTACTTGAAGGTATAGGGATATTAGAAAAAAAATCTAAAAATAATATACAATGGAAATGTGGCAATTCACTAGTTAATGTTGAAGTAACAAAAGAAAAGCAAAGAGAAACATTTGCACTTGAACAAAAAGAAAATATGTTAGATAAATTAATAGCATCTATGAGAGATGAGATGAATTCACAGGATGAAAATACTTTGAAATATGCCTATATTACGCAACAAGATCTTAAGGCAATTGATATATTTAAAAATCAAACTGTGATTGTAGTTAAAGCGCCGCCTGGCGCTAAATTAGTGGTAAGTTTTTATGAGTTTATCTGCAATATAACTGATTATTAATATTTTTTTTTAAAGTTACCTGATTCAAATGTCAAGGAAATTCATTTGAAAACTGATAAAGGTGAAATTAATGTATTCCTATGTCCTGATGGTAGCTCCGATAGTCCACATTCAACAAATAATGATCCGCTCTTTGATGATATTAAACCATTATTGTCACCAACACCACATAGTAAATATTTAAGTCCTAAATTAAAAACAGGTAAATTATGATTTATTATAGTTAAAACAACACTATTTTATAGGATATAAATTTTGTTTTTATATTTAAAGGTATGTTATCACGTCCATTGGGATCAGCGCAACGAAATTTAAGTGCATCATTAACCTATTCCGAATTAGATAAATATAGTACAATTCCAAATATCAATTTTGATATTTTTCAAACGACGACGAAACCTGTATTAACTCAGAATGAGCTAGATCTCTTGAGTTGCCAACCAAATAATACAGGAGTCTTAGGTTTAGTCAAGAATGGAAGATGGAATAATAATAATTATATTGATTCAATAAAGCACGAAAATGACGAAGATGAAAAATCCATGATTAAAAGTGAAATAGAATATAATAAGGATACAAGTGATTACAAAAGTTGCTTTAATTCATTTTTATCCGATACTTCTTCGTTAAATAACACATGTATGAAAGGCGTCCGGAACGCTCTTATGTCTGAATCTGTTGATATTAACCCAATTACATTTTCACCTGTTGAAGGTAATATTAGTAGCATTTAATTTATTATATCAGCTTTTTTTTAAACAATGCATTTATTAACAATCTTAATATAACTAAAAATTTTCAGTCGGGAACTCTCTCTGTGACAGCGTTCTTTTAATTATAAATCGCATCACAGTCTGAGTTCTTGCTTGGCAATTTTTATGAACCACATTTTGAAATCAAATAAATATTAAATTTATGTTTGTGTGTGTCGTCAACAAATATTAATCTAACAAAATTAATTTATGTAAATATTGCTTTTTGCAGTGCATATTTTTACTAAAAACAGTAGTAATAACTAATTTATATTAATAATTTAAAGAACAGAAAACTTATGTGGGGTGTGTTGTAAAATAATAATAATTACATTAAAATACTCATTAATAAAATTTAAACAAACTAAAACCAAATTCTTACTTGAACTGAATTCTCATGGGTCTGCATTTATCAAAAAAAAAAAAAAAAATTACTATTGTAGCACCATGAGATTCAGCTCTTGTGTGAATTATATGTCATTCTTTTGTCGCTCTAAAATGCTTGCTTTATTTTTAATTTTTTCAGTGTAAATAAAATTAATATTTCATTATAATGTATATTTAAGCTTATGTATCTCTTTTATTTAATTTTTTTCTATAACAATATATAGGTTATGTTATTTTATAATTATTTAATTTTGTTTTAAATTACAGATTTTGCAGAATTTTTATCAATTGAACCACATACCGATGATTACACGTTTTCATTAGGCACTTCAGAGGGTCTATGTGATTTATTTGATTTTGAGTTTTAAATTAATTTATATAAAAATTTTTTTCTTTGTTTTCATTTTTTTAAAGATAACATATTGTTATAATTTGCAATTAAAATCAAAAAATGTAGATAGATTATATGTGTGCAAACAAAAAATAATCAAATTTTTTTTTTTTGAATTTATTACAAATGTTGCAACATAATAAATAAAGAATAAGATGGAAGAAATAAACACTCAAAGTAATACATGTAAAGTGAATGTCAATAATTAATTCTTAAATTATAAATTTAATTGCAAATGAACAAAAAAGTAAAAGAAAAACAATCAATGCGAAAAACGTGTTGATTTTTTTCTCTTTAATTTATATTTTTATGTTTTCAAATTAAATAAAAAAAAAATCAAATAAAAATTATTACAATCATCTACCCTTGGCCAAAGGCTGTTATTTATTTTTATTATATATATATATATATATATATATATATATAATAAAATTTAAATTTATTATATAAAATTATATGTACTTGAGTTGCATACATCATATATGTATATTTAATTTTGTATTATCATATTTTTGTTATGTTTTCAATTTTTCGTCAAATATATTTATATAATAAGGAAAAACAAATATGTTATTCGGGTTTTTTTATTTCTTTATATTTGGTTGAGATAGTTTTAAGGCACCAAAAAAAAAAGTGCTCATTGAGTAATAATTTGAAATCGATTCACATCCCTTTATTTACTTATACAAACATCAGTCTAATGTGATTATTACATAAATATCAATTTTTTACAGTAAACTCAAATACAAAACTAACATTGTTATATACAACGCATTTGACTAAAGAATTTTTTGTTCAATTTATGTTATAAAAATTGCTAAGAAAGAAATATTTTGTAGAAAATATATGATGTCGTGTTTAACACAAATTCTTAGTGTTTGATGTTTAAAATCTGAAATAATTTGGCTTTTTCAAAAAAAAAAAATTTAAACGTTATGATTCTTAGTTTTTGGATTAATTTTTAATGCATATTTATTTTAAAAACTTAATATATAGGTAATAGTTTTTTTTCTTACTTTTTTGTTTATAAAGTTAATTATTTTTTAATTTTAACGACTATAAATTGTATGTTATCCAGATATAAATATTTACAATTATGTATGTATAATAATTATCTTAAAGATTTGTTATAAAATCTTCAACGTCATATATTTGTCTCTCAACTAAAATAAAATAATAAAAGAAACACTTAACTCTAAATTAATGTATGTCCTCAAAAGTTTACTTCTGTTCCCTTTTTTATTTAATTTAATTTTTTAACCTTCGTAGCTAATTTTTGTAAAAAACGAAAAAAAAAAACCCAATTATAAATTATTTATATTTTACATATTTATATATTAATTGCATTGCATTTGATTATTAAATGCCATCATTGTGTCATAGGTTTTGCAATTTATGAAAAATATTTTTTAAAAAATCATTTATTTTATTCTTTTTTTTTTGTCATCCACTATCCATACCTCTGTTATTTGTTATAACTAATAAATAAATGTAATTAAATTTTTTAATGTGTTATTTTTTTTTTATTTTTCTTTTTGCCATTATATTCTGCCAAAAACCACCAGACAAGTAAAAAATAAAAAATTATTACATTTATTGTTATTTATGTAAATTAACTAGAATTTATTTTACTTTATTATTTGCTTTTAATTATAAATATATATATATATATATATATATATATATATATATATATATATATATATAATAAACAACTTTATACATATTTTAATTAAAAATTATAATTGATAAGACAAAATTTGTAAAAATTATATATTAGAGTAATAATAATAATGAAAGAAAAGAAAAACAATTTTATGAATTGTTTTATTAATCAAACATAAAGAAAAGAATTAATATAAATAAGAAGAAACATTAATAAATATTCACTTTTCTATTTTGATAGTAATTAAATAACAATAATATATATATAAAGGAATTGAGAAATTCCTCAGTGTAACATAGATTGTCTTGCTCTACGGAGATATAGGTGCCTGTTTAATATAAAGAAAAATTAATAATACTAATATAAACTAAAAAAGATGAAGAAATTACAGTTCTTTAAAGTTAAAAAAGCGATACATGAATATGAATAAAAGCTTTTTTCAAATTGCTAACATAACGACATGTGTGATTAGATATTGGATGTTTAATTAAAAAAATAATTTTGCAATACTAACGCCAGATAATATAAATTACTTTTTTTTTCTATAATTTATTAATACGTCATAGTCGCACATATCCTGCAGGATAATAATCCTGTTTACTGACCAAAAGTTCACTTTAAGTTTTTTTTAAATTTCTGTTATCCAAATTATTTATTAAATAAAAATAATAATAATAATAAAAAAATTGTCAAATTGTACTTGTAAGTAGTACTGATTTTTTTTCTAATAAAATTGTATAAAACATAAATAAAGCAATAATTTTAAAAAAAAATTAATTTATTGTTTTACCTTATTAATATTAATATTTCCTAAATTCCAATTTAATTTTTTCTTTAAAATTTGATTCTTTAAAAAGAAAATTATTAAATGTACTATTATTTAATTAATACATGTTTATATTTGTTTTATCCTTATTTATTTTTTTTTGAAAAATAATATTACAGATAAAAATATACAATCAATTGTCTAATCACTTAATTTATTCACTTGGTTCGAAATGGAATGACCAAGTAATGTATAATGTTAAACAAAAAATTTTTGTAAAATTTTCAAAATCTAAAATGAAATAATTGTAATGTAATTAATAACATAACTGATAACAAACTACAATATGTACCTTTCACATTGTTATAAATATAATTAACACAGAAAAAAATAATTATAATTATAAAATAATAAGGGATTTGTTGTTTGAGTGTCCTTTTCTTATAGAGATTACTTAGTAAGACAAAATAATTTATAATAAATGTTTAGAAAATAAATGTTAAGTTAATTAAAAATATTATAAAATAATCTAGGATCACACAAAAATCATACAAATATGAATAATTAATTTTTTTTTTGTTCTATATATATATATATATATATATATATATAGTATAATTTTTATGTAAATAAGAGGCAATTTTATTAATTAATATTTTGGTTTTTCATACAAATTATTGTTTTTTTATTTGTTAAGATTATTTTTTTTAATCAGAAACAAAAGGTAGAAAATTTACTGTACTGTTTTTATTTAATTTTTTTTTTTTTGCTAGAGAGGCCTTATAATATACAATAAAAAAACTTTTTGTAATTCTTTTAAAATTCACTTAATATTCTTTTGTATGTTTTTTAATTTCAAAATATTATGCTAAATTTTTTGATTTATTAAAGAATTTTATTTAAAATAATACGTTGCTTTTATATTATTTATATAACCATATTTATGTGAACATATCATTTAATTTTACATTTTTTATTATTTTTCAATAAATTTAATAAACAGAAAATTGTTTTATTTATTTGAATTTTATGAATAATTATCTAGCTGTTAGCATAAATGAACGAACTTTTTGCGAAAGATGAATGGACTTATACATATTGCTTTAAAAAATGAAAAGGCATGATTCTAAAGGTAAATATTTGAATGTGTTAAAAAGAGATGTATATGCTCAAATATGTTTTTTACTAAAAAAAAAATCTAGTACAATTAATAAAAAATGCATAAATTTGTTTGACAGGTGTGCGCGCGCAGTAATGCCAATATGGCCGAATCGCATTGAGAAAGGTAATGTCGGGCGTCTGAAATCGCGAAACATCTGCGTTTATAAATGGCGTAATAAGTGAACTCTGTAATTAGCATTTATTGTAAATAGCTTTGTGTACAGTTAGTGATAATATTTCAGTGTTTTTTATATAAACTGGTGCCTGTGCATACAAAAAAAGTGTTAAATAAAGTGTATTGTGTTATTAAGAGTTCTTTTTTTCTGTTTTATTATCAGTTCCTTTTTTTTAAATATTAATATTGTTTTTGTATAATAGTGTGTGAGAGTGTTTTCAAACAAAAAATTTTTTTACAGTAACGCCGACGTTTTAACGTCTATTATTGATAAAAATTATAATATACCGGCTGATGTTAGACAGCAATTAATATAAATATCAGGTAAAGAAATATAACATAAAGTTAAGTTGAAAAATTAGGATATGTTTACGATGCCTTAAATGTAGTTTCCTTTGTCTTTGTCGTCGGCTGTCAAATTCGGCTGCCATTTGTTTTCATATATGAAAGCCGCAAGTCTCGATAAAATATAGTTTATGTTTTTATTTGTATTATAAGTTTTAAAGTGTTTATTAAATTTGTTAAAAAATATAAAAATCATACCAATTTTGTTAAATAAAAGTATGACAGTGTAGAAAAGTAGATTAAACAGTGTAAAAATTGTTCCAGACAACCCGGTTTAATGAAGCTTCTAGGAAGTGCTGATGAGGGAGGTGGCCGAGGCCCACCATCCCGTTCTCAAGATGATGCTGCTGTGGGATATGTTTTTCAAAGACATCCTCATGATCCTGAATTTCCCCAGTTTTCCCAAAAACAACCTAGATGGGCATCTGGTGATGACGCCATTATTGATGTATGTTGAATTTTATGTTTTCTTGTTATGTAAATCAGTATATATTTTAATTTTAAATATTTATTATTTTCTTCAATTATATGTTAATATCAAAGTGATTTAATATTAAATACTTGGTTACCTATAATTTATACTAATTCTTTAATTATAACTTTATGAAAATTTGTGATTTTTCTTTTATAAAATTGCCTTTAATACTTTTTAATATATACATTATATGTATAATATATCTATATGTTTTGCTATGTTATGTTTTTTTAGTTATATGTGTTCGTAAGAAAATAAAGCCGGCAAAATAAATTTCTTACTTGCACTTTTGTTGAATACACTTGATGTGTTCATTTTTTTCTTCATATAAGTACCTTCAATGCCTTTGGGCAAATATAAAGGTCAAGGAATTTTATTTATTAAAATATTTTTTAAGAAATAAATTTATTGTAATTAGTAATGTGATAGTAATAACTTGTTATCTTTTCTTTATTAGGATAAATGGAATAATGTTCCAATGAATTCAAATTCGCAAGGTGGTATGCAATTACAAACACACTCAAAACAACAAATGTTAAATCATCCATCACAGATGGCAACTCATTTAAATCAACAAAATCATCTTAATACGACAACTGTATATAATCATGGTATGACTAATTCTGCTGGTATTCCACCAATGCCAATTTTTGATCATATGCAAGGAAATGTGAATGGCGTCGGTTTACATAAGCCTGCGGAACAGCTAATTTATTTAGGTGGCCAACCACATTTGAGTGTTTTACCTCCACAAAATCAATATATGAATACAAATTCGAGAAATGCTGCGGTAAGTTCTATTTAAAATTAAAATATAAAATTATAGAAAAATAATGAATGTGTTTCCTTTTTTGTTTATTTAAGAAATATATATATATATATATATATATATATATAAAATCATATTGTTTCAAAAGTAAAAAATTTTAATTTTATATAAAATTACTAATGCCTATGACAAAACAACACCGTAATATATTATGTGTATATTTTAGCATAAAAAAAGGAAAGAAGTTCATTTAGAGTTTCCATTTTTGATAAACAATAGGTTGGTTTAGGGTCTGGAGTTTTAACTTCATTAAATTGCAAAAGGATAAACTCATTTCTCTGGGTTAACATGTATATTAATAAAATAAAAGAAAATGTCTGAATGAATATGGCATATGTATGTCTCAATAGGGATTACAATATATAAATATTTTCTTGGTGTACTGTAGAAAATACTGTAACATTAGATAAAAGATGCCTTTATTGTTATCACATTTTAAAAAGAAAATTCACTTATTGAAAAAAAAATATATTTCATTTAACTGTATAAAATGTAATTACATACATGCTGCTATTGATAAAATTATCAATCAATATAGTATAATATATTTTTTAAATTTTATTACAATTATGTGTTTTATAAATGAAATTTGTTTTTATTAAGGATAAAAGTGACTATGAATAATAATTGTAAATTTATCATTTATTTGTACGTCAATCTAATTTACAATTAATAAGATGATTAATGAAAAATATAAAAAATTAATATTATGCTCAATTAATTATTTTAAATGAAATTTAATATCCAAAGAAAGTAACTAAAGACCGTTATTAATATTGTCTTTAATACAATATTTGATCTTTCAATGAATAATGCGTGTCATAAAAATTAAACAGTCTAAGAATTGTTTATAAAAATTGAATTAAATATAAAATTATTGAAAATTTACCTATAATTTTCTAATATATAATAATAAATTACATTAATGATCAGATATGATTAAATAATGTATGTTGGATTAAGAATTAGAATTATACAACTTAAAGATTTTTTCATAATTTATTTAACGTATTCCTCAAAAATGTATGTCTATGTTTATTTTAATTAAAATTTGCAAAAATAAAACAACCTTTTTAATGTTTTTAATTATTCATTAATTATCGTAAAAACAGGATTTATATTTATTTTTTACATTGGATAAATGTTTATATTATTATTGATTTTCTTGTGTTTGTCCTTATAATGTTGAATTTGTTTCTAAATAATTAAACAAAATTGTTATTATTATAAAAACAGTAGTAATGATATGAATATGAATACATTATTCGATAGCAGGGTTTTGTTCAATATTATATTATTTTCTATGTTTTTGGTAGGTGTTATAAACTGTGTTGTCAAGTGACATGAGCAAAACAATAGCTTTTCTCTTTAAAAAAAAAATATAAATTAAAAATTTGTTTTTATAAATGTAAAGTAGATAATTAATGCATGCTAATTAGTTAAAAGTTAACCGACTTTGATTTATTTGATTATATATTAATTTACTTGAGAGATCAATTTTAAACATGGATGGTAAACAATATTTGTTTACTTATAAGTGAAGAATTATTTTATTGACAACTTCAAAATGTTTTAATAATAACAACAATAATTTTTTTTTGGGTTCATAGAATTTTCTATGCTATATCAATAAAATAAGTTTAGATAAGAAAAAAAAAATTTTTTCATAAAGTTTACCTATTTATAATAACATTGCAAAAACAAGATGTAAATTGTTCAAAAAATATCTTTTTAATATTATTATTATTAAAAGTGAAATACTTGAAGAACGTTAGATATGATATAATATTTTTAAAAATCCTCCGGTACGATAAATAGATATTTACCGGCTTGATTAAGTTTGTAAAGTGTGTAAAGGTCAAAAAGGTATACACTGTTAAAATACCTGTTCTACAAACAAATATTAAAAATGGGTGCACAAATCAGAACGTTTCTAATTGTTATAATTAAAGGTTCCTTGAAGTATTTTGAATAAATAATATGTTAAGAGATACAATATACTTTTTAGTATCATTTATATTGTTTGTGTTTTCACTAATTATAAAATATGTTTTGATTACAAAAAGTCATTTGTTGTCACTGTAATTCTTTTGTAAACAAAAAAAAAGGACAAAATATTGTTTATTATAATTATTATTTAATAGAATTTATTATTATATAATTTATTGTATTATTTAATGAAACTAAATACACGAGGCCATCATCGCTTCGCAAGGTTTATTTATATTTATATAATTCAATACTGTTTTATATTTATTCACTTTTTAATTTAAATTGTGCAATTATTTATATATTATTTAAGTTTTTGATATGTTTTTCTTATATTTATACATATTAATTTATTTTATTTTTTTAAATAGTGGGAGCTTTATTTATTATTATTATTTTTTTTTGTTTTTACTTAATTTAATTTTGTTTTTTGCTACTTTGGTCAGCAGGAAAAGTTTTACTGTTTATTTATTTATATCTATTTTATGAACACCCTCTTTTATTTATAATAATTTTAAGTTTATTGCTTTTGTAGTATTATGTATATATATATATACATATTAATTATTATTTTAAATCATCAGTTTTCACAACTTATGATTTGTTTTGATGGATACAAAGGGGAAAAATAAAAACGTAACATTTTTTATGTAGCCAAATATTATTTTAATATATATTTTTATACAATAATTTGATATATGACGAAATTTAATAATAATAACAAAAAAAAATTATTAGTATTTATATAGTAGTACAAAAAATATTGATTTTATAATGCTTAATGCAAAAATAAAACTAGGTACATACTTAATATTACTGTTAATTAAATTTAAACTTATTTATAATAAATTAATTATAATAAAATTTTTATTATTTTTTAATATTAATAAGTAATACAATGTAATTTTCGTTTCTAAAGTGTTGCAAAATAAAGCTTAATATCAAAAAGGTAAATGTAGTATTGCTAAGCCGGTTAACAATGTTTCATTGTTTATATTACAAGAAGTAAATTGCAAAAGTATTATCAAATTTAAATATATACACAAAATAGAATAAAAAAAAATTTAAATTTATTTGTTAGTAATTTATTTAAGGATTTGTCAGTTTATTTTCTAAATTTAATACTAAAAAAACTATAGCATGGAGTTAATTTTCAGGAAATTTAATAAATGAAAAAAAATACTAATACATAAACCAATGAAGTAGATAGAAAAAGTATTTAAAACAAAATAAAAAAAAAGTTTTAAATGCATAAAGAGCGACAATGAATGTGTGAAGAGAATTATTTTTTTCACTGTATGAAGAACAAATCATTTCACATATTAAACGTCGTTATACCTCGTGTATACATATTTTTAACACATGTATACAGCACACCATTTAATTTCATTGTGTTTTATATTATTTTACTTCAACTTTGCTTCATCATCATCATCAAACAAAAAAAAAAAAAAAAACACAACCACGACAATTTCATATTTTTTAATTCTAAAAAAAAAATATATTATTGCTACAGTTGCCAGTTAAAGCTGCTCATTCATTATTATCGAGCCGTATTTATTTATTTTTGTTTATTAATTGTTAATTACTTTGTCCGAAAATATAGTTTGATTTAATTATTTTTATTTAAGGATACGGTTATTACATATTTTTAAAGCTAAATTTGATAGTGTTATTTGTTGAAGTAGTTTTTTTTTTTTTTTGAAGTGTAGTGTATTAAATCTTTGTTTACGTATTGTGCATTTTAAATTTATTTGAAGTTTATATTTTCTATTGGGAAATTATATTTTAATTTGTTTTCTATGAATTTATTAGGTTAGGTTTTATTTTAAATTTTATTACTAAAAGTTATTTAACTGAGAATCAAAAGGATAAAAATAATAAGAATATTAGTTATAAAGAAAGAAACAAATATTTATAGGCAAATAAAAGTTTTTAATATAATTGTGTAGTTCTAGGAATCACAAGGAAAATAATGAATTGTGTTTAATGTTACAAAAGTGATAAAACAAAAATATTTGTTGATATTTGATTAAAAGTTGTAATGAAATTACTTGATGAATTTGTCTTTGCTACACCGGATATTGGTGATATTGTGGCATCTTCTGAAATGGTAATAATTATTTAATTTATTTTTTGTATAAAAGTGAAAATCAGCCTTTATTGTGATTTGGTTGAATAAAATTTTAGAGACTACAAATAAATACAAGATAAATAATTATAGAATTTTCTTTTTACTTTTTTAAAGGTAAAATACGTACAGACAATGTTATTGTTGAGTTTTGGATGCGATAGAAGTTCTGCTTTATTTATTTTTGTTTAATTTATGCATTATTTGTATAAAAATGCTCTCTTTATACATACATAAACATTAAATTTATTTATTTACCTAGTAAAACCATATCACGTATAAGTTGTTATTTATCCTTAGACATATTTTAATTTAATATTTTCTTTTCTCTTTATTATTCAAGTTTTCTTCTTCTTTATTTTCCTTGTTATATACATATACATAAGCAAATGTTAATTTGGTGTATTTTTTTCCAGATATATGTATGTACATTGTGTGTATCTTATGCTTAATATATTTTACATTTTTAAAAAAGGTTCTTTATGTTTGGTTACGGATGGCTGTGTAATCTTTTTATTCTTTGCATTTAATACACTGAAACATGAAATTTTACTGATTTTTAATGACTTGAATCTTTTTCTATGTATGAGAAGAAATATTTTGATTTTAATACTTACAAGTCTTACAGATTAGTTTTTATTTCCTTAAATATATCGATTATATACTTTTTCATAATTATTCCTATGTTTATAATTGTTATTTTTTTACTTTTTAATGGTTAAAAATATATATATTTTTATTTAATAATATTATATCAATGCAGAAAAAAATAACTTTATTTCTATCTACAGATAATTTTTTTTTATAATTTTAATGTTTTTTCAAACATAAACTGAAGTTTTAAGAATTTATGTTAAATGCTTTTTTTTTACTGATGAATTATATTAAGCAAATATGATTAGCTGAATTTTACACCTATATATTATCTATAAGATAATGTATAACTAAATTTTATATTTTCCATATTTATTATTAATATTTAATTTATTTTAAATTTTCTAAATGATAAGGGCTGTTAAATTTAAAAATAAATATTTTTAACTTTTACAACATAATATATGTTAATTGATAGCAGTTTAGCTGTATTTGTTAGTTATAAGAAAATATCAAAAATTTACCTAATGCAAAACAATTAAAAAATTTTTTAAAAATAATTTTACTGAATAAAAATATAATTGAGCTTCTATTTGTATTAATAAATTGTATTTTTGTTTTTTTATTTTTTATTTTATTCAAATATTTGTTTAATTGAGCATTTGAAAATTCATTAATATAACAATTGTAACTGTTATTAATCAATTTTTATTTTGTTTTAATTTAATTGGAAATGAATGATTTAAAAGTTTTTTTTTTGTTGTTGGTTGAACTAAAATTTCGTTTCAAATTTATTTTGTTTGTTTTTAAAAATTGAAATTTTTTGAATCAGCAAATAATAGGTAAATCAAGTAAAATATAATCTTCAATGAAAGTGAATTTATGTCGTTTTTTTTTCTAATTTACTATTGACTGTCACACATTTTGATTAAGTCTTATTTGATTGAATAAGTAAATAGTGAATATTCATTATTAATAGTTTTTTGTGGGTTTGGTAAACGTTAAATAAATGAATATGTATATTAATTCCAAAATAACTATATAAAATAAATTAATTAGCAATTGTAATTATGGTATTGAATATTATGATTATGAAAAGAATCTGTATTAGGTTAAATGTAACTTCCTTATGCTTATATATTTTTTGACAGTTATTAAACATCTAATTATATTAATTAATTTTTCTAGTTGTTCTTAATGACAATTTTAATGAGACAAATACTAAACGCATTATTTTTATTTTAATTGATTGATTGTATTTATTTGCATAAGCAGTGTACATGCTTATTCTATTTATAGAATTATTTTTTACGAACAATAATTATTAAAAGTATATGTACATAACTCACTATTTCTATTATGATTTTTTATTTTTTTTTTTTTTTTTCTTAAAAAAATATATTTTCTCTATATATATTATATTCAATATATTAGTTGGTTGGTTAGTTTGTATATATTACTATTGTCCGACCTTGACTCAATCGCAAAAGCCAAAAACCTTTTTCAAAGCCAGCAACACACAGTATCAGCAAATAATAATAATAATAATAACCAAACGTTTTCTGTATATTTTTTTTCATTCTTCTTAAAATGAATTTTCAAATTTGTTTTATATAGTGTGTTTGTTTGTTGTGTGCAAGCAAGTATTTATCCATGTATAAAATATTTAATAAATACATATTGTATGTACTACACACCTCTGCATAGGTATCAAAGTGTTTATACATTAATGAGAATATTTAACAAAAAAAAAAAAAAAAAAAAAAAAAACAAGTTTTTTTTATGTAATATATAATGAATAAAAAATCATAAATAAATAATTAAGTTTTGTTTCTATTATAAACTTCGTTTTTTTTTCTTCTATTTCTGTTATAATTCCTTATTCACATCATATCGAGGTTTATCAACTTTTTTTCTCTCTAACCTATTGTATGCTGCTATTATTATTGTTCAATATTACGTCAATTTGAATTGAATTAAAATCAGTACCGAATGAAAATATTTCTATATTAGACTGAGAAATATACTTTTCATTTATGTTTTTTTTTTTTTAATATTTTTGTAGGACGATTTTTAATTTTTTTTCTTTTTAAACATGAACTTTATTAACACATGGTGATGAGAGTACGTTATATATTTTTACATGTTATATATAGTGAAAGTAGCCTAGTATTACACAATCGTGTGGGTTTATTATTACTAGACAGTGACATTTAATAAAGTTTGTGCGTTTTTTTCTTTAAATATTTTTACTTGATCAATTTGATTTGCTTTTTGTACGATATTTTATGGTAAATGTTATGTTTTTTGTAAATTTAGGGAAGTATGCATATTTATACTACATTTCTAATAACCTCCAAAATTCGATTGACACAAGATTCTGTGTAAAAATATGTTTAATTTTGAAAGTAAAACCTGTATTGTAATAAGCAGACATATACCAACCAAATAGGTTTCTTTTATTATTTTTTTTTGTTTTAAACATGTGAATTAATTGACATTGAAATTGTTGCTCGTCGATTTAAATAACTATTGATAAGGAAATGCAAGGAATTTAGATTATTTCCGTTTTATTGTATTTTTAATTGTAATATTAACTTATATTAAATTTCGTAAGTGTTGTGTAGTAATTGTAAAATATTTAATACGTTGGTCCATGATGAAAGTTGAGTTTAATACTCCTGATAAATAAATAAAGTATCTTTAATAAAAGATAAAAGTTTTTAGGCTATAGTTTATAACAGAAAACGCTAAATTGAATTTAAAACAAATAAATTATATATACATGTTTAGTTTTGTTTTAAATTTTATAGAATTGAGTATTTTGTTTGAAAAGTTTTTTTTTGTCAATATACTTTGCTTGTCGCTCTTTTGTTAGTGGCAGCAATGCTTTTTTTTTAAATATTGTATTATAACGCATTATTAATACCATAATTGTGTGACATCCTAATGTATAATATATATATATATATATACAATATTTATTTATAATTAACAATGGATTTTTTAATTTTGATTTGAATTTAAATAATAAACAATATACGAAAAAAAAATATATTTTAATTATTCACATATTATGTTTTTTTTTATATTTATATCATTCATTGTAATGAAATTATGCATTCGTTTTGATTATTGCTATAAATACCTTTTGGCACTATATAATTAAGGTTAAAAGATTTTTTTTATCTACTAATTAATAATAAAAAATACTTTTTATCAACAAATAATTAAATATTATATATATACATATATATAATATTATATATATACAGTGGTGGCCAGCTTATATGAAATGGCAATTATTTTTTAGTAAATCTTTTATAAAATCTGATGTTTGTATCACAAAATCAAAAACCAAATGATTTAAGGTTGGTTAATAATTGTAAAATTTCAAAAAAAAAACCTGCAACATATTTTCAACCCTTAATACTTTGTCGGGTAGCCTTTATTTTTTAGTACAGTACGTTTTCCAAATTTTCTGGATATTTTAAAAAAGTGCAACTGAATTCCTTGAATCCTGTACTACTACTTGAATCCCCACTAGCTTTGAATTAGAAACTTTGCGCTGGTCATTCCATAACGTTAATTTTTGTGAAGTGTGTTCACGATTGTTATCCTGTTGAAATGTAAAGGTAACCAGCATTTTTTCAAAGGAGTAAGACTCTATAACATACACCAATATTTATTTTTGTGAAGTGTGTTCACGATTGTTATCCTGTTGAAATGTAAAGGTAACCAGCATTTTTTCAAAGGAGTAAGACTCTATAACATACACCAATATTTATTTGTATAAGTGTTGGTCAATTCGTCCATCGATGCGATGGTACGGACCAACATCGTGCCAAAAAGCTATTTTTGAAATCATTCTGTTATCACCCTCGTGCTTGATCGTTTTAATCGTGTACTTTGGATTTATTTCTTGGTTTTTTGGACAATGTACAACTGAGCACTGGATTCATCGCTCCAGACTCTTTTCCAAAATGCAAGCGGTTTTCGCAAATGCTGTCTAGTAAAACTTAAACAGCGTCTTTTATTTTTTAATACGTGTGGCTTTTTTGTGTTCTGCACCTACGCAACCAAAATTCGGCAAGCCGATGCCTAATCACTCTATCTTACTATAAGGTGTAAGTCAGTTTGGCTGATACGGATTTATCAATCTCTGTTTTGTTTTTATTCTACAAGTTACCCTTTCTTCGATTTTCATGAATTTACAGGTTGTTTTGCTTTTGGGCAAACAATCACATGACCTAGTGCAGTGATAACCCTTAACAGCATTAAAAACATTTTTCCGAAAATCCTAAATCTGTGCATATTTCCGAACAATTAACTTTCGTAGCTCAGGTGTAACGCTTTTATTTTTCCAATTTTTTCTTTGTAAAACACAACTCTGACTAATTACAAAACCAACAAAAAAATATCATTTTACTTACTGCTCAATTCAATGGTGTAAAATTAACTCAAAATTCTAGTTAAAAGTCCACACTTTTCGTCAAATTATTTTGAATGCAATCACTATTTTGCCCATAATTACTGTTAGACATAAGATATAGCAAAAATAAAAATATCTCTCTACTTTCCGATAATTTTTATTTAATAATCAACAATAAAACGGTAATATTTGGGTAAAATGCTGGTAAAAAAATGATACAAAATGTAAAAAAAACGTTAAAATGTCGTTCTAATTAGCTGGCCACCACCGTTTATACAGTATATATATTTATATTTTTTATTTATGAAACCCTACTATGCGCCGTATATTTTAATGTTGGTATGGTTTGCGTCGTCGCATCACATTACTAATTTTACTTCAATGGTTACTATTAGCAACCTCGTATACAAAAGCTATGAGAAAATTTATTCTAGTCAATAATTTAACTTTTTAACAAAAAATTCACAAAGTATATGGAAAATTCTTTAACATCATTGTGTCTGCTTTGACTGTTTAGCAAAAACTACTTGTTTTTTTCTTATCATTTTACTGGAATTCGTACCATATATGATTGTTGTATTTTTTGTGTTTACTCGTCATCACAAATGGCCCGGCTTTGCAGATAAAATGCATGAAAAAGATAACACTAGTTGTTCACATCTGCAAATATCCAAAAAAATTGTTTCCACACTTGAAAGACAAGGATCTTTTTATGTATATATGCTGTATTTTGTTTGCCGATACTATCATAATCCAAAGTATAGTATACTTTATTTGATTTTGGTTACCAGGCAATTATTCAATTGGTTTTTTACTTCTCAATAAATTCAAATTACAGATATGTTTATACAATATACATATTTTATTTCATAAATTATTATAGCCAATAAATTTTTGTTTCTATATCTTCATGTTAAAGGATAACTTTTGCATATTATGTTTATAAATTATTGTTGATTTTTCGACTGTGTCATTTATTAATTCTTTTTTTTTGTATTCATTTTAACACTTAAACTTATTTTGGTTCTAAACTCATTTTAGAGTTTAAATATTTTTGTTTGTTTTTTACTTTTATCATGTTTCAGTTTTAGATAAATAATAATATTTAGTAGTTTTATTGTTTTGTTTTTTCGGCTTTATAAAAATAAAACGTAACTTTTTTCTTTCTATTGATTTTTCAAAGAAAGGATTTACTTATAATAACAGAATCAATATTTGTTTATTGTTAATAATAAAGTTACAAAAATAAACAGATTACAATACAAATAATTTTGGAACGAATGTTATACCCTAAATAAATAATTTAAACTATTAAATTATGACGCAAAAATAGTGGCCATTATTAAAGCAAGTAAAAATATTTTATTACACCTAAGAAACGCCTCCATCTCCAATCAAGAAACCGATTTGTCCTAAAAAATGTATGTAGATATGCTAAGCCAGTTTTAAGTATATAATGAGAAATGCATATTTAATTTATTTTTTTTTGTTAGAAGTGATAAGTTATCCGCAGTTGTAACATATACTTTGTTTTAATATTCTATCAGTTGCACTTATTTTAAAATAATAAGATAGAACCGCTCCACTGTTTTAAACTTGCATTTTCATGTGAAATATATAAGTGATATTTTTCTTAAATTTAAAAGTTCTATATTCATGTAAAAGATATATTAAAAAATTATTTTTAATTAGTGTTCAGAGTAAATAATTAACTAACTTTAAATGTGTTTGTACACAGCAACAAATTAACCTGAATATTAATTCTGAATAAATATTAATTTTAATATTTTCTGGTATAATGTTAATAAATGGTGTAAGCTAAAAATTATAAATTAAAATTTTACTATTAATCCATAATTCTTTAATCAGATCTCTTATTATTATTTAGTTGAACAATCCGAAACGATCTTGAATTACATGTAGTAGCATATATTGCGAAATTGATTTGCGTAATTAGAGGCGCATTTGTAGTACGCTTTGCAAACTTTTAAAGTTTTTTTTTTTTTAATTATAGGTAACGAATCAAATATTTAAAAATAAATAAATAAAAAACAGTATGAGTCATTGAGCTCCTTTTTGAACTCTATTATTTAATGAATAGAGTAATTTTCTTCTTCTGATAATAAATACAAATGAAAGAATCAATATGGTACTTTTAAATTTTTGTTTTTAGTTCAATTATTATAATGTTATCGTGAATTTTAAATATAAATAATTTCGACATAGCATAAATAATTTTCTTAATCAAGTTATTTAAATAAATTATAATCTTTAATAAATGTTCTTATTTCCTATTGTCTTAAATTTCTAATAAATAAAATAAAATCATTAATGTTTTATGTATTTTATAATTATAATTGCATTTTAATTTTTTGTTGAGTACTTTTAAATGAAAAATTAATTTAAATTGAAATTGTAACAGCAAAATAATTTAATTTATTTAAATTTTATTTAAATATTAATAATAATAATAATTTGATTGTATAATCAGCATTTGGTATGTTTAATAGAGTACATTTAATTTATATAAATAATTGAAATCTTAAAATATACATACATATTATCATATTAGAAAAATATAAAATTGCAAAGTTGTAATTTTATTATTGACATTAGTTTGAAAATCATAGTAACGATAAATCTCGATTTTTGAGCAAAGAATAGGACCTTTAAAAGTACTAGATAAAAAATTTAAACATTCTTCAATGTTTATTCAAAATAGGTTTAAAAATACTACTTAGACCATGCTTTTTTAACGTAATAAGATATTTTATTATAATGCACACCTTTTCTGTGCTGTACTATTGTATGTATTATGCAATAATTGAGTATTTTATTTAATTTTAAAACATATCTGTCAATCTTTTAAATGCTTTTTAAATAATGTGATCCGATCTGTGTTGCATAACAATTAATAAAAAATTATCAATTAAAAAATACTATTTGAGCGTCCTGAAAAAAGAGCGTCATCAGAAATATCCTCTTCAAGAATATTGGCACATTTGTGTACACTTATTTTACGCGGTTCCACTTTAGCGCGGTAGAGAAATTACAAAAATTGAGCTTATTTTGTATATGCTATTTTTGCATTTTACCAAATATGCGATTAAGTTTACTTGATGATGTAAAAATGATGATAAAATTATTTATAATTGTTTTAAAATTTCTCTAACATCATTAAAAATGTTTTCAGTTTTGCATTTAATTATATTATCTTATATTAATTATTTAGCAATATTTATCATATTACTCAAAAATTTTTATATTGATTGATTATATTTATATATATATCTTATACATAGATGATGCTTTATATTGATAATTCTAGTATGTAGAATTTATTAAATATTATGTTATTATATTAAATACTATAATAAAATGATAGTTTTTTTTTGAGTAAAAGTTTATTTATGTATGTTATGATGTTATCTATGTTTTCTTTATTTTGTTTTGTAATTATAATTATAATAAAATATATAATTATAGAAGATATGAATTATTTTTTTTTTTTTTTTTTAATTTATTTATTTATTACAACTGAGCTTCGCCCATCTAGTAAATTATTTATCATACATAGTACACTTTTGAAGGGTTGTAACCCATTGGTTAGTCCCAATTACTTAAATCTATATTATAACTAATATCATTTGGTTATCAGTTTACCAGGTCAAGCGGCTTCCTTCTTTGAAGTCTCCTTTCTACGATAGGGTTATCTATCATGTGTCGAATATAAACATTTTCATGCTGTTGAAGACGTGCTACATGCTTGGATGCATGTTTCCTTATTTCGTCCTCTCTTGTTCAACTTGCAAACTTGCAGGTCATCATTTCTTATATACCATGGTGCATTGACAATACTTCTTAAGACTTTGTTTTGGAATGTCTGTATCATCTGTGCGTTTGATTTTTTTGTGCAGCCCCAAAGTTGAATGCCATACGTCCATACCGGTTTTAGTATTTGCCGGTATAGATATGAATTATGATTGAAAATTTTTAAATGGAAAATCTTAATTTTTAGTCATAAATTAGTAAAACTGTTGAAAGCTGTTCGCAATTATAACATTTATCGATAAACATTTTTAAAGGTTTTTCTTATCAAAACAAAATATATCACATCATAGGATATTAAATTAAAATTATTAATATTTAATCAATAATTAATCATTTAATTAATTAATACAATAAAAACATATTTCCATTTAAAATGTTTATGAAATGATGTGACTCAAGATGATAATTATAGCAATGTAAATAGATAGAAATTTATAAGACTAAAGAGTATGAGATGCATTCGAAATCATATTAATCTATTTATATTTAAAAAAAAGCCGAATAAAAAGTAGAATATAAATATGCCAATAATACGGTGCAGGTGCTTTGTTTCCTGGTGCGTGTCGTTGTTTTTTTTGTATATATTGTCTTATTATGACCAGTTATTATATTTGTATTATTGAATTCCATAATTTTAGTCATTTTATATTTGTCTTTTATTTAATTAAAATTTTTTTTAATAGTTATAATTAAAATAAATAATTAAAAGTAAAAAGGTCAAACTTTTATTTAATTAATTAGTACGTGTTTTGAAAAATGTTTTTCTATTCTATCCTACTTCTATTTAAGTATGTATATTTTATTAGCTTCGAAATTATTTGATAATTCAAAACAATTTTGAATCCATCAACAATTAGAAATAACTCTTGGATTTTTTTTTTAAATCTTTGCTTTGACAATATCCAAAGAAATATCTTTCAATAGCAAAGCAATTATAATTTATAAGGTAGTGTAATATAATAATAACAATTTTTTTAATTTAGCTCCAAAGATAATCAAACGGTTCAGCGATAAGATTCAACAAATTTTTGCCCAATTTAAAATAATACCATATGTTGATTAAAACTTTAATCGAGAAAGCATTTTTCATCTTCATAAATGAATTTTATTTCAAGTAATATAAATTACGTTATTACGTTATATATAAGTTATAAATAATTAAAAGTTGAGAGATTTAATCACATAAAATCTAAACACATATGTTGCGCTATAAGGCGTATTTGTGAACATATTATGTTATTTATCTATTTCAGGCAGTATTTATCAATGGTTCAATAAAAAAAGAATGAAACGATGACTTCTTTATTTCGCATAAAATTATTTATCTTGAGCAAAAAAAATAAAAATAAATTATTCATTTATTCTTTATTAATTATTTATTTATTTACTCACATAGCATTTTTTTATTTCTGGGTCATCGATTTTATTCAAGGACTTGCAAATAGACAATAGATTATTTCAAAGCGTATTTCTCTGTCGGCGAGCAATCAATTTGCGATGATTTCTTTTTCTGAATTTACTTTTAATAAAATTAAACTTTATTTTGCTTAAGATTTGCTCATTATTACAAAAGTAATAAATATAAATTAAATTTATAATATTTTTTTTAGGGAATAGAAAATAGAATAGAGATATTTACATTTTCTACTTATTTTGTAGTGATATAAAAATAATAATTGTGACTTTTTTAATTTTATTTTAATAAATTCATGTTAAGAATTTTATTGGTTATATATTTTGATTGATATGAATTAAATATAAGTGTTTTCAAAACATAAATATATGATTGTGCCTACAGATCAGATGCTGTTTATATTATAATAATATTTAATATGCGTAATTAATTATTTATAAATTAATGAAATAGGTAAACAGTTTAAAGATTTATTTTTTTATTTGATATTTGCAAACAAATACCGTAAATTTTAGTGTATTTATCAAAAAAAAAAAAAAAAATTAAAGCATAACAATATTATCATATAAAAAGAGGATGAAGAACTTGAATATATTTATTTTTGTTATATGTTATTATATTTATTTTTAATAATATGTATTTAACGAGTTAAATGTTAACAGATTGTTCCGGTGTTTATAATATGAAAAAAAAAACAATAAAAAAATAGGCTTCTACACACAAATTATTACAGTGTCGCTGTTATATGCTTTATGTATATAAATATGGTTGAACAATATGACAACTAAAAACAACTCTTATGAGGCATTACAATAGAAGTCAGTAGATGTAGTCATGCATTAAACAAAAATACAAATATTGAATAAATAATAATAAATTAATTTTATTTTAAATCTACAAAGATGCGTATACTTATTTTATTTTGTGAATTAAATTCGGAAAATTAAGTTTTATTTAAATTGGGTATACATTTTTATTTTAAATTTTTAAATAAGTAAATGTAATAAATTACATAATGTTGTATCTGTATAAGCACACATAATAAGTCAAATGCATTTTATATATCTATATTAATAATAACTAATTGAATAGTAAATTTAGATTATACAAAACATAAAACAATGAAAAATTATTATTTTCGAATATTTTCTCTTTTAAATGTTTATAAATATATGTTACATTTTATCCATGTAATACATATCCTTTGACTGACTTTATTATTGAGGAGTAAAAGCAAATAGTTTTGTAGAAAAGATTTTATATAAAAACATAAGTATGTTTTTTTGTTTATGCTGCCAAAATATCTCTTATTTTTATTAAAGCATTTATTTATTTTAAAATTTATTTAAATAAATTAAAGAACGATAGGGACTGTGAGTTTTTATTTATTCGATATTTTCTATTTTTTTATATAAAATTTATATAAAAGAAAACATTGCACGCATTCAGTCATGTAAAACATCATTTAAACTAAAGTTTAGTAGAAGGTGTGTCACAACATGTACTGAGTGTTTATGATAGCATAACAGCTCTTGATCTTTTTTTTCAAATGACACAGTTTACAATGAAATATAAATATCGATTCAAAACATAAAAACGGTTTATATATTTCGGATGATAATATTTACTTAGCAACTATACTATTTCAAAAAGACTTTATTATTTGTATAGCGTGTATATTAGAGAGAACCACACTATTACTTAATAATATTTCTTCAACAGAAAAGTAAAAATCATCAATGTACATTTTATATTTAATAATTATTCATTCGAATTATAATTATAAATATTTTATTTAAAATATTCTACATAGTGGAATTTATTAGATTTTTTACATATTTTTTTTTTCCAATGAAATAAATTTAAATTTGATTCAATCTTGAATTTATAAAATTATATTTATTTACTTTTCTTTAAAAGAAACTACATTAGATTTGAACTCTTGTAATTTAAATAAATATTATATACATACAAATGCAAAACAACATAATATTTTCATATTGTAATATCTGTACTATGCATACATTAAAATAATAGTATTAATTACTTCATGACTTTGACTTTGAAAATTTATATACATTATATCTTGGTTTTGTATCTTTGTGTAAATTATATAAATAAACAAATAAATAAAAAATAAGTTTTGTAAGTTATTATTAGTAACTTATTTTTTTAAATTTAATTTATAATTTACTAATTTTTTGTTTCAAATTAATATTTATATCGTTTAATTATTATTATATATATATAATTGAACATACATAATTATTCTGTATAATATCAATTACATTAAACATATACAGTAATGTAATAATAAAAGGTTTTAGATTGCTTATTTTGAGAAAAGCTCAATATAAATAATACTATAATATAAAACTTCAATAAAAAAAATAATATCTTATGATGAGATTCTGTTTAGGGTCATTGCACGTTTGTTGAGTCATGTATTATTATTGTTATTATTACTTTAACTATTAGTTTATCGTTATTTTAATAAGATAAATAGTTATGATGAGTTTTTATGTAGATTTGCGTATTTCTTTAATTTTTGACATCATTATGAACATACAGATATTTTTATAATTGGGCAAATAAAAAACGAAAGTACAGTTTTCGTAGTAAAAGAAGTTTTCCTGTACATATGTATATTACGTTTTCTATTTAAAATAATATGCTTTTCATAATTATTGCGCTTAAAATTTAATTTTATATTTGTTTCTTAATATTTTAGATTACTGCATCGGCAGCAAAAAAATTATGGGAGAAAAGTAGTACAAGTGATGTTAAAGGTCCAACAGGTGCTGGAGGTTCCTTACCCCCATTACAATTACCTGGTGGTGGTGATCATCAAGTTTGGCGCGATCCAACATGGTCGACACAAGGTGAAATTCTTTCAACTAGAAGATCGTTTCCCCAACCTCAAGATTCAAGTCAAACCGGAAGTGGTGGTATATTAAGGTAATTAATATTTTTGTATACTATTATTATATTTTTGCGTGTAATGTATGTATTAAACTTTATATTGCTAAACAGCAAGCAATGAAATAACCAATGATAATAGTGATTGCTTGTGAGTGTAAAGTAATAATTATTATATTTTTATATATAAAGCCCAAGGGACTCTACTGGTGGCTTGGGTGTAAAAATGGTGGAATATGTTTTACGTAGCTCTCCAACGAACAAGGAAAGTCCGATGGGTCTTGAACCACATTTAAGGGCACTTAAATTTGATGAAAACGACAAAGTATGTTAAAACATGTATAAACAATTATAATTTTATAATTTAATTACAATGTAAATTTATTTTTTAACGCTACTTCAGTCAACGGATGATAAAGAAAAGACTAATTCTCCCTTTGATACAAATGGATTAAAAAAAGAAGATCAAATTAATACAACAAATGGTGTAGTAGTAAATGGAATCGATGATGACAAGGGATTTAAGTAAGTTTATTGTATTTTATCATCATTTTATAGTATAGATTTATTTTAACGAAAACATGAATACGCAATATAAAAACTAAAAATTAATAAATATTTCCTAATTGTTACGATTGTAAATAAAAACAATATAGCTTATAATTTAAGGTATTATTAAGTATTTTAATTATGTACATAAATTACTTAAATACAAAATTAAGAAATATATTTATTTGCTTATACTGAGTATAAAAAAATTGAAGTTTGTATATGACATAAATTTTCATGAGTCATAATATGAACAAAAGGCTGAAAAAAACTGATGTCTCTTTGATAAATATTAATTTGATTTCCAAAACATTGTTTTAGACGAGGTTGTAATTATAAATCTTAAAAAAATATAAAATCTTTGTTACAAAAATTCGTGCTTCATTGCTTAAATAACATAATTTTGTGTTTTTAATAAGAATAATTTATAAATACATGATTAATTTGTATATGTTTCTGCTTCGTTTTTGTTTGTTATTTGTGATATAATTATTTATCAACATTATTTATTTTCGTAATTAATATAATATAAGTCACGTTACATATATTTAATAATAGAAACAAGAATGTTAAAATTTCATTTTCTATAAAGAAAATGATTGCACTAGTTGTGCATAGTCGCTACTCATAGACAATCTTAAGGCCTTGAAGAAACCAGATAGAACTTTTTAATGTCAATGCCATACACTGCATTAACAATACTCTCTTACAAAACATAAAAACATAATATATATTTATTTATAACTTGCTAGTAATTTAATGAAACAAAATTCTTCACTAAACCACAATACAATGATGAAATAAAAAGCATAATATAATGGTATAAAAAGACAGTTCAGTAACATACATGACAGCAATAGTAATCTTTTATTAGCAACAACAGAATACAACAAAATAAAATATTTCTTGTTGCTGAGTTCGCTGTTGATTCTCAGCGACTGTCACTTTTGTTGATGTTTTTGTTTAAATAATATATATTGTTATATTATTATCAACATATTTTTTTTTATTATAATTTAAATACTGCTGGTTTTTTTTTTTGATGGTTGATGGCAAATTTATTTTTCTGCTTTCAATTTTCTTTCTAATATACATATATATATTTATATTCTATTATTCATTCCTTAACTTAACATTTATCCATATGCCATTCTATTCATTTTGTTATTATTTTTATATCAATTACGTTTGTTCTTAAGTAATATAATATTACTATTTTATATGTATCTAAATGTATTATTGCTTTGGCAAATGTCAAGGTGTAGTTCATTATTTCAATATTTCGATAATAATAATTGAAAATTAAATTTACGTTATTTTTTTCTATGAAATAATAATGTGAATTTCTATATGTTATTATCAATAATTCATTTAAATGAATATAATACAATTTATATACATCAAAAAATATTTATTGCAATATATGCTATATAAAGTTTCATCACATATTATATTGCTATTACAAAGTTCAATGCTAAAATATATATATATATAAGGGCGTTCGCTAAAACTAAATTCGAAATAAAAAAATATGTACAGGAAAAAATAAAATTTAAATTAATGTTTCTATATATATTTTTTGCTTTTAAAAACGTTTTTAATTGGTAAATATGTAGTAATAACAAGGTTAACATGTGATAAGTTAAAACTAAAGGCATTATAATTTAGAATTCAAAGTAATAATATTAGTTTAGTTCTAAATTTTTTAATTTGCTTTATTTTCTGTAAGAAAATGATACTACTGATTTTATTTTAAATAATTATAAAAATACCAAGCAACACATGCATAAGAAAAGCATAAAATTTAATATAATATACTATAGTATTGTTTTATAAAAATATAATAACATTTACAAAAAAAATAGAGTATAAAATAAATAAAAAGCTCTCTCTGAAATTTTTGTTACGACAAAGTTGAGATATATTTAGGTATATCAATGGTGGTGAGTATATGAAAAAGCAGAGAATGGGCTTTTTTATGTAAAAAAAATGTTAAACTTTATAATATATCGATGTAGTATACTGACTGTTGCTGCGTGTTTTATTCAAATAATAAATATGTTGATTAGCATTAAAATGATGGTGATGATGAGAGCAACAACCAAAATAAATGTCATTGACTGAAAAAGAGTTTAAACGTCATAATAATTTGCAACAACTAAATAACAACTTTTAATTGGCTAATCAAGGCTAATCATATAAAAAAAATGTTGTGCTTTTTTTCTTTTTACCTGGTTGCGCATCATTTTTCATTTAATTTTATTATAGTTTAATAAACTTAAATACTTTTTTTTTAGTAAGTTCTATATGTTATTTAATATTATAAAAGTATTTGTTATTTAGTTTAACTTGCTTTGTAGAAACTAAAAATCTATATTTAGCGTTAATTTTTATATAACTTTCATTTACAAATTTAATAAAACCTATATTTAAACTTGATTATCAAAGACACATTTAAAATCTTCAAAGTGACTATAGTGACACCTTTCTTATCTTTTTCAAAATGTTTCACAAACTGTGTATTTACTAACTTTGATGTTTTATTTCGTTTTCAAATTATTTGAAATCTGGTTTAAGTTTTTGCATTTTAATGTAAATTTGTTTCTCCTTTTCTTAATTGACGGCCTTTATATAACTAATATAATAAGATAAATTACTGTAGAATTTTATTTATTAACACAGCCTGAAGGTGTTAATAAATACAATACATTGTTGAATAAGTACAATTGACATACAATTTTCAAATCTTCCTAATTATTTTGGATGGTTAAAAACTTTACTAAAACTATTCAAATTTTCTTACCTTTATAAGTTGTATTTGGTATATCAATTTATTAAACTTCATTTCATATGACAAATTTGTTTTACAAAACTCTTTATATTGATTATTTTCAATCTCAAGATGTTTAATTTATTCAAATAATTTTTCTATGATATATATTATTTAACATGCTTTATGAAGTCCAACATAGAATATTACAATAGTTTTTTTTTCAATACATATAATAAAGGGTTTAATATTCAATTAAATAAATATACTTTAATATATTTTTATTAAATATACATATTCAATATAATAATAATAAAATTAATATTTTTATTTGTAAATTACTGGATTTACAGTCGAACCCCAGGTTCACGTCAACCATCACCTGCTGAAGAGGCCTTAACAAGGCCAACAACCTTATTAGACGTTTCTAATCAAGTAAATTCTGCATATCAACATCATCATCACTTACAGCATATGCTTAGTTCAAATGATCAACAAAATGTTCAACAGCTAGGTTCATATCATCCACAATTACAAATGAATCAAATGCAAGGACCTGTATTAAATGGTGTTAGTGGTATGCAAATGGCACAGGTAATTTTTATTTATAAATTTAAAAAAATAAATAAATATTTATTAACAATTTTAATTTTTTTAATTTATAAAAATAGAATCAAATGGTTAATCAGCATCAGTCGCAAGGACCAAACCAAATTGACTCATCAACTAATCTGTTACAACAACCACATAATTTTGACGTACAGGTAGGTGACAATTGACAAATTTTTCACTAATAGCTTTATATATTACTAGCAAATACTAATTTAGATTTCCTCTAATTAACTGCTGAAATTGTAAAATTTATAAGATTTTTAATTTTAACAATTACAATTTTTGTTAAATAATATTGATTTTTCAATTTATTATTGTTTCATTTTTATGTCGAAAAAACTTGACATGTGTTTTGTGAAAGAAGAGAAACACAGAACAAAAATCTTAATTATAGATACATTTATTTTTGAATTTTCTATGTTTTTCTTGTTATTCTCTATATGCATATGTTGTATTTCTATGTCTTACACTGAATTATGTTCAAATGTTTTAAACGATTTGCGCAGGTGTTTATAGTGTAAACATTGGTTTGTTTTACTTTTTTTTTTAAATTATGTGTATAATTTTTATTTTTATTATCATCTACTTGTTAACTTTCAAGAATGAAAGAGTAAATGTTTTATAAATCTAATTTTTGTGTGATTAAAACATATAATTTATTACAATATGATTAATATTTTTTGTGATTTATAAATTGTTACATTTAATATGTATATAAATAAAAATACATAATAACATTATACTTGTTATGACACATATTCATTATGAGTTATTTGCTGGTCCTTTGACAATTGCTCATCGCCAACAATATATTATATTTATAAGAACAAATAGACATTTTTTTTATTTATTTAAAACAAAAAATAATTCTATTGGGTGTTGTATGTATTTTACTGCTTATTATAGCCAAAATTCGCCTTCATATTTGAATTTCTTTAATTTTTCTTTATCTAAGAATTTTTTAAACTTTAGTTTTTCATTTAATTTTTCAATATATATTTTTTTATTTAAGAATAAGAAAATTGTATTCAATACATTTGCTTAATTTATAATAGAAAAATAAATGCTAATCTAGCCACCGGGGGTGTGATTTAAAAATTAAACAATTGACCTAAATAACGATTAAAAAACCAATACTGTATACAAAAATTTTATAATATTTTAAAATTTATTATTAATCAGCCAATATAATTATTATTTTCTGTCTTTAAATTATTTAATATGATGCCAAACACTGATATGATAGCTATATGCCCTTTTTTCTATTTTCTTTTGCTGCTAAGCCAAATCTTTTGCATAATAATATTAAATTAAATAACCCAATAAATTGGACTATTCTATGGCAATAAAAACCATGAACAAAGCCATATGGTAACTAAATATCAATATGTTCTATTTGTAATTAGTAATTAAATTTGTATGATAAATGATTATTAGGTTATTTAACGTTATAATCTAATGTATTTTATTGAAAAACAAATACTATAAATGATTCAATTATTGTGATAACCTTTTTTTTGTACTAAACAATATTGATGATAATTTTCATTTGCCAATATACTAGAGAATCAAGTAATATTTTCTTTACAAATAAAATATGCTTGTTATAAATTATGTCTTAGTTAAAGTGTTAACGAGAGTCCTTATGTTAAAGATTATTTACTATCGTTTCTTATTATTGAATACAAAAAATAAAAATTTAAACATGATGCTAGAATTTCATAACATAGAAATAGTAAATAATGTGATATTTTATACATTTTTTTGAATAAAACAAAATATCAAAGCTGCTATAATATAATACGTATAAGGTTTTTAAATTATGTCATAAATGTTTTTATTTATTTATTATTTATTCTTAATATAATATAATATTTATATATATATATTATGGGAATGTATGCGTCAAATATAGTTATTTTATGTTTTTGATATAAAATATTAGAAATTAGAATATGATAGTACTTTGTGGTTAAACAAAACTACATAATTAAAATATTTAAAATACAAAAATAAAACAGTGTGATTCTCAAAGTGTTTAAATTTGTACTTTTTGTAGAAATGCCGTAATTTTGAATAAATTATATTAATTTGTATATTAACTATAATTACAATATAATTTTGAAAATAAAGACAATGTTTCGAATCACACTGTCTGTTAAGTTTAGTACTGAATCGATTTTGTCTATTTTTTATTTATATTTCTCTATTGTACTCTTTTATATTATTATCATTAATATTCATGTGCATACACATAGAAAATTACAGTTATTTAATAATATAATTTGTATATTAATAATAAAAAATGTACGCATAATTTTTTTCTTTTTCAACTTTACATGAGCAGCATTTACATATATTTTTTATGTTGAACGATTTTTGCTACTAAAACATGTAGACAGAATTTATTAAAAACAAAAAACTAAAAAAAAAAAATAAATAAAAGAAGTAAATAAGCATATATGGTGCACACTAAAAATATAAGCAATATGAGAAGAATATATATAACTATATATATATATGTTTGAATATTGCATGCAAACTTATAATAAAATTCTATTATTGACGAAGTTCTTAAATGTTTGAATTTTATTTTTATTTTTATTATTATTTTCGCTATATATATATGAACACTCTTTGCATACTTTTTATAGTTATATTTCACTATCTATTGTATGATTGTAATATGATTTTATTTTATTTATTTCAACTTTTTTTACATATATATCCTTGTTATGCTTTGTTGTTAGAGCAACAGTACTAAATCGAATTCATATGATTTGTGTCTAATAACATCAGAGTATTTTATTATTATTATTTTATATTTTTTCGATGTTTGTAATTATAAGAATTAATAATTTGTTCTTTAAATCAATTAATCTAGATGAATGATGAAAATATTTATAATAATCGTTTTGTAAAAATATATAACATATTTTTTCTTTTCATATTTTCTAGTAAATAATTATAAAAATTGAATAATACTAATACAATAGATAAATTCTTTTGAACTTTATAATCCTTTTATAATTATACTTTTATACAAAATAAAATTAAAGTTAAATATATTTTTAATGTTTCATGTGTGAATTTGTCAGCATTTATTATTATTATTATTATTATAATTATGAATAGTCTTTAATTGGAAAAACGGTTTTCACATTTTTTTTTTTATGGCTTTCAATTTTTTCAATTACAATTTTATTAAAGAATTAATTATTAAAAATAATTATGTAATTTTCTTGTACCTATAGTACAAATTATTATATGTACTGTTTAATGAAAAAAAAATTATAAATTATTTAAAATATATATTTAATATATTTTTATATTTATTCATATGCTATTTTATTGCTGATTGATAAATATGTGAAAGTTTAAAACTATATTTTATAAATTTCACGAGAAATTTATTACTTAAAAAATTTCTAGATATTTATGATTTTTATATTATTATTATTATTATTCGCAATTATTTTTATTTTTCTTGCTCTTAATTGAATTAAAATTATTAAATGAATTTCATTCATGCAAAATTAATGGCTATTTATATTGTGTGTCAGTCCATTGTTAAAGTAAAAGGTTTTAAAAGAAAATTTTCATTCTATTTATATTTTTTAATTTTAAACTAACTTTTTTATATATCAGTTAATTTGATTAAGTATTTTATATATATATTTTTAAGTACATACAGTTAAAGCTTTATTATTTAAAATAAATGATTTTTTTTTTGTATTACGATTTGTACTTTTTTGTAAGACATATGTTATGTTTCTTAGTAAGCTTTAAGTAAAAAAAAGCATATAATTCAAAACACTGTCTTTTAATTTGGAAAATTTGTTACTTAAAATATTTTTATTTAATTTATAGAGCTTTTCCTATATTTATAAAGTGTATAGGGGAATTTTAAACAGTTTTTTTCCTCCACTAATCTTGGAATATTTTAACTGGTAAAAAGCGTAACGCTGTCTGTGGTAGTCCACAAAAAAGAAAAAAAACCTTTTAAAAATACTAAACAAATTTCGCATAAAACCCTATTGTTTTAATGATATGCAAATGATATTTTAATATTTATAAATATATAATCTTGTTTAAATTTAAAAATATTTGATTTGGTTTTTTTTTCATTAATTTTCTTTTTTTTTTGTAATAAATAAACATAAAATGTCAATATTTGTCAATCTCTGGCTGTTCTCGGTCGTCCTTTTAATGGTTCATTTATTTTTATTATTATAATTTTTTTTTCCTCGTTTGTGGCTTATATTTATGTACCGTATATGATTTTTTATGTTGCATTATTTTTAATTTTTTTTTTATTATTATTTTATATATCTTTATTATTGTTTTTATTTAATTTCTCTTAAGTTGAAATATTCATAGCACAATAATACATTAAATGACATTAAAAAGAAAAATGAAAATTTGTAACTACATGCGACATAATTATAATTTTTCAAATTACTTTTTTTTTTTTTTTGTTCTTTTTCTTTCGTTTTACTTGTTATTTATGTATTTAAAACTTATTTTTAAATTCTGCTTTTAATTAATTAAATAATTAATTAAAATACTGTAATATTATTATGTATTTTCATATATATTTTTTACATGGATTTTTCTGTTTTACATTTTAACTGTTGATTTATTTATGTGGTGTTTTCAACAAACATGAGGTTTACCGGTAAATTTATTTGTTGATTTGCAAATTTTCTTAATATCATTCATAATTATATTATATTTTATTATTTTTCACAAAATTTAATACACTTTTGAGTAAAATTAATGTCTTTTCAAAGTATATTCTTGTGTCATTTGCTTTTTTACTTTTACCCTAAAATTGACATGTGGAAATTAAACCAAGAAAACTAAACAAACATTTAATCAATGGTTTTCATTTTTTATTAATATTATTTGTTATACATTATTTTTCCTATTTTATTGTTCAAATGTCTTTAAAAAAAAACATTTACTCCTTTTGTCATTTTCAATGATTTTTCTTTATTATCTCTAAACGAAATGAATAAGACAAGAAAAGAGAATGATTTAAATGTTTTTGATTGGTAAAATAAGATAATGCGGATATATTTATTGTTTTGTATATTTTCTAATTGCTCTTTTAATTCTCTAAAGAATTAATTATTGTGCAAATAGTAATCGGTCATTAAAATGTCTTTTGTCGATTGATTTCAGAAAATTACAGAAAAATCCAGACCTAATATCTTAAATAGAATTTTCAAAAAATAAAACAAAATAAATGATTTGTAATGAAATTTATAATCAATTATATAGAATCTAATTTGATAAACATTTAGATTTAGTTGTTATTTATGGAACTTATAGTTATTTCGATTATTTATACCTCTCCAATGTTCAATTATATTTGAATTAAAAATAAATATTTATTCATCAATGTAAGTGATTAATTTAACCATATTTTAAGTAAACGCCTATTAATTACTTTTATATTATTATTTTAGTAGCATTTACATGATAAAATATAATGATAATAAAGTATATACTTCTAGTTAAATTATTATAATTAGAGAAATAAATAAATATAATTATTATGAAATTAATATTTTTGTTTAATAAGAGAAATTGCTTTTGCCCTTTTTTCATTTTTTTTTTAATAAAAAATGGTTATATTTTGTCCTTGCTTCTAATATTTCAGACAATATTTCATAGAGTTTTTATTGTGATACAATAATTGCATAAAAATGAATTAAGATATGGCCGCGCGGACGCTATAATAAAAATTTTTTACTCTGTTATTTGTTAGTGCCATGAATTTATTGTGTTTTCCTGATGGTTGTGGTGTTTATAGTTTTACTACAAATTGATTACGTTTTGACCAAAATAATTAGGGTGTTGTCCTTTTCCAGTATCTATATTTTTTTATTATTTAATGAAAATGAAATATTTTTTTTTAAATTGATTGCAGCAGATCTTAGAATTAAAAATTAACGAAATTCTATTTTTCTATGTTACAAATTATGTATTTGAATATAAATTAAATTTATTTAATTTCCATTATCTTGTGTTATATTATATATATATTTTATTATTTATTTGTTTTTCACTACTGTACATATATGACTTTATTATTTGTCAGAAAATTATTATTAAAACGTGTTTTCTACGCGATTAAATTTTTATTTATTTATTGAATATTTTTCTTTAGTTAATTTTTATTTTAATATAGAATAATAGTATATAAATATATATTATGTATTTTGGAAATATGTTTTTTTTTTCTATTTGTTATAAAGTTTATACTTGTTCTGTTTTCTAGTCGACTAAACCAATAATGAAATGCTTTCGGCGATGATGATACAACAAAAACTTAAATAAAAATAAAAAACTGAACCATTTTGCATGAATATGTGGCATTTGATAGATAAAAGAGAATTTTTAACAATAGTTTGATTTTAAAATACAAACCATTCGAGTGTTAAGTACAACTTGTAGTTGAGCTTTTTCAATAAAATTTTACAATATTCAGAATTATTATTATTAAAAATAAAAAAAACTAGCATAAAATATTATTAACATTCGAGTTTATTATTAAAATTCTTAATAGAAATGTAAAAAATTTAAATAGTAAATATTTATTCTTATCTCCTACATGGTTTTATTTTATTTTATTTTTTTATAATATGACTTACATGAACGAATGATGTTGTATCTACTTAGCCTCTTTATTATTGAATTTCCTTACACTTTAGAATTTGTGATTGAACAGAAATTTTTTTTTTTTTTTTTTTTTTTTTATAAAGAAATTGACATGTTTAGGAATTACGACGTGAAGTCGACCTGTGAATAGCTTTGAGCTACCATGTCAATTTATAGGATGGGATGTAAGATATTTGTGGACATTGGTTTTAAAGGATTGGATATTAAATTGGTTTGGGAACGCACATGCTGGTAAGGCGTTCCATTTCTTTGCTGTACGAGTAAAGAAATCGTTTTGGAACTTCGATGTTCTTACCGTACTTAGAGTTACCGCTCGACCGTGGGTGGTAGTACCAGCCCTTGTTTCCCGTAGCCGTTTTTCGCGCGAAGGCATTATTTCGGAGACCTCTTTCGAACAATGCCCGTAACTATATTTATAAAATATCGAAATGATGTATTTTAATTTTTTTATGATAGAAATCATTTCAATGAATGTCAAACAAATTTGGAAATTTATTTTATTTTATATAATAAATGAAAATGGAAGATAAGCTATATATTAAAATGAAAGATGTGGTGTACTATTATGAATTATGGTTTCTTTACTTATAAAAGCAACAATAAAATCAACAATATAAACATTTGAAATTTACACCCAGTATATTATTTAATTAAAGCTTCAAGTAATAATTACATTTTGTGATTTTATTGTTTTAAAGAAGTATTTTAATTAATTAAAAAATTTAATTACAATTATTATTTATTTATAGCATAAAATTAAATTGTTTTTACTATGTTTTAACGTAATATTTGTTCTTTTTAACAAATAGAAAGACTTATTACTAGCATAAATAAAAAGTTAATAAAAATCTCTCATCATAATTTAATAATTTGTTATTAATTAAAAGAAAAGCCGGCGTTTTACACGCTCATATTCTGTTTATTGCTCTGTATCTCTCTTGATCAAATTATTATTTATTACATTTAAAAGTCTGTATAACAGCTGATTGTTAAAAACACATAAAAGCTCACAAATAGAGAGAAAATTATATATCATAACCAGTGACGGCGTTAATGAAAATTTACAGTTATAAAATAAATTTTAAATTAATTATTTTCAAATAGAAACATATTTTTTTATGTATTCTATGAAGCCGACAGACAACCAACCAGCACTAGTTGAAGAAATTAATTACAATTAAAAGTACACATATTGTATATTTAATATATTATTTAAATTGAGCTATAATTACAAATGATTATATAATTTTATTAATATAATGAATATTATTAATATTATTCAAATTTGTATAAAATCGGAAAATATTTTATTAGTTTTCTTTTGTTGAACATGTATAAAGAATTTAAATGAAACTTGTGCTATTTTTTATTTGTTTTTGTTAAGTTTAAATTCTTCCTGAAACAAACAACCAGTGGTTGTTGTTTGTAAAAATATATTGTGAAAAAGTAACTTTTTTTTTTACTTGGTTTCCATAAAAAATAAAATTAAACAGCTTTATAGTGTTGCATTGGGAAAGCATATGCACACAAGTATGAAAAATTTATTCTATTCTATTGCTTTTATATAAAGAAAATAGAAGAGAAAGAGAGAGTGAGAGAAAGAGCAAGAGGAAAAAAAAGAAGAAGCCGCCGCCCGTAAAGCTCAACATAATCATAAATAACAGAACAACAAAACTATATATATGTATCAAGCATGTTTTTCTCATTTCTTTTTTAAAGTTTTTAATTTTTTTTTTTTTATTAATTTTCTCACCAAAAAGCATTGTGGTTCGTTGCCGTTGCCGTCGTAGTCGTCTGTGTTGCTTTCATTTATAACGTTGCGATTGCGTTGTTTTTGTCGGTTTTTTTTTTACATTGTGGAATTCAGACAGTACTTTAATACACTTTAGTCGTATTCAGGCAATTGTACGATGAGCATCACCGTGTTAGAATAACATTTTAAAAAAAATATATACAAATTTATTAATTTATTTTTATCAAAACAAAAATATATAAACAATGTTAAATTAAATTAAAAAAATTAGAAAATTTATGTAAAAAATATTTTTTTTTTTTGTTTAATTTTTTTTCTAAATTAATTTATTTAATATTTAAGATCTAAAATAAAAAAGAAAAGAAGTTTCTATTGAAAACTATTTTTCATTTTGTGATCATTTAAAAACAAGAAACATCTTAAGAGGATAATTAAAAGTGTCGAATAAATTGTTTTGTAAAAGTTTTTTTATCAATAAAAAAAAATAAAAAATAAAAATAGAAATTAATAAAAGTGCTTTAAAAATAATTTATTTACTTATAAGTGTAACATATGATCATTGAAAGTTTTATGATTGTATAAATTATTGTTGAAGAATTTTTAAAGTAGAAATTTATTGAAGTGGTGTATTCTTTATTAAATAAAAATTGTGTGTTTGTTTGTTGTTAAGTGAGAAATAATTTAATAGTAACTAAATTTTTTTTTTGCCAATTATATTAATAAAAAAAAAAACATATTTTCTTTACCTATATATTCATTCTATACTTTTTAATGAGGAAATAAATAAAAAAAAGAGGTTTAATAAATATTAAATATATCATCAAAATAAAAAACAAAAAATTACTATGCCCTAACGATATACACGATGCAATGTATTTATTTAGAATAAAATTTCTTTCCATAAAACATAAAAGTAAATAAATATAAGAATGAAGTTGAATGTACTCTATGTTTTGTTCATTTATTTTGTATTTATGTATCGCTTTTTTGTTGTTTAATTTTTTTTTTATATCTCTTTATTCAAACATGCGTATAATTCGTTGATTTAAAATATTTAAAATATCTCATGTGATACAATTATAAAATATAAGAAAAAAATTCTAAATGAAAAAAATCATTATACGTCATAAATGTGTGTTTTGCTTTTTTTTAATTTTTTTTTTTTTTTGAATGAAAATTTATTTAATAAAAATAATTTATTAAAAATAATAAAATTTAAATATTTCTACATGAGAAAATCTATAAATCTCTTTAACTTGTTCATTTTTATGATTATTATTATTATTATTATTATTTAAAAAATAAAAATTGTTTTTTTTTCGTTTCTTTCTTGCTTGTTGAATTAAAATATCATATAACAAGTGGTTTGTCTCATATATATATGAATTTGTAATGTTTAAATTATGTTTATGTATTCATTTATTATTACTTTATATATCATCTGATGTCAAAAATTGTGATTTTATTTTTGAAATATTCTATTATTATATTTATGTTCTAACTTTTGAGTTTTAGTGCGAATTTAATTTTTATTAATTGTATTAATTGAAATTTTCTGTTTTCTAAAAAAAAGGGCGTTTTAATTTAAACAACAATAAATAATTGAAATAATATTTTTTTAATTTAATTTATTAAGTGCAAAAAACAAAAAAAACAATTTATATATTTGTATTTTTATCTCAGAAAATATATTCTAGTTAGTCAGTTAGTGACAAAATGACCATATCCTTTTTTCAAAACATAATATGATTATTATTTTTTATTATTATTATTGACACGTTTAGTAAATAGCAAATTATTATAACGGATCATTTATTATTATGATAGTATTATTTTTTCTTCTTCTAAGAATTTGTTGATAAACTAAAGTATAAATGTTCCTTAAAATGGAAAATTGGCAATGCTTAAAGTTTTAGTCCTTTGAGACGTTTTTTTTTTTTATCTAAATTTTGTATGTGTAATTTTTTTTTTTTTTTTTTGCTTCCTTGTTTTTCTCGTTATTTATTTTCGTTTTGTTGCTGCTAACATATTGACAAATGTTTGTCAAACATACATCTGGTTATAGAAAATTTATCACACATTTTATTTTTTTTTAGATAATTTAATTAAATTTAATTTATAATTTGATGACGATATTGAAATAAAATATATATAAATATAATAAAAAAAAAAACGCCAACACAACAAATTGAAATTGATGATTAATTTTTAATTAACAGTTATTATTATAAGCATTAAGCATTATATATTTCTACGGTTGCCAAAAGTTTAATGGAACTTACATTACTACTTTCTTACTCGATTGTTGTGTGAATTTTGTTGCGTTTTTATTTTTATAAAAGTAATAAAAATAATGAAAAATATTTTTTACTATTTCATTTTAATTTTTTCTATTGGTTATTTTTTTTACGTTAATAAATTGGAAGATTTTAACTTATTTTATTTAAATTTATGTTAAATAATGATTTAACAATAAAATGAACATTTTATTAAAACTTATGTTTGTTTTAAATCAAATAAATAAAATATCAATCACAGAAAACAATTTTTTAAATAAATTGATACGATTACAAATTTTCTTTTTATTTTAATTTAATTTTATATAGTATAGTGGTAACGTACTTACTTAGCTTACATATGTAATATGGTTGTATTTTTTTTTGTTTAAAACATTATTCAAATGAAAGGAAGAAAGAAATAATGTTGAAATATGTTTGGTCGTTCGATCGGTATCATATTTTACATATATCGATACTATTTTTGACATTTTTGTATATATTAATACATAATATTTAATAGTGTTTTCTGAATTATTATTATTATTATTATTATTATTATTATTATTGATTTTATTTTATGTTTGTTAAACATATAGGTAGGCTCTTTTTGTTTTTTAAATTGATTAATTTTTTTTTGTTTTTTATATTTCGCTCAGAATCATAAAAATTTATTACCTTCAATTTATGATATTATTTGTAGTTTTCCCTATAATTATTTAATTATTATTATTATAATTATTATTATTATTATTATTATTATTATTATTTGTAGTAATGTTTATCTCCTTAAGTAATGAATAATTAAATTTTATTGAAAAAGGGATATTGTTGTTTATATAAGTCATTTAGAAATTGTGAAATTAATTTTTCATGTAATAGGCATAGTATATGTACATGTATGAATAAATTTTATAATAAATTTAAGAAAAAAGTAGTTTAGTTTTTTTTTTTTTGTCACTTTAATAAAAATAATTGAAAATAGTTTTTTCAGCTGCTTTTTTATATTATAATTTTCATTTTTATATTAAAACCAAGAGTAAAATAATTTTTTTTTTTATATAATTCTTTTTAATACAAGAAACAGCTGTGTTTTCGTGTTTATGGCAAACGATTTATTTTAATTTTATTTAGTTTCTATTCCAAGTTTAGTGATGATATTTTTTATATCGAAAAAACTAAAAACAATAAGAATAAATTACAGGGCGCTATATATTACTAACTGTTAGAAATTATTTTTATTAAGGATTAAATTTGCATTTTATTGTTTGGAAATAAAACTTTTTTTTTTATTGAAAAGAAAAAACAAAATTAAATTAGGCGGAGATAATTATTTTTAAAGTTTTAAAGTTTTGTACTAATATTAATCGGTTTCTACTTTTCTTTTGTGTTTTTCTTGGTGGAAATTATTTTGAAAAGTGACAAAATTTATTTATTTTGGATTAAAATGATGCCCTGTTTTGTTTTTTTATATATGTATTTATATAAATATGTATACAGGTTTATGCTGAAATTATAAATCTTAATTCATATTTAAAATATCATTCAATAAATGTTTGATGTTGTTTTTATTTAAAATTCTTTAGCAATGTGTAAATAGTGAACTCTTGAATAAAATTTTAATTATGGTTTTTCATAATCACATTGATGATACTAATTTAATAAGTATTTCAACACCTCCTTATATAAATATTCATAGAAAATCTTTTCTTATTTATTACACATTTATTATTATTATGTATGTATTCCTTATTTTTTTTTTAAATTATTATTTTAATATGCCATAAACAATTTATAAAAATTAATTGTGGTCTTTGTGCACATTATAAAATTAAATAAAAATTAATTATATTATTTCAATATTTACCTATGTGTACTCGATCGTCGCCAAGATAAAAATATTATTTATATTGTATTTTCTCAATTGCAGTTAATTTTGTAACAAAAAAAAAAACATTTTTGCTATAATAAAAATAATAATAATATTATTTGTTTATTTTACCGTTTAATTTTTAATTACATTTTTATTAATTCACCTTGTTTTATATAAATTAAATTGTTTGTATACTGTATCATTGTCACATTTTTAAACTTGCTTTAAAAAAAAATACTTTTTAACTTAATGTCTTTTTATTAATTAAATAAACACAGTACATAACTATTTATTTAATGATAATAAAAATATGAAAAAATAAACGGTTTATTTTTCAAGATTACGACAGAGTTTCTTTTTCAAGTTTTAATGCATTAAGTTTTATTTTATCATTTTTATTTTATATTTTTGTCATTTAGTGTATCAGAGGTTTTTTTTTCATTTAAGTTAACGGAAATGATAAAAAATAAAGTTAAAAAAAAAATAAAATAAAATAAATACATTTCCTAAAAATATTTGATTTTTTTTTATTTACTTCTATTGAAATTTTTTATGAAATATAAATATTATACGATATTAAAATATTATTGAGTTTAGAAAGGTTTACTTATGTACATATTTGATTCATTTATTTCTATATAAACATACATATTGATAAATAATTATTGATAAATCCCATTTTTTAAAAAATCTCTTAATATTATTTTAAATCTATATACGAGTTTTAATATTTTTTTTACATAGAATTTTATACGATAAAAAATAAAACATAATGTATAGAGAAGAGGCAGATATATCGGTTTATATATCGAGTCGCGCATTTATAAATTACATTTTAAAAATGATTAAGTGTATGGAAAAATGACAATTAAAAACCAATATATTACAACAAATCCACCTGTTGTTAAATAATATTTGATTGATTTTGGATGGATTAGTTATTGATTTTTTAATTAGTATTTCTATGTGATTTATTAAATAAATTACAGATTTTGCCGTAATACAATATTAAACTTTATATTTTATTTAATGCAATTTTTGTTATTAAATTGAAATTTCCTAAATAAATATTAAACTTTTAATTATTCCAAAAGTGCAAAAGAATAAAAACATTAAAAAATTGTTACACAATATATGAATATGTATTTATACCTTTAAAGATTAAATACATGCTATTATGTTTGGTATTTAAAAACGTATTAATAATTAATGTTATTAATAATTTAAATTAACGAACATTGTTTACCTTTAATAAGCGTACACATCCGTGCATTATTTTTAAATTTATTATGATGAATAAAATATTTGATTAAGAATATTTTCAAGAAATATTAATTCTTAAGGAGAGAAATAAGTTTTTTAAATAAAAAATGGTATTTTTAAAATTATTATTATTTAAGATATTTTATAGATGCATATCATATGAAACCTTCTTATATGTACTAAAAAATTTTTTTTTTGTTCCTAGTAAAATCTATTTTTATCGAAACACTATGCATTTGGCTTATTTTTAAAATAAATTTAAATATTTAAAACACATTTTTTTCTTCCTCCTATATCAGTGATGGCAAACCTTTTACACTCGGCGTGTAAAAATTCATATAAAAACTTGGATGCCGTGTCATATCTAAATATTCATTATTTTTTAATATTTTGACGATTAATTAAAAAATATTGTTTTGATTTAATTATTTATTATAAAAACTAAATAATAATTAAATAATTCATTACATTAGTGACTTTTTTGTTGCCGGTTATCGTTTGCTAAAACTGCAATTGAAGATAAAGAATTGCGATTTACGAATTTAAACGTGTTGATATTTTTGATAATTTTAATTTATCGGTGCCACGCAAAATGGTTTGGCGTATGTCATAGGTTAGCCATCACTGTTCCCTATATATTGTTGTCTAAAAAGTTAATTTTGTCTTTAAATTATAAAAATATTATTTTTACATATTTTGTTTGTTAATAATGTAAATGAAATAACTTTAAATAAATTCTAAGTGATTTAAGTAGAACTCAGTAAATCAATCTGCTTGATGTAGGTGTTAAAGAGAAAAAATAATAATAAGTTAATTGACATGACAGAAGGAGTTCGCAATTGTATTCTAAAGTTAAATTATCATTATGAAAAAATATTTTCTTTTTTTTTTTTACCTTTTTATGTAAATTATTATTATTATTTATTAAAAAATTTTATTTTAAAATTGAAAAATATTTTTGTTGGCACGCAAATTAGATCAACGACGTTCGTGGAATACAACAATTATAGTAGACGTCAGACTCCAAAAATGTATATAATGCTTTTGCTTTTAATACATATTTATAATGTTTAATATTATTTTCATATGCATATTGAAATATCGAATTAAAAGATAAATTATATAAGCAAAATTTTAAGAAACAAAATAAATATTACCTTAAAACAACAAAAATTACATTTGAATGAATAATTAAATGGCGTCCACGTTTAAAAATTAAATATTTTTTAAAAATATAAAATTATTGTGTTTGTTTTTCTTTTCATATATTTTTATTTTTGTGTTTATTGATTATTAGATAAATATTTATGTTTTTTTTATACTATAAATAAAATTACCTTTTTTTTTACTTTTCTCATTAAAGGGAAATTGATAATTTAATTTACTATTTTATCGCGAAAAATTTTAATTAGAAAAAATAAAAAATAATAATCAATTTACGTTGTTTTTATTTATGACTGATAAAAAATATGATAAGATACAATTAAATAAAATTATAACATCAAAACAATTAAACTAATTAATATAATCTATGCTATATACATATATACACATATATATATACACATGTTATTTAATTGAATGACACAAGTTACTACCGTAACTTGGAAATGGCTTGAGTTCTTATGTTGCATTAATTTTTTCATTTAAATTAATCCATGGAACTCAGTTGCGGAGCTATATAACAACGCAAATATCATTTCATCATTATAAGAATAATATTTAAAATACAAATACAACTCTCTCTAGACACTAAAGATTTTTTTCTTTCTTGTTGTTGCTTTAAATCACGACTATGTTTGTCTTGTATGCCGATGACTATGTCATGTTAAGTTTTTTTTTTTTAAACTTTGTATAAACTCGTATCTGTATATATGCATAGTATATGTATGTATGTATGACGACGATGATGATGATGATTATAATTATTATTAAGAAATTCTTTTTAGTTTAAGTCAAGTTCATTGAACCGTTCTTATTTAATTCACGAGGAAAAAGTAGTATAGTGGAAACAACAATGACCTAAGACAATAATTAATTATATAGTTTTATTATGCTGTGGTTGCATTTTGTGTTTTTGTTTGTACCATGTACCCGTCTAACAACAATTATGTATTCGTATTTGAGAAAGAAAATTAAAAAATTATTTCATTATAATGTTGAGTAAAGTTAATTTCAATTAATTTGTTTTAATTTGAAAACAGAAAAAATATTCATGAACAACAACGCACATGTTAATTTTATTTTTTATATCTCTAATTATGAGCTTATTGGTTTATAGAGTTTTTTTATTTCATTTTTATTATTATGCTTTCAGTAACAATTATCGTATTAACGAATAAATTATCCAAACTTTTTTATTATTTTTTAATCAGTATAAAATAATCACGTATTTATTAAAAAAAATAATAATAATAATGTATTGGTTATTCATATTAACTAGTATTTATAAGGATTTATTACATAATCACTTGCTAAATTTAGATATAATAAATACAAACCAAAATTATTAAAATAATTTATACAAAAAAATAAATGTACTATCAACTTAATTGCGATTTTACCTAAAATTAAAATAAAATTCGTATATTTTATTCGTATATTTTATTAACACGTTTATAAGTTTTAAATTATGAATTCCATTACGCTATATTGAATTTTTGAAAGTATACTTGTTGCTGCACCTTATCAAATTTCCAATCTTTGCGTTTTATTCTTGTTATTATAATCGATTAAAAACGAAATTGCTAGGTGTTAATACTCAAATGATTATGTATTGAATGTCGAATAAAAATTATAAACAAATAAGGAAATTGATATCATGTATCTGTGAGTATAATAAAAAATCATGTCAATTTGCAGCAAACCATTATTGGCAATAATAAAAAAAATGTGAAATAAAAATGCGTGCATTAATTTTGTTTTTGGTTTTGAGGAACAAAAAGTTTTTTATTCATGGTTCTGTTTAGAAAGAATAAAAATAAAAGAAGAAGTAAGAAAAAACTACAACGTAATAAATAATAAAATTAATGTATTGCGTTCGTCATCATAGAATCATATGAAGCGTATTAAATAATATTTATATAAATTTATTTTCTTTACGTTTTAGCGTACTCGCACGAAAAGCGGTAGTTGCTCTGCGCTCGGTGTTTGACTCACTATAACTGTAAATCTTGTACAATAAAAATAATTTTTTTTTTGTATTGTTTATTTTCATCTTGTTTTTATTATTATTTACCTCAATACATCATCACCTGTTTTATTTAATTTACTTTTAATGTCTTTAATTGAAGCAGAATTTATTGAAGATACAACATCTGTTGATTATTTTCTTTTTAATTCTCTACGACGACTGTATTGTTGATTTTTTAGAGAAAAACAGAACTTTCGTATTTAGTAATATTTGTATTTTTGTATGGAATTGATTTGATTTTTTATAAAAAAAAGTTATGGTTGACTTATCTCTAATACATATAAATTAATAATTCCTGTTTTCTTTAATTATGTTTTTCATTGTTATTTTTATGTTACATAATTTTTTTATGTTTCGCATTTACCTTTTATAACGTTTTTTTTTTTTATTTTCCTAATTAAAAAATATAATGAAAAAATGTTTATAATATATTTTTTCTATTAAATATTAATTGAGTTTCGTTTAACTTTTTCAAAATAGAAATTTTAGTTAATTCATCATTGTATTAAAAGTACAAAATGTATCAATTTAGATAAAGAAAATTATCATAATCAAAAATTGTGTTATAAAAGTGTGTATAAACGAAAAAGTAATAATAATAATAAGAATAATTACTATTATTATTGTATTTAATGATTAAGTGTTTAATTTAAAAATTTATGGCGTATAATTTATTAACCGTTAATAAAAAATAACTCCTATTAAACTTTGTTATTAAATAAAACAAATTTTCGTTACAATTGTGTATAATTTATTAAGACTATAAATTAAGCATAGAAAAAAAGTAATATGGTTGTCCTCGAGACAGCAACAATAAGTGGTTCACTATTAGGTGGACCATATGCACAAGGAGCGCCTGCAATGAAATTAGTTCAAAAACGTTATTTAGGACTACATCAGTGGCTTGGACCTATTTGTACAAAAGAATTGAAAGAACAAATTGTAAGTTTTGATTTTTTTTTTATAAATAACAAATTTTATTATTATATTTATAAAGCAAAATGTGTATCTAACTGATGTATGGCTATATTAGAGTAAATCGTTTTGTTAATAGAATATTATTAAATAATATTAATAAATAAATTGACGGTTTAATAAAAGTGTTTATTGCAGAAATTATTCTTTATTTTTTATAAATATGTTTGTTTGTTCATATTGTTAACTTTTGTGTTATTCAATTATTAATAACATTTCTAAGTTAAATATACAAATCAAGTTTAATTTTATTTAGTAAAATAAATATATTAAAATTACTCTCTTATTTATATTATTATTATAACAACAAGAATAATAATAATAATAATATAATTGAAAACCGTTTCATAAAATTCTCAACAAGAAAGTTTATTTTAAATAACGAATTTAATTAATAATAATTAAACAATAATATTTAATTGGTGTATTTTCTTATTTTTAGTTTCACTATAAATTGAACTTAATTAATATAAATGAAAATTATAAATCGTTGTTGCTACTATTTATTATTTTATGAGGGTGTATTGTTTATTGGCTTTAAAGCATATTTATGTTGTATGTCGAAATACGGATATTATGTTTTGTTGAATCAAAAGTAATTATTTTTTAATATTCAATTAAATATTTTTTATTTTATTTTGTTTTAAAGTCCTCATATGTTTACATTAATGATAAAGATGTCTAGTCATGGTACATGAATTAATAATTTAACATTTTTGATATTAATTTTTTATTTGCATAATATTTAAAGAAAAAAATATAACATTAAAACATAAAAACAAATTGAAATAATTTACTAATTTACTTTAATATTAAAGACAATCTTTATGTAGTTTTATTGCTTAATTAAAAGAAAAAAAAATGTTTTCTATTTACTTTCTTACTTGCCATTTTTAAGCTTATCCTACTGAACTAGTTTACTAAGTTTATAATAAATACATAAGTTAATAACTAGAAAGCATACACTTGTTTCACATTGATTAATAGAAATGTAATACACACCAAATTTAAAATTCAGTTAAATTAATATTATAATAAACATTAATATCTATTTCAATTGTCCTTTTTTAACATTGGATATTTTATTTGTATTTTCAAAAACAACAAAATTAAAATGTAAATCAATTGAGCTCGCTTACTACTTAATATATTTTTTATTTTATATATACAGTATATTATGCTGAACTTTAATTTATTTGTTCTCTTAAGTTTAAATAAAAAAAAGACCGCATAGTTTGACCGTCAACAACGTAGTATTAATATGACAAATAATAAATCTTGAAGTTGAAAATGTTAAAAAAAAAAAAATAAATAGAAAATAGCACATGCTGTAGTCAGTTAGTGCTGTTGATTCAGTTTTTTATGTCATGTTAAATTATTCGTTTGTAAATGTATTTATTTTTCATGTTTAATCCTCATGCTAATGTGTAATTTTTTTTTGATTGGTTTAATTAAAATATTTATCAATTATTAATCGAAAAAGTACAATTTATAATCATTAACATAAATCTGTATAACATTTTGTTCTTATAAATTAATTTTTCTTTTAATCTTATTGATTTGATTAATGTTTGACAAATTTTGGCAATAAGCTTGATGTAAATTATAAATAATATATTTTTGCATTAACGCAAAAAACAATATCAAATCTAAATAACTAAAAAAAGCATAAAAATTAAATCAAAATGCATAAAAAAAAAAAAATATGTTTAAATTTATTTCGGAAATTTGTCATCAAACAACATTTGTTTTTTTTTTACATTGTTATTTGCGATAAATAATACATGGATCACTTAATAATGATATAAAAAATGTATTTCATTGTTAAATTTAGCTGTATGATGTTTGTTTTATAGGTTTAAAAGAAATAATAACAAGGGTGATTTTTTTATGTAGACATTTTTTGACAAACAAATAATATATCACAAAAAATATATACATTAAAAATAATATCTGTTAAGGTAAAATTGAAATATTTTACACTTAGAAACAGAGATATCACAGTAAAAAAAAAAAAAAAATAAAAATATATATCATTTATATATAGATAATAATAATAACATATTATTTTAATAAGCAGTCATAAAATCAATGAGGTGTGTAGCTTGTTATTATTATTATTATTATTATTATTAATAATATTTTGTCCTGCTATTATTATTATTATTATTATTATTATTATTATTATTATTTTTGTTTTGTTGTTTTATTTTGTAACAAAAATTAATTTTTATAAAAATTATGTAGTTTTTGTTTTCAATTTTACTTTATTTGTGGAACAAAAGTTCAAAATACTTTTATTATAAAAAAATGCCAAAAAATATCATATATTTTAAGTATATACACAATGTATATATATATATTACTAGTGCATGGATGATATTTAAATGTTTAATACTATTTTATTATGAATATAGAGTGATAATATAATGGGGTGTGATGATTATGATAATAATATTAATAATAATAATAATAATATGATATTTAAGTGTTTTTAATATTAAAGTGAGAAATAGAACGAATGTAACCTATATATTCACAAAGCGTATAATAAAATAATGATTTTGCTCTTTTTATCTACAATCATTAGAAATTCTATTAAAATGCTTATCATATGTATTAAGTTATGTTTGTTGTTAATCTATATATATATATATATATATATATATATGTGTGTTAAGTTAACAATTTTCATAAAATGTTAAATATTCATTTTGTGTATTTTAACAATTTTTGTATTTATTATGTTATTTTATTTTAATTATGCAAATTATCTTGTTACTTTTAAATCAAAGGCAAGAGTCATATGTCCAAATTTAAATTATAGGGCAAAAGTAATGATTTTATTATGTGAAAAAGATAAATTTTTATCATAAGTGTAATAAAGGGATATTTAACATAGTTGTATTCCTTAAGCATAAGCTTTAACCGTTTTGTAAAAAAAAGAATAATAATAATAATCATAAAAGGAAAAAATAAAATAAGTTTGTACAGATTCAAAATGACCTCATTTTTTATATATTATTAATTTTTTTTTTTGGATTTTTATTATTAATGTCTATTTATTGCGTAACATTTTTTTTTATATATTCATTTTTAATATAATATTTTATAATTTAGATAAAAAAGTCACTCTTTTTATTGTCATATTATGTTTTTACGACAATAGAAAATTTGAAATTATTATTTATTTATTTATGCTTCTTTTTTATTTTTTTAAGTTGTAAAATTTTCGCTCAATTTAATTTATTTTGCTTCTATATAATAATAACATTAATATAAGAACATTATGATTTTGTTACTAATAACTGAATAAATAATAATAGCAATACTTATTTATTTTTTTTTTTTTTTGATTATATATTAATTGTGTATGTCATTTAATGTGTGGTTAATAAAACTATAACTCTTGTCTTCTTATGTCTTGTATATATATATTTTCTTAATCACTAAGCATATTAAAGAAAATCGAATAAAATTGAATTTTATTGTTATTAAAAAGGATTTCAAAAGACAATATATATATATTGTATATTAAAATGGATGAGATTTTTTAAACATTTTATTACTTTAAATTATAAATTTATTTTGTTATTTCCTATTTACAATCTGTTTTATTATTATTATTAATATTTATGAAAATTTAAATTGTTTCTTGTTGTAAAATGTCAACTTTTTTCTATTATTTATAATTATAATATGATTATAATCAAAATACATAATTTTATAAAGCCAAAATAAAAATATATATAAACCACTAATGCATTGCAATTATTTAACAGATTGTTTTTGTTTTGATTTTCATAAAATTGTAGGAATTTGTGTATTGTGTATGTGTAGAGTATTATTAGCGATTTACAATTAAGTGAAAATTTATTTGTTTTTATGATGATTTGTAAAAGATTTTGATAACGAAAATTTGTCATTAATTTTTTCATTTTTATTAAAAAATTTAATCTATTCTGCTTTTTTTTATTACTACTTTCTCTTAAAGAGTGAATTATAATTATAATTTAAAATAATAATAATAATATTATTATAAAAAAAATTAAATAAAATGACAATTTAAAACGTGTTTGTAAGTTAATATTGTTTCAAAGTCACGCTTGATTCATTTGATTAAAAGAATTCAAAGTTTAGTTATCATATTCATTCATAAAAAATATAATTTAAGGGTTTCCTTTTTTTTTACGTAGGAAGAAAAGAAATATAATTTTAAATAACGTATTTGTGGGTGGCTCCGTTTTGCAATAAACATTTTTCACTTGATAATAGATTAATCTCTATTTAAAGTTATATTTTTATTATTTTACATTTTTAATAAAGTAGTGTACACATATTAATTAATTTAAAATTACATTTTTGAAAAGTTTCAACATAATATTTAATTTTAATAATATTTAACTAATATGCATGCCATGATTTGGGGTGTTTATACTATACGTATCGTTACCAAAATTTTATTGCGAAGGGAGTGTTATTTTATGCTTAAAAATAAATAAATATCATCACGTGCTTTGTTTTAAGTTTTATTTATTTTTAATTTTGTTATTATCATTATTATTGTTGTTGTTATAAATAATGTATTTTTTTTAACATGTAAATAATATGCTATGCTATGCGATTCTTCAGCACATCGTTTAATCAGTGACAAAACCAACACCATTATCAAAAAAAGAAGAGGAAAAACTAAATGGGGTCGACATGTAGAGTCATAATTAAAAAAATAAAAAAAATTTAATAACCCATATAAAAAATTCTTTTCACACATTATTTTAATTTAATCACATATAACGCCCGCATATGTTTGTAAATAATAATAATATTTATTTATTTTTATATCCATCTCTCGGTTGTTGTTTCTATATATTTTTTTATTTAATATTTTGTACACTAAGCGGATCTACTTGTCATTACTTAGTTAATTCTGTTATTTTTTTAACCTTTTTTACTAGTTTTATGCCTTATGAATAAATCATTTTAATCTAATAAAATAAGTAATTAAAATATCATTTCCTCGAAAAAATTTATTTAAGTTAAATTGATTTATTTTTAAATGAATTATAATTATTTTTACTTATTTATTAACACTAAAAAACTTTTATACTATTTAAAAGTTAATTGTGCAACTAATGAAATATAATTAAAGTTATATATAAATGTAAATCTTTATTTCCAGTATGGTATATGTAAAAGATTTTGAAAATATTATTTTCCAAATGAATAAATACAATTTAATGAATTTTCTAAAAACAAAACATACAAAATATGTTTACATTTATTTATCATCTTTAATTAATATTGAAGAAAATCTAATTTTGTAAGTTATGCAATTTTTAGTTGTTCACAAATAAACATTTTATTTTTACATTTATATTAATTAATTAAAGATTGTTGGTGGTTTATTCTTGATACAATAAAAGAAAAACATTTTATTAACTGAAAATAATGTCAAAACAATGACGAAAAATTGTACATAGTTTAAAAAATTTTATTTATAAATATTATTATTCGTTGTTTTTTGTTTTCTTTCTTTTCGTAGAGCATATTTAAATTTCTCTATTTTGTTTTGTTTAATTTATTTATAAATATGAAACAAAGAAAATATAAATTTTTTTATATATATATATATATATATATATATATATATATATATATATATATATATATATATATATAATCATATAATAAATAAACATACAAGAGAATGATTAATGATAGTAATTTTTTGTTGCTGTTGTCACTTCATTAAACGAAATTGGCCGGACGAAAATTATTTGTTTTTATTTTATTTATTTATTTCATTTCATACTTTTATTTATGATGAAAAATTAGTAAAGTCTTATTTGTTTTGTTTAAAAGTTTGTACAATTTTCAAGAAGTCAATCAAGAAAAAATATTTATTTAAAAAAAATCTCAAATAACACTTTTTAAATTAAATTATATATGTTTGGTTGACATTTAATTTGCTTATTTGTGGTGTTTGATAATTAATGAAAATTCTTCAATTTCTTAGAAAATAATTATTTTTAGTATATTTTTTATGATTTTTTATAAATGCCTTCAAATCATTTTTAACTTTATATATATATTGTATAACATGGAATTTGTGTGATATTTATTTTCACTTTTTTTTTAATTATTAGCGTAGAAAAATCATTTATAATTTAATAAACCTTTTTAATTAGTTTTATAATTTTCATTTAATTTTTTTATATACGGTCGGTGGGTAGTATATTTATTCTTATATTATTCATGGTCACACCTGCTACTACAAACACAAAAAAAAAATTTGAAACATGATAAAGAAAAATGAATTTACAAGAATTTTAATAATAATACTAAAGTTTAAATAATGTCTTTTAATGGATCATTTTTAATTAGTCTTTTGTAATTTAATAATAAAAAACATAAATATATTTAATGGAAAAAATAAATTTAAAATTTTGTTTCTTTAAATAATCATTTGTCATAATAGAATTGAATTAATTTTCTTTTATCTTTTTTAATTGCATTATCAAGAAAACGAAAAGAAAAAAGAATAGAATAAAATTAGATTATTAAATTTGGAATATATATTTTGGACATGTTCATTGAATGAATGATTATGAAAAATAATTATTTAAAATTTTTTCTTTTTTTTTCTACACATTAAAACATATGTCATTTCTTTTGATAAAGGAACATGAATCTTTAATATGTACAAAAAATAAGAAAAATTTCTCAAGGGTCGGAAATTTACTAATATAAATGTAAAATTTTTTTTTTATTTTTACATAAGATGGTATACCGTATACTACGTGTATGTATATAATTTTTTTTTTGTTTGGTTAAACAAATATAACAATTTTTGTTATCTAAATAGTGTTGAAGCTGAATCAACTTGTTTTTTAACATGAAAATGAAAAAATGTGTATATTTTAATGAAAATTAAATTTACCTTCTATATTAATTTTACCCTTGTTGTTTAGTTTTTTTTTCTATGTAAAATTTGCATAATATATATTTTATGATAAAGTCTAATACTAAAATCGTTGAATTACAAAATAATCTGATTGGTGAATTTTGATTTGATGTCCTCGTATCTGTTGTATATTGTAGCAAAAGAATAATATATTATTAAATCTCTTTTTTATTCTTTTTTTTTGATATATATTTATATTCAATAGTTAATATTTCATTATCAATTAGAAAATACAATCTGGCGAAATCTTAATTTCTATTAGAAAGTATTGATACTACGTACTCTACATTCTTTTCAAAATGCAATTTCTTTTTTTTATTTAGTATTTTAATTTTATTTCTTATATTACAATACTCTAAATTTATTGTATTTAAGCACAAAAATTCAGTATCTGCATCATATAATAATTAATAAAAGAAATTATAATTTATTAAGTGTAGTAAGTTTTGATACAATTGATTAAAAAGATTCATACAATATTTTTTTTTATTGAATTAGTTTATCCTTTGTCATAAGACACTTTAAAACATGTGTACATAAACTATTATCGTATGGTGTATTAAAAATAATAAAAAAACATGTATCCTTTACGTAATTATCTGATTGATAATAAAAATATATAAATCTCTATAATTAAAGTTAAAGTTTTATGAGTATAAGACATTAATTTTAAAACCATTATAATTCTGTTTTTTTTTTTTTTAATTATCAACTATAACTTTATTTGATTTATTTAAACCATGTGGTAACTTATGAAATTTATGTTTAAAAGCCATATGATATCTTGAATCTTCCTTCTTTCAGCAACTCTTTGTAATTAAATATTTTATTTGTATCGTATATATTTTTTTTATAAAGTAAATCGATATGAATTTTATAGCATACCAATCGAAAAATAATAGTAATAAATAATAACAATAAAAAAAAAACAACTTACAATATTTTAATTATTTATAATTTTCTTATAAGTTTTTTCTACAATGAGAATTATTTTACTCTGAACTAAATTGTTTATTATAAATGTAATTTTTACTACTTTGTTTTGCTGAACTATTTATTTAGTTACTTTATTTTGTTTTGTTGTTTGTGCTATTCTTTAGCAATATCAAATCGATAGGGTTATTATTTTATTTCATTAAATAAATAGAAAAATAACATTAAATAACAAAGTTTTTCTGTAGTTTCTTATTTATAATCACAACGACGCGCTTAAACAATCTTCTTAAATTGCATTCATTCAATATTTATTGAAAATTGAAGGCAACCCATATTAAATGTCGAATCGATGTAAAAATATTGTGCTGACTTACTTATTTCACTGTTTTTTTTTGTATGTGGTTAACTAGGTAAAAAGAAAATTTAAAGAATATTTTTGAAAAACATAAAAAATAAAATTCATCTGATGAAAATAAGATTTTCTCTTTTCACTTATTCATGTGACTAAATAAAAATATATACATGTATATATTATTTTAAACATTGATTAATGCTTTTTGAATTTTGATTTTAGTCTGATGTTAGGAAAAATATTTTAAACATTACAATAATAATAATAACAAAAAAAGTGTAAAAAAAAGACAATCACTTAGTTAAGATTAGTGAACACAACATAGTCCATACATATATATTTAAATTTAGATTTACATGAAAAATAAATTATAGGAATACAAATAATAATAATAAACTTTGCAAAGAAAAAGAAAACGTGAAGAAAATTGAAATCGAAAATAAATAAATAAAAATAGATTTCCTTTTTATTTTTTACATTTTATGAGAACTATGTATATACGCATTTTGAAAAACACTGCATTAAATTTATATAAAAATAAAAAAATTAAAACATTAAAATTATTTTATATTTTTTTTTCGCAAAATCGTTTGACGTCAATAAAAATATGAATATTTGTTTGTCTAGCTAGAGTAGAAAAAAAAATTATTATTATTATTAATTTAGTAATATTATATTTTTATATATTTTTTAAAAAACAAATTATTATTATTACTTAAAAACATAAACTAAGTGTTTTATTAAAAACATTTTTTTTTACCTATCATCAAATTTTTGTATGAGTGTTTTATTCTGTTTCGCTTTCTTTGTTAATTGAGTTTTTATTATTTTATATTAATTAATATATTAAATAATTTACTAATAGAAACTAATAAAAGCAATCAAGATTACTTAATTTAATTTTTTAAATACCACTTGACGATATATAAAGAAAACAATTTTTATTAAAAAAAAAAAAAAATTTAATTAATAAATCATGACACGAAGATTAACCACACTAATGATTATGGATATAAGAATATAATGAAAAATACTTTTCTTTTTACTTTTAACCCAAGGCAATTTTTTAGTAATTTTTGTTATTTTTCTGTATATTTATTATGTCCTTTCTACTCCTCTTTTAACTTTGTTATTAATTTATTTAAATTAAAAATCATAAAATATTTTGTAAGATGCCTTAGTCATCGTAAAACTAAACTGTGGCTATTGCATATTTAAAAGTTACACACCGGTAATTGAAATTGTTTAGTATTAACTAAAATAAAAGTTCATTAAATTTTAAATACAAAGAATAATAATTTATAATAAATGCAAAAAATTATTATCATTTTTTTATATTATTCATATATTTATAACTGTATACATATAATTATGTCAAATTAGAATATAGTATTTAAGAATAAAAATAAGTAATTTATTCTAAAATACAATTCTATTTGAATTTTTCAATAAATTTCTACTATTGAAATAATCAATATCTTTATTATATACATTTTATTTTTTATTTGTCTTATGTACATAACTCCCTTTGGCTATTCTTTGCCATTTTTCCCTGGTTTATGGTTTATTCTATTATATATATATATATATATATACTGTATATATATATTGTTTGATTTAAATTTTGTGTTCTTATGGTTTTTTTATTATGTAATCGAAGGCGCGTTTTTTCATGGTGGTGCGATATTTATAGAGATAATTTAATTTAATTTTAAGCGTCGCTCGATAATAGAGTGTCAGATGAAAAAGGCTCTAGGCATTTTTATGTATTTTTTATGTTCTTTCAGTATTTTTAGTAATAATAATAATACTAAAATAATTTGTAAATAACTATAAATCATATAAATTTTGATAAAATATAGTGAAATATATTTTTATCTGTTAATTCATATAGTTAGATTTAAAATTTTTAAATATGAGTTAAATTAAATGAATTACAAAACCGTTAAACATCAAAAAGATTTTATTCAGATGAATAGCTATTTGTTTGAGAATTATTTTTATATTAAAACATAAATAATTGTAGAACTTATTTTATGATGCAACGAATATGGTATAAAAAAAGAAATATTTTATAAATCATTTCATCCGTTTATTATTATTTTATCCTTATGATTTTTTTTTTTATTATTCATTTAACAAGAATTTATAAACTGTTTTTTATATGTTTAATAAATAAATAGTTATGTATATGAAATTTTCATTGGATTTATTTTATAAACGTTTATAATACCTAAATACCTAACAACTTTAAACAAGTAGTTTATAAATTGTTTAAAAAAAAAAAGAAGGAAAAGGTTATTTGCGGTTTATTTGTATATAAAATATATTTAATTTAAAGATAACATAGAACTAGGAAAACTAAAGTTAATTTTTCCTTTATTGATCGACAACTTGGTTCAATGTATTTTATAAAATTAAAAGGTTAAATTTATTTATTAGTTTATTGGAAATTATGTTGTAATTTACAAATTATTGAGATAAATAATAATAATGTCAAAAATATTGTTCTCATTGATTAAAGTGAGAATATTTTACGACATTTTAGTATAAAAATTAATGTATTTTTAAGGGGTTAAAACAAGCACCTGTAAAGATATTATGAAATGAAATATTTTTTGGTAAAAACAGAGTCAAAAGACATTATAGAAACCTTTGTAATTTTTTGTATATTTTTAAAAACTATATCTATATTAAATGGTGTGTTGTTTTCTGACTATGTCACCCAAGAATCACAAATTTCCAAATTGATTTTATGTTTAAACAGACACAAAAAAACGAGCTAAATATGTTTATACGAAAAAAAATAATGATAAATTTTTTTTTTTTTTTTATTAAAAACAGAATAGCTATTCGCGATAGAAGCTTTATTATATAATGTCGCATATTGTTAAAAGAAAAGTCAACTTAAATTCGAATTATGATTCAAAAAATAAAAAGTTTTAAATTGAATAGATGTGGGTGTTGGTGGAAAATTATTTGAAAGAATAATGAGAATAATAATTTGTTGTGCAATTAAACATATATCTTATTATTATATTCTTATTATGTCTTAAATAAATCTCTAACTTGTATTGAACGCTAACTTTTGGTTTGATTTTAAAAAAGCAATTTTTTTCTTTTATATATTGCTTGAAATGATAATATATCGTAGCTTTTTTAAATTAAATTTTTTTGTTCTTCATTTTCTATTTTATGCATTTAAAGAAATGATATTTCAAAAATTAATAAATAATAACGAATAGTAAGCTAACCACTTGTTTTCTATATTATCTATACTACTTTGTTTTGTTATCGCACAATTCATACAGTAATTTAAGTACTTTATTATAATTTATGCTATTTTAATTATTTGCAACGTTGACGATGATATTAAAATAATTATAGTATATACGTTTTAATTAACGTCTTAATTGCAATTAAAAAGGAAATAAAAATCTAATTCAAGATTTTTTATAAGCTTTTTCAAAACTGTTTTTTTTTTAGTACGGTAGTAGTGATGACTATCCAAAGTTTGGAATGCTACAAACAACATTTGAAAGGCATTTATTGAATATTTTCTTTGCATAGTGTTGTTAAAATAAAATTATTGTTTTTATTTTAATTCTTAAATTTTATAGGTTTTTGTTTTATATTTTATTTAAGTTTTCACTTTAATCGTACGAATACAAATGGTACACATAACGTTATATAAAAAATATAACCGATTCCTGTTTATATAATCAAGTATTTGCATTTAGATTTATTTTATAAAATATTTATGATTCTGTTTCTGGTTTATACATAATAAGATATTTTTCATTCCATTTTTTTTTTATAAAACGATTTATTAGAAACAAAAATATTGCAAGTTATAAGGAAAATTATACACCAAAATTATATTAGATAATATTAAAAAGGAAAAGAGCCACATGGTGTGAATATCTTATAATTTATTATAAATTCTTTAATATAATAATAATTATATAAGAATAATAATAACAAAAAATGTTGTAACAAAATTAATTGAAAAAATTCCAAATTTTAAGTGTTTTTTTTTACTTCTTTGTTTTATTTTAAAAAATTAATACTTTTTAGTAGTGAATTATGATAACATTCAAATTATAAACTATAATAAAAGTATAAAGGACTTATTATTTATTAAACGAAATATAATAATTAAACATATATGAAACTTATGATTAGAATACTAAGTTTGCTAGGCAGATATATAAATATCAACATCCGTTTTGTGACAAATTTCCTGTTGAAATTCATACAATAATAATAATAATAATAATAATAAAAATACAAAAACCAAGAATTACAAGGAAACAAAAATAAAATATATAAACCAGAATTGAGTTTTTTCTTCTTTTCTCTAATAAAATTTCATTCTGTATTACATTATTATTTTATTGAATTATAATGCACCGTCAATTATGAACCTATGTTTAACAACAACACATATACATTTTTCATAAATATAAAATGACTCAATTTTATAAAAGCACAAAAAATTATACATATATCGGTCAATAAGTTATTTCCTTGCATTTAAATTTTATATTTATTTAAATTCTTTATGTTTTTAATTTTTTTTTTTTAATATAGAACAAAATCGGCAATATTTATATTATGTATAAAAAATAATGTTCGGTAATTTTATAAAAGCAAAATTTAAAATATTTGTATTCTTTCTTTTTTGTTTAAATTAAGTAAAAAGAAAAATAATGAACAAAACTCACAAAACAACAACAGCAACAAAATATGAACCGTTATTTTGACCGATTAAGTAACGGTGTTTTCGCGTATTACAAAAGTCCCGTTTGAATAATACTACACGATGAAATTTATATTATGTATTTGTTTCATGATTTTTCTTCTCTTTCCCGTTGCAAAAACTTATTGTGCTTTGTTAGTTTCACCTTACAATGAATTTATATAGCTTTATAATGAATTAAGATTCTTAATTAGAATAAAAAATATTATTTTAATTAATAAATTTTAAAAGATTGTTTTATTTTTATTCTTTATTTATGTTGTTTACTGTTTAGTTTAAAATAGCTGTGAAAAATATTTTATTTTTCATTGAGCTTGCGATAAATTATAAAAAAAAATGTTGTCATATCAGTGAGGAAGTGTTTGATTTACTTGAACAACCGCAATTTGTTATTTTTTTTTGTTTTTATTTTTGTAAAAAGTTTTCGTGGTGCAAGGAACTACTAACAAAGCGCTAAAGTCTACTTATCAACATAATAAAATGTCAGTTTATTAATCATACACATGCAAACTTCGTTACGATAGTTTTAGTTTTTTTTTAAATATAATTTACGTACATTTTATTCTGTTAACATTTTTTTATTTTAGTTTTTCGGTTTTATCTGTTTTTTTTTCTTAGATTTTTTTTAAATATAAAATTAATAATTCTTTTCAACAAAATGAATTGTACAACCTCATTTACTTTGACTGCTGTTCTATGTGTGTTTGTTTGGTTTTTATTTGATGATAAATGTAAAATATATATATATATATATATATATATATATATATATATATATGTACATATTAGATAAATGTATATTTCTATAAAGAGCATACTAAAAGCAATTCAAATAAGTAAAGTTAAGTAAATAATAATGGTAAGAAAACGTAAGGAAGAAAATAAAATACTGAATACTTAATGTCGCGAAAACATTTTGGATTGTAACTGGATGTTTATTATTTACAGAAATTCGTATTGTATATTTAAGATTTTATTTAAATTCATATTAGAAAGATGAATAAAAAAAACGAATTAAATAAATAGAATCTTTCGTTATGTTAGTTATGTTATTTGACTATAGATTTTTGCTTCTTATTTATTTAATGTTATCTCAATGAAGATTTTAAAATATATAAGCAACTGCAAAAACTGTGATGTTATTTTTATTGATTTATTTAAAAAAAAATGATGACGGAATATTTTATTACGATGGTAAATAACAGGAACAACTGTGCCAAAGCAAAACTGTAATATCAGTGCATCATGAAGTATAATTAAACTTATAATATAACATGTATTGTGATAAATTTTTAATTAGTTGAACCTTAAGAATTTTGTTGAAATTAAGCAAAATTAGTTCATCAAATACTATTATTATTATACTAATATTATCATAATGTGTACTAAATTTGCACTGAATTTATTTGTTATTCTTTATGCTTAATATCTAAGCATTAAATATTTCATAAAGAAAATTATTAAAAATTACAGAAATATCTTTTTTCTTCTTCTGTAAATACATTTAATGTTCTTGATCTCGATTTTTGTGGCGCGTGACTGTGCCGTTATTTTATTTATTTATATATATTTATATATATATATATTAGTTTTTCTTTCTTTCTTTCATTACATAATCGTATTATACCTCCATATATGATATGTCCTATTGAAATTATCTTTTCATTATTAATACTTTTTTTTGTAAATGAAACATGTTTTGAGTATAGACTTTTTTCTTTGAAATAATGGAACTAATAAAAGTATGCTACAGTAAGCAAAATAAAAGAAATTATTGTTTTTTTTTTTGCTTTTTTTATCCAAAGTTGCTAGTAACATCGTTAAAGAATGTTATGAAAAATACCTATACAGTTTTATTTAAAATTTATCATACAAAAACCTTAAAGATTTATTTTAATAAAATATTTATTTTTTTATTTAATTTGGTCAATTTTCTTTGTGATTAATAAAAACATATAAAAACAGTTAAATATGCTACTTTATTAAATGAATAAAGAATGCTGGTTAGTTGGCTCCCTACTACATATGACTAGATTTGCTATTAAAACAGACACATAACGTCAGTATATAGAAATTTGTTATTTGGTTTCTTTACAATTTGTAATATATTGGTTATTATTATTAAATAATATAATAAAGTATTGATAAAAAACTTAATCTCAACGAAAATATAAATTCATTAATTTAATATTATTCTAAGACATAAAAAGAAATCATCTAATCACAATATAAACTTAAAAAAAAATATATATAGGAAAGGCTACAGATATCATAAAGGAAAGTTATAATCTTATACAAGTGAACATATATATATATTTAAGGGTTTTTGTTTTTATAGATTTTGTCTAAATAATTTTAATCTAAAAGAAAAAGGTGATGAATATCCAAAGATAAAATAAAGAATAAATAAAATTAAGCTTTTTAACAACGCCAAGAATAATATTAATAATATACATATATATATAGACTTGTTGCCTTTCGATATAATCATTGTTTATTTTTATAAGGTTTTTTCTATAACAAAATTGGTCCAATCTATATTAGTAGCTATAAATAGAGATGATAATAGATTTCAATGATTAAATTTGTTATTTTATTTATTTTATTATCGATAAACGATATTGGTGGTGACATAATTAAAAAAATACTCGATTTTTATTTCTTCATTTAATGGTATTTGCTATTGTTGATTTTTTTTTTCATTGCATTTTGTAATTTATATGTGGAAAATATTTATATTGTTTGCATTAAATTTAATTAAATCTTTATACGTTGTAATATTATTATTATTATAATGTGTATGAATACAAATTGACTTTTATTTAATATATAATATATGTATATCAACACATGTCATAAAATATATATACGGTATATGCTTTTATTAATTTATGTTTTTTATTTTTATTTCTTTTTAGGTAAGTTCATGATGAAAATTTCATTTCTTCTTTTATAATTAAGTATAACGCAAATTGGTGTAAGTTTATTATTTTTTATAACTTTATTGTGATTGGTGAATTCATTATTCTCTAAAGCTTCTATAATTATTGCAAAGCATAAATATAAAACTGGTATAAAATTAATTTACAGTGATACATAGTAATGTAAGATAATTGAGATTAATATATATATTTATATACATACATTTTTTCTAGTTTTTCTTTATTTATAAATATTCTATTAGTATAATTGTTTGTTTAATAATATCAAATTATTGATAGCAAATCATCTGAATCAAAATTTTCAATCTATATTTTGTGGTTATATAAATATATGTGGATGACATAATTACTTAAGTGCCGTGACCTCAAACACTTAACAAAAAGGCATCATTGAATATCTCGTCTTTCCGAGAATAGAAATTATTTACAAAAATAAAAATACCACTCAACTTGAAACCATATAATAATAATAATAATAATGATAATAATAATAATAATAATAATAATAATAATAATAATAATAATAATAACAACAACAGAATAATAAAATATCTAAAGTAGTTGATATCACTTTGAGAGGGTAGTATTTTTGATAAAATAGATTTTTTTTTTCTTATTTACTTTTAATCATTATCTCTTTACAAGCAACAACTACACACAATTTTAATGTTTATAATGTGATGAAGAAAATACAAAAAATATGTATAAGGCAGGATTCTTTTCATATTATTTTTACTTTTTTTATGTCAATATTTTCATTTAGCATCTCTTATTACGAAGTGTTTTTAAAGAAGGAAAATATAAACAAAAAAAAAACGTTTTTATTAACGTATTAAATAACAAAAGAAGTTAAATGTATGCTAAACTAAAATAATATAATCAATAAGACGCTTTTAGTTTTTTTCTTTCAACAATTGTTTACTTTCTTAATGCTGCAAAAATCGCACGTAATTAACATATTTATTTTCAACATGCTCATTATACTTATAATGTTTCTCTTGTATTAACATTTTTTTTTTCTTTGGAAAAAATAAATAAAATTACATGTTTTTGACCCTGATATATACTTCGTTTTTAATGATTGTTGTTAGTTTATTAAAATTATATTAATATAAAAAATGACTTTTAAAATACAAAGGAAAATATAAAATAAATTTCAATTTTTAATAAAGTAAAATTAAAAAAAAAAATAAAATAAAACGCAAACATAAAGTCATCTTGTATAAGAGAAGAATAAAATTGAAACAAAATAAAAGAAATAATAATAATAATATTCCAAGTTCAACAGAAAAATAAAAATAAGAAAAATGTTTTATGTTTGTTGCTCATATATTGAAACGAAAAAAGGTCCGTGAACTTCTTTTCTATACAGATGACGATGAGTTATGCTTCGCTTAGTTTAACTTTGGTATGATGAAGTTTTATGTGCAGTCTTGTGTATATAGTTTTTTTTTTTAAATAAAAATAAAAATTCATGCTTCAATTCAACTTTACCGGTTTTTCGTCTATTTCAATATTTACTTTTTCTTAGATGTGATTTATATAAAAATTATGTTTTTTAAACAATGGTTGAGCTTTAATGATTTTTTATTATATTTAATGTTGCAACTTATTTTATGCTACAACTTTTCCAAAGAATTTATTGCCATTTTATGTTTACTTTCAATAAACATTTCTATAAAATATTTTCAATCTTTTTCAAATGCTATAATTATTCCTTATAGATAAAATTCGATACTCTTTTAAATTTTCTTTTAGATTCATAATATTCTTGATTAATCATATAATTAAATTTTATTTTGAAAATATTTTATGTAATAATTTATTTTTGAATATTATTATTATTATGAATTACATTTTCCTAAATAAAACTAATGAATTAAACTTTAAGCAAGAAAATTATTTCACATATAAACAATCAAAACTCATACGGTAGCTCTTTAATGCAAGAAAAAATTGTTTAAGTATGAAATAAAAATATGTAACAGTTTTGTGCTTTAAACAGATTGAAATAGTATAATAGCTGAAAAGCTTGCTGATGTTTTGCTTCTATTTATAAAGTTTTGTTCTTATGTTAACTTCAATTCATGTGGAAATAATATGTGTGTTTGTTAAAGAAAACTTTTATTATTTTTATTATTATTATTAATATTACTCACTAATAATTTTTTATCACATATATGCCTGACTACCTTGTTATGAATCATTGCTAGTAATAGCGACACATATCAATTGTTTATTGTTATAAAATAGTTGACAATTCAAATTTAAAACAATACGTAGGTAGAGTTGGTAATTTGAATGCATATTATTTGTAAATTATCCCGAAATTTAAATATAAAATATTATATATTTCTTATATATAAATAAATATTATGTGTGAGTAATGAAAATTTCATCTTTAAAATTAATAGTTTAAAAATAAATCGCAGACAAACTCAGGCAATTTTCTTCATTTTATTATATCCGTTATTTTAAATTGGACTTTTTCATTTTTATTCTCAGTAATATAATCTTGTAATTTCTGCTATATTTTCTTCTTTCTTTTTTATCAATTTTTTTTATATATATTTTATGATATTCTATGCTATGTACTCACAGTTTTAGATTGAAAAAAATGGAATAAAAAATATAATAAAACAAATATTAAGAACTTGAAGTTTGATTGAATTAAATTAAAATTAGTTTCTATTCATAAAAAAGTTAGGTTTTTTCTTTCAAGGTGACATTTTAAATATAATCTCTTGATTTTTTTTTTGTTTTCCTGAACTTCTGATATGAGTGTAGCAACACAACGCTGTAAGATTATTTCATTACAATAATGCTTTATACGATAGCAAATATCATTCGTTATTTTTTTTTAATGATATTTTCATCTATATCTTTTTACTAAAATAAATAAATCTTATTTTTATATTTTCAATTTTACGATAGAATTTTCAGTAGTACACACAGTTTATTGAAAAGATTTTTTTATCCAATTTAATTTTGTTATAAAAATTATATATAGCCATTAATTTTTATTAAATCTTCATAAAGTTGAAAATTAAAAGAAATTAATGTGAAAAAAACTCATTTATTTATTTTGTTTTAATTGTATGAAAAAAATTTCTATTAAAAGAAAAACAAATTTAAAAATCATTTATTATCCTAATTAAAATATTTCTTTTTTTATTATATATACGTATATTTAATCATGTTTATTAATTTATAAACATACGTTCACTATCATTTTATATGATTATAAATTGTGTTGGCATTAGAGTAGTTTTTAATTTGCTTAAAATATTAAATTTATTAAATAGCTTCTATCATGGTGTTGCCAAATTTTTTTGTCTAAATAAAAATAAATGAGAAGAAGAGATGAAAGAAACAACATCTGTGTCATTTATATTAATTAAAAATTATGCAATTTATATTTAAATTTATGTCAAATTAATTTAGGATTTGATTTTAATTATGATTTATTTTATTTATGACATATTATTAAAATCGTGTAAGTAATATTTTCTTTTGCAAAAATTGTTTTTTTGAAGTATTACAAATTTTTCTATTACTATTTTTTGTGATTAAATGAAAACTATTTAATTATAATAGAATACCATAAAGAAAAATGTCTTTATTCTTCTTCTAATACATGAATAATTAAAATATTTTTATCACATAATTATAAATAATAAATACTCTGATTAGCATCATTGTTATTTGTGTTGACTTCATCACGAGCCAAAACATTTAATAAAAATTATGAAAAAAAAGAAAACAGAGAATTTAAATTTTTATTAATAAAATAACAGCAAAACCACGGTACGAACGATCTACAAAAAAATCTGAATTTAATTTCACAGTTTGTATCACTGTTTATCTAATGAAATGTATAATATTTATATTTAAGAAGAAACGAAAAAATCATTTAGAACTGTCTTGCCTAGTAATTTATATATTTCTGTTACTCGGTTAATTTTATTTATTAACATCTTGACTTTAATATAATTTATATTAATAAATAATATGATGTTTTAAAATGTAAATAGCCTATTTAATTAACATGATCTGTTTGTTGTTTGCTTGTTTATTAAATAAAAAGTATCTTTTTTGCTTTTAATTGTTACAGAAAAATTATAATCCTTTATTTAAAAAATGTCAAAACAAATATATAAATTCTTATCACTTTTATCATCGTTTCATATTTATTTGCAAAAGCTTTGTATCCCTTTTTATATTTCATTGTTAATTTTCGTATATTAAATTAAAATAAAGTAAAATCAAATATTAATATTATAATTAAGTTAATTTAATTATTATAATTAAAAAATTTGCATGCAAATAAAAAAATAATTTATTTGTTTTCCTCATTTTTTGCTTTTAATAAAAAATATTCTCTATTATTGTTTTTTTTTTTTCATTTTATTATTAACAATATAATGAAAATATTTAAAACAAATAAAGTTTATAAATTCTTGTTTTTAACTTTTGATTCATAAAATAAATTTATAAACAATGTAGCAATATTATGCGTAAAACTTATGTTATTACATAAAAAAGAAAAGAATATTGAAAACATGACATGCATACATAATATTGTTTGTTATTAATTTTTTGTTTTCGTTAAAATCGCTTTCAACTTTCTTCTTGTAAACGTTTAAAATTTTTTCCTATTACTTTTTTTTTTTTTTAACTATTTCACTTCAATTATTAAAAATATAAACTAATATTTTTTTGTTGAATTTTTTTTTTATTAAATGAAACTTATCGTAAATAGTTTTTAAATGTTTTCAAAGTAATTTCTGCTAATTTTTAGGTTTTTTTTTTAAATTTAAGGGAAAAATAGAAAAAGTAAATTAAAAAAAAATCGATTATTAAAAAATATTTCTTGTCTATTATGTGTACGATTTAATGAGAAACAGAAATGCGAAATGGCTGTGCAGTTTAATTGATTAAATTCTAGAAATTTAATTATTTTACACATTGATGAATGCTTTCTTTGTTGTATAATTAATTTGAATTAAAATTTCAATTCAATATTCAATTAACTGTCTTCAAATGCTCTATGTCACATGATATATTAAATTTTTGGTAGTATATATACATCGTATTATATTAAAAATAAATTTGTTAAAATTTTTAAGCGTACATTATTTATGTCTTACTTGTTTTATTATCTGCTAATGCTTAATATTATAATTTTGTAGTTAATTCATTAATCTAGATATGTTTTTTTTTGTTATAATTAAAGTATATAAAATTACAGAAAAAATAAAATAAAAAGAAAGTTTAATAGTGATATTTTTTTTAAAAATTTATATTCAAATTATATTGTAAAAGAATTTTCTATTTTTTTTTCTTTAAATTAAAGGAAAAGAAATACTCTTATTATTTTATAATACAAATAAACTGTAAATACATAATTAGAAATTTTTAATTTAAAAAAATAAAAGCCAATATTGGTTTTTTAATTATTTTATTTTATCATTATTTCGTTAATAATATTTAAATTAAGTACTAGTTTCTAATCTAAGTAATAAATGAATTGTCGGACTGGAACAGTTTATTTAATTAATTTGATTAAAGTCAATACAAAATTATAAATTATATATTTTAATCGGATTTTTCTTAATAGTTACTTACTATGTTTAAGCTTATTTATATATTTAATTACATAATAACAGTCTTAAATAAGTACTATCATGTATTATCAAATATTGAAGATACAAGAAATACATAATTCTAATTTCCAGGAAATAATTGTAACATCTAATAACTAAATTTAGTATTTGATTTAATTTAACTAATTGAAAGTTATAAGCTTAACAAAAATAGAATTCACAGGAGCTATAATTTATAATTATAATAAATAATTTTAACTATGAACTTCATTCACTATGAAATTTCTTAAAAATGGCATTTAATTGATTTTTCTAAAAAAAAGGAAAGTGTCTGTTATATAATTTTCTTTTATTAAAATTTTAACTTTGCATTTAAATTAATTTTTATTTTATTTATTTGAATTTTAATATTTGCACTAAAAAACTAGTTTCCCTAACTTTCATTATTTACATATGCTTATTTATTAGGGGTTGAGTTGTTTTTATTATAATTTTGTTTATGAAAACACATGAATAATTTCAAATTTAAATTGTTGTTACTCACAACTCTCAACGTTGTTTCTATCATAATTTTGCATAAAAATGTAAACAAGTATAGTAATGAACCTTCAATCCATCATAAGTCGATCAAATTTAATGCTATGCTATACTGAAGTAAAACATATTTAATTTTATGAACACATGAATGAGTTGTATTAATTTACTATAAAGTTTATTTCTTATATTTATTTATTAATAATAAATTATTAATAATTTATCAAAGGGTAGATGTGCTTTTAAGTTATTATTTTATATGAATCATATGTATTGATATATGTTTAAATTTAAATCAAAAACATAAAATGAGAGTCTATTTGCTAGAAAATTATTTCAATTTTTTTATTTTAAGAAAAATAAAAAAAACTTACCGATTATACAACATAAAAAACAAATTCCACATCATACTAAAATGAATAAGCTGCTTTCTTTCTTATTATAACAAAGAAAAACTTTAGAAACCTTGTTTTTTATGTTGTTAGTTTATTTATTTTATTTGTTTCTTGTACATTTATGTTTATTTAGCTGCCAGATGATGAAATGCTAAAGATATGAAAAATTCTATTAAAAAAAAATATAGATACACGTCTAAAATTTCTTAATTTACATAAGAATCCGACAACCATGACAAATGAAAGAGGGAATTAGATTTTTGCAATCTACACACTTTGTCTATGTTCAGTTTTTTAAATAATACATATATATATATATATATATATATCAGTGGCGTTGCGTCATACTAGCGAATGGATGCTTAGCATCCCTATGTTTAGAATTAAAAATTGGACATAAATAAGGATAAATTAAAAATAAATTTTTTTATTAATTCGCAAAAAATTTCTAATAATATTCATAAATTTTCAAAGAAATCATATTTCATTATGAACTCAATATATATCATCAATATTTCAGTTCAGTTCATATTCACAAGAAAAATTCATGCGTTTTGTTGTTGTTGTGATTTAAATGCGAATGAAGTGGCAAAGCAAAATAAAAAGCAATAATGACGAATATTTTTAAAACAAAGAGAATATGGTTAAAATAAGTCTCTCAAAAAAAGCTAGCTTTTTCCAAATTATTTGTATAAAATATATATGTAGTGGTAGAACTAGCGATTTGCATAGAAAATTAAATAAAAAAAATACATTTCTCTCAATTTAAATAAATTTTGTGGCTTAAATTTTACTCATTTGGATGCTACAAAAATATTGCTTCACCATGCAATTAATATATATAACACAAATAAATTGAAAGAAACTTAATGCAGATTGGATATGATTCTACGTTTCATAGTATTGAATCTATCTTGTTTTATTTTTCTCATGACAAGTGAAACATTTGACTAGATTGCTCTGTTGGTTGCTGACGCATATCAATTTAATTATAAAAAAATTAATTAAAATAAAGATAAATATTTAATTGTTAATTTTTTAAAAATATTACTTATAATTGTATTAAGTTAAATTTTGCAATAACAAATAAAACAAGATGAAAGTAATAAATAAATGCAATTGTTATATTGAAAAACTGTTGAAAAAGTCATTTGCAATGCATAATTTTGTTGAAAAGCAACATACAATTGATATTGGAAGGCATACACCAATTATGGACATTACAGTTAAGAATAGGTCTTGTATTAGGCATTTTGCTGATAAATTATAAAAAACCAACAACTGGGTAGCTTGATGCGAATTTTTAAACAAATATATTATGCCTACTGTTTTCAGTAGAACAAAATGTTTGGTGCAAGGATGGATTTTCAGACTTGAATAACATTCATAAAACTGCAGATAGGCATTGCAAAAAGTCTCAAAATTTAGTCATGACGATGCCAATAACAAGTGCATCAGCTGAAAGAAGCTTTTCGACATTAAAGCGCATCAAAATTTAATTGAGAAATACAACTGGCGAAGAAAGATTAAGTAGCTTTGCAATTATTTCAATTAAAAAAATCTTTTAAAAAATTTATGAATAAAAGATAGAAAATATGATGCAATTATATATGAGATTTTCCAAAAAAGATAGAAGGATTTTTAATTTTTACAGGATATTTACACTATTTATATTAACAGGATATTTAATTTTATTTATTTTTATAAATTTTATTTTTTGATATATATTAATAATCCTGTATTTGACGTGCAGATAGAAAAATTAGTCAAGTTATATTATATTATACATACATCTGATGACTACAGCACAAAAAAAACTATAGAGCTTCCCTAATTCAAAAAGTCACGCCACGCTACTGATATATATATATATATATTTTCTATTATTATTTCTTATTCTATATCTTATTATTATAGTACTTATTGGAATATATGTTTTAATGACAAATCATTTTATTATACAATTGCTATGATTCTTGAACTTTGATTACTTGAAATGTAGTTTTGTGTTTTATTATCCCTACTTTACTTATAATAATAACCTTTTAAAAATATATTTTCCAAAAGCTTATAAAACATTTAAACATTTTATTTTTATCATTTAGGTGCGTTTTAATTCTAGTAAATTACAGTAGCAATAATATTTGTTCAAAATTATCATTGTATTGAGAACAAAAAGAAGTTGATGAAGAGGTTTGCGTGCAATGAAGCAAGCTTTTATATTAAATATAACGTGTGACTACAGTAATATAAATTTTGCAGGTTTCTCCAAGTTTTTTTTTAAATTTTAATATGTATGTTTATACTTTAGCCTTATTTCATTTAGTAGAAATGACCATCCCTTATCATTTTGCTAAATGGTTTATATTTATACATACTAAAGTATCCATAGCCTTGACTGCAATACAGGAGTGGCCTCCTGGGTGCGGTCTAAACTTTTTCTGATATGTCGTATAAAGTATACTATTTTCTACTAACCATCAAATAATATAAACTGTCTTATACAAATAATTCTGTTGATAACGTCGAAGTCACTGGGTGGCTGATAGGCTTATAGTAATTTTGATTATAGTTGTGGTTATTTATAGTGGTTTCCCATTTCATATTAACTAAAAGAACATCCGATATTAAACGATAAGCGTCCAAAATACTTTTATTATTGTATTTTTACGTAGTTCGACGACTACAGACTTATGTTTATAAAATAACTAAATTTGTAAACTTGTTTCTTAACTTATTGCCATAGTAGATAATAAGAGTATAAGCTTTAGTTGACTAGAAAATTATTATTACAAATTGAATATAGTTTGAATTATGTATCAACACCCATATTTCTATATTTAGTTATTCATTTAAATTAGTGGTTACTTTACAAAATTTTCTATCAATTTATTATTATATTTATGATAAATTAAAAATTTCTTATATTTATTGTTTTTATTTTTATCTAATTTTTTTTTTTAATTAACTTACTCACTTAATTAACATTTAATTAATAAACTGTATTATGAATTAGATTTTAAGGTTTTTTATACTTAAAAAATATTTTTCTCTATTATATTAAATTTTGAACACTTCTGTATTTTTGATAGGTACTTTATCTATTTATATAATTTAATAAATTGAAAATGTTTTGACCCGTGTTGGCATATCATATTTAAGGTAAAAATTAAGTGTTTCATAGCATACATTTAATCTAATAAACATTAATTTTCACTCTAATGATAATGTCAAATTTATATTTTTTATAATAGTTTGCACACATAAATTCATCAAATTAAATAATGTGCTCCAAATTACTGGTTGCAATTTTTCAAATATTTTATTTTATTAAATCGTTGATTAATAAATTATCATAATGAGTATTAATAACAAAGAAACTTTTAAAGAAATTTTACACAATTTAAAAAAAGAACTATACGTTTAAGGTTACATATTTTACCTTATAAATACTAAATAATAAGTATGTTCTTTTATAATAAATTCTGCTATTTCTTTTATATACTTTTAGATATGTTAAATAAATTCTTTAGATTTTCTTTTTCTATGCTCAATGGAAAAATGAAGTGGAAACGATTTGTTATTGAAATTATTTTTAAGTAAAAATATATACTTTGTGAAATAAACGTTTTTTTCTAACAATAACAATAAATATATAAAAAATTCATATAATTTTATATTAATCAAAACATTATTATTATTTCATTATTATTTATTATTTTATTACAATAGTAAGTAAAATCGATAATTAATTTGATGTATACAAATCAATACGTATGTATGTGTCTGATATATAGAAATAAAATAAAATCAATTATTAAATGCAGTCCTTAATTTCTGATAATAATAATAGTAAAATAAAAATTGATGATCCTTTTTTTCTATCTTTACTTATTTTATATAAAAAATATTATAAACTATTCGATTTTAACTATTATGATATTACAAAACATAGATTATTCAGCCATCATATCTTATAAAAATATACATTTTCTCTATATTGTTATAAAAGTATAATTCCAATTGTAAATGTTGTGAACAAACATCATATATTTTACATTTAGTAATAAATTAATTAATTTCCTGAATTTACTTAATACAAAAAAATTATTAAAGTAAATTTAAAATCTTTAAACACGTAAACTTATTTTAGTGTGACAGAGTAAACATGTAAATTTTAATTAAAATTACAAACATTATTATTTTCTTTTTACTATAAATTTCTTTTTCATTTGTTCTTTTTTTTTTAATACTAATTATTATTATTCATATTTTGTACTTTAATTTCTACAACCCCTTGATCTTCGTGACCTGTCGTTGTAGTCATTGGCTTAATAAACGGTTTGGCAGGCTCTATAGTTACTGGCTAGCCTTGTTTATCTTTTTAAGTTAATTAACTAATTAAATACAATAGGTTGGTTCATTATTTATTGTATTATTTTTCAAAACATATTTATATGTATATTAAGTACAATTATTTTGTATAAAGTCGGATATAAATGATGGCCATTATATGTTGTATACGGGTTATTATGCTATAATAAATAAAGTTAAAATGCTTGTTTTTTATTTTATTAAATTGTTTTAATTTTAGTGAGTTTTGTTTATAGTACCAAAAAAAAGAGAGAAAATTATATAATGCATTGATGCGACGATGGTCTAATTTTTTTTTAATGTTAAAATACACAACGTTTTAATAATAATGAATTTAATCATATATATATACACTATAGTATTACCATAATATATTTTGATATTATTTTTCAAATACAAACCAAGTTTTATTATTTCAAAAACAGCTTATACAATAATTTCACATCATAATGAACAAACAGTTTGAAATGAAAAAAAAAAAAATAGTCTAGTGATGATTATAACAATAATAATAATCATAATAATAACGAAAATAATCATAATAAAAATAAGAAATCCTATAATCATTTGTTACTGGGTAGTTTTTGTCTTTTTTAATTTAAGCAAAAGAATAGAAAATTTTATCTTTATTTTTCCATCGTCTTCTATTTGAAATGATATATTCGGTCGGTCTGCACATAAACACCAGACGATTGGAGACAATTCATTTGACGGCTTGTTAAGTGAAGTTATTTTTATTTAGTTAGTTGGAATTGTGGTTTTAAATGCCACAAGCCACACCCTTTATTCAATTGTAATTTTGGGTTGGTGGTGGTGGTGGTGTTTTTTTTCCGTTGATAGCTGTTAAAATGTTTAAATGGGCAATGATTTAAACAATATGGTGGTAAATTATTGTTCATCACATTCAATATTGAAAGAAACATTCGGTAAACACTCTATAACTACTGATGACTGACAACGAGTAGTAGTCAGTCCACTATAGAAACATTTATATCAAATGCTCCACATTTTGGTTGTTTTAATTTTGATATATGAAATGTTTGGTGTCGTCGTATTATTATTATTATTATTATTATTATTATTATTCTGAACAATAAAATGTGAATATCTGATTGACGTCATTGTCAAGTAAAAGCATTATTATTGTGTTTTTTATAGACAGTTTAATATATATAGAGTCGTTTATAATAAATAAGTAGAAAAAAAAAATGTGTATGTATATCATTTATACGCATATAGAAATATCCATCCTATGCTTTTACTATTGGCGACGTAGCCACCATCCCTAAGTTAATTATTAAAATTATTATTATTATTACGAGGAATAAAATATATTATGCAAACATATTGTAGAAATATATATATATATACATATACGAGTACATAGTTATGTGTCGTATCCGACATTTAAAAATCCATTATTTGTATAATAAAACAAAATGATAAAATATTTAATTTAAGAATGTTTTGTCATACTGTGGCTATAATTTGTCCTGAAATAATCATCATTCAATTTTTAAGCAGTTAGCTGCGAATTGCTCCATGCCTGACATTTTTTATTAGTTTTTAACTATGGTTTTCTTCTTTTTTTGTCTCCTTGAACTGTCGACAATGTTTTGATTAAAAATACATTTTTTTCAAAAATATTCATAAAATAAGTATTCAATGTAAAAATGCTTTTTATTTGTAAGTTTAAGATATTGTGTATATATAATCAAATCGAATCACTATGCAGACAAGTACCCAAAAGATTGTAAAACTCTGAGCTTATCCAATGTTCTGATTGAATATAATGTGCAAAATAACAAACATTAAATTTGAATGTTAAAAAATTAGTATCATTAATATAGAACTTAAGTAAAAATATGACGAATAAGCAACCACCCTTTAAGCCTCATTTTTATCAAATTTTTATTTGTTATACATTATTTGTGAATAAAGAAAATCATTAACATTAACAAAAGTCTTGATTGATGACCTAAATAAAATTGATTGGCAATATTTCAAAACTGAATTGAATGTCCTTTTTTATTTTGTTGAATAAATGACGTACTACTAAAAAAAGGTGTGCCCCTTTTTACTTAGCTAAACAACTTTTTTTATTCTCCATAAATTGTGTGTTAGACGTATGTGGCGTATGGTGTGGTTTATATATGTCATACTGACTTTTTTTATTACTTAAAACGAAGATAAAATTTAACCATCAACCACTATTATTAAATGGAAAAATAAATCTACTAAACTTACTAAATAAAAGTAAACAAATAGCCGCTAAAAAATTGTGTCCTTGTTTCTTTTTTTAGTAAAATGTATTAATATTAATAATAAATTATACTTATACAAGCACACATATTCCTGTTGTTTTTTATAGCAAAAAATATGATTTTGTAACTTACTTACTTAATGAAATAATTATTATGACAACTATTAATGGTAATATAATTATTTTATTAAGTAATGAATAAATACGACACTTTGGTTTGTAATAATATGGCGATGATTTTAGAAAATTGTTTATTTTGTTACGGTTTCTTCCCTAATTATACTTTTCATGTAATGATTTTGATTGTAATGAAATTTTTACAAAGCAAATATTAAGATTTATGCTTTATTTAGAAATGTATTTCGCATTAAATTAGAAAAAACTAATTGACATAATTTTTTTTTTTTGTTATATTTTATATATAAATAGTTAAGTACTTAAGAAAGTATCAAATTTATTACTATCGTTTTGTTTTTTCTGTATAAAAGTGATAAGAATAAAATATTTCTGCTATAAATTTTATTTTTTATTTCTTTTAGTTTTATTAAAATGCCAGTTGAATGTCATTTTTTAACATGCAAACCAAGAAAATGAATACTTACTTACTGTTGGTATATAATATATCAATATTCTATTAAAAAAATAGAAAATAACAAAAAAATAATAAAATCTTATTTTGCATTTCTTTATATTTTTTTTAATTGCAAACGTGACCAAGACTTTAGTAATGTATACGTACTATGAACATAAAAAGTTTGGATACATACTTTAAAAATAAATTCCAGTACTGTTTTTATATAATTAAATATATGACATCATAAGAATAAGAAAAAAATAGTGAATTTTATATACTAAAGATATAAATATATATATAATATTTTATTCTGTAATATTTCAATCTATTAAAATCAATTAAATTAATTATAAAGGAATCAAGGCTTTATGTAGTATTATTATATATTATCTTTAGAAACTTGATGCTTCGATTTTTTCTATACGTTCAAATTACGACTTGACTAATACAAGAATCAATAGAAAATTTTAGATACGTTAATTGAAAACGAAATTATGAATGAGTGTTAAATAGGAAAAATTTCAATTTAGATATCTGTGCGTCGTAAAAATTATTACAAGATTTATTATAATTTAAATGGAATTGATGATCGATCGTATGTAAATATTTGGTATAAATTAAAATTGTTTACATTGTATTTTATTATATACAATCTTTGTTAATTATAAACATTATAATATATTAAAATTATTATTAGAAATTCATTAATCAAGATTGTTGTTTACGCATTTTAACTATTAAGCATAGTTATTTCTAGTATAAAACAATAACGTTATTTTATTTAAACTCTAGAAATAGGTTTATGTTATTGTATTATAGTTTTTTGCCTAAATGCAGAATTTTCCGTATGATCCTTTATTTTTTGTGTAAAAACACAGTGCAAAACACATTGATTTAAGTGATTCTATTTTTATTTTCACTGTGTGCGACGTTTAACAATCATAAATTTCGTCACTTAAATAAAAAAAGAAGAGACAAGTAATGGGTGGATAAAAAAGGTAAAATCACTGAGGATGTTAAAAATGTAATAATAAAAAAATGTTTACACACCATCGTCACCAACCAACCAAATGAAAACCAAAAAAAAATATAATTTATATATTCTATAAACAACAGGCGCCTTATTCATTTCAAAAAAAAAAAAACCCAAAAGTCACGCAATAACTTCACTGAACATTATTATTTTATGTTTTTCTCTATTTGAAAACTAAAAAAAAATAATTCTTTTATTATTTACATATTTAGATTCGTTATACATAATTTTCCTGTAGTTCTACAGTCTGTCAAAAGTGTTTTCTATAAACAATTTTTTCTATATACAGTCTAGAGTCGACTCATATAATTATAATTATTTTTTCTCTATATATAAAAAAAAAATTATTAAATAATAAGGTGTTAATTTGTAAAAAATAAAAATACAAAAAAAAAACTGTCAATCTGCAAACTACATTTTACTATAGATACATAAAATTATATTTATTTTTTTTTTTCAAAACATCTTGTTACTTATGTATAAATGTTTATGTTTATGTAATAATACTCATTCAAACTTTGATAAAACGACAAACAAAATACTATAGTAAAAACAAAGAGTAACTTTGATCATCATCAACACTTACCGCCATCGTCATTGGTAATTTTATTAACACAAAAATATTCTCAAGTAAGCGAAGAAGATATACAAAGGTTCCCATATAAGTTGTTAAAAAGTAATTTATCAATTTTGTTTTTTTTTTTGTGTTGCTGCGGCATAAAAAAATGATAAAGAATTTTGTAATCATCGTAAATCATATCAATATATATATTTATATTTGAAAGAAAAAGTGTGGTTTCTATATTTTTATTATATCATTTTTTCTTTTTTGTTTTTAATTCATTATTAATAATTGATACTAATTAAGTTAAGTAATTTTATTAAGATAATTATTGAAAAATAAATTTAAGTTTAAGATTGTATGCATTCTAATATCTATTGTTTTATTTTTTAATTAACATAAATTCTTGATTGATTAATAATTAACATTCTATATTTGTATATTTTTTCTTTATACAGTGGTAGCTATAGCTACTTGATCTACCGAATATTATTTGTTCAAAAAAAATATATATATATATATATTTTATATTGATTTATTATCGGTTTATTTTGAAAATATACGATGTTCAACGATTATAAAAAAATTAATAAGTTTTATTATTGATTATAGTTTCAATTTACAAATTTTGGTTTTACTTATATTATAAATAAATTAATTTTATTGCGAAACTACTGTATGTATAAAGCAATTCATTACTTGCGTATGTAACTTTAATACTTATTAACATATTTAATGAGATTTCATTTTTTTAGACGAATTATTGTGTCAAAATAATTTTATAGGAGTAAAACAGTAGTTGTCAGTGTGCATTGCGCATCATAATGCTTTCACATTCAAAAATAATAATAAAAAACAAATTAATAATAATAAAACATTTATAATAATTAAACCTTATTATACCTTTTTCTCTTTAATTATTAAAATCAATATTAACAATAATAATAATAATAATAATAAAAAATAAATAAATATTTTATTTATTCAAATAAAATCAAAATCAATAAAAAAATAATATAATAATTTTATATCCTAAACAAAACTAATTATCGTTATTTTTATTTTTATTGTTGTAATTGTTGCTGGTCTCTTTGTCGAAGGAAATTATATATATTTTTTTAATTTTTCATTAAAATTTCCAATAGTCACGATATAATAATAAATAAGGAAAGTATATATGTATCTTATAAAAAATATTATGTACAACTTAAACTAAGGGTAATATAGCTTTCGATCGTAATTTTTGAAATAAATTATGCATAATTTTTTATTCGTTTTTTTTTTTGTTGTGGGAATATTTTAATTTTTTTTTTACACTATAGTAATGTCCAATTTTTTAATTATTGTCTTTTAAGTAATTATATTACATACTGTTTGTGCATATAATTTCAATACAATATATAATGCTTACATAAGTTATTAAAACCATATTTATTAACTAAACATAAAAATATAATTATTTTATTTAATATTGATTATAATAATTAGATTTTTATCGATTTGCGTGCGTTCATTCGCATTTTAATATAATTTAGTGGCTTTAATTAATATTTATTTATTTATTTATCTAGTGACTCTTGATCTTATAAATAATTTTATAGTGTTTTTTTTTTGTTTGAAACTGTTATTACTATAAAATATTATTAGTAGTTATTATTCAATTATTTTATTTTTGACATTTGTAACTTTTTATTAGCAGGTAATTATAATATTAACCGTGAAGTTTGTACTTATTATCAAGTTCAGCATATGTTGAATGCTTTTTTTTAAATAAACTTATATGCAATATGCGTTAATAAACTTTATATGCGCAATTTATTTTAAAAAATAATAATTTAGATAATGTTATCTCATTACCATCAATTATTTATTTTTATAAAGCATTTAAAGCCACGTGTTTAAAGGAATTGATCCTTTGCGTGTCTTTTAATTACTTATTAGGATTATAATTTTCTACACATAAACGGTTTCATTAAATATCTTATAGTTCAAATAACGTCTCTAACCTAGTTTCTCATTTTATTTTAAATAATAAAATTCTATGTTCTTCTATATTAACTTTTTTTTTATTGAATATTTTTCATCCGTTGTTTGTTTCATGGGTTATACATAATACATTTATTTTTGCTTTATTAAAAATTAACTATTTACATATGTTTATTTGCATGTGTTTGGTATTGTTTTATCAATGAAATACCGTTTTTTATATTGTTAAATAAAATATGTATAAGAAAACCAAATAGGCATCACGTCGTATCATCGTTATTAATGGTGTGCCATTGAAATACATTATTCGGAAGATTTTAATACAATTGATTATTCTTCTTCTTTATTATTATTATTATTATTTTTTATGTTTATTGACTTTTATTCGTTTTCTCCGTTATGGTTTTTTATTATTATTTTTTTAAATGAATTAGAGTATTTCTTATTACAAGAATTATATTGTATTAATTTTTACTATAAATATGGATATTATCAAAAAGTAAATAATTTCATGCCGTTGAGTCAACGGTGTTGACTTTCAAAAATAGAATTTGTATTGTAATTAATATAAATGGTTAGTGAAATTATTAAGAAAAATAATAAAAAAAAAAAAAAAAGAAAAGCAAAATATGCGGACACACTTCGATAGTTATCTTTTCGAATTGCAAAAATATGTTTATTTATTTATTTGTATAATTTTTTTCATATTTTAATAATAATTATAATATTATTAATAACATTTTTATAAAAAAAATATTAAACCGAATCATTTTACTGTATAATTATTGTTATTGTTTTTTTTCTCTTCATTTTTATTATTGTTGTCTTAGACTATTTATTTACAAATTAAATAAATGAACCCAACAAATTTAACTGTTCTCTTTGCTTGCTTGATGTTTTTTATGTTTAAATGTAATTAATTTTCTACTATATAATTCCCGTGGTAATAGCCGAATATCCGTCATGTTATGTTATACTAGTTGGCTGCTTTATTGGTCATTTATGTTTTAGTAAACATACACATTTTATCATATATTTAATCAAGTAAATAAATATAATTAAAAATCATGAAATTAACTTTTTAATCTTAAATGAATTAGTAAGAGATTTACTATAGGAGACATACAGATTAATTCGTTTATCGAATAAAAGTTTAATTGAGCTATACACTCATCCTTTTTGTTTTATAGAATTTATTTCACTTTTACGCTTTTCTTCAATGATTCTTTGTGTTTCTAAGGTTAAATCATATTACCAGCATGATGAGTATTTTTCTTTTTTAGAACAAAAAATTATTCATTTTTAATGATTTATGTAGAACAAAAGTGTACTTAAATGGCTTGATTAATTTTTTATTAATAAAAAAAAAAATAGGATGTAATGGAAAATGAAAAGTGCACTCACAAAGAAATTGAAAAATGTAATAAATGAGGGAGTAATACGCGAGTAGTTACGTGTTTTTATTATTCATAATTTTAATATATAATGTCTTACTGTTGATTACCTTTCATAAGTTTTTTTTTCATTAAAAATTATTAATATTTTTATTTTAAAGAGTGAGAAAAATCCATAAAGTAAAACTAGTAATGGATAACATAAGCAAAGCATAGCATGTGCCGCGGTCGGTTGAACTTTTTTTTTATTTATTTTTGTAAGAAAAATTAAAGTCAGGTAGTCATGCTAATAAACTTTAATATTAATTCATTTTCATTAAATTGTCTAAACACTATTCGTCATTAAAAAAATAAATAATAAATCAAATATCTTCCGTTGTAATACATAATAGCAAAATTATAAAATAAAAGTGTTAAATTTAATGTTTAGAGAAGAATAAAGTCTTTTTAATGTATTACAACAATACATAAGTTATTCGTTTTATTTATTTATTTTTTTTTTTCAAATTATAATTCGGTCATTGACTTGATGTTTCATTCACCCAATCTGATGAAATTAAATTCACATAAATTATTTATTGTATATTTACAATTGTAAGCATACATGTATTAAAGTAATTTGCCTTCTGCCCATATGTATTTCTTGTTATCTTGTTTTTATTATTAACTTATTTGGACAATTTCTTTTAGATAAATTTGACAATTTTATTTTTATTTATCGATAATTAATTAATCATTTAATAATATAGATTAAATTTTTGTTTTTAATGTTAAATACATACTTCTAACGAAAGAGCATATAATTTTTCTTTTTTAATTTTGTTTTTCTTTTACTGTATTTATATCTAACTGTATATTATAATTTAATTGTTATAATTATATACAATAAATGATCGAAAATTATTATAATTATTTTTCTATTTTTTTGCAATTATTACTAATGACTATTTTTTAAAATATTTTTTGCATTATTTTATTTTTGTACAATATAATTGCTTAAAATTGCTATAATTGCCTATTTCCATTTTTTTTTCAGCAATTATAGAATAAAATATTTATATTTATAAAATAATAAATTAATAAAAATAAAGACATTAGTTTTATCAATTTATATAATTTATAACATCAAATTATAAATAAAATTGTTTGAAATAATTTTTCATTAGAATTTCAATTTAAATGATAAACTCCTCTCATTTATAATTGTTAAACAATATTTCTAATTTATAATATTTCTAAACATAATTAAATTCATAATCATTTTGACATCAAATAATAAATATGTAATTATTTTTTTATTTGCGTTTTTTTTTTTGTTTACTTATGTTGAGTGAAAAAATGTGAAAATTAATTTTTAGAATTATTCCTTTTAAAATTTTTTCTATGGTATCCTCATAGAAAAAAAAATTAAATTAATAAAAGAAATTCACTTGTGATTTTGTTGTTTTTTTTTTTTATTGTTTATTAAAATTTGACTATATTAAGAGAAAAGTAGACGAAGAACCCTTATTATTACTCTTGATTATGTTTTCATTTTTATTCTTGTAGAAAACAATATGTTTTGTATATTGTAAAATGATAAAAAAAAAAAAAATTATAATAAAGTCATGGTAATAATTTCAAAATGGATGGATGGTGCTGATGAAAATGATTACTTTATGACCATGAAAACTTGGTTAAAAACAATAAAAAGTGAGGTCATTGAACATTTTTTTTTTCTACTTCTTATATCATACTGAATAGTGTTTGTTTGTAATGTTCTGCTTTAGCATTGTATTTTTTTTTCTTTCTTTATTTTAATTTTTTTTTTTTCAAATTAATCTAAATTGTTTTACATTTAATGAAGTAAAATATAAGAAGTTTTTTTTTTTTGGTATATAAACAGCTTAATTATGTATACTACAAACACAAAAATACATAATTTAAACACTCTTTGTTTTTTGTATACCGAAGAATGGTTGTTGTGGTTTATGATTTCGATATTTATTTTTTTTTAAAAACCTTTTAGAAATAATTATTTAATGTTATTAAATTATTTTCATCAATTTTTTTTGTAAATTGTGTTATAAAGACAAATTACATTGTGTTTGCTGTGCTGTGTAGATTTTTTTAAAATTATAATTTTACTAGAGACATTTTGTTTCTTTTGCTTCTTTAATATTTTCTTTTTTTTTTGATGTAAGATAAGGAGATAATATTTTATTTTATAATTTACAAAATGTAAGCAAAATCAATAATCTCTTTTATCTCCAATGTTATGTTATATAAAAAAAAATACATGTCGTTTTTATTTCATTCGAAAATAATGAATGACACTTGTTTAAATTTATTTTTAAATACATAAGTTGAGACAAATTAATATTTATAATTATTACACAGTTATTGGCAGCGAAGAAGAATATTTGTTGTAATAATAAACACGGGTAATATTATATAATAACGTTTTTAACATTTACATATTCTGATTTAAAAAATAAATAAATAAATAAAATTATTTATTTATAAATTTAACTAAATTTTTAAATACAGTAAAACATATAAAAATATTTATCATCATAAGCTCAACAACGTCATACATTTATTTTCATTACATTTTGTCTGTTTGCCCATTTTATTTATAATAAATAAATAAAAAGAAAAGTAAAAGAAAATATTTACTAAGCATCTTCAATACTATTATTTAAAGTCAGTTTTTCTAGTTAACTATTTTTGTTATTTTAATTAGTGCTGTTTTATGCATACGCGTGTGTATTGTTTAATAATTAAATTTGATTTAATTTAACAAAATTATGATAAATATAGAATCAAAACTATTGTAATTAATTAATTTTCTATTTTATATCTGAATTATTATGTGTTTATATATTTTTTTAATAAATTTTTTAATGTATCTTATGTAAAAAGTTTAAATTTTCTAAATTTTATTCTTTTATTTAAAGGTCATGATAATTTGTCGGTGAAAAGAAATTTTCTTATATAAAATAATTTCTTTAATCTTAATCTTTTTTTTTTTTTTTTTATTTTAAGAATATATTTTTGTATTATTTTTTTTTTTTTTGAACTTTAATAGGATACCACTTTAATTAAAAAGGAAGATATTTACAACAATTATTACAAAAAAATTTACATATTATTTGAACAATCAATTTTATTTTATTTTTATTATTATTATTATAATTTTCTTTTTAGTACTCTTATTGTTCTTTTTTTGTAATCTGTGTGTAAACTTATTATATTATTTTACTAAAACCAAAAGAATTTTCTCTGGTCCTATTCCATTTTGATTTATGAAAATACATCAAATGCTTTACGTAATATCGTTAACGTAACGAAATTTTTTGGGTTATTTAAGGTTGATTTTTCTTTCATTTTCCTTTCATTGTTTTTCTCTTCGTTATTATTATTTTATACTTTTTTTCTTCATTTTCAATAAAGATATTATTTTAAGTAAGGGTTTTGATCATGTTGATGAAAATTTTTTCATCCGTACAATTTATTTTCTTTTATAAATTTATTATAAAAGATTTAGAATATTTATTAGCACGTTGCTTTATTTTTCTTATATATACCTGTGTAATATTTGTCATACTGATGAATACTTAAAAGCACTGTATTTTATTTGGTTTTTGTTTCACAAACAACATTTTTTAAATATTTTTTTTTTTGTATTTTCTCCTTTTAATGATACAAAATATGCATTAATTTGTATTTCCTTGTCTTTGTTTTTAATTAACGAAAAGGATTCATTTATAGTTTTGAAACCATAAAAATCGTTTTGTTATAATAAGGAAAAAATATTGTTATGATTTTACTATTTACTGTTGCAAAAATTTAATTAAATAGAAATTATTTAACCATAACTTTAAATTTTTCTAAAATAAATGTAATCATAAAAATGCTAAAAAATAAATAGAAAACAAGCAAGCAATATTTCGTTATTTATTTATTCAATTAATAATTACATATTTTCACTATTTTATTGTATTTTTTTTATAGATTTTTATTTTTTTATTCGTAATTATTACATTTAATTAGAAATATCACGTCAATAGATTATTCCAAGTGTGACTTTTCAATGTTTTTTCAATAAATTTAATATTTTTCATTTTCATAAATAAATTTTATTTAATAATTTTCCCTTTTTTTAATTTGTAAAAATATTTCTATGAAAAATTTCTGCATGCAACAGTTTTACTCAATTATTATAAATGTAATTTACAAAAGTTATGCATTACATATGATCAAAGTACAAAATAATTTTAAAAAAATGCAAAAGTTTACTTACAAAAAAAATATATATATATAAACAAATTAAAAAAATTATAAAGTATTTGTCTTGGTCTGGTCACTTTTTGAAAAAACAATTCATATTTTTTTTATTTTATTAAACTTCTTGTAAGTTTTTTATTTCTTTCTTTATAATATTTTTTTTTTACTTATTAGTTAGTTATAGAAACACAAAGCAGCATGTAATTTGTATAGAAAAAAAAAAGAAATAAAGAACATTTCTTAAATAGTTAAAATATATTAATAAAAAAAAAGTAGAATGGTAAAAGAAGTCATCAAATGTTTAAAATTTCTTTGTGAAATAGTTGACGATCTTAGTTGGTTTATTTTTTTTTTTTCTTTTGTTTTACTTTTCTGTTTTTATATAAAATTGTTGTATAACAATTTTACCAAAAAAAGAAGACGAAAAAGTAGAAAAAGAAAATTAACAGCCGCTAAAAGGTTTAAGAGTTTTTCGACAAACAAATAAGCATTCTTATGTATATATAACAATATATACAATTATATATATGTATATTAAAAAAAAAAAGAAATGAAAAATAATTACAATGTCTTATCCGATAGTCTTCTGCTTCTTCTTCTGCTTGATGTATTTCTACTTCTTTATATACTCATCTCCGTGCAAACAATAAAAATTACACAAAGGTTCAGTTGAAGATTTAGGGTTAAATAAATTCATTTGCATTCGCTTTGAATATTCACAAAACAGAAAAAGAAAAACAAAAACCAATTTCTTTTCTTTTTTTTTTATATTTTACATAAAATTAGCAATTTACCTGTATACCAGTTTCAGCTGTGTTTTAAATAAATATAATTATTATACAGGATTAGTTTATATTAAAAATTATTATTTTAAAATATTATTCACGTATAATGTTTTATTTCTAATTTATGCGTTTAATTACATTTATTAAAAAAATTTTTTAGTGGATTTCCTAATAAAGATTCTATATTTGATAATCAATCAATCTACTGTTTTTAGTGTTATTATTTTATCATTTCATAGTAAAATAAGAAAGTAATGATCATTTGTGAAAAATGTGAAAATTGTTGAATTATTTAAAATTTTAGTTATTTCACTTAAAGCAATTAGCTTCTACATTGTTTCTTGATTCCCAAAAAAGATTTTTTGTTATATAGCTAATTTACACAAAATTTAATTATTATATAACCATTTTATCGAATTACTTTATTAATTAAAATATTTATTAATAAAATGTGGGCAGTAACACTGTCATGGGAGTAGATAGTTGTTTGCCGGACTTAGAAATTCAAAGCAATATCTTCTGTCTTTCTTTTTTTACAATATAATTAAAACAAGCATTGCATTAAACCGTTTTCTATATAAAATTTGTAAAATAAGTATTATTATATAGATTTATTGTAATAATTAATAATTAGCATAAGCATGTACATCATTTTTTATTTTTCTATATTACATTTTTATACAGTTTTGATTCTTACTTATATCAATCAATATCTTCATATTATTAATTATTATTATTAATTATTATTTAATGTAAAGAAGCATTTGTGATTTTTCATGTAAATTGAAAAAAAAATTAATTAAACAAAAATTATTAGACATTATTATAAAATTTAACTTGCAATTTTGTTCTTTCGCATTTAAAGGAATATTTATGCTTAGTTAAGATGACAAATTATTTATTTATATAAAAAGGAAAAAAAAATGAAATAAAACATTAAATTACAATTATATTCTGTTTATTCGATTTTTATAGTAATATTGTTTCACGGATTCTGTTAATACCATTCCTTATTTGCTTTCTATATAACCCAACCATTATCTTGAATAAAAGATTTAAGATTAAGAAATAATTTTTGATTATTTTTTATTTTATTTTATTGATATTGATTTTTGTTATATATGTATTTGTTTTGTTTTGCCTTTATTTTTGTATAAAGATTTTTTCTATTTCACTTGATTACACTTCTTTTATTTGCTAAGCAGGCAGGCATAGTAAAAAAAAAAGTTTGCCATCATATGGTTTATTTGTACGGAGATTGATTGAGATCTGATAAATTAAAGAAAAAAAGAATAAAATAAGTATTTTTAAGAAGTGAAGCGCATAAAAAAATGTATTACTAATTTATGAATTAAATTTTTTACTATAATTATTATAATTATTTTTATTTATATATAATTACTGTCAGAGTAGTTACTATTTAAGGTGTGAATACATATTAGTTAAAGTTGCAAAAATATGTATGAACGATTGTAGTCAGTTATTATAGGGAAACGACAATGTTACACCTGGGTGCGTTTAATTACATTGTTTATATACATTTAATTTTTTTTTCTACGTTAATGAACTCTCGACTAAGTACTATGTCAATCAACATTAATGATAGATTAAATATTAACATTTTATTGTACCTCTTGTGTTGTATTGATTTGATATATTTATAAATATTTTTTATTATTTTTCTTCTTAGCAACTATTTCGCTCTCAAAATCCTGGTCTAGGAGCAAATGGCGGCAATGCACAGGGTGCACCAAGCGGGCAGCAAATGCCACAACCTATGCCACCACAATTTTTAACACAACAAAGTGCCGCATATGCTGCACAACAAGCTGCACCATATGTAATCAATCCTGCACAAGACGCTGCACCCTATATGGGTTTAATCGCAGGAGTTCCTCAATATTATGGTGTTGCTGCACCTTGGGGTGTTTATCCAGCACCAAATCTTATTCCACAACAAGGATCTCAACCACGACGACCATTAACTCCATCACAACAGGGCACTGACAATCAACCCTATCAGGTTTGTTTATATTGAATATACATATTTTATAATATCTAGCATTAATCTTCGAAATAAGTAGTCAATGTTATTGTTTACCATTCATTGTCATATATTGTAAATAAAAATGTCTTATTGTTTTTTCTTTTTTTAAATATTTATATATATATATATTATTAAACAATAACAAAATCACGTACATGTACATTCTTTTAATTATAATTCAATCATATATTCTCTATGCTTTATTATTATTACTCGTATATGAATATGAAAATTAACAAAATTTCAATAAAAGCAAAAAAAGGAGAAAAAAGCAAAAACCTAATCCAAAATGTAAATAATTGGATATAAGAAAAAAGAAACTATGAATATTTTTTAAATTATTCCTAAATTATATATTACGAAAAATAATTGCTTATCAAACAAAATTTTTACTAACATATGATATATGTGATAAACTCTATGTATATATTATAGCTTTATATACTATATTTTTATTATTATTATTACTATTTAAACGTAAATAAATTCTGTTTATAATTTTACTCTGAGTAATATCTTTTCTTCTTGTTTTTTTTTCATCTTTTGTTTAAAATATAAAACAACGATTCGTTATTTGTTAAAAAGATGGATAAAAAAAAAATAACAAAGATTGTAATTATAATTTATCTTTAAAAAAAAAAAAGTACATTAAAATTTATTTCAATTTTATCATAAACACATGCCTTTCTTGACGTAATAACTTTTGTACATGTTATTAACAATTAATTAACTATTATGAAAATGTTGGCAGTTTTTATAAACAATTTTTCACTACATTTATTAAATTTAAATCGTTTAAATATATTCTATTTGGCATTTTATAATAAATAAATATTTTATCATAACAGAAACGTGATTTTGATTTAATCAATTTAGAATTTTTTTTTTGACATAATTACTTAAAAATAAAATATGTTTTTATCATCAATGTTAATTGTAAATTAAAATATGTAAATTGTAAAAAAAAATTAATAACATTTTAAACAAAAATAAAAAATAAAAACAGTTATCACAGGTCATATCATACTATGATCAGAGTGGTTCTCTGGTAATGGGTCCAAGGACGGGTACACCAATGAGACTTGTTAGTCCAGCACCAGTATTAGTACCACCAGGCGGTCCAAGAGCTCCACAATCACAGCAAATTTATCCACAACAACAGCAAACGCAACAACAAAATTTGTACTCAACACAAAATGGTTCGAGTGTTGGAGGTACGTTTTTATATTAAATGAATTAAAAAAAAATATTTTAAATTTACGTTTTCTTTACATTTTTCTCTTATTAATATTATTATTATAATAAATGTTTTTTTTTTTTGTTTTTAATTGTTTATCGTATTAAAATCATTAACTATATAACATAACATAATTAAATTGTAAATATTAAAACTAATAATAATTTAATCAAAAAGAAAAAAATGTTATGTAAATATTTTTTAATTAGATTGCTTATTTTTTTTTTATATAAATTATTAAACAATTGTTCTCTTCTTTATACATGTATACATATATATATTTATTATTTCTCAGTGTATTGTACATTAACATTTACGTTTTGTACAATAACTATGTATGTGCTTATTATTTTAATAAGTATAGTGTTAAAATTGATAAGTAAATAAATCTTTGAAATGTTAATTTAAATATCTTACAAAGTATATTGATTTATCATTTGCTTTGATAACATAATTAATTGCAGTTAGGAAAATACAATGAAATTGTTTAATGACTTTATTATGCATAGACAATAATAATTATTGACATTATAGTTGTTAATATGATAAAATAAAATAAAATATGAGAAAATTTATATTAAACACCAAAATTAATATAATTGTTTTGAAGTAATATAACAAATAAAATTATTTATTTTTTTAAATATACTTAAGTTAATAAAGTTTAAAATAATTAAAATGAACGATCTGTGAAAATAATTAATTACCGACAAAAAATTGTAAATATACTTAACATTTATTGAAAAATTAAAGAAAACAGTTGTTCGATTTGATATCTTATAAATGATTTTAATAATATTATTTATTTTCATACAATTAACCTAAATAGTTAAATTAAAATATCAAAAAATGTCTACTATTACTACAACTGCAACTACTACTACCAAAAAAAAAAAAAACATTACCATTATGAATTTGTTTTAATACGTGAACTTATCTAATATTATATAAATATCATAAAAAACTATAACTTCTATAATCATAAAATATATCATATAATTTAATGGATATTATTAAGTATATATGTATATGGTAATTTAAGGCAATTTTTAATTACATTTATATATTTTAATACATCCTTAAAAATGTTAATTAATATAACCTATTGCTCATTTGCCTTATTCAAAGTTGTTTATTTATCATTTAATGCTATACATAATAATCATATAATTAATATACATACATGTTGTTTTTTTTATTATTGTTATTATTATTATTATTATTGTTATAATTATGTAAAGCTATTATTACTAAAATTTATGGATTATTTATGTTATACTAATTAGGTGGAGGTCTATTTGCGCCACAAGTTGGAGGGTTAGGCACTCTTGGCAGTCCTGCACAACCGTCAGGTATATACATTTAAAAGAAAATTGAGTTCTATTAACAAAAAAAAAAAAACAACTAAATTATTTGAAATCTTATTCAATAATATTTTTTATTAATTTTAGGCTTAGCATTAAATACATCATCATTGACAGCTCGTCGCGATTCATTTGATAGAAATACTTCAGCATTCAGTCCATCATTGGATTATAGTTCTACAGCAACTTCTGTTGGCGCTAGAAAATGGCCAGTAGGAAACTATGGTGTATTAGGCAATGTTACAGCGGCATCAGCTAGCCCACTTGGAGCACCAATTACACCACCACCATCTGGCTTAGGAGCTCTTGTTTCAAATAGGGCACCGGGAGCAGAAACGAAATTTAGAAATGTTAATCAACTAACACCTGTTGGATTATCAGCAGCAAATGCTATGTTTGGTTCGAACAATTCTTTACTATCAAAATTGTCAGGCGCCGTTGGACGGCCATCTGCAAGTACTACAGCTGCACCTGTTGATCGTCCACCAGGACGTTCACGATTACTTGAAGATTTTAGAAATCAACGATTCCCAAACTTACAATTGCGTGATTTAACAAATCATATTGTCGAATTTTCTCAAGATCAACATGGTTCCAGATTTATTCAACAAAAACTGGAGCGAGCCACTGGCGCTGAAAAACAATTAGTTTTCAATGAGATTTTAGGCGCCGCACATAGTTTAATGCAAGATGTTTTTGGAAATTATGTTATTCAAAAGTTCTTTGAGTTTGGAACACCAGATCAAAAAGCTACCTTGGCTCAACAGATTAAAGGACATGTATTAGCTTTAACCCAACAAATGTACGGTTGTCGAGTTATTCAGAAGGCTTTAGAAAGTATTCCTTCAGAGCAACAGCAAGATGTTGTACGCGAATTAGATGGACATATTTTAAAATGCGTGAAAGATCAAAATGGAAATCATGTTGTCCAAAAATGTATTGAATGTGTAGAACCCGGTGCTTTACAATTTGTTATAAATGCATTCCAAGGTCAGGTGTATGTTTTGAGTACACATCCATATGGTTGTCGTGTGATTCAACGTATTTTAGAGCACTGTACAACTGAACAAACAGCACCGATTTTAGATGAATTACATGCTAACACTGAGAAATTAATACAAGATCAATATGGTAATTACGTGATACAACATGTTTTAGGTAATAATTTAATAAAATAGTTTAAATAAATATAATGTATTTTGTTAATTTGCATTTATAAATAATATTTTTTTTCATTGTTTATTTTTTATTTAAAGAACATGGTAAACCAGATGACAAATCGATTTTAATTGCAAGTGTTCGAGGTAAAGTGCTTGTTCTCTCACAGCACAAATTTGCATCAAATGTTGTTGAAAAATGTGTTACACATGCAACACGTGCGGAACGTGCTCTTCTAATTGAAGAAGTCTGTTCTTTTAACGAAAGGTATGTTGAATATATTTTATTTTATCGATTATTTGAATAAATTAAAATAAATGTTTTATTTTTTATCGTATGGTTTCAAAAAAGTAAATTTGTATATTTACAAATATTGATCAGAGTTATATTATGATTTGAATAAAATTTATTTGATTTGTTATAAGTTGATAACTTATTGATTTTTAATTTTCTTTTATTATTATATAATTGCCAGTGCTCTACATATAATGATGAAGGATCAATATGCTAATTATGTTGTACAAAAGATGATTGATGTTGCTGAGCCAACACAGCGTAAAATTTTAATGCATAAAATAAGACCACATATGAATTCATTACGTAAATACACTTATGGCAAACATATAATTGCAAAATTAGAGAAATTCTTTATGAAAACTTCAAATGCGGTTGGCGTCGGTGTCGGTGTAAATGTAAATGGAATGGTAACATCCGTATCAGAAGGTTTAGGACCTATTGGACCACCACAAAATGGTGTATTATAAATATTATTGTAAAGAAAAATATATAAAATATTATCAATGCAAGAAGAACAACAATATAAAAGCAAAACCATTCGCCTCAACAAATTTTATTTACAAATGATGGAAAATTATTGATTAAATATTTGTATTTAAATAAAAAAGATTATAAAAATAATACAATACAATAACAATAAAGTATTATAGTATAAATATAATAAAAAAAAAATAATAATATCAGAGAAGATAATTAAAATATAATTATCGCATAATATTAATTTACTTAAATAATAAAAAAATAAACTTTAAAATCATAAATGTTTATAAAAACCAAAAAAAGTAAATTTATGCACTAAAAATAATGGATTTAATAAATTAAAAAAAAAAATTATATTTTAAATATTAAATTCCTTTTAATAACATCCTCAAGAAAATAATTTTATAAATATATAAAGCATCGCACTTCCACCACGATTTTTAATAATAAACATATTCAAATTATTTTCTATATTCTTCTGTATGCATATTATTTTTAATTTAATTAATTTATTACAATTAATTTTCTTTTCTTTATTTTTTCGCTATTATTATTTTTTTTTTTTTTTGGCAAACCATTTTATATTTAAAAACATTATAAATAAATAAAGCAAATAATAAAAACCACACAAATTTGTGTATGTGTGTAGTACTTTGTAGATAAGAAATTAAAAAAATTGGAGTAAAAAATAAATTAAAATCATATGCATGATTAGTAAATTGATAAAATTACATAAAAATAAGAGTAAATATTATGTAAAATAAGAGAACAAGAAAGAGTGAGGAAATATAAGAAAACAAATCATGAAATAAATTATTGACGAAAATAAAAATAAAAAATATTTAAATAATATACTATAATGAAATTAAAAAAAAAAGAAAAAAAAAACAATACAAAAAATAAAAGAAAAAATTTAAATTAATGAAACAACAACCTCAGGAAGTTTATTTTTTATTTAAGAGAAAAAAAAAAATCCCACTTCTAAAGCAAAAAAAAAAATGAGAACTTTCATTAAATCTTTAAAATTTTTTTTGTTTTTTTTTAAATTTTCATTTAATCAAAATTTATTTATTATTTCCAATTTTTTTTTCTGTATATATATAAATATATACGTTAATTATTAGTAAAAAATCATTTCGTATATTATTATCTACGAATTAATATTTTTTTATTATTATTATAATTATAATAATTATTAATTAATTAAAAAATAATAATAATATTTTCGTTTTATAAATAATTAATTAATTATTCATCATAATAGTATAAAAAAAAAAGAAATCTCATTTAATTTTTTTTTTATTTTTTAATTATTATTATTAATATTAATTTTTTCTCTTTTATTTATTTAATTTTGCAATTTATGTAAAGTGTAATATATGTACTTTAAAAAAAAAAAAACAAAAATTATTAATTATTGTAGAATGAAAAAAAAAAAGAAAATAATATTTTTATTATTCATTACTGAAATTATTTTTTAGTAGAATAAAACTTTTAAATATAAAACAAAGAAAATACACAAAACACAGGCCAACAGGTCCACAACACATAGCATACATTTATATACGTTTCGTTTAGTTTCTACTTTTTAATAAATATTAATTTCTGTTGATCAAAAAATTTATAAAATATTACTTGATATATGGTAGATATATGGAAGAATTTTCCTTTTTACTCATTTTTTAAATAAAATTCTTTATCAAATAATACTAAAGTTTTATTGCCTTATAAAAAAAAAAAAAAAAGTTAAATTAAAAACCTTTTCGTTTCTAATCATTTTCGTACAATTATTGTTTAAAATAAGAAACGAACAAAATATTAAATTCAATTTTATGAAATTATATTTTAGTTGTATAAACTTTTATTCAAAAAAGGTAGAAAAATATTCACAATTAAAATTGTGTTCAAAAAAAATATGTCGCATTTTACTGATTACATATTTAGCGGTATCGAATAAAGTAATTTGGAAAGTATTGCTTTCGCATTGCAGCATATACTGATAAGATTATGAAAAATAAAAAAAAAAAAAACACGAACAAATTAATTAATTATTAATTTTACAATTTATTTATTTTTAATAATTAATCATATAATTTTGATTTATTTTTTTTTTCTAATTTAACTTAATTTTTTGTTTTTTTAAATTAAGCATACAATTATAATGACTTCGAATTATTAACTAACTAGTTACGAAAAATTATGTAGCATTCCAAATTATTGGTTTTTTTTTATTTTATATATTTTATTTTGTCTTTTTTTATTAACATTTATCATATTTGTGTTGTGTATTGTCCTTATTATTATTATTATTATTATTATTATTATTATTAATAATAATATTATTTATTTTTAATAATAATCAATAAACTATTTTTATTTTCATTTTTTTTTTGTATAATAAAAAAATAAATTAATTTTATAAAATTTTTCTATTTTAACGATTAAAATTAATTATTTATATTATAAAAATGTAATAATAATGTTAAAAGAAAAAATAAACAGAAATAAATTTTCTATTAAAAAATATTAAACTAAACACTAAAAACTGTATTAAAACTTTTGAAGATTCTCTTGAAGAAAATTTCTTCCTTCTATTTTCATTAAAAATATATTCTTATATATAAATAATATAGTTTTCACATTTGAAATATACGATCTGAGTTATTATTTTTTTTATAATCTAATTAAAATTATTATAATTTGTCAGGTTTTTTTTTATATTTTAATTTAAACTACTTTATAAATATATTTTATATATAATAAATAAAAAAAAAAATAATATTAATAATAATAATAATTAAATTTTAATATAAATAAATGTAGTATTTTTGTAAAGTGTATATTTAAAATAATAATAATAATTAAAAAATAAACCCATTAAAGAATTGAAATTAAATTGAAAAATGATGAAGAATAATATATTTTTATTGGCTGAAACAAATTAAAAATTGATAAAATTATAAACAATTTACATAATAATAAACAACATCTAATATATAAAGTAAAAAAAAAAGAAAAAAGAAGAATTTTTTATGGTTTATTATATACATATATTTATATTATTTTTTATTTTCTTAAATTAAAATGTATGAAGATGTAATTAGTTTTATTGTTAAAACAGAAATAAAATATATAAAAATATATATATATAAATTATTGGATTAATATTATAATTAGATTAGATTTTACTTATTAAATAATAATTAATTAAATTAACTTATATAATTATAATAAAAAAAAATTAAACACTTGTAAATGAAACGAATTAAATATCCCCAGTTATTCTGTATTAAAAGATTTATTAATTTTGATAGAAAGAAAAGAAAATGATGATAAAAGTTTGATAGAATTTTAATTAATTATGTATAATTATTAGTTATGAGACATTTAATAATTAATTATTATTTGCCTATATATAAGATGATTAAATATTAGTAAATAATAAACAAAATTTAAATTATCCACTAAAGATAACGATCATGCCAGATTAATATGATTTCAAAAAGCACTAAAGAATGTCTCATAATAATTTTGATATGTTTTTCTTTACACAAAAGAGTCAAAAATTTGCTTTTTTTATATATATAAATTATTGTTATTATTATTTTTTGAAAAAAACTCTTGTAAACAAGGAAATGACAACAAAATTAATTACTTGATCTCATTATATTTACAAACAAAAAAAAAAGTATGAAAAAAAAGCATTAAATAAAAGTTATATAGCTTAAATTGTACTTAAACAACACTGCATTTTAAAAAACATAGCAGATAAAATAATGCAAAAGCTTATCAACAAAAAAAAAAATGTAAAAGTACAATCGTTGTTCATTTTCTTTCACTTACATTGCATTCATTTTTCTTCTGTTTTTCTTTTTTTTTTGTGTTTTGACCTTTAATCCTGAATATTTTTCGTTGCTTAAGAAAAAAAAATGAATGTTTTCAATTTTTGTTTTTCTCTCTGATAAAATAATTAATTAAAAACAATAATTTGATTTAAACAAATAGTAAGTTAAGTCTGTTAAAACATATATATAAATATATATATATATATATAAAAAAAGTAAATAATTAAAGTAAATTAAAAAAATATTTGTATATGCGTGTTGTAGATTTCTTAAGTGGCGCCAATTGTATTTTTTAATTAATCAAAACAAAAAGAAAAATAAAATAAAATCTAGATCAAACAAGGTGTGTGATTATATTTCTTAAAAATGATAATAATAACATTTAATTACAAAAAAAAATATTTTTTTTTTGTTTGAATTTTAAAAAATGATAAAAAGAAAAACGAGAAATTTTCCCAGAAAATATTTTTAATGGCCCAAAAAGAAAAACCATTGTTATTTATTAATTTTTTTAATAAATTTACAATTTAAGAAAAATCAAAATTAAATTAATTATTTTATTAAAAAGAATAAATTAAAAAAAAAAAAAAAAACATAAAAAAAAAATTAAATTTAAAAATACGGAAGCTGGCATAGGGATCACAAATAAAAAAAAAAATAATAAAGCTCTCTTAAATTTAATTAACTTTAATTATATAAAAAAAAAAAAAACATAAAAATATTAAAAAATAAATATTACAATTCTTCAGTTTTCTAATTTTTATTATTCTATGATAAATTTATTTTCATTCATTTTCTGCACAAATGATGAGCATTCGTTGTTTTTTTTTCTTCTTCTTCATAAAAATGCAACATTCATTTTATTTTAAGTTAATTAAATTATTTATACAAAAAAAAAACCGATTTTATAATTTTCTATATTTCTATCTTTTTGCTTTTAAGTTTTGTCCGTTATTGTGTTATGAAATTAAATAAAAATAAAAATAGACTAAAAATGTATTTTAAATGTTTAAGTGTGAAATGATTATATGTTAAATGTTGCCACACAATTTATATTCCATAAATCTCTTATGCAAATTAAATGAAAAGAATCATTTATTAAAAATAAATAATAATTCGTAATAATCTAATTGATTAATTACGATTATTTAATTTATTTATTTTTCTTTTTTTATTAATTTTCTTTTATTTTTTAACATATAACCACCACAAAAGAGAATTGTCTAGTATCACGATCAATGTCAGTTAACTAAATTAATAATAATAATAATGAATTTATTAAAATTTATAGTAATTTTCTCTTATTATTTTAATAACAATTTTTATCATAAAATATTTTTTTAATTTATTTTTATTTACTTTAATTATTTAAATAAATAATTTTAATACAAACTGAATTATTTTTAATAAATATTATTTTTTACTTTTTATACATAATTAAAAAGTTTTTCTATTATTATTTTTAATTATTTAATAAGTTTAAGCTTTTTTTTGTATTTCTTTTTAATATTAGTTTACAAACAATATAAGATTAATAATACATTATAATTAATTAATTAATAATAATAATAATAATAATATTATTAAAAATTGTCTCTTATTATTAAATAATAAAAATCAACAACAATCCTCCTATCACGTATAAAAAAATATTAATTAAAAAAATTTCACTTTAATTAAATAAATACACATTTTTTATTTTAATTCCTCAGTTTTTTTTTTCTTTCTTTCTTTCATTTAAATGTATAATTATTATTAGTATTATTATTATTATTATTATTATTATCATCATTCAATCGATTTAATTATTCAAAATGAATAAATTTTTGTAATAGCATAACTTCTAAATAGAATAAATAAAATTTCTAATATTAGTTTTTAGTAAAAGAAAATAAGAAATAAACAAAAACCCAGCTATAAAATGAATAAATAATTAATTAAGCAGTATATATGTACTACTTACTTGCATACATAATTTTTATTCTTAAATAATTAATTAACATTTTTTTTTTAATTATATTTGCTAATTTATTTCATAAAGTTTATTTGATAAAAAAAAAAAACAAAAAACCGGAAAGGATGCCATTTCCTCATTTTTTATTTAACCGGAAAAGAAAGAAAAAAATAAAACAAAACCAATAAAATAAATAATCAATTATTCATGTAACAGCAACAAATATTTAAATGAAATTAAAAATTAAGGAAATTAAGAAAACAAAAATTTTAATTAACGCACCCTAAATAAATGGTTTTCATAAATAGCTTACAATTAATAAATATATATTTTAATTGATATATGAAAAAAAATTAATCACTTTTCTATTACTTTTTACTATGAAATTTAATAATATTAATAATAATAATTAATTAAAACATATAAATAGTATAAATAATTAAATAAATAATGCATATAATAAAAGATTAATATGTATAAACATAAACAAAAAAAAATCTATATAAATAAATAATTAAAAAGAAAGAAAGAAATAAAGAAAATTAATTAAAAAAAAAATTAAAAAAAATTTTTCTTTTTAGCTGTTAGATGAGTTATTGTAAATCGCTGTACAAAGATCCTTGTTGTTATTATTCATAAATGTAAAACATCGCCTCGATAATAATTAATAATTATAATAAAAAATTTAATAAATAAAATCATTTTTCTATAAAACAAAATAGAAACAATAAAAAAAAATAAATTTTAAATGAAAGAAATAATAATATAAAAATTAGTGATAACCACCCACCCCTTTAAGTAAGAGAAACAAAAAAAAAGCACTTGTTATTAATATTGAAAAAAGAAAATTATATTAATGTTTGTTAATTTATTTGTTATTATTGCATTTATGCATTAATATTGGATGATTTAAAAAAAGAAAAGAAGAAAACTATTAAGCAAAAATTGCTTGATTAACTGATAAATGCAAATTACTTGCATTAATTTTTCTATCCACTTGTCATTAATTTATTTTATTTGATTTATTCAATTTAATTAAAAACATTTATTTATATTAAAAAAAGAAGAACAAAATCTCTTAAGAAATATAAATATCTTTTTAATATCCAAAAGATCTTGTTAAAAGAAACAATTTATTGTAAAATATCTATAATAACATGTGCTAAACTTCCACACAACAAACATCCACAACCACTTAAAACCAAAAAAAAAACCATTAATGAATTATAAATCAATTAGAAAATTTTATTGAAAAATAAAACACAAAATGATTTTTAAAGTTTTCCTTTTATTTTCAATAAATGTTTAAGGAAAACATTTTATAGTTAAAATAAAAGATAATTTTGGGATTATTACTAACTTTTTATTTATACTAATGAGTGGTTAAAACAATTTCTCCATAATTAACAAAATATATATATTTAATTATGTAATTCATTTACATTTTAAAATTAACTTATTAATTATTTAAAAAAAATTAAAAAAAAACAAACATAAAATTGAGCGTGTAATAAATGAGCATTAAAAAAATAATAAATAAACTAAAATTAATTAACAAATGTAATATATATATCTATATACATAATATGTATATATAATTTTTATAAAGAAAAATCAGCAATTGTTGTGTACATTTTGTATAAAAAAAAAGAAAAACAAATTTATTTTTTATTTTCTTCTATAAATTAATTTTTATTTTACTTTGTTTTTTTTTTTAAATTTAAATTTTCAATAATTAATTATTAATTTATTTAAATAAAAAATATTTTTTTTATTTTTGTTACTAAAAAATTAAAAAAAAAAGAAAAAAAACACGAAAAGAAAAATAATTAATTAAAAAAAAAAATAAAATTTATATAAATAAATATAATTGGTATAAAAATTAAAATTAAAATATATATATATTGAATAAAAAAAAACAAAATAAACTAATTAACAAAAAAAATTTTTAAAGAAAAAATTTCTGTGTATAAAAAAGATTTAGACAAAAAAAAAAGTATATATATGTAAATATTGAATAATTTATTTAACAAAAAATTAAGAAAATAAAATAAAGTAATAACCATGTGAAAAATTAGAAAATAAATGTAAAAAAAATAATTAAAAGAAATAAAAATTTTTAATAAAAAAAAAAATATAGAGGCAACAAACACAAACTAAATTAAAATTTTATAGACAGGAAATAACAATTCAAACACTAAAAGTCATAAATAATTAATTATTTGTTTTTAATTAATTTATTCGAACAAAAGAAAACAATTATTTTAAAACTATTACATTAAAAAAAGAAACAATTAAATCTCTGATCACACATATTGACTGCATACCCATAAACAAAAATAAAAAAAGAAAATTAAATTTCAATTTTATTCATTAATTAATTACAAAACTGCCATCACATGCAATGTAAACAATGTAAATAGGAAAAAATCCAATTAATCTCATGTAAAAAGAACTAACACAAAGGAATAATGAACAAAATTATTTTAATTTTTATAAAAATCAAAATAAAATTAATGCAAAACTAAAGAAAATTGCATTGCTCTATTTTTAATTATGTAAAAAAAAAAAGAAATCATTTAAGAAAAATTATAATCAAATCATGAAAAACTTTTTATGAAAACAAAACAATTTTTATTTTTTAAGGAATATTTTATCTTATATAAAAAAAAAAACTATCAGAGGCGATGTTTTATCATTTAATAATTTTAATTATTAGTTAATTAAATTTAACCTAAATAAATATATATATATTTATGTATTTTTTTTTGTTTTTCGTATAATTATTTTAATTATTATTATTATAATTAATAATTTTTTTTTTGTTTTTAAATTAATTAATTTAATTTTTCTTCCCCACTTTTTTTTTTTTTATATACATATGAAATTATAACAGATTTATAAGTAAAATATATAAATAATTAAACTATTTATTAGTTTTATAACTATATAATAATTATTATAATTATAAAAATAATATTTGTTGTTATTATTGTTATTTATATATATAAATATAAATATCAATATTAATAATTAAATATTATAATAATAAAAGTAAAAATAAAAAATAATAAATTTCTAATTCTTGCATAACAAAATGCTATTTTTAGTGTTTAGCACGTTTATATAATTATTATTATTATTATAAAATTAAAGTATATAAATATATGTATTTATAAGATATATATGTATGTATGTATGTATTGTGTATACATATCTATATATATATATTATTATTAAATCTTATATAATTAATAAAAATTAAATAAAAATAAACATTTCTGTAATAAAAAAAAACTGTGTTATTTATTCTATGCGATATATATCGTTGCGTTAAATAACGCAATTATTTGACGCAATGCTTACTGTGTTTATTCGGTTTTTAACTTAATGGAATTTACATACTCAAATCTAATGATATGCTTAGGTTAAAAGTACAATTTATTAGTATACCTATCCCTCGTTTCACACGCTTTTTGTTTTACACGATTTCGATATTACACGGTTTTTAAAATAAAAATAAATAATTATATAGAAAATAATTAATTTTGACTGAACGCGAATTTATTTCTTCTTAATTATAAAGCACTTCAGACGTACACTGCTCTACTGTCATAAACTTATACATATGTTGTACATTGATAAAAACACACAAAAAAATGGAAATTCTTCTTTTAGTTTTCAAAACAAAATTTTATGTTGCTATGAATTAATTGAGTTAAACATCACAACAAATATCATCATTGTTTACCTTTACATTTTAAACTTTTTAAATTTCATAATTTCGTATTAGTTTTCACAATTAATTATATTGTTAATTATTTTAAGTAAGTAACTAAATTAGAATTATGTTTTAAAACATCCTTTTTAATGAATTTATAACCTAAGTATACCAAAATTAACAAAACAGAGATGAAGAGAAAAATTATATTTTTATAAACAAAAATTGAATTTTTGGACCATCTAAGAAATAAAAAAGTATTTGTATTCTTACGTAGATGTTGCTAAATTTTATATTATGTTTGAAGCAACAATAAGAACAATAAAGAAAAATGAAGACTTAATTAGAAAATATGTAGCAGCTGGAGTGCATACGTGTATGATTACAACTTCACATTTAAGAAATGTTAAGATGAAAAGCATGGAAAAGGCTCTAATGATGTGGCTAGAAGACCAAAATCACACAAGAATTCCAATTGATATCAATACCATAAAAAATAAAGCTTTCAAAATTTATAAGAAAACTCAGAATCAAGCGCTGTCTACTTCTGCGAATAAAGTTTTCACGCAAGTCATGGCTGGTTCCAACAAATTAATTTAACTGTTTTTATGTTTTCTATGATTTAAATAATATTTTTATATTTAATTAAGTGTATAGAGAATTCTCATTTTAAGCGGTAGATACGTTCCGCAGCAAAACGTTTTAAAAATAATCGTATAAAAATATGATTTACGACTAATGAATAGGAATACATTCCACGTTTATCGAAAGGACGTAAAATCAAAGTAATAGCGAAAAAATCGCATAAAAAGAAACATCATCTAAGAAAAAAATTAATTTGGTAGATTGCTAAATGTTTTTGAAGGCAGAATGAGGTAAAATTAAAAGAATCTAAGCAATAGCTTAAATTTTTTTTTTTTCAATACATTCGTTTTAAAACAGAGATTCCCAACGAAAATATACATTACAAGCAATATTCAACGGGAATATCACACAAAATATCATACTAAAAAAATCATATAGAAAAACTGCATATCTTCAAAATTGCATAAAGCCAGAATTGAGTGTATTAGTCATATTTTGTGTTCAATAAATGTATAGAAAAGCTTATATAATCGTTTTCATTTTACACGGTTTTTCCATATAAATTTTTTATATAATAAATTAATAGAACATATTCAATTGAAAATTTAAAAAATTAAACAGCGTAGATTACAATAATTTCTGTTTGAGTAAAAAAAACGTTTGTTTCAATTTCTTATAATCGGCCTTAAAAAATTTAATTAATAATTATTATTCATATCATTTAATTATACATGTAAATACAGGTAATCCCTGCTCATCGCAACCACAGCAAAAGTGAAACATTTTTTCTTAAGAATTTTTTTTTTGTATACGCTCACATATTTTAAATTTAATTAGGTGAATTTTTTTAAATTAAATAATTTTAAAATGTTTTTTTTTATTATGTATTTGTTATTATACAACTGGGGAGTGTCAGGGAGCTGGATTGCTTCGATTTTCACGTGTCCACCATATCCACTTTTTGTTCCTTGTGGATATTGCTGTTTATGATGTACCAAGGGGCGTTAATTATGTTTCTTAATTAATATTTAATAATTATTATGAAACGTTTGTATTATCTGTACATTACTTTTACTACTATTATTACATTACAGTAAAATTACTTTTCTTAGTGCATCCCCGTAGTTGAATGCCTTAGGTCCAAACAAGTTTTAATAGTGCTTGAAAAGATGCAATTTGTTGTATGTTGACAGTGGCGAATATCCGAATTTCTTCTAATTAATTAGTACATACATTTGTAACGTATGCCGAGTTCTTCTCTTTTTATCTTTACGAATTTTAAGAATTCTTAATAGCATTTTTTAAAATAATTTTGATATAACCGGCAATAATGAAATTGGCATGCAATATGTTTTATCTCGTGGTGGTTTTCCTGGCTTTAGTATCATAATTACTTCCGCACATTTTTAGGTTGCTGGAACATACTTAAATCTAAATGCAGCATTAATTTAATTCGTTAATTTAATTACTGCCTTTTTGAAAGGTTTATCAATATTTCACCAGTAATTAGATTGAAGTCTGGAGTTTTCTTAGACTCAATTTTTTTCTTTATTTCTTATAGACTTCAGTAGGAGATGTTTTTTTTAAACACCTTTATTGGTATGGTTACTACAATCTTAATTATGTATAATAATTAATTTATTAGTATTGTTGACAAAGAAGAATAACAGTAAACTTCTCTCCCTCCGTTTCCTGTCGCTACTGTAAGAAGGATAGGAGAATTATTTGAGTTCAAATCTCTTCGTTCTTTCATAGTTATGTAGTTCAGAAAAAAAGAAATGAAGTAGATCTGAGATCTTTTGTCTCCAGTAGGCCAGAAGGTAGGTTTTGCCGATGATATCGCGTGGCATCCAAGTTCACCAATTGTATTTAGTAGTTCTTTTCCTTTTGTTGTGGTAAGTATTGAACCCCAGTTTGTATTTTGAGCGTTAAGGTCACCGCCAATCATGAAACTATGTCCTTGTTATTGTAGTATTAATTTAAAATAAATAAAAGACAAATTTATATAAATTATAATGTATTTATAAAATACAATATAAATATATATATATATATATATATATATATATATATCAGTGGCGTTGCGTCATACTAGCGAATGGATGCTTAGCATCCCTATGTTTAGAATTAAAAATTGGACATAAATAAGGATAAATTAAAATTAAAATTTTTTTATTAATTCGCAAAAAATTTCTAATAATATGTATTCATAAATTTTCAAAGAAATCATATTTCATTATGAACTCAATATATATCAACAATATTTCAGTTCAGTTCATATTCACAAGAAAAATTCATGCGTTTTGTTGTTGTTGTGATTTAAATGCGAATGAAGTGGCAAAGCAAAATAAAAAGCAATAATGACGTATATTTTTAAAACAAAGAGAATATGGTTAAAATAAGTCTCTCAAAAAAAGCTAGCTTTTTCCAAATTATTTGTATAAAATATATATGTAGTGGTAGAACTAGCGATTTACATAGAAAATTAAATAAAAAAATACATTTCTCTCAATTTAAATAAATTTTTTGGCTTAAATTTTACTCATTTGGATGCTACAAAAATATTGCTTCACCATGCAATTAATATATATAACACAAATAAATTGAAAGAAACTTAATGCAGATTGGATATGATTCTACGTTTCAAAGTATTGAATCTATCTTGTTTTATTTTTCTCATGATCATGACAAGTGAAACATTTGACTAGATTGCTCTGTTGATTGCTGACTTATTGCATATCAATTTAATTATAAAAAAATTAATTGAAAGAAAGATAAATATTTAATTGTTAATTTTTTAAAAATATTACTTATAATTGTATTAAGTTAAATTTTGAAATAACAAATAAACCAAGATGAAAGTAATAAATAATTGCAATTGTTATATTGAAAAACTGTTGAAAAAGTCATTTGCAATTGCAATGCATAATTTTGTTGAAAAGTAACATATTGTAATTGATATTGAAAGGCATACACCAATTATGGACATTACAGTTAAGAATAGGTCTTGTATTAGGCATTTTACTGATAAATTATATAAAACCAACAACTGGGTAGCGTGATGCGAATTTTTAAACAAATATTTTTGCTTGCCATGCCTACTGTTTTCAGTAGAACAAAATGTTTGGTGCAAGGATGGATTTTCAGACTTTAATAACATTCATAAAGCTGCAGATAGGCATTGCAAAAAGTCTCAAAATTTAGTCATGACGATGTCAATAACAAGTGCATCAGCTGAAAGAAGCTTTTCGACATTAAGCGCATCAAAATTTATTTGAGAAATACAACTGGCGAAGAAAGATTAAGAAGCTTTGCAATTATTTCAATTGAAAAAAATCTTTTAAAAAATGTATGAATAAAAGATAGAAAATATGATGCAATTATAAATGAGTTTGCCAAAAAAGATAGAAGGATTTTTAATTTTTACAGGATATTTACACTATTTATATTAACAGGATATTCAATTTTATTTATTTTTATAAATTTTTTTTTTTGATATATATTAATAATCCTGTATTTGATGTGCATATAGAAAAATTAGTCAAGTGATGATATAGTTATATTATATTATATTATACATACATCTGCACAAAAAAACTATAGAGCTTCCCTAATTCAAAAAGTCACGCCACGCTACTGATATATATATATATATATATATCAGTAGCGTGGCGTGACTTTTTGAATTAGGGAAGCTCTATAGTTTTTTTTGTGCTGTAGTCATCAGATGTATGTATAATATAATATAACTTGACTAATTTTTCTATCTGCACATCAAATACAGGATTATTAATATATATCAAAAAATAAAATTTATAAAAATAAATAAAATTAAATATCCTGTTAATATAAATAGTGTAAATATCCTGTAAAAATTAAAAATCCTTCTATCTTTTTTGGAAAATCTCATATATAATTGCATCATATTTTCTATCTTTTATTCATAAATTTTTTAAAAAATTTTTTTAATTGAAATAATTGCAAAGCTACTTAATCTTTCTTCGCCAGTTGTATTTCTCAATTAAATTTTGATGCGCTTTAATGTCGAAAAGCTTCTTTCAGCTGATGCACTTGTTATTGGCATCGTCATGACTAAATTTTGAGACTTTTTGCAATGCCTATCTGCAGCTTTATGAATGTTATTCAAGTCTGAAAATCCATCCTTGCACCAAACATTTTGTTCTACTGAAAACAGTAGGCATAATATATTTGTTTAAAATATTTGTTTAAAAATTCGCATCAAGCTACCCAGTTGTTGGTTTTTTATAATTTATCAGCAAAATGCCTAATACAAGACCTATTCTTAACTGTAATGTCCATAATTGGTGTATGCCTTCCAATATCAATTGTATGTTGCTTTTCAACAAAATTATGCATTGCAAATGACTTTTTCAACAGTTTTTCAATATAACAATTGCATTTATTTATTACTTTCATCTTGTTTTATTTGTTATTGCAAAATTTAACTTAATACAATTATAAGTAATATTTTTAAAAAATTAACAATTAAATATTTATCTTTATTTTAATTAATTTTTTTATAATTAAATTGATATGCGTCAGCAACCAACAGAGCAATCTAGTCAAATGTTTCACTTGTCATGAGAAAAATAAAACAAGATAGATTCAATACTATGAAACGTAGAATCATATCCAATCTGCATTAAGTTTCTTTCAATTTATTTGTGTTATATATATTAATTGCATGGTGAAGCAATATTTTTGTAGCATCCAAATGAGTAAAATTTAAGCCACAAAATTTATTTAAATTGAGAGAAATGTATTTTTTTTATTTAATTTTCTATGCAAATCGCTAGTTCTACCACTACATATATATTTTATACAAATAATTTGGAAAAAGCTAGCTTTTTTTGAGAGACTTATTTTAACCATATTCTCTTTGTTTTAAAAATATTCGTCATTATTGCTTTTTATTTTGCTTTGCCACTTCATTCGCATTTAAATCACAACAACAACAAAACGCATGAATTTTTCTTGTGAATATGAACTGAACTGAAATATTGATGATATATATTGAGTTCATAATGAAATATGATTTCTTTAAAAATTTATTTTTAATTTATCCTTATTTATGTCCAATTTTTAATTCTAAACATAGGGATGCTAAGCATCCATTCGCTAGTATGACGCAACGCCACTATATATATATACATATATATATATATATATTTATAAGCAATAAATCAAATGCACATCTATTAGCATATATTAATTTTATCAGTTTATTACCTTAAACGTTTTATCAAAATACATTAATTATTAAATAAGTAAAAGCTTTATTTATTCATATTGACACCTGCCTGGATTAAACTACTTAACAGATTCTCAAAAATAGATTGTAGATTTTTTGTATTTTATGATTGAAATATGATAAAGTTATTATTTATATTTAAGTAGTAGTTTAGTAAAACAAGTAATATATAGTATAAATAACGATTGTAAAACCAGAATTATTGTTATACGGGCATTATTAAACGATTTATTCAAAATTTTACCAGTCGAATTTGTGCTATTGTTAAATTCTATAAGAATTATTACTATATATATTTAGGCGTATTTGTATATTTATGGCAAGGTTTGAATCCATAATAACAGTTTGACGCTGAGTCTCTGCTTTATAACATCTGCATAGAAACGTGGTTTTCCTAATTTCCAAAATCCCTAAAAGCAACAGAAAAATTTTTACTTTAAAATAAAAATCGGATTTGGAAAGTGATGACAAATACAAAATACGATTATATAAATGCTATATAAATACTTTTTAAAATTGCTTTATAATCGTGTATTTTTATATACAAAATCGGTGACGCAATTTAAATTAAAATCATTTTCGCTTACCCCGCTTAAAAAATCTAATGATAACATTACTTTAAGATTTTATATAACGATTATTTTATTCTCTTGTAAGAAATGCTATATTATGGATTTCATTATGCAAATAAGAGTTTTTGTAGTTCAAGATATGTTTTGATATTTAATTTTTTTTAACATAAAAAATACAGCCAGTATATTTAAACTCGTACTAATCGTACTAATAGTTTCAATGAAACACTTTTTCATGTTTTATGAGACATTTGCGATAATATACACATACCTCGCTATACAGCAGCTCCTTTTACGCCATTTCGTTATAACGGCCTACTTTATTTATGGAATTTTTTATGAAAAAAATTAATTTTGACTGGTAGTAAATTGCGAACTAAGCGGTTTATAAACCTAGCCATTGTCACGAGTTTCAAGCTACTATCAGTTAAAATCATTATATTATCTTAAAATTCAAATTATTTATTATATTATTATTCATTATAAGTGAAAGTGCATCGTAATATTTAACAATAAAAATAAAATAATAAAAATTCTAATTTGGAATGAAATGGGAAGAATGATTTTTATTTGTCCTACCTACTATGCATAATGAAAAGTATGCTTATTTGTTTATCAAAATATAATTATTGATTTTCATCAATACTTTGGCATTAATTTGATGAAATATAAAATCATAACGTAGGTGACTATTCTGTATTAACAATAAGTCTGCCTTATTGAAAATAAAATAATTAATATTATTTATACTATACACATTAAAATGTATAATTTTACGTTTTATAATAATTTGATAAATTTTTAAAAAAAATTTAAAGAAAATAAAAGTTGAAATGAAACATTTGTCGTTGGGTTTCTGCTAAATTTCTGCGCTAAATTCCTAACTATTTATCTGCGCCGTTGGTATTTATTTTTGAAGTAAAAAACCGATACAAATTATGGGCTTAATTTGACATTTTAATTTTCAAAAAAATACTTTAAAACAGTTAATCATGTTAAATGCAATTAAATATTTACCGAAAAACAAAAAAAAAATGAAATAGACTAAATAAAAATTCTCTTTAAAAAGTGTTTAAAACAATAAAGCAAAAAAACTGACCGAAAGAAACCTAACGGATTTTCAAAAACAAAGAAAAGTAACTGCAAAAAAAGGAGTGAAAACAAGCAATAAAAATTTAAATAAACAGTATTTTGTATGCACAAAACTCCAAAAATTTAAAAGCGGGTAGACAGGGCAAATGTTCGAGAAGCAAAAAAAAAAGCTATTCTAATCATAAAAAAAGAAAATAAAATAAAAACTCACTTAAAAGGTGGTTAATCCTTTTCACCTCGTTCGTAGTTACAAATAATTCTCAGAAGTCAAAAAAATAAAACTTTTTAATTATTTTATGGTCAAAATGCAAACAGTATTCTATTGTTTGTTATTTTTTATTTTACTCTAATAAAAAATCACAAACAAAAATTAACTTTAATTTAAACACCCTTGTTAGAATATTTATATTTTAAAATTAAAAAAAAAAAATTAACCTCAATTAGTTGAAGAATATTATAATAGTAATAAAAAGGAAAACCCAATGTTAAAGTTAAAGGATGGCAAGTGTGCGCTAACAAAAAAAATTTGTTTAATTTTTTTCTGCACTTAAATCATCATATTATAGGCATTAACCAAGGTCGTTTTGTTAATTGTGTTTTTATTTGCTGTCTGTTTTTGTTGTTCATTTTTTGCCCCGTTAAAATCATTAAACGATCAACTAAAATTCGTATAAAAAAACTCCCCTTATTGAATAACCTTTTTTTTTTATCTTGTTACAAATTTTACACTTAAAGCATTATAAAAAAAAAAAACGTATAAAAAATCAACTAAGGGAAATATGATTAACCCCACTTGACACTGTTTTTTTTTAAACGAAAAAAAATAACAAATTAAAAAAAAACATTTCAATATATTTGTTAACATTTTTTTGGTTGTTGTGTATTTCAGATTCAATCTCTTAATAACAAAAAAAAAACTTCCCTTCCATTTTCTTCCCTTTTTTTTAAACAAATTATTATTTCCAAATAAAAAAACTAAAGCGTGAAAAGACTACAGCAGGTATGTAACCTTATTTTTTTGTTGTTATTTGAAATTGTTTTTTTTTTAACGCGGGTAAATCCGCAAAAAAATAAAAAAATAAATACATTTCTAAGAGGGAGATTAGGTTGAGGGTAGAGACTAATCGGAACCACATTACAGCATATAAAAAAATTCTTTTATTGTTATTTTTTAGGGGATTGATATGTTGGTGGAATTAAATTGTAAAAAAAATAAACGATCAAATTGCAATTCGTGCAAATTGCAGGTAAAGTTATTTTTTTTTTTGGAAATTTTTTCTTTATTATATTTTGTATGCATGTATTTTGAACAGGTGAGGAGACTTTTTATCGGTCTTTTTTTACGAAAATAATTTTTTTTAAATCAAAATTAAATTATTCACTCTTTATAATAATCGTATTCAATAGAGACTTTGTTTATTGCTGGTTTCACCTTTTGCAAATCAATTCACTGAATGTCACTGCATACGTAATTACTTGATTTCAATCAAAACAAATTTAGTTTTTAGTAGAAACTTTAGTACATTTTTACTTTATTTATTAAACCGAAAATAAATATTTCGTTTTACTTGTCAATTCATTATTTTTTATCTTATTTATTAATGAATACAACGATCGAAATTTAAGTTTTATTATATTATAAATTATTTTAATTCTATCCAATCCACGATACAACAATGACGTTTGAGCAATACAAGACCATTTTTTAAACTACGAATACTCAGTAAAATAATTTTGAATCTGTAATAATTTAAGAAAATATGCTATTTATACTACAAACGTGTTAAATACTAAATAAACATCTAGTTTGTTTATTAACTTAAAGATTTCTGTTATTACAATTTTTGAAAAATGACTTTAGGATTCGAGCATAAACGATGGCGTTTTTAAAATTTTTTATATGTTATCTTGAATACCGCAACGAATTTTTATTTTATTACAAAAAAAAATGAAGCTATAATGATCATATGTCGGTTCCTCTTTTTGGCGCTAATAACTCATATAATCCGCTGTGAATCAAACGTCGAAAAAATTATTCTTTTTGTAACGATGGAAATCTTTTTTTTTTAAACTCATCAACTTTGCCTAAATATTGTTTATTCCTCGTTGAATTAAATACATATGATTTGTAAGAGATGCTGCGGTGAAAAGCACGTTAGAATTAGCAATTAGCAATGCAAATCACGAATGAAATATTACTACACGCAAAAACACGCTTGAGAAACTAGATTTGAAGTGACATTTGATTCGTGGCAAAGTTGTGAAGCTAAAATAACGGTTTCAATCACGAAATTCCAACATCCTTTCTTTAATCAGTCAGCAAAAAAATGAAGATATTACCGGACGGACAATTGAAATTTCTTATAATAAAATTTACATGTTAATAGTGTGGAACTATCGTGTTATTTGCAGATGTGAGTCTTAGTCTATTTATGGAATTTTGTTTGGAGAGAATAGTAAATTACTACAGCAAAACATGTAAATTTGATCATAAAATAATACATTATGTACCGCGAAAGCAAATTAACAACAAAGACACAATATACCTAATTATTAGAAAATAATCAGAACAAAGCAAATCGCATAAACAAAAAAAGTTTTTTTATTTTATTTTAAACTAAAAAATAAATTAACATTTTCCATGTGTTGATTTAATTTATGCAATACACAATACTATGCAGTTATAATTTCTTTTTTACACAATTTTATATCTATAGATGCTTTATCGCAATTATACAAATAATTTAACATTATCATCAGATAACCATTATCAGATAATCGTAAAATTACATTCATAGATAATAAACTAATAAATTTTTAATTGATAAAAGTTTTCATTTGATTGAAACAACACTAAGACCTGAAATAATTGCGCTGACTTTTTTTTTTAAATCATAAAATAAAGAATAAATCACAATTGTTTTCATAGAACAAATCTGAATCAGAAAATAAATAATAAAAAGAAACTAAACGACCAGACAGCTGATTATATATATTAAATGACGGTTATTTTTCAATTTTATTAAACTGATGAATGTCCCTTTTTTTTGTTGTATTTATTAGTGAATTTGTCACCTTTATAAAATTTTTTTTTCTTTTAGAAAAAAAACCAAAAATTGTAAACAGTGTTGGATTTATAATAACATTTGGTCCAGCGAAGATCATCCGAATGTAAAACGGTAAACTTATTGAATAGTTAGTTAGTTAGTTAGTTAATAAATTATCAAAGGACAAAAAAAATACAAAAACGTCTTTTAAATTTTCTTAAGTTTGCTGGTTCAAGTTCAAGAATTGTTTGTGGACTTTTAAGAAAAGGTAAAGTTGAAAGAATAGAGTTTAAATGTCCATTGAAAGGTTTTTTTCTTTAAATACATTCTACTTTTGAATAAAGAAACATAAAAAGACATTTGTGATCTTTCCTTATTTTATTCTGCTTCTTCTTTAGCTTTTTTTTTTCTTTTTTATTCGTTACTTTGTGTGCAATTTAAAGAGACATTTAAGATGACAATGAGATGAGGTCAACTTTAGCGCACGCGGCATGTCATCATCCACAAGAAGGTAAAATATCTAATAAGGGGAAATAACTAAACATTGTCTTTATATACAATATATATGTATATTCGTGTGTGTGTATGTAATTTAGGTATAAAAAAAAAAAACAATTTTTTTGTATGAAAAATATTAAAAAAGAAAAATATTAAAAAAGCAAATGTGCGTACATTTTGGGGTTGTTACAAACCAATAATGGAAAGTGACCGATGGTGCGGGCTGCAACATACATTTATCAGTTGGTAAGAACACCAACAACAATAACATACGATTATAGTAAATATCGAATCTATTTTTGTCCCATTCATATATGCAATCAAAGTGTAACACACAATATGCTAAAAGAAAGAAAAAAAAATTAGAAAAATCAAATCACAAAAAAGAAACGAAAACGAAAAAATATTTATATATTAGAATTGGAATGGATATTATTATTATTATTATTATTATCCTCTATGATGTGGCATGCGCTGCTGCTCACTGTGCATATTTATTTTTATTTATATGTATTCTGTAAATCGTGTGCTCTACAAATTTTGTTGCTATTTCACAGTATAATTTTACGGTCGCTGCCCGTTGAGTACCCCGAGATACAGAAAATAAAACATCTGTCCATCCGCGTACAAGCGCACACAGCCAAAAAAAAAATAAATAAATAAATAATATTTTTACTACAAAATACTCAGTACATGTTAAATTTATTTATGAAACAAACGTACAAAAAAGAAATAAAGGACAAAAAAACATTGATGCCCTTGTTGCCAAATAAATGCTTTAATAAAATAAAAATATATATATATATATAGAAATGTATCGGACAGATTTTTTTTTTCCATTTCCATTTAATTGTTGGAAGAAAAAAAAATAAATGGTAAAATGTGCAGTGGTCGATCGTCCAATGTATTATTCGGTTTTTATATAAAATATGCTGCTTGCTGTATATATTTTTGACAACAGTTGCAATTTTTTTTTTTATACTTTTGTTGTTGTTAGCCTGTCACATCCTACGCATAAATACTAAATTATATTCAAGTTAAATTTAGGTTTTTAAATGCTTCATTTATGTATGTTGTTCACCTTTGTTTAGTTCTTTTTTTTTTTATTGATGAATGACATTTTCGTTTTTTTTTTTATTATTGATTAACAATTTAAGATTATTATTATTATTTATTTTTTATAATCTAAAATAGGATAACGAACTTTACCTTTTGTACAGATAGACGATATTCACTCAATTAAATTCTCTAAAAATTAATATACAAGTAATATCGTTCGTTTTTATTTATTTTTTGTCGTTTCTATTATTTTCAAATCTGATAAAAGTAAAATTTATTCTTATTTATTGAAGTAGAAAATATTCGATGAAAATAATCAAAATGTTGTATATACATATTTTATATTTATGTGAAATACTGTTTTACTTCTATAATATACATATATTTAATAAATTTATATTGTTTAATCTTTTTAAATAAATATGTTTTCATTGTTTTACGTTATTATTAATATTATTTTAATTAATTAAATATTTTTAAAATTCGTTGGTTGCATAGTTAACTGAAATATTACTAAATGTACGTACATAAGTCTATTTTATTTAATGACAGGATGCTGTTGGTATTAGAATAGTGTTGATATTCTTTCAAAATATAAATAATAATAATTAACATTAACATGTCTTAGGAAACTATCTGCCTAAGAAGGTATATGCTTATAAATTTAAAGATTTTCTTTTATTTATTGATAAAGTAAATCAGTTTAAGTGACAATAATCGGAATGCATAAACACTTTCTTTTAAAATTACGTTTAATAATAATTTGTTAACATTAGGATTAAATCTACAGTACATTGACAGTAACAGGTAATAATAATTTTTTATTATTTTTTTGCCAATAGTTTTTGTTTGAACTTAAAAATTGTTAAATGTGATAATGAAAGTATTTATTTTGTTCCTTTATTTTGGTTTATAAAAAATTTTCATCAATGGATTTTTTGATTATTTGTTACATTTTTGTTTCAATTTACAGTATTGCAGCTGCTTTTGTGCTGTTTAAAGTAAAAAATTTATATGATTTATAGCAATAGAATTATTTAAACGTATAATTTAGAATTTGCCAATTTTGAAAGAAAAAAAGTTAATTAAGAATGGAAATCCTGTAACTAACGAAATTCGTTAATTAAAAAAAAAATAATAACAAAACATAGTAATGGAAAGAGCGAAATAATTCTAAGCGAATAACACTTTTCAAATATATTTATATATATAAATTCGGATTAAATACATTTCAATAAGCAAATACCAATTATTTTACTTTTCCTTTTATTTTACTATTTTTATAATTTCATTTAATAAGTTTTTGTTATAAAAATTTATGTAGAAACGTGAATTTTAATAACAATTGTATGAATAAAAATTAAAAACGAAAATCTCAGCTTAAATAATTGACCCTACGAACCTTAAAGGCTGTACTTGAAACATTCGTACAGTAAATTTTTAAAGAAAACAAAAATAATGAAAATAAATTAGTATTAACCGCAAAACATTTAATCAACTGTAATAATAAGCTTTTTTTCTTCTGTTAGACGTATATGGATAAATATCGGATAAATATTCGGTAAAATAAATTAGGAGGAGGTAACAAATCTATCACAAAAAAAAAATAATAATAAAATAAAAAGGTAAAGGAAAAATTAATAGAAAATTATGATAAATGTTTATTTTTTTTTTGTTTAAATTCGCATTAAAATAATTTCTGTTTGTTGAATTTAATAGCAAATGTTGTATTTTCTTTGCAGAAATTAATGAAAATTAAACAACATGCGCAAGACACGCATTTAAAGGACAGACATGGATCGTTGAAACAAAAAAAAATAAAAATAAAATAAATTAAAAATTGGTAAAACTTGAAACACATATGGATGAATATTTTTTTTTTAAGGATGACACGCGTCCTGTATTATTTTTACGATAGACTAAATATTTAATATATTTCCTTTATTATTTTTACTATCTGTTCGGTTTTTACAACATTTTATTCTTCGTCTTCATCTTATTTAAACTGACTGTAAACAAGACATAAAAATTAAGCGCAATACAAGCTGATGGTGATTATTAAATATGACGATGTGTTAACCGTGAAAATGTAGAATGTCATTATTTAAATTCCCTTGCGTAACTTAAAAAGAAAAAAAAAAACTAAGGAAAAATAATTTTAAGTGACCTGAAAATCTTCTGCAATTTTTAATTTTTTTCTTTTCTGTATAGCTGAACAAACAGCTAGTCTAGACCTATGATGTTAATTTTCTTTAATGAATTTTTTTTTTACAAAAATCATTGTGGGCTGTTTATTTATTTGTTGCTTATGCTAAAATAAATGTAATTTGATATTGTACACCGTTTTACACCACATTTAACGTTTTTAACATTGTTTAAAATCTTTTCTTGCCTTAGAAAATACAAAGATTTTGTTTGTATAATGTTTTGCTAATCAATAATCAAAAATTTTCTTCTTGAATTTTATTGTTTTACTAAATAATTATTTATATCAAACATAACTGTTTATAAAAAAGTGTTTGATTTAAACAAAATTTTCATAAACATATCATTATCGGACTTCATGTTCGGCATAAATTATTAAAATATAAAAAAATGAATAATTTTCGTAGCACTCTCTAAAAAATAACATTTTTGTTGTCATTTCGCGCACGCATAATAAGCAGCCGTCTCACATAATAAATATATTTTAAGTTAAATAAAGGCGATTCATAGAGTACACACTTCTAAATAAAAATCAGTAAATTAAATTTTTAAAAGGAAAACACTATGCATAGTGAAATTGTATCCCATCGATCTTATAATCATTTGCTTTTTATGTTTTTCTTTTAAATCTCCCCTTAATCTTTGGTAAATTCTTTTTCAATTTTTTTTTTCTATATGAACGTCCGGTGTGTTGTCATTCCTTTGAGTTATTTTTATATTTTCTGTTTTCCTTCTGTGATTATAATAATAAAAGTAATAATAAACATTCAAGTCAGCCGCAGCCTCTTTTTTCATTTATTTGTGATTTTTTGACCCATATCCGTGTCTTTTTTTATTTTAAATTTTCAAGAATTTTTAAGGAGGGTGAGTTCTTTTTTTTTTCCTTTTATTAAGAAATAATATTACCCACGTGTCCTTTTCTAAAAGATTATTTTTTTCTTCCTTGTTTTCTTAGTCTTAATTTTGTTTTTTTTTTCATAAACTTTGATTGCATAATTTCCTTCTTTAGCGTGCGTGTAGGGTGATTTTTTTTTCTTGTAATCTTGTGGCAAACGCGTGCCATCGATCTTATGATCTTGTTGAACTAATAGTGAGGGGCACTCATTATTAATAATATATTTAAGGGACACTTTTTTAAAATAAAAATTTTTATTAAATGAAAAGGAATTAAAAATAAATAATGAAGGAAAATTAAATTAAATATTAAATCTTTATTTTTTTATTATTTATTGTTATTGATTTTCAATTTTATTTTCAATCGTCTGTTATAATAATTTTTTTTTTCTGTACAAAATACATTTTCTTTTTTTTTTATATAAATAATTTCTAAATAAATTATTTAATTACATTTTTTTTTAAACTAAGTATCTTAATTTGATTACAATTTTATTCTGTGTTTCTTAATTTAATTATTTTTTAACTTAAAATATTTTTTTTTCTTAATTTTTATTACTTAATTATAATTATTTAAATATTCTTAATTAATTTGTTGGTTTTTTTTATTTTAAATTAATTTATATTTAATTTTAATTTAGATTAATTTCCTTACTTTTTTTTAATTATTTACTCACTTCTCACTATTTACTCACATTGGTTTTTAATAATTAAATTTTTTTTCTTTTCTTTTTCAATTTTAAAAATAATTATTCTTTGGGTATGACTTATTATGTGTTTATCTATTGATTAGCAGCAGTTTTGTAACAAGTTGTTTTTCAATAAGTAATAATCTAAATAATAAATTTGTTAATCGGAAACGAAAACAACTGTTATTAAGTAACATTTTTGTACTAAACTACTTGTAAAAGGTGGCTTTGCACAGAGAGCCTTAGTTCAACATGTATTATTTAATTATTTCACAATTAAACGCATTTAATAAAATAAAATTAAACATTTTTAAATGCCAATTCCAAATCTATAAAATAGTATTTAATAAATTAAAAGGATATTAAAACATTTTTTAATTAAACACAATCAAACTAATCAAATAATTTAATTAAAATTTACAACAGTCTTTTACCTAACGTTAATATTATTTTGTTTTTTTTTTTGGTAATAAATACATTTTTTTCTTATTTTTGATTATTAATTTTATATTATTGTTTAAAATTATTAGTATCAACCTCGATACGAAATTTTATTACATTAATTAATCATTGTTAAAACAATAAAAAATTTATTAAATATTTAAAAATAATAAAAAAAAAAACAATTGAATAAATTAAAAATTAACAAAACAAAATCAGTTCATTTTAGCACTTTTTTAGTTTTTTTTTTTATCTTTGATTTCTATTCTTATAAATTAAGTTCTTTTTTAACATAATTATTTACCCATTTTTTAATATTAAATTATAATTATTTTATATGAAGAAAAATTGCATTACTTGTGTGCTTTTATGGCACTTTTGTGCTTTATTTGTAAGTTTTCTTGTTTTGGCAACTTTTTATTCGAAATTTAAATGTCGTCATGACGCCATTTTATATCAATGTTTTTGTTTTTTTGTAGTTTTTTCTTTATGATTTTTTTTTTTTCTAAAAATAATTCCCCTTGTTGTGCGATGCTGAGTTTTCTATATATATATATATATATACGGTATATACAGTATATATTTTTTATTATTATTATTTTGTTTTTAAATTAAAATAACTTTTTACCCTAAAAATAAAACACACTAAAAATGGCGTTTGTGAAAAAATTTTCTATTTTCTTTTATCGCTTTAATGATTATTTTTCCACAAATAAACGTATCATTAGGTTCGCCCTCTTTTATAATAAAAAAAATAAAAATAATAATAAAAACAAATAAAGAAAAGATAAAAAAAACCTAATGCATTTCTCGTGTGTCGCTAAATTTATATAGGGGGAACACATTTTCCTTCTCTTTTTTAACAAATAATTTTATACTTTTTTTTTTTAGATTTTTTATTCTGTAATAAAAAATATTTTCTCCCAATAAAAAAAAAAAAAATGAAAATGATTGGTTGTATTTAAAATTAAACGCGTATAAATGGCGTATTGAACAATTATTTTCGTTTAAAACTAATATAAATACTTAAATCTAAAAAAATACAAACTTATTTTATTTACATCAAAAAAATAATAATAATAATAATAATAAATTATATGAAAACTGTTTAAGTAGAAAGAAATGAAAAGAAATTATGTAATTCACTGACTAGTCAACTTATTATTATTATTATTATTTTTTTATTTATTTTATAAAATCTTTTCTCTAATCTTTTAAAGTAGTTTCCTTTGGGTATTTTTATAAAAATAAACTAAGATCAATTTGTACTGTATAATTTTGTTTTAGTTAAATTTTATTTCTTATATTATATTATAATTTATGAATGGGGATTTCGTGCAATATGTAAAAAGAATGCAACACGATCATCGCATTTTTCACCACACATGTTACATTTGAAGACATCATTATAGCCGTGATAGCCCATGTGAATTGTATAAAGAACTGCATCTTTAAATGTTATTTCACAAAATTTACATTCATATATTGTTGGTGGAGATGGTGTTGTTATTTTACTATCATTATTATTATTATTAATATTATATTGTTTATTTAAGTTTGTTGTATCATGTAAACGTTCATTATTATTATTATTTATTTTATTTGCTAATAAGGTTTGTTGATCGTCATCATCTTCATCATCTCCATCTAATGCCGCATCATTTTTATAAGTGTTTGAACGATTTTCATTATTATTATTATTATTATTATTATTACTATTATTATTACTTTCATCTTCGGATAAACCTTTCATAATGGCTAATTTAAATGCACGGCCTTTACGCCGATTCTTGCCAAAGCCTCCATTTGTTGACGGTGTACTTGGTGAACTGTGTGATTCCGCACTTGTGGTAGGTTTGTCATCACTATCATCTTCATCAACGATCATCTGTTCACTAGATGATATTATTTTAGAATCATTTTCATCAGACTCCTCCTCGCCAAGATCAGCAATGTTTCCTCCGCTAAACATTATTTGATTATTTAAAATTCGTTTCGCTAAACATTGAGTTAAGTCCAATGCAGCAGCGTTAACTTTATTTGATGTAATGTTGCGTTCGACTATATTACTGTCGTTCCCATTTTCGGAATCATCACTGTCATATGATCTTTCTGAACGATCATCATGATGCATATTTGGCGATAATTGCTGCGCTAAGGCCGCTTGCTGATGGGCCGCAAGCATGTGAATGTTTAGATATGGAAATATTGACAAATTTGTACCCGATTGTAGCATATTTGCTAAAGTATTTGGTAGCATTTGTGATACTAAATTCTGTTTCGCGGAAGATTGTCTCTTTTGCCGTGATAAAGATTTAGAGTCATCACCTTTTCTATCGCCTTTCGATGATTTTGTTTTTGGTCCTCTTCTTGTACCATAAACATCAATTATGGGTAAGGGATTTGGCGTTCCATCTTGGTTTAAAACCATAGCTGGCTTATGTGCGTATTTTCTTAAATGTAATTTCAAAGAATGGCAATATTTTGTGGCATAATTACAATCCTGACAACGATATTGATAAATTGTTGAGTGAGATTTCAAATGTGAATTTAACATTGATTTATTTACACAACTATAGGTACATTGATTACATTGGAATGGTTTTGATCCGTCATGATTACGCAAATGATATTCTAAGTGATGTTTATATTCTGTGACAAACGGACATTTCGGACATTTGAGCATTTTCTCTGGTTTTATATGACTTTTTGTGTGATCCCAGAAATTTAGTTTTGTCACAGCAACAAAGTCACACTGTTTACATTTGAATGTTTTTACTTTGCCATGCGAATTCACTTTTGGTGTTCGCATATTACTCTCATCCTCGAGATCACTGCCCATTGAATGCGTATCCTCGGAATCAATACAATTTGATATATTGTCTATATCTTTATCAGGTGTCTGCTGAATATTATCTTTTGGTGACTTTGGTGGTGTTACATCCATTGGTGGCGTATGACTCGGTGTCAATGTAGATGTTGTTACGGCATTATTATTAAACGAATTAATATCAGATTTAATATAATTTTTCGAAGGTGTAATTAATTGCTGTTCCTGTGTTTGATCTTGGTCTACAGTTGTTTGATTTAATTGGTGATGATTTTGTTGTTGCTGCTGCTGTTGTAAATGGTGTTGCTGTTGTAAAATAGATACTCCTGGATAGCCTGGCGGCGTAAGTGGATTAAAACCAATTGGTCTTAACGGATTATTTATGCCAAAGAATGTTGTATCATAAAAGCCAGTTTGATTTGTTGAATCAATACTACTATCCATACTTTGCGGTGACGTTGGATTTGATTCAGTCTGTTGATTATTACTATTATGATTATGATTTGTTATTTGATGATGTAGTCCTTGAAATGATGTCATATCTTGTGGTTCATTTTTTATTATATTTGTTGTACCAACAATACCAACGCCACCACCGCCACTATACCAATTATGATCAAAATTTGGCGTCGCCATCACATCCCAACTATGCATTCTATAATATAAAAATAAAAATGAATAAAACATTTAATATTCTTTTATATATAAGGGAAGTGATTTCTACATTTATCAACAATTGTTTTTTTGTTTTTAGCTTTGTTTTATTTTTTTGGTGGGTATATAGAGATAAATAATAATAATAAATTTATTAATAAAATGTTGTTGTTGTTACTTTTGGATAACAATTTTCTCTTGTTTTTATTTTTTTTTTATATATTTTTGGTACATAAATAGCTTTTTGTGGTAACAATACATGCTTACATATATAAAAAAATGTAAATGAAAAAATGATGATGGTTTTGTGAAGATGAAAAAAATAATAAAAATAAAGTACAAATAACAACAACAAAAAAAAAAAAAACAGAAAAAAATTTAATAACAATACTCCTCCCTATGGCAATATATTAATTCACATATATATTTATATTTATATATATAAAAACATTGTTGTGTTTAAGCTGCTGATGATTTTCAACATAGAAAAGGGGAAATTGGATTCTGTATATATAATAGGATGAGATCTTGTTTTAATTTTTTTTTCTTTTATTTACGTATAAACACTGCGCGAACTAGGGAACTAATATACCACCAATGACGCATTACAACAAAATAAGATCTTCTCGTCTCTTTTTCGTTCCATAAGCACATGCATTTGATGGAAATACTATACGAGAATAGTAATCTTGTACACAGAATTTTTATGTAAAAGAAAATGAAAAAAAAAATACATAAATTGGGGTGGCCAAGTATTTTTATTATTATTTTTATGTAGGCACGCGCACAAGATATTACATTCCCTCTTAATAATGGTAAATATACAATTTTTTTTTTTTTATTTAATTTTTGTAATAAAAAATACGGGATCCCATATAAAATGTCATCAGCAAAATGGTGGATTAGAGACACCAATTAAATTAAATAAAAAAGACGAAATATTATAATTTATGTTTTTTAAATTGTTTTTATCGGTTTTTTTGATTTTTAATAAAAGCGGAACAAAGTATCTGATTTTTATTAATAAAAAAAAAAGATTTTTTTTTAACCTTGAATTACTGAAAAAATAAAACAATTCTGGCTATTCAATTTTTTTTAATTATTATTTTTTTTAAAAAAAATTCCCTTAAAACAAAATAATCACATAAACATGATTTTTAATTAATTATATAAATACAGGTTTTTTTTTTTTATTTGCTGTACACTTTTGGTGATTTTTCAGTTGTTTATTTTTTTAACGAATAAAGACGGAAAAACAGATTTAAAAAGTTAATTTAAACTAAAAATAAAAAATCACAATACAATTAACACACTGCCTGTGGGCTATTTAATTGTTTTTTAATGTTAATTGTATTTTTTTTTTGTCGTTTTATGATTTTTACAGAAATGCAGACAAAAAATTTAATAATTTGCTTCTTCTTCTTCTTGTTAAGCTTTTATTTTTAGAAAGTTTTCTTTTTTATTTAATTATTTTTACTACATTTATAGAAAACGTGGTGAACTACGGTACTGAGGCAGACTAAATAAGTTGCCAACAGGCTATTTTTAATTGTTTTTTGGTGTAATGTATAAAACGCATAATGGTATTTAGACGTGGACGTAGAAATTTATGCAAAAAAAAGTTTTTTGTTTTATGTTAAAGCCTAAAGATTAACACCATAAATATGTAAAAATAAACATTTATACCTGGCTTAAATAAAAAGATTTAAATATTTGTTTTTGATTTTATTACGTCTGAGAAAATTAACTTTAATAAATATTTAAACCCTTTTTTATTATTTTTACTGAATAATTGTTTTTTTACAGTAATTGTACGGTTTTTTTGTTGTTACTGTGTACCTCTTTTTTGAAATTGTTAAATGGTAAGAAAATGCTTAAAAGAAAGAATTATGTAAATATAGAGGAAAAAAGGTAATTACCCTTTAGTTATGTTATTATTGTTTTATTATTTTATTTTTTTACAGTGTTAAACATTTATTTTAACTGACTCTAGCTTATAGTAATAAAAATTTGCTTAAGGCAACTTAAAAGAAATATTTTATGTGAAAAAAGAAAAAGAATTTTAAGGGTGGCAGTGGGATGTACAAGCATAATTTTTTTACGAACAACTTGTGTTTACTTGATTTTGATTCTTTATTGTTGTTGATTGTATTTCTCTGCCTTGTACCTGATTTATATGTCTGATGAATATATAATAAAGAAATTAACAAGTAAAAAAGACAAATCAAAATAAACTTTAACCAGGTTCATGGTCACAATGTAATATTTATTAGTGTCGTTTGCAGATTAAAGCACGCGTCTAAAAACTAAATCTACGGATATTAACGGATGTATGTAATATAAATTTTTAACCATATAGAAAAAAATTATCTTTAAGCATCTAAAGATTAAATACTTCTTCAATTTTTAATTTTTTTTTTTTTTGGTAATTTAATTGATAAAAGTCATGAACAAACATTGTCAAAATTCCTAATATTAAGCCATTTATAATCGCGAACCTGTTTATTAAATACCAGTTTTTATTTTGACCAAACAAACAAGAAGAAATAAATAAACAATCTTGAAATTAAATCAAAAATAATTTTTCTGAACAAGCAATTAATCCAAAAAAAAAATCTGCAAAATAAGTTTATTAACCTTTTTGTAAGAAATAATTATTGAAAATAGCAAAATGTATGTTTAGATTTTGTATAATTAGAATGATTAAAAATCAGCGAAAAACAACGAATAAATAAATATTAAATAATTAGGTATAGTAAAGGTCCTTAATATTTAAAGGAATTGTTTAATTACTTTGATTATTGACTATCTAGCTATTTATGGATTTTATATTAACATAATTATTTGAATTTTATATAGATTTCAAACAAATATAAGCATTTTGAAAAGCATATGAAGATCTATTAGACATAAGATAAAAGTTCTAAAAATTTAAAGATTAAAAAATAATCGTACGCATTATTATTTGGCTAAAAATATCTACTTTAATAAAAAATTATACCAAAATAAAAGCATAAATTAACATTAAATATTACATAAATAATATTATATACTTATTAATCATTAAACAAATAAAAATGTATAAGGTAATAAATCATGAGAGAGGATTAAATAGTTCAAAATACTAAATAATTAATAATCATTATTCATTCATTATTTAATTATAAAACTACAAATAATTGTACTAAAAATAAATATTAAAAAAATGTTACCTTTTTAATTGATTAAATTACTTTTCAAAAGTAACAAGCAAGACGCAGCAGCGATAAATAAATAAATCTTCAAGTATTTCAGTTGGTTTCTTTTTTTTTTTGGTAAAAGTTTAATCAACTTTGGAGCACAAGTATGTTCTCTTATAAACAACTAAGACGAGATATTAATAAACAAACAACCTTATTACCACGTAAAAAGTATAAAAAAACAATTTCAAGAAATAAAAAAAAAATGATTGAACACACGACACTACACTATGTATTTCAACTTTTTTATTTGCTAATTTTTTTTTTTTTTTTTTTAAATAAATTTATCAAAATTAAACACTAATCATTATTTAATTTTTTGTTTGTTTGTTTGTATTATTATTATTTTTTTAATAAATTAAATATATATATTTTTTTATTTCTTTTGCACTCGGCCGATCACACACATTCAAGATTAATTTCGTTTTCTTATTAACCAAAAAAGAAAAATAATAAGCAAAAAACAAAGTATATTTTTTATCAAATTTAATATAAAAAACTTTTTTTTTTATTTCTATTACTATTTTTTTTACAATATTTTTTTTTTTAGTAATTATTTTTTTGTTTTTAAGTAAGCACATTAATAGTTCCTCATCCCTTGCGAATTGGTTATTGACTGTTTTTCATTTAAGTTTTATTTTTTGTCATCAGGTTCAGGGTGGTTTCACTCGTTTTAACTAAAAAACTGAGATTGAAATTTGTTATTTAGGTTTTTTTGGTTGTTTTTCTTCTTCTTCTTCTGCTTCTTCTATTTACGGTTTGAAAGTATGGTGAATACGATTTTTTTTATTTCTGTAATTTTATTTTTTTTTTATTTCGAATAAAATTTGTCATAGGTCTTTAGATTTTCATTTTTTTTTTCCTGTCGATTTTCTTTCCCTTCTTTTTTTGTGCCCAAGCACACACTTATGCACACAATGCCTGAAACTAAATATTTTCGCCTACTATACATTCCATAATACTAAAATACATATATGCATCTATATATGAGAGGGCAGAAAATTTATCTAACACACTCAAGAAAACGAAATTTTGTTTAATAAAAAAAAAATAGTAGGGATAAAATTTGGAAATTTGTAGGGGAATCAAGTTAAACCGATAAAATGCTGAACAAATAATAATAATAATAATAAAGGAAAAAAAACAATGAGGGTAATAATAAACCGCATTGAAAAAAATAAAAAATAAATTCCCCTGTAATAGCAAGCGCATAAAATACTATAAATGAATAATAAAATCAACCCCTATCTTTTTTTTGTTGCCATTTTTTTGCATTATATATATATATATACATTTGTATTATGTTGTATTTTTGAGACAATTTGTCTGAGTTTCATTCACTAAATATTCTAAATCTTAAGCAAAATAAACAAATGTTAAGTCTTAAGCTCACCTTTCTACACTGCTTTTTAATTTGGATTTCCTTTTTTTCTTTTATTTTTTTATCACTAAGTAGAAAAAGAAAATCTGTGTAGAGACACCGGATGGAAAATAGAATTTTGTGCGACGTATTTACCAATAATCATTCTGTGACAAATTAACACTTCTAAACCAAATTTAATGAGTAAAAAATTAAGAAAATCTTAAAGAACATTAAACTGGACAATGTGAAAGTTTTTTTACTTTCAATTTTTTTTTATGAAATGATAAAGAATACAATTTTAATCAAAATAAAATTTTCCTTTACATAAAACGAAAAAAAAAAAAAATAATAAAAAATTCTTATTCCACCTACACAAAATACAAAAATACGCCCAAATGTATTTTTCGATTTCTTTTTTCGATATAAAATTAAGATGAAAATCGAAAAACTGTTATTTTTCTTTTTTTATTCTTCTTATTTATTTACCATTTGTTTATTTTTATGAGGATAAAACAATAATAATAAAAATCAAATTTTTTATACAGTACTGTACTATAAATAATTAAAGATTATTCGGAAAATAATCAAGTAGAATTAATATAATATATTTTTTTTCTTAAGGTGAATAATAATAATCGTTATTGCATAAGGAAAAAATATACATTTTTAGAAAAGAATTGAATTACTAAAGAATTAATTCGGTTTAACAGTACAAGATTTGTGCAGAAGAAACGAAATTCAATAGCAGTCAATTTGATTAACATTTGTATGATTATTTACAGACCGTACTGTTGGTTAAATTATTTGATTTTGTCATCTGAAAAATATTGTTTTTCATTTTTTATACTATTTCTATTTGATCAGTGGATTTGGAGTTAATAAAATATTGTGACCTGAATGTTATTCATTTTCTGTTTTGTATTTTTATTATTATTAATATTATTATTTGTTTTATATTTCAGTAAAATATATGTATATCATGGACACTTTTTTGCTTTTTACTGTACCCTTCAGCACAACATAAAAATTTATTTATTCGTTTATATTAAGAGGATTGTATTGTGAAATGGGGTGAAAGACGATGACGACGTTTCCACCCACAATAAAAATAAATGTATATATACAGCATCTAACAGTATAAAAAGAAGAATGATAAAAAGGTCGGTCGGTCGGTCGATCGGTTGGTTGGTTTGTTGATTTGTTCGTTAACTGGATGGTTTGAGTTTTTACGAAACAATCACGCATTGGACTTTATAAAGCAAACGACAAAAAAAGAAGAAATTTAGTAATAATAATAAAAAAAAGTGCAGAGCAAAAAAATATGTCCTGCTGTCCTATCCTATTCCACCCTCATTTTACTCGTTATTTTTATAGAAAATGTACAGCGAAAGACATAAAACGCACCCTACATAAAAATACTATGCTTCTACTAAGCCAAGTACGTAATTCCACTATAACGATATAGAGAATTTTCTTCTTTTTGTTTTTTTTTTCGCCTTTTTTATAGCGAAATTGTATTTTTGTGCGATCGTTGACGACAATACACCACCCAACATTTCTTTTCATTTTTACTTTTCTTCTTTACATTTTTTCTTATTTGCCTTTGATGCATTTTTATTATTATTATTATAATAATTTTTTTCTTTGTTTATTCCATAAGTATCATATCGCAAAATCCTAGAAAAACATTATAATAAAAACCAGGCCCATTCTTAATATATTATACATTTTTATCCAACAGAATAATTCTCCCCTTTTTGGATTTAATAAGAAGGCATAGACACAACGCATACACACAATAAAAAAATACATAAAGAATGAAATGAAAAAAAACCTTAAGACCCTTGTTTTATAAAAAATATATACATATATCTTTTACTCTGGAAAAACTAAAACGATGGCAGCAAAACAAAAAAAAAAAGAAACCACCGTGCTTTGGGTGTTACCATGGCAATTCTATAGCAACATGATAAAATTTTTGATAAAAATGTTAAAATTGGTGGATATAGATCTATAGTTTCTAGAAAATAATAAATATTTCTTTGTTGCTTATTGAAAATATTTTTCTTTTTTATTTATTTTTTTAACAAAATTACAAAGAAATAAATATTTAATTAATAAGAAATTACATAAATTAAATAATATTATTGACAACAACAAGTTTTTTTTTTTTTGCAGAAAGCACTACACTCTTCTACATTACTTTTTTTGGCTTATCGATAATTATTAATTTCTCTTTTTTTTTTAAATAATTATCAAATTTATTGTGATATTTAATTATAATTATTATTAATTATGTCGTTTGTTTTTGTTTATTTGTTATTATTTTTGACAAGATAAAAAATATTCGTTTGCTTTTTTTACTGTGCTAAATTCTTAATATGCCTTATAACATAAGGTGAAAATTTACTTGGATCGCTTTGAAAAATGATAAAAGTTAACTGAATTTTAGAATGACTTTAACTCAATTTCTTATCGATTAAAAATTAAAAAGAAATAGTTAAGAAATTAATCGTTAACACGCTTTGATTACCTGTATTCTATAGGAATTGTTGTAGTTTCCCTTAAAATAATTTAAAAGTACTTTCTTTATTATGTAAAAATATTAAAATATTTATAATTAATGTTAAAGCCATAAAGGATTTGAGTACAGGAACGCTTATGAGCAACTCAACTTACGTCAAATGCTTTAATTTATTAAAATTAGTTAATAGCAGAGCAGGTCTATAAATGAAATTAGAAAAACGTTTATTTCTAAGGTGCGAGAGTTTTGTGTGGTAAAGCACATATTTGAGAAATTAATTTCGTGAAAACATTTTATCGAAAATCACTTTTAAATAGTGGTCCCAACAGTTTTTATAAAAAACCGTGAGATCCACAAGACATCTCGACAATATTTTAAATAAATTAATCTATCCCTTATGTCGCAATCATTTATTTAAAATTGTTTTTTCTACCATAAATAGTAAATCGAACAATAAAATAGTAATTAACGATCGCTATTTTATTTGCTTCTTAAGCAAGTAGGCCGCTGGTATAAAATAAAACAAAGTCATTTTGCATTAGTAGAAAAATATATTTCCTCCAAAGGGATAAAAACTCATCTAGATTTACATCCCCCACATAATAATTTTTTAATAGAATTTCTGCTCTCTTTTAATATTATAAATGCACTAGATTTTCCATTTAATCCATCATTTGCCTAAAATGTTTACATTGTAACATAACAATACGCTTACCGCAATCTCATCAACTAATATCTATTGATTAGAACAAAAAAAAATATCGAATACACCGTCACACCTACCACCTATGCGCTTAAAAGTAAAAATGCTTTCTTAATCAATTATCTAGAACATTAGACAGGAGCATAAACTGATTGATCGAAATTCTTATTTATGAATAAAGTGAATTCATACTAAACATATATTTATTATGTCCATAAACAAAAAAGAAAATACATAATTTATTAAAAATCTATTATAGAGTTTTGATTATATTTTTCTCTATTATTATTTTTTTTTTTGTATGATAAATATTCGTATAACGGTTTTATATTCCCATAATTTCTATTGCAAAAAAATTACTAAATAAATGTTTAAAAAAAAATGCAAATAACTCAGTAAAAATATTATTTGTTTTACTAAAATATGTAATTAACTTTAAATTAAATTTAATTAATTGTTAAAACTGTTTACAATGTTAAAGCCAAGCATTTTAAACAATCGCATTTCTTTTTCTTTTCTTTTTGGTGAATTTGACAGAATTTACAACGTATAGTTTTTCTGGGCATACTTTACGGTACTATGACAACTTGTGGGAGCAGTTGAAGATACTTGTGGACATTTGTATTAAGGTATTAATGGTTAAAACGAATTGGGAAAAATGGGTACACTTTGCGGTAACACGTTACATTTCTTTGCAGTACGTTTTCAACGTTACAACTTACAACTAGGCTGTACTCGATGATTCCAGTTAGTACTAACTTCCTAGTATTGCGTATATGTATTTCGCGAAAAGGCATTACTTCTAAAAAATCCTGTAAGCAATGACCAAGGCTAAATTTATTTAAAAAAAAAGTTAGATCCGCAACGTTGCGCCAATGCGCAAGCGAATTCACCGATTAAACCTTTTGAGAAAAATAATTTTAAAAACGAAATATTCATGCGATATTAATATGTAAGAAACGAGTTAAAAGAAATAAAAAAAATACATAATTATTTAAATTTTACTAATAATTACATGACCTCATTAAAATAAATTTTTTTAAAATTTTTTTTGTAAAATTATAATTAAGGTTTTTCTTTGTCTATGTTTTTTGTTTAATTATTTATTAATGTTTTTTTTTAATTGATTTACTGACAAAACAATATATAAATATAAATAATACAAATTTGCTCATATTGTAAATATTTACTATTAAGCAAATGCATTTTGATTTTATCGTTATTTTAATAAAATCTATCAGCAGCTTTGTGAATACAAGAAAAATTGTGAAGAATAATTATGTATGCTATAAACGTTAATTGTGCTAATCATTTTGTTAGTTATTTTATCATTGATTAAAACGTTTACCAGCAGTTAAAAATTCACAGATAGTGTGCTTCGTTTTGTAGACAATCATTTCGATGTATTTATATTAATTTATATCATTGACAATAAAAATTCTATGATTATTATTTTGTATTTTCACTGTCAGTCAGTCTACTGTAATCAGTTTTATGAGCGAGTTTAACAAGACTTATTAGCAAAATTATATTAAAACTGAATTAATGTTAAATAACTGTTATAGTTAGTTGTTTAACATTAATTTAATATCAACACGAATGCTGCGAATCTTGTTCTTAAAATCGCAAATATTTTATTTCAGATTATCGGATAATTCGTTAAGCTTTCATTGCAATCCAAACATGCTGATAGCGATTTTGTATTAGATAGATAAAATTCGTAGAAAATATATTTCTACATAAGCTACTATTATGCATTAGAAAAAATCACATAATTTGCCACTGTGTGAAATTTTAATTTAATTATTAAATAAAATAATAACTATGTTGAGATGACTAATGATTGACTGTGATTGAGAATCATACTGTTTTGAGATTAAATTGCACGTAGCTGCTAAAAACTGTTTCGTATTTCGTAAAATATAGGTATCGTGCGTAGATGACGTAAAAAATAATAATAATAATAATAAGAATACATTTAAATGGGAGTTTTTCTCTATTAAGTATTTAATTTCGGTCGATGATAACCTTGAATAAAATTTGCACTACAGACATTATTTTTTTAATTAGCTTATCTTTTAAAAAACCACAGACATATTACACTAGTTAGCAAAAATATTGTTTTTCTGTCACTTTTTTTTGTGGATTTAATTACTCATCAATTTCTTTAAAAACAACAAAGTAATCAATAAAAATAAAATTAATCAACAATAAAAATATATAAAACAAATATTTTCTTTAATATAATTAAATTATTTAATTATAAAACTTTTTTTTTTTGTTATTATTATTATTATTATTATTATTATTATTATTGTTATTTATTAATATTTCATAACAGGAAAAAAAATTAATGTACTGTGTCGTGCCGTGTTAAAATAGAAAAAATACGCGTCATACGTAAATATTCATTATTTATTTACCAAAAAAAAAAAAAGATTATAATAATGTTTGTGAAAATTTGACAACAACAATATGCATTTGCAAAATACAAAGAAGTATTATCAATAAACTAGTAACTTAATAATAAAACATAAAAGAAAAAATCTATTTTTGATGATAGAATGAATCAACAAGTATTGTAGCGAAAACTACTTTTAGTTTTTATCATAATTGAAAATGTCTACTGAAAACAAAGTAGAAGTAAATAAAAATGAAGAAAATTTATTATGCAATTAATGGCCTGTTTTTTGTTTTTGCTTTAATTTTGCAACCATTTCCGGTAAACAATTTTTTTTTAATTTGTGGTTTGCATTTGATGTTAATGTAATTAACATAAATATGTATTTTTTTTCTTTAAAATTGATTTCTTTAAGCTATTTCAACATTTATTCTACGCATATTATATGCTATTTTAGGTATTACTAGAAAGAAAATAGAAAAAAAGTTTTTGTTCGTTAATATGAAATAGTTTTTTTAGTATCATTTTTATCGAAGTGGATAATCAAAGTATGAGAAAACTATAATCGAAACAGTTTTTAATCAACTTTTTATATTTTAAAACCACAGTCTCTCAGTATCATTCTTATACATTCAATTTTATTTTTTAAATCTAATCTTTGTTAATTATACAATTTATTCAATAAACACTTTAGCTTTCTAAACGGCAGTTATAAGACATTTAAATACCAATTTACGGACTTATTAACTATTCAACTTAAAGTAAATACTAAGTCTATGTTACTATAATTCTATTTAAATGTTTAAACCGATAAAGTGACATGAACGACTATATACCGACAGTAATAGTAAAAATTAGTGTAGACACAGTCACTTTAGTTTTAAAAGAGTTAATTGACTAACAAAATAATAAAGCCAAAAATTAAAAAACGGCGCCTTTATATTGCATATTTAAATTATAAACACTTAATTATTATTAATTTATTTAATTAAGATGACATAATAAGGAATCTTAGCTGTGTTTTTGTGGTACTACGTTTTTATTAATTATTAGTTATTTTATTTTATAAAATTATTTACTTTATTATTTCTTTTGTAGAAAATTAAACATGTGAGTTTTTAAAGATATATATTTTTTCTATAAATAAATGTTAAAATTAGTCTCATTCACTACTCATGCATAATTTAGCTTTTACTTAATTGAAAAGGTTAAAATAATTAAATTAAAAAAAAATAAAACAACTTATTTGTTATATTTCATTAAAAGCGCGTCGTCCATGTGATTACTCACATTTTTAACCATGTTTCTGCCTGATATAATAATTATTTTTTTATAATCTACATATAAGTACTAAGGTGCTATTTGAAAAACATTTGCATTTAAAATAAATATATAATAATTAAAATATAATTATTTTTCAAAATATGGATAACAAATAACAACTCTGTCATAAGAAAAATCCCTTTTAAACTGAACTCTAACCTTTTTATAACAATACCTCTAAAGTATATGTTAAAGATCACAACCATGTATTAAGTTCAAAAGGACATTTCGATTTTTTTGTTAAATACATATATTAATTATTATTTGATTTGTACAATCAAAATCCATATACGAATTATGTAAAAATTATCTTATCAATATATTTATTTTTTTTTTGTATATGTGTTTATTTATTTCAATGTTATATTAATAATAAATGATTTTTTTTTCTTTTATATTTTATGACTGTTGTTAGGTGATAATAATTTTATATATATAAAAAAAATAATAACAACGATTCTTGTATTTCTCTAAAATACAATTTTATAATTTATAGAAAACGAATTGCATAAATAGGTAAATAATAGGTGACGGGTGAATAAATAATTTAACGTATTTTTTCTACTTTGTTTCGTTTTATAGACTTTGTAATACTTTCTTGCCCTTTTTTTTTGAAATGTGGTTCACATTTAAAACCATTACAGATTAACAATAAAAATAATTTAACAATAAATTGATGATTGAGAAAAGTTATATTTTATGGTTATTTTGTGTATTCATTATATATATATTTATTTATTTTTTTTTCAAATTTAATTGTAATTTTTGATGGTCCAAGCACGGACATCCGAACTTTCGAAACATTGTTGCTTTTTTTTTGTCATGGCCTGAAAAGAAAAGGAATTTGATTTTTTTTTTAAATAAGAACCGTTAAAGTGTAATAAATTGTAACAATTTCGACAGATTTTATTATTAATTTTAGAATTTTTTTTTGTTCTTATTCTTCTTCCTCTTTTATGACAATTATTGTGTTTTTTTTTCTCTTTAGAAAACATGAGAGGGGTCAACGATAATATTATTTGCCCTTTGCCAATGTTTAATGTTATAGGTCTTAGGGGTCATTTATTAAACAATAGTTGTCGCTGACCAGAGGGTTAGTGTTATTATTATTTAATTTTATTTTATTTAATTTTTTTTTTAAACCATTATTACAAATCTTATTTTTCATTTCAATTGTAAAAATTGTTTAAATATTGTAAATTGTCAAAAAAAAAAAATTTGTGTTACATTTCACACGATTTTCATTATTGCACCAAAAAATATATAATGTTTACGCTTAACCATTGTAATAATTCTATTTTGAACAAAAAGAGGATTGATACCAATCCTTGCTGATCTCTAAATACACATTTAATCTTGCTCCATTTTTAATATATATATATTTAATGATTTATTTGAAATAATTTATATTTTATATCTGAATAACATTATCATCTGTCGATTGATTTTTACGTTAATAACAATTATTAACTAAAATTAATAATCGTTTTTACAATTTTATTTTTTTTGACTAAATTTTTGTGATTTGGCGATATAATATTTTATTTACATAAAAACATATTTCAGAGAATTTAAAATAAAAAACTAAATTTTTAATCAAAGTTATGAATTTCTAGATCTCTAGACTTTTTTCATTCCATTTTCAGTGTGATATTCTAATTTTTTTTTAGATTTAATTCTTACCTCTACTTACCATTTACTCAATAATAAAATGAACTTAAAACATGCCTTTAAAGGGCAATTTTTTAGTGAGATGCATTGCTTCCCATAAGTTCAAATATTATTGAAGCTGATAATAATGCCAGTAAAGAGCCGGTTTAAAAGGCGCCAAACTAAACTGAATAGCTATTGAGAAAAAAGAAGCCAATTAGTCGGTTGTCAGTTAGTTTTTTTATATCAAAAATAAAAAGTATCGCAAAGGAAAAGCAATCATGTTAGAATCAATATAGCAAATGTATATCATTAAATGTTAAAAAATAAATAAAATCAATTGAAGAAAATTCATTTTAACTGTCTGTTCTACATTTTTACATCATCAAATTCCAAACATCGCATGAAACACACTTTCAACAGCATCAGTTCATGACTACATAAGTAATAATTAGCATATTGTTATTAAATTATTAATAATTCTAAAAAATTCAATCTAACATTTATTATCATCTTGTTGTTGTTTTTTTATCAAACTAAGACAGGAAAACAATTTGCACAAATAACTAATAATTTTGAAACTCTAAATTAAGGCGCCATAAAATAATAGATTAGAAATTTAAAAAAAACCCGTCACTGGCGACTTAAGATAATTAATTAATGACAAAATCTATTCTACGACCTGCATTTTCTTATATATTTATATACATATATATAAATTTAAAAGAATCTTCAAAAAAGGGATAATTACAAATTACCAAATAAATTATATAATTGTTATTTAATACAATAATAGTTTAATTACTTGTCTCCTTTATATAACTTTTATTTTTTATTATAATTATCCTAATTCAGTCTAGAATTCTAAAGAAAATTTATTTTATTCTTCTTACTTATACATTTTGTTTAAATTTAATTATTTATTCTGTTAATAATAATAAAAATTATCAATATATAAATATGTATGTATATAACAGATAATTTTTATTTATTTTCTTATGCTTTACAGTAAAAACTACTCTTGACTTCTATTTTATTTAAACAATCAAATGAAAAAAAAAATTCTAGAACCAATGTTTTGTTTACCGGTTGAAAGTACATTTATTTTTATAAGTAAGTTTTTACATAACAAAAGTTCTTAATGTGATTTGCTTACATTAAGTTTTAAAATATTTGCACATTAAGCGATATAATCTTTTCGTTGAAATAATTATGTTTTATAAACATCTTTTAAAATTTCACTTTATTAAAGTTCATAAAAAATAACATTGAGGTTAATTTATTATTAAATTTAAACAATCAACATGAACTTAAAAGCTTAATTTATTATTTATATTTACTGCTTGTCATATCATTTATTTTTCTTTATTTGATTTTTTTTTCATGAATTTTGACATTACAAAATTTATTACAAATTATCATTTGTTTTCTCATTTTTTTTTTTTTGTCAATAAGTTTTTGTTTATATTTCCCCTTTATAAAATTTATGTCTTTATGCACATATTATTTACTTAGTACTTTTTTCCCATAAATTTCTCCTAATTTCTCCAATAAGATTTATTATTGCTTTGGTTTGTAACCTGGGTGCAAAATAAACGTAGCTAGAGCAATAATTTCATTTGCACACGCTACTACACTTTTATTTTGTAGGAAAATTTATTTATTTTTATTTGCGATAAATTTTTTTCCTTAGAAATTATGTGTAATTACAATTAAAAAAAAAGGAGCAATTATTAAGAAAATTTTTCAAATTATTTTATTATTGAATATTATATTATATTATAAACTTAATTCTATAAAAGTTTTTGTTAATAATAGATAGACAATAACAATAACTAAAATCAAATAAATACTCAAAATATGAATATTGTCGATTAATTATAAAAATATATCAAATTGATTTAAACAACAAGATTAATAAACTGTCGAACACGTACATATGATAATCAAGAGTATAAATAATAAAAAATAAGTAATTAAAAGCACTTAGAAGTATATTTTTAACTAAAACCACTTTGTAGCTCATTATTTACAAAAAAAAATAATAATAATAAGAGATCACAATCTTTACTTTTAATTGTATATTTATTGGTTTATGAATTAAAAAAATACGTTTACAAGACTAACTAAAAAGAAATATTGTCTATGTCAATCTGGACCATCTTTATTGTTTCTAATGACTATAAAGAGCTAAAATTATAAATCCTTAACGATAAAACTCAATAAATATGCTTTTCGGAGTTAATCGTTTTGTTTTATTTTATTTGCACATAAATTTATTAGTAAACATTGCAATAAACACACAAAATTTTGTAATCTTTTTACAAATTATGTAATTATTAGTTATAAACAAATTAATTATCGATTCTTGTGGCATAGATTATTATTGTAATTGAGGCTAGTTTTGTTTATTTTCCATAATTAAAAAATATTAAAATTCAAGATTTTTTTAAAATAAAATTTTATAAATTTTGAAAATGTCTAAATGATAAAAAATCTTAAAAATTTCAACGAACGGAATCAATCAATTACGATCTTTAATAATTTTCTTCTAGCAAGGTGTCTGTAATCCACTGTTCGTCAATTCAGTTCCAAAATGCTGGCTGTTCTTTAACAAACATAAAAATATGGATCAGGATTAATTTTTTACAAATTTCGCTTTGCAGTTAAATGTTATATGACTTCTCGACAGAATATTATTTTTATTCAATATTGTAGCTAGATTACTGGTAAATGAAATCACAAGGGTCCCGCAAAGATGGCAGATATGCGCATTACGAAATTTTGTTTTCTATTTTTCTTGCTTTACTACCATTTATAAACCATAATATTAAGGAATTTATCGAGCACTTTAAAATAGTGGACGATCGCCAATACGGCTTTAGATATAAAAAAGATCCACTGGAGACCTGTTAGCACATGTCGCTCACAAGTGAAATGGTGCAATGGAAAATCACAGCGAGTCATTAGCCGTTGCACTTGACATTGCTAAGGCCTTCGATAAAGTCTGGCACGATAATCTCCTTGCAAAACTCGAGTCATACGGGATTCATGAAGAAACTGTTCGATGGTCAAAAAGCTACTTAGACAATAAAAGTTTTCGCGTTGTAGTAGATTTTCTCAAGTGAATTCCGCACAAATTCTGGGGTACCACAGGGTTCGGTACTCTCACTAACACTATTTATCCTATACATAAACGACTTATTTAAGTCGACAATCCTATTCATAGTTTCGCTGATGATAGAACTCTCCATTATACTCACTGTTATTCCTCGCAAAACACCAAGGTCAGAAAAATGAATAGGAAAACAAAGAGGCCTCCGCAATTCTGCCTACGCGCGAAAAACGTGTACTAGAAACTTCTACCCACGGTCGAGCATTAACTTAGAGTACGGTGCGTACATCGAAGTTCCAAAACGATTTCTTTACTCGTACAGCAAAGAAATGAAACGTCTTACCACCGTGTACGTTCCCAACCCAATTTAATATCCAATCCTTTAAAATTAATGTCCACAAATATCTTACATCCCATCCCATAAATTGACATGGTAGCTCAAAGCTATTCAAAGGTCGACTTCGCGTCATAATTCATAAACATGTCAATTTCAGAATAAAAAATAATAAAATAATACATGTCTCATTAACAGTTTCATAAGGTAATTAATTTGATTTATATTAATTTTTTCTACTTTATGTATTACTTTGATTTATATTAAAATTTTATTTTTATTAAAGAATGGTTTAAAATCAGTACAATTTATCTGTATAAATATTTCTTTAATGCTGATAATTATAAAATAAATATTATTAATTTATATTATTATGATAATAGTTTACAGGATTACAAAAACACAATGTTATTTACAAAAAAAAATAATAATAATAAACAAAAACTATTAATTAATCCGTTAAAATCACAAAACAAAATTATTTATTGAAATAATATTGGTCAGGATAAAGCAGACAGTTATCGCTTACAATTAACATTTTCTGATAAGATTAAATTATATTTATAATAGAATAATATAATAAGAATAATATAGAATAATAATATTAACACAGTATATTTAAAAACTTTCTGATTGATAATTAATAAACAATTTTTTGGTTTAATCTCAAACGAATTAAATAAGTATTTAATTTATAGGAGAAAAAAAAAACTAATTCTTTATAAGGAAAACAAAAAAAAGGCAAGAGAAAAACTTTTAAACAAACACTGCGTAAACAAAACGACATTAAAGTTGAAAGATCATAATTAAGTACAAATTATTTTGTAATTATTTACAAGCAAAGAAAACAAATTACAAGTAAGTTTAACACACAAATTTATTAAACTAAAAATCACATGGTATTTGATAACAAAACGTAAATGTGTGTTTAACGAAAACAAACAAAATATTAAAATATAAAAAAATTAATTTATTTTCTAAAGTTTTTGTTTACTGATAATAATAATAACAATAAATCTAATTATTTTAAAATTTCATCACTTCTTTTATTTAAATAATAAGAAATTAATAATGTAAAAATGTATCAACATTTGGACAAGGAATGTGTTTTTACTGCTTTTGCAAATACTCATCAAAAAGATATAAAGCTAATGATACATCATTTTGATTTAGTAAGTTTTTAAGGTCATTGGTATATCCAGATAGTTTACGAATTGTTCCAGTTTGATATTCAAGGAATTCCTCTTCAATGTAATGAGCCAACTGATATAAAAAGAAAGAATAAGATTAATAATATGTTGATGCATATTATAAATGAAAAAATTAAAATAATTACCGCTGGATCGTAATGTTCTTGTTTTGTAGCAGCGCCAGCAACAGATACATGACGTTGGAGATCATGTGCTTTCTTTGCCAAATATTTCTCTGAATCGAGAGCTTGTGCCATAGCATGGAACTCATTATTTTCAGCTAAAACAGTGTTGGTGCTTAGATCATCATATTCACTGTTGAATAACATTTTGCCACCACGTTTGGTTATGTGTTTAATCAAATCAATTGTATTAGACCATGCCTTATCTGATAATTCACGGAAAACTTTTTCGAAACCAGGACGATTCATCACATAATTACCGTAATATGTTGTTAACAATAGATATTCATATGATTTCTTAATATTAGCGTGAACATATTTGTGTAGTGTTGGCTCAGCACTTTTATAACCCGAAAACAATGCATTACAATTTAAAGTCTCTCCTGAAATAGTTTAAAAAATATTAATGTCAAAGTTTTCTTAATTAACTATATATTTTATTAAATTACCATTTTGGCTTTCTGCGCCACATTCTTTTTCAGCATCTTTGTAGCAAAAATCATCAGCAGCTAATGAAACTGCGATAAATGCGGACAGGATAATAAACCACTTCATTGTTACAATTATATTTTTATTAACTTATATTGAGTTTTTTAATCTAAAAACAATAAATAATGAAAATTAGTAACACAAACATTGACAACTTATTTGCACTAAAAAAAATTAACAATTCAATGTCATTCAAAAATAATAATATAATTATTATTTTGAACTAATATTAAATTATATTATTCACAAATCACAAAATATTTTTCAATAATATTAATTAAAATACCTTTTTAAAAAATTTCTTTTAGCAAATTAAAAATTAATGGTATACTGTTGAATTTTATTTAGAAAATGGTTGCTGCGTTATATGACAGTAGAGTTTTGACGGATAATTTGTTCCTATTTACACAAAGAAATAAAATAAGCTCGTGTGTAAAAATGCGTTAGACTAGTGGGGGACAAAAACAGATTTCGTTTTACAACAGAATGTATACAGTTTATAAGAATTATAAGTGCCGTGCACAAAAATAAACCAAGGGAAATTTCCCTCTCTTATTGTTTTTGGCTCACAAAACCAATTTTTTTTTGTTTACTAATCTACATGCTGAGTGCAAAATAATTTTTCGTGTTGATTTCAACAATAAATATAAAATTTATTATAAAAGTAAGTGTAGTTTAATTTGGATCTTATTTGTAAGACAAGTGAACAATTTTAAATAAAATATATAAAATTATTTAATTATTTTCAAAAGTTTAATTTATAAAGAAAGAAAAAATTAAAATCATTTTAACACCGTACCTTGTGAGTGTGAAATTTTAAAGATTGACATTGTTATTAATATTAATATTATGATTTTCGTCAATATTTATAAAAATTAAACACGTTTTTTTTTTTTAATTTAAAGAAAAATAATTATTTTATAATTGCAGAAAAACCAAAACGTGAATATGAAGTTCTTAATAGTTTTATTTGTGATATCGACAGCATCATTGGTTTTAGCTAAACTTAATTGTAAGTGAAATTTTTAAATCAAAGTTTTTTTTTGTTTTATAAATAACTTAAAATTGGTTACAAATACACTCTAATTGTAAATAAAGTTTTGCGTTAAATTGAATTTTGCAATAAATTCATAGAAAAAATTCAATAAATTTAATTTTTCCTTCGCTTTAGGTGAAGTGCAAAAAGTCGCCATCGACCAAAAATGGATTGATATAACTTCAGGATGTGTTGCACAGACAAGAACACAGATTCAAGAAGAAATGAACGCTTCCATACAATACTTGGCAATGGCAGCACACTTCTCACAAGACACGGTAAACAGGCCAGGTTTCGCAAAGTTTTTCTTTGATGCAGCAAGTGAAGAGCGTGAACATTCCATGAAATTGATTGAATATCTGTTAATGCGTGGTGAACTCATAGGAAACGTGACAGCTTTACTTAAAGTTCCAGTAAGTTTGTTTGTATAAAATTATTTATTAATGGATATTTAATTGAGATTATTTCTATCTATCATTAGACACCCGAGGTTGTTACTTGGACCGATGGTGTTTCTGCCCTTAAGGATGCACTTGTTTTGGAAGCAAAAGTGACCCAATTAATCCGTAAATTAATCGAAACATGTGAAACTAGTACCAAAAATATTGATGGCACTGAGAAACAATACAATGATTATCACGTGAGTTGCTTTAAAGTCCCATTTTAGCTTTATAAGATGATTTTTATTGACAATTATTTTTTCTTCGTTGAAATTAGTTTGTCGATTACTTGACCGGAGTTTACCTAGAAGAACAACACAAAGGCCAACGTCACTTAGCAGGAATGATTTCAACACTTGGAAAAATGCAGAACAAACATGGAAACCTTGGCGAATTCTTATTCGATAAGGAGCTTTTAGAATAAGTTTGCAGATTGTACTAAATGTCAATTAAAATATGATTTATATATTGTGATGATAAAAACAATTTTTTTTATATATATTATCTATTTTCCCTAATTTTCATTAAAGAAATAGTAATTACTTTTATTTTAATTGAAATTAAGTAGTTTTAATAAAATTTTTTTTACTAAACCATGTGTTGTTTTTAAAAAAGTATACTTTTACCAAAATTATAGATAAAACTTAAATATATTTAAATTTAATTTAAGAATGTCTATTTAATTAAAATACAATCGATTTTTAATCAGCTGTTTACAGTTGAAGTGAAATGCAAATAATAGTGTGCTTTTGCACTACATATGTTTATTATGGCTATAAAAAATCAATATGCAATTGGGCAATTTCTCCTTTTATCGTATATTCAAACCCCAGTTATATCTTTTATATGGAAAAATGCGTGTACATTGTGTTTAAAGCCAGACGAATAAACGAGAATAATAAGATTAATTTGGTTTAATTCTTTAACAAAAAAAAATTCACATCCGTAAATTATGTTTTCTTCTTTTTTAAAAGCACATACATTTGAACGCGTCGAACAATGTTCAAATTTAAATTAAATGTATGATATTAAATTAATTGATTAGATTTTACAATTTATATACAAAAAATATTCATTTTTGTTTGATAAAATTATGAGACAGTTTTTTACTACAAAATATAATTAAATATTGTTTATCTACATGGTAACTTTATTTATCTATTTGTTCTGGATTGTTATTTCAAAAATTCTTTAGTTCACATATGGTTTGCTTTTTATGTAACATAAAAATTATCAAAATGTTAATAAATATGTTTAGTAAACTTTACTTGTCTCAATATGGCAAATTAAGTAATGAGATTTTAGATGTTTATGGAAATCTTTACAGATCAATGCAACAGCATAGCATTTTCAGCAGTAAAATAATCAGAGGAGAATAACAATATTGCATACATTTAGAGCTTAGAAAATAAACTGTGCTTCCCACTAAATCATGGATGTTTAATGTTAACTTGGGTTGAATACCAAATGTTTTTGCATTATGTCGGTATAGAAATTACCGATGCAACAATTTTTTTGAAAATATACATAGAATTCTAATTTGTAACTACTACGCAGCATGAATAAATATTCCGTTGTAGCTGAAGCTGGCAATCCACCAGAATATGGTGAAAATGATGCATTCAAAGTTTTTAGAATAGTTAAAATATTCATAATTAAAATTTTGGTTTTCTGTATTTATATGGAGATATTTATTAAAAAATAGTTTATTTAAACAATATGTTTATTAAGAATGGAGCTGTTTATTTAATGTATCTTTTTTTATTCTTATAAGGAGCATATGCAATTATTTTATGTAGAAGTTTGTGGAAAAGATAATTACTGCCAATAATTCATATTAAGCAAAAAATATACGTAATAAGAGGTTCTGTTGTCGATTCAAATCCCTACAGTAATAATAAAACGATTTACAAAAATATCATATGAATAATTACTCCCACAACCATAACAAATCACAAAGAATATTGTTTATTTGTGTTATTTATTTGTTCAAAACATTTAATTTAATTATAATTTTTCTAATATTGGTGTCGTGTTTACTTTTTATTGTTATTAATTGATAATTCTTTTGCACTCGTTTCAAAAAGAATTTTCTCATTTCTAATCGCATTAATCATTATTGTATCGGTTTTTATTATTATTATTATTATTATTATTTAAAGTAGCAAAATACTATCTTTTATTATTGATAATTGATTTTGAAAATAAATTTTTAATTTCTTCTATCATTTAATTAATCTCTATATAAAACAAAAATGATTTATTTATCAATAATTTTTCTTTATTTTATTCATCACAAAATGTTTTATTTGTTGCACGTAATTTATACAAAATGATTATCTTTTTAAATAATAATATAGATTCAAAGTCGAAGATTTAAAAAAAAAAAAACTTTACGTACTTACATATGTATTTTGTTTTGTAAAAATAACAACAAATAATAAAAAAACATAAAATTAATTAAAATAGAAATCACATTTTATTTCCTTATATTTTATAATAAATTATTTTTGACATAACCAACATATCATTCTGTATTATTTTTTTATTGCTAGTTTTTTTTTTTTTTTTATTTTTAGGTAAAAATAAATCTAATGACAAAATTTTAAAATTTTTGCTTTTTATTAAAAATAATATTAGAAGAATAATTAATCAAGATCATAAATATGCAATTCATATGGATTGTTACTGCTTTTTTAAATAATCATCGAAAAGATATAAAGCTAATGATACATCGTCTTGATTTAGTAAATTTTTAAGGTCATTGGTATATCCAGATAGTTTGCGAATTGTATCAGTTTGATATTCAAGGAATTCTTCTTCAATATAATGAGCCAACTGTTATAAAGAGAAAAAAAAAATAAATTTAAGAATATTATTTAACAAACAAAATTATATAAAGAAAATTACCGCTGGATCGTAATGTTTCTCTGTACGGACAACACCGGCAACAGAAACATGTCGCTGAAGTTCATGTGCTTTCTTTGCCAAATATTTTTCTGAATCAAGTGCTTGTGCCATAGCATGGAACTCATTATTTTCAGCTAAGACAGTGGTGCTCTTTAGATCATCATATTCGCTGCCGAATTTCACTGTACCACCACGCTTGGTTACGTGTTTAATCAAATCAATTGTATTAGACCATGCTTTATCTGATAATTCACGGAAAACTTTTTCAAAACCAGGACGATTTTTAACATAGTTACCATAATATGTTGTTAACAAAAGATATTCATATGACTTCTTTAAATTTGCATGGATATATTTGTGTAGTGTTGGTTCAGCATGTTTATAACCCGAAAATAACGCATTACAATTTAAAGTATCTCCTGAAATAGTTTTATTAACAATATTAAAGCTTCCTTATTGATTATAATAAAAATTTCCAATTACCTTTTTGGCTTTCTGTGCCACATTCTCTTTCTGCATCTTTGTAGCAAAAATCATCAGCAGCTAACGAAATTGCGAGAAATGCGGATAAAATAATAAACCACTTCATTGTTACAATTATATTTTTATTAACTTATATTGAGTTTTTCAATCTAAAACAATAAATAATGAAAATTAGTAACAAAAACTTATTAACTTTGTTGCACAAAAAACAAATTGCAATTTTAATGTCATTCAAAATTTTTTAATTAATAATGAATAATATTATCCACAAATCACAATGTATTTTTAATATTAATTAAAATACCTTTCTAAAAAAAATCTTTTAACAAATTTTAAATTAATGGTATACTCTTGGAATTTATTCAGAAAATGGTTGCTTCGTTATATGACAGTAGAGTTTTAATGCATAATAAAGAAATATAAATTCGTGTGTAAAACTGTTTTTACAGTAGTGGGAAACAAAAACAATTTTTTTTTCAACTGAACACATTCATTTTATAGAAATTATTAGTGCCGTGCACAAAAATAAACCAAGGGAAATTTCCACCTCCCAATGTTGTTGACTGACAGAACCAATTTTTTCATTTTTTAAACTTCAAAAAGAAAGAAAAGCTGAGTGCAAAGTTATTATTCGTGCTAATTTTAATAATAAATATAAAATTTATTTATAAATCAAGTGTAGTTTCATTTGAACCTTATGTGAATGTCAATCGAGCAGTTTTACATACATCAATTAAAATAAACTATTATTTTCTATAAGGAAAATAAATTCAATTTGATTACGTGCTTTGTGAGTGTAAAAACAACCTCAAAAGGGTTGACATTCTTATTAACATTTTTATCAATGTTCATATAAATTAAACGTGATTTTAAGTATTTGAAGAAAAATAATTATATTTTATTACAGAAACTCAGAGCGTAAAACAAAAACCGTGAATATGAAGTTCTTAATAGTTTTATGTGTAATTTCGACAGCATCCTTGGCTTTAGCTAAACTAAATTGTAAGTGAGATTTTTAGACATGTGTATTAAATATTATATTATTAGTTGAAAGTAAGTTTATTTATTTAAATAAAAATTTCTTTTTACTTCAGGCGACGTGCAAAAAGTTTCAATGGATAAAAAATGGATTGATATAACGTCAGGATGTGTCGCACAAACAAGAACGCAGATTCAAGAAGAAATGAACGCTTCCATACAATACTTGGCAATGGCAGCACATTTCTCACAAGACACGGTAAACAGGCCAGGTTTCGCAAAGTTTTTCTTTGATGCAGCAAGTGAGGAGCGTGAACATTCCATGAAATTGATTGAGTATCTTTTAATGCGTGGAGAACTCATAGGAAACGTGACACCTTTACTTAAAGTTCCAGTAAGTTTGCTCGTATAAAAATTTTTATTAATGGATATGATTTTGAGTTCGTTTCTATCTATCATTAGACACCCGAGATTGTTACTTGGACCGATGGTGTTTCTGCTCTTAAGGATGCACTTGTTTTGGAAGCAAAAGTGACCCAATTAATCCGTAAATTGATCGAAACATGCGAATCTAGTACCAAAAATATTGATGGCACTGAGAAACAATACAATGATTATCATGTGAGTTGCTTTAACTTCCCATTTTAGCTTTATAAGATGATTTTTATTGACAATTTTTTTTTTTTCATTGAAATTAGTTTGTCGATTACTTGACCGGCGTTTACCTAGAAGAGCAACACAAGGGCCAACGTCACTTAGCAGGAATGATTTCAACACTTGGAAAAATGCAGAACAAACATGGAAACCTTGGCGAATTCTTATTCGATAAGGAGCTTTTAGAATAAGTTTGCAGATTGTCAATTATGTCAATTAAATTATGATTTATATATTGTGATGATAAAAACATTTTTTTTTATTTTCATTAAATTTTCATGGTAAAATTAAGTAGTTTTAATAAATTATTTTACTCATAACGTTTATATATTTGTTTTTAATATACATATATGAATTTTGTTTGTAACATTTCGTAATGCGGACATTTGGTTTTGCATATAGTTTTATCGAAGGGGAAATACAAAAATTCTTGTAAACAAAGAATTATCTCTAAACAGCTGTTTTTGCACACAGCACCACACGATGATGCATTCTTATGACAAAGTTTGCTCAACACATATTCGCATATTAAATGAATGACGTTGTAAGATATTTAATGTGAACTTTAATTCTTTTATATTGTTTATTGCATTTTATACTTTCGTAGTTTATTTCATAATAATTTCCGATACTTTAGAAAGTAAATATTCTTTTGTTATTCAATGAGCTTTAGTTTTTTTTTCGACAAGAAGTTCTAGAACGCAATTATATATTCATTCATTCTAATATCGATTGTATTGTTTTATTTTACTATAAATTAAAAATACTTTTTTAAATTGCGTCGCATGCAATTAAAAACTAATTTGTATAAAAGGAACATTTTTCTCCTCCAAGTACATTCCGTATTTTAATCTGGTAATAAAAACAATCTCTTAAAATTACAATCGATAAGAGGCATCTCTTAGCAATCAAAAGAACTAGGGATGTGTTGTAAAAAAAATATGCACCGCTACTGAGTTGTCGATTTAATACTTCTGATCTTAAAATGGAGTTGTTTTTAATAACTTATTTTAGGATCGTATTTTTAATGATTATAAAACTATTTATCGTGTTATATACATATAGTAATAATAATATTATAATAAACATTATAAATGTAAAAAATTTGAAAAAATGCCGCTTTTAACGACGATTTTTATAAACATTAATTAAAAATTTAATAATCAATAATAACGTTTTTTTTAGATTTATTTTTACTGTTTTGTAGGCTTTATCATCACTTTATATATTTTATTGTATATACATATGTATGAATATAAATAAATATCTTTTGCTAGAATAGCAATGTTCAATTGTACAAAAAATGTACAAATTATTCAATTGTACAAAAAACATTAACTTTACTAATAAAAAAATATCACACATCCCGATATTTATTACATTATATTATTATATAGAAAAATTAATTTTCTTTGTGAAAATGAACTGAACTGAAATATTGTTGATATATTTAAAAAAAATACCTATTTTTAATTAATTCGTATTAATCTCCAATTATTATTCTAAACATAGGTATGCATAGCACTGCTTGTATTAATATAAATTAATGAGAAATTAAAAAAAATCGTTAAGTATCAATTAATAGTTTGATAAGAAAACAATTTGTGATTGAACAGTTAAAATGTCTTCAAGTGATAAAAAAATAAAAGTTAATGAAGTTTCGGCAACCATGCTATCAAAATTGCTGAACGAACATTACTTTAGTGATATTTTGGAAAAAATAATTAAGAAAGATTATAAAATAATTAATATGGAAATGAATTTAGCAACAAAAAATTGCGAAAATTTTTTATCAATGGTTTTTCGTGCAACATTGGACATACAGATAGCTGATAATAAAAAGAATATGAATTTATCGTTTATTGTCAAAGTGGAACCAGACGTTGGCATAACAAACGAATACTTTACAAAAGCTAAAGTTTTTCCAAAAGAAATTGAAATATATTCAAAAATAATACCAGAATTTGAAGCACTATTGCATGGTGTTGGTGATGATATCACTTTCAGTCCAAAGTATTATTCATTCAAAATTTTCTTGTGAATCAAATTTAAATAAAAAAGGATATTAAATAACAAATTACAGATATTTTAAAAGCACAACCGGTGAACAAACAACAATTGTTTTAGAAGATTTATCAAAGTTGCAGTACCGCACAGCTGATCGACAGAAGGGTCTTGATCTCGCTCACACAAAACTAGTATTAAAGAAATTGGCAAAATTTCATGCTGCATCAATGATGCTTTATGATAAGGTGTGTCGTGTTCCATTATCTAATTAAAGCATTGTTTTATCAATTAATAGCATACTAATATTATAACAGTTTTTATTACATAAAATAATTTAGATATTATGGCAGCATAGTATGGCGATTATTGTTTTTAATAGAAAAATGAAACTAAAGCCAAATTACAATATTTCTCTGTTTTCAGGGTCTACGAATTAAATCTTTTACTCTTTAAAAGTAGTACAATATAACAATTAAATTCATTTAACATAATTAAAAACTCATTTTCAATTCGTATGATATAAACTGTGTGAACAAATTGTTAGATCATAACAATAGTTTATTAAAATTTACGTTTATTAATTCAGATAAAGCATTCAGCATGTTTATAAAGCATTTTACAATTAATATTAAATAATATAATGAAAATATATACTTTTCTGAGATTATCCTTTTTTAGGAGAGCACACAAATACAGTTAGAATTTTAAAATTTCGCATCGATTTCTTAATTCTTACAACCGAATTTATTATTATTTATTATAAGCAATTTCCCTGTCTTTCTTTTAAATAACAGAATGGCCCATATAATTCATCTTTCGAAATGCAGTTAATCTCAAAAGAAAATTCTCAAATGTTTGCTGACGTTTGCTATAATAATAATAAAATATTTTTGACAGTGTTAGAGGGATGGACAACGGGTAAAAATTACGTTAAAATGCTGGTAAATATGTTGATAAATGCTAAATTAAAATTAAATTAACTAATTTATTTTGTTTTAAAGAATTCTGAGATGTCACGCATGTTTGAAGAACCGAATAAGATTTGTATGCCAAATAGTAATAATTTAAACGTTTTAAATCATAATGATATGTGGACAAACAATTTAATGTTTTGCTATGATGAGGAAACTGGTCTTGTTAAAGATGTTCTATTGGTAAATTTTTACTATAAATTATTCTTCTGAAATCTATTGATTTGACAATTATTATTAGATTGATTTTCAAATGTGTCTCTGGGCGTCGCCAGCAATTGATTTAAATTGTTTTATAATGACATCTCTGAATGAAGAAATAAAATTAGACAAATTTGATTATGTTATACAATTTTACCATTATCATTTGTCGGACACATTAAAGAAGTTAAATTATCAACAGAATATACCAACATTGCGAGAAATTCAAATAGAAATGTTGGATAAAGGATATTACGGTTGGTTTTTGAATTGTTCAGAAATAATACTATTTTAAAATTTTCTTATTCCAAATTAATTCAGCTCTATTATCAACTATACAACGTTTACCAATTTTCTTAATGGATCTAGATACTGAAGCTAACATAGAGAATTTTATAAATAATGATGAAAGAGCGATTGCATTTAGAACACGTTTATATAAAAATCCACGTTATATGCGACAAATGGAACTTTTATTGCCATATTTTAAGCGAAAGGGAATTTTAATAAATGAGGAGTTCGACGGAAATTGAATAACGATAAAACTATAAGAGTTATAATTATTTTGTTTAAAGTTTTACTTTGTTAGATGGTAATAGACAATATTTATATAAATAATTAATCTTCCGCACGGAAATAAAATGTAGCCTTTAATATATTAAAACATGTTGCTTATATAATACTATTTATGAAGCAATTAGCTTGTATAATTCGACAGAGCATCATTGCGATTCGGTAATAAAAAATATGAATACAATGCAATATTAATTAGTCAATAATTGCATACAAAGGATTGATTGATGGTTATTGTGACAGTGTGTTCATGTTGTTAATCAGTTAGTCTAAAATGTTATCGTAATTAAAATTACGATAATATAGATATTAAAATAAATGGAATTCAAATTTAAATCTAGAACATAATTTTTAATTTCTAAATTTGTTACTTGTTGCTGTTAAACAGTCATTAAATGTGCTAACAAAAACAAATGTGCCATTAACGTGTCAAAATTACAAATGTCTCGAATTTCTCTTCACAATTTCTTTTTACAACTTTTTAACCCAAGAGATCAAACTTAAGTACATTTTTCACGTGTAAAACACCTGAATGTTTTGGGTACACTTATGTGTGCGTTATACATATGTGGTCATATATTTTTAAAAATTATATATAATATAAAAACGCCTATTTGGTTTATGTTTTGTTATTGTTAATTTATTATCTTATGCATTTAAAACACTTAAAATTAAAAAACAAAATAGAAAAGTCATCAAAAAATAGAAATAAAAAATTTTAGCTCTCTTCTGGTGCCTTGGTACATTTGAAACTTCGAAGCAAGACTAGTGAATCCCCATTTTTCTGGCTTTAATTTAGTATATTTTTTGCACGACTTTATTCTTTAAAAGGGATGATTGTCTCGTCAATGGCCTGGAATTATGTCAGTGACACTGCATTTGAGAAGGCTTGATTCCAGTATCCAGTATAGGCCTAGCCTTATGAAGCATTCATTGTTTTGAGCTGGTGTATTCAAGTTATCAATAAAATGAAGAAATATCTTTACTTTTTCCAATCTTTTTAGTTCTTGCGAACTTATCAAAACGATATAACTGTCTGTTACCAATATAAACAGTACGAAGATTTGCTACTTTTTCAAAAAGTGGAATATTATTTGTAAATTCATTATTTTTTCCGCATGCCATATTGATTGATTAGGTGTAACTTATTCCGTATCTGTATTTACATTTTGTGGGGATTTTTCTCTTGATGTGCTTGGTGTAGGTGAAAAATTCTGCTGGTCTTCGCCAATAAGTTCCAATTTACCTATAATAATCAACATTTAGACATGGGAAAGCTGGGAAAAACCATTACAATAACATACTACGCATCATTGACAAGCTGAAGGCAGAACTTGCGGAAAAACATCGCACCGTCTAACGCCTCAGCGGTTACCATGGCGAAAATCCATGAATTACGGTTCGAACTGCTTGATTATCCGCCTTACTCACTGGATCTAACCCCAAACGACTTCTTTTTGTTCCCTCATCTAAAAATTGCGCTCGGAGGACAGTGATTTTCGACAAATGAAGAGGCAATCACCTTTGAGAACAATTATTTTGCAGAGAAAAACGCCGAGTACTATTTGGACAGGTTACAGAGATAGGAGCATCGCTGGGAGAAGTGTGTAGAATGTGCCGTTAAAGAATAATAATTTTGTGCATTTGATTGCAATTATTTAAAATGTTATAAGATGTTATATGATTACAGCAAATGATAAAATTAATTAATCAAAATTAAACACGGTATATGGCGTGGGAAATTACTAGTTTTGTATTAAGAATTTCTTTTAGAGTAAATGATGGACAATCATTACATTAATCGCCTAATTATAAGATCAAAAATACAAACACTGAACAAACAAACCCTGTGTTTTATACATTTGAGACTAAATTATGATTGAAAATGATATAATATGTTTGTGTGAAAGTTCTTAATTTGTGTTTATTTTTATTATAAAAACTAATTTTGCTATCGTTAGTGGTCTCACGATATAAAACAAATAAAACAGGTATTTACAAAATTAACAGTTATATTAACATTAAAAAATAATAATCATAACCATTAAAAAAAGTAATTGCAAACATTTAGATTTCGTCGAAATCGTCATTTATTAAAATTCCCTTCCGCTCAAAATATGGCAATAAAAATTCCATTTGTCGCACATAACGTGGATTACTGTATGCACGTGTTTTAAATGCAATCGCCTTTTCATCATCTTTTATTATATTTTCCATATTAGAATCATCATCTTGATCCAGTAAAATCACAGGCAAAATCTTTGTGGTTGATATAAATGCTGAAATAAATTTATGAAGATTATTTTTTAAATAATGTTCAATAATATTTAAAGAATATAAAAACCAACCGTAATATCCTTTATCCAACATTTCTATTTGAATTTCTCGCAATGTTGGTATTTTCTGTTGATAATTTAACTTCTTTAATGTGTCCGACAAATGATAATGGTAAAATTGTATAACATAATCAAATTTGTCTAATTTTATTTCTTCATTTAGTGATGTCATTAAAAAACAATTTAAATCAATTGCTGGCGATGCCCAGAAACACATTTGAAAGTCAATCTAAAAATAAATGTTTATTTATTGGTAAATTGAATATTTGATCAAAACAATTTACCAATTGAACATCTTTAACATGACCAGTTTCCTCATCATAGCAAAACATTGAATTATTTACCCACATGTCACCATGATTCAAAACATTTAAATTATTACTATTTGCTTTAATAACTCTATCAGTTTCCTCAAACATACGTGATTTATTAAGAATCTTTAACAGAAAATTTAATAAAACATAATTATTATTGTTATATTATTTATTACTCTTTCTTCAATTTACCATCATTTTAATATAATTTTTACCAGTAGGCCAACTTTCCATTGATTTTAAAAATAGCTCATAATTTGTGTTTTGAATTTTCTCAAATATTTTGCGGCTTTCTTTTGAAAACATAATCTGTTCTAAATATGGACTATATGGACCATTCTGTTATTTTAAACAAAATAAAAATATTTCATTAATTTCCTGAATAGTAAAAAATAATTTTGATCAATATTATTAAATAATAATTTTTTTGTTACAAGGTATATTTTATTACTGCTCTTTTTTAACTCTTATTAACAATGCTTACCTAGGACATGTATTGTTAGAAATTTTATTATAAATGGTTAAGACTTACAAAATATTAACGCTTGCCTAGTGGCTTAACTTTAATAATTTCATTTTTAATTTAATTAGAATCTCCAATTCTACTTTTGTTACTTTGTTAAAATTTCAACATACTGTATAGCATATTTTCTATAGGTTTGCAGTTAGAAAAACTCTTTAAAGATGTTTAAACACAAGGTGGAATTGAAATCGGAACTACTATGTATTGTTTGTCATTATAAAGTATAGAAAAAAAGAGTAAATTAAATACTCTTCATAAACTTAAATACTTTTTATAAACTTAATAATAATATCAACTGTGTAATATATGTTAAGAAGATTAAATAACTATTTTAATTTTTGGCACATTACCTTATCATAAAATACCATTGAGGCGGCATGAAATTTCGCTAATTTTTTCAATACTAGTTTTGTGTGATCCAAGTCAAGGCCCTTTTGTCGGACTGCTGTACGATACTTCAGCGTTGATAAATCCTCTAAAACAATTGTCGTTGGATCACTGGTTGTAATTTTATAGCATCTGCAATTATTTATTTTTCTTTATTATTTTATATAAATTCACACGAAAATATTTCAATGATTAATACTTTGGACCGAAAGTGATATTTTCACCGACTTCACGCAATAAAGCTTCAAATCCTGGTATTATTTTTGAATACATTTCAATTTCTTTTGGGAAAAAATTAAATCTTTTAATAACATTCTCTGTTATACCAACATCTGGTAACGCCTTAACGATATAAGATAAATTTATAATTGTCTCATTATCAGCTAATTGTACATCTAACTTTGTACGCAACATTATTGATGCAAAATTTTCACCCTTTGCCACTGCCAAATTTGTTTTCATTTTAATTATTTTATAATTCTGTTTAAATTTTTTAGCCAAAACATCATTAATGTAATTCTTGTTTAACCATTTCGGTAACACATCTATTGATGGTTCATTAACTTCTGTTTTTCTATCGTTTGCAGACATTTTTTTATGTTTCTTTTATTTGAGTCACAAAACCAATTAATTATTAATTAAATTAAACAAACAAACTTAATAATATCTCCTAATTTCTTGTACGATTTATTTTCAATGATTTTTATTAATATTAATTAACACAAAAGCACATGCATGGAAAATTAAAAAAATAATAAAATTTGATTCTTTGAATTATGTATTTAAATTTAAGTTGTTAATGCACAGTAGAAAAATTTGCTTAGATTTATGATGTTTTCACAACAAACCACTTAGCTAGACTATGCAATTCTTTGCATTTTATATTAGAAAAATAGTTAAGATGGAATTCCCAACTAATTTATGGAAATTTATTATAAAAATTAAACGTGTTGTAACTTTGCAATAATTTTAATTTAATTTAATTTTTAAATACAAACGTATTATAAAAATATGCAATATAGGAAATCAAGATTATTTTCCATTTCAGGGACAGTGAGTAGTATCAACAGAATACAGCCTGGCTGTTTTCTTATTTTTTTTTTTTGCATACAACAAACACGATTGCAATTTTTTTATAAGCATATAACGTTTTACATATGACAAACTAAAACATTTTTAGAAGTTATTTTGCCATATATAATATTTATACCTAATAATAATAAATGCTAATTAATTTAATTATAATTAATTAAAAAATTATATATAAATTATATCTCTCGAGTTACACGATAAGAATTAAGTAAAATAAAACATAAAATTTCAAGATGTACAGGATTTTATGAAGAATATGTATCTCGAATAGATGTAACTGTGGAAATTAAACGGTTGTTTCTCTTTATTGTTTAATGTAGCTTTTTTTTTAAAATTGTTCTATACGGCTTTTTTGATGATAATCGCGTCAAGAAGTTTTCCTAAATGGAAATTATTTTAGCTGTCTCTTACCCTGAATTCTCTTTATAAGCCACTACATTATATTAAGCATCGAAGCTTAGGATTATTCTGCCACTACCCTTTGTTAAGCCACTGGCTTCTTAATTGTACTAAAATATGATCGAATGGGAAGAGGAAACTTTCAATCCGTGAAAACTTGATGAATTATTTGTTTAGATGAAGATAATTTTGCTTCCCATGAAACCGAGTACTATTCGTACAATATAATTTTAATTATTTTGTTTCATGGTGGAATAAAATTCCCGACTGCATGCATGATAGTTCGAAATACTAGCATTAATTTTTAATAAATCTCACTTTATTTCTTTACCATAATAAATAATAAATTTATTGTTTAAATTTTAAATACATATCTTAAGGATAAGAATAATCTTTTCTTTTATTCATAATAATTATAATATTAATAATAATATAAAAAAGCTAATATCATAACAATTAACCAGATTAATTAACAAATGCAAACAAGAAAACAGTGCAATAAAAACTTATATAGTTAATTTCCATTGAACTCCCTATTCAAAAGAATTCCTTTTTTTTCAAAATACGGTAATAGCACTTCCATTTGTCGTACATAACGTGGATTATTATATAATCGTGTTTTAAATGCAATCGCTTTTTCGTCATCTTTTATTAAGTTCTCCATATTGGCGTCATCATCTTGGTCAAGTAAGCATATCGGTAAAACACTTATTGTTGATATCAAGGCTAAAATAATTCCGAATAAAAAATTACCTTAACTAAATTAATTATTTAAATTCATAGAAACATACCGTAATATCCTTTATCTAACATTTCAATTTGAATTTCTCTCAATGTTGGTATATTCTGTTGATAATTTAACTTCTTTAATGTGTCCGACAAATGATAATGGTAAAATTGTATTAAAAAATCAAATTTATTTAGTTTTATTTCTTCATTCACCGATGTTATTATAAAATAATTTAAATCAATTGCCGGTGATGCCCAGAAACACATTTGAAAATCAATCTAAAAATAAATGTTTATCTATTGATCTTTTGAATATTTGATCAAAACAATTTACCAATAAAATATCTTTAACAAGACCACTTTTCTCATCATAGTAAAACATGGAATTATTGGCCCACATGTCCCCATGATTTAAAACATTTAAATTGTTATTGTTTGCCTTGACAACTCTATCAGTTTCTTCAAATATAAGTGACTTATCTAAATTCTTAAATTAATTAAAAATTATATTAATTACCGTAATTGTAGATAAATTATATTTTAAATATTTTTTAATATATCTGTACCATCATTTTAATATAATTTTTACCAGTTGTCCAATCTTCCATTATTTTTAAAAATAAATTAAAATTAGCATCGTGAAATTTCTCAAATGTGGAACGGTTGGCTTTTGAAAACATACCGTGCTCAAAGCATGGACTGTATGGACCATTCTGTTATTTAAAAATGAAAATTCATATAAAATATATTTTATGGAATTTTTTAAAACAATTACTCGATGTATTAATTCACATAAATAAAGTTTTCTAATATTAAACAAAATGCATAGAATACAATCTAAATTTAGGCGAATACAAATAAGAAACGGAAACACTTAAATTTGCAAAAAATCATTGTTATGTCTAAATCTCTTTAAACAAAGTAAAATATCGGCGATAATCTCAGACAGTTTGTGAGTGTAAGAAATTTAAATTATGCGAATAATAAATTGCTACGCATGTTGTACAAGACCATTGTTCGCAGTCTGACTTATGTAATAAGCATTGTTTCTTTTCAAAATAACCTTGACCTTTTAATAATCCATTTTGCTATTACAAAAATTAGGCGTTCGTAATGAAATCAGCAATGGCTCGATCTGTTTTGTTAAAACTTGTTTACGTATGTACATACAGTGCACAATCCTTTATTTAAATAAAACCATGTCGCAACCAATATTAACACACACTTTACTGTAAAACACTAAAAGTACGACATATTTTTTCATTGGAGTCGTTTTCACCTTTTTTTTAATTTTGAATATATTCTACTAATTTTATGAAACAAAAGTTGTTTAAGGATGTTTGGTCATCAATCGTGAAAATCTATCAACCCTAGTGAACATCAAGTAACTGAAATATACTTCCAATTCCTACAAATTTGTTTTAACCAATAGATATAATGTTGAAGTTAATAAATTCCAGATCTTAAGATTAAAAAATAACATAAAAAAAAATTATTAAATTAATGTGTATATTGGATTATTAATATAAATATCCTTCTAAATAATTTAAAATACAAAGCACATAGTGTCTTCATAGACAACCTTTAAAGCAATTCACAATAATTATTCAAAAATGTTTTGATTTTTAAAATAATAATAATTTTTTTTTAAAGAAAAACAATTACCTAACTTAATTTAATATTTTATTATTCATTAACAGTTTTTTAATAAAATTTTTATTTATGTATTATTTCAAGTAATCATTTAAATTTAACTTATGACAAGAACAACAAGTATCTTGAACAGGTTTTAAATTTTAATTTGCATGTGAAAATTATTATACAATTGTTTAATTTTGTTTTTTGTAAAAAACTTATCTGAAGATGCCAGTCAAAGTTAAAAAAATATGTAGAGATTTTACAGATACATTATTAATCTATTATTTACCCAAGAAACTAAAGATACGCTACTGGAGTGCAGAGAATGCATTAGAATTTAGGAAAATATTATGTTATTCCTGAAATTCTTTTAAAACATTTACTCGAAACCGAATAAAAGGTAAAGTTAAACTAAGTCATTGCTTCTAATATGGAATTTAGAACCTAAAAGTCTCATTAATTTATTTATAGAAAAAATATATTGCTAGAAACATAAGCTCCAATCCTTTAAAACAGATATCCACAAATACCTTTAAGCTTTCCCCTAAATTAACACGGTAGCGTAAACTATTTCTATTTCCGTTGTATTTCTAAAACAATTCAATTATAAATTCTTAAAAATCAGTGCTCACGAATATCTTCTAACCACCTCTTATATGTAAATAATACACCGTAATTCTTAAACATCGTAACTTATGTATAAAAAAAAAACTAAATTTTTCCATATATTTTATTAATCTTTTAGTTTTTGAATAAAATTATAGCAGCTCTAATTCTCATCATCACAAATTAATCGTTTTTAGTAAAAAATCTTTTTTAAATAATAAGAACATGCTGATTACTAAATTCTTATTTAATTTTTGAAACAAAACTACCTTCAAATGTTTTCAATGTAAAACACTTCAAATGTTTATTTAATGTTCAGAATAAAAATAACAACAATTTACATTTATTTTTCGTGAAGTCACTATTTAATTATTAAAAACACTAAATTGTAGACCTAAAAACATTAAATTAATTAAAAATTAAATATATATTTTACTTGTCACTTAAACTATTATTTTATCAATGTCAATTGTTGGAAATTGACTTTTTATTATTATTTTTTTTTAATTTTATTTGCATTCTTGAAACAATTTTTTACGTGAATATAAACGTGTGCATTTCCTATGCGTCTTTTATAATATTTTTATTCTAATACACATTACTGCATTCTTAGTCATTTGGCATTAGCTTTTTCAAATCATCACCGATTTACTCGGGAATACACTTTATTGATCTTTAAAAATAATAAATTGATTCGATAAAAATTATCATTTTATAGAGTATTTCTCATTGTTTTCACAAAGTGATATTGTTAATATAAAATACTTGCATTGAAGAATAATATAATTAGTATATATATATAAATATAATATTAGTTTAATTATTATAATTTAATTTCAGTGATACGCATATTGTCCAAGTCGACGATCAAAGGTATAGTTTATAGTTAAGTATTTAATCACATAACAATTATTTATTGGCGTAAACGAAAAAATTAGTAGTATTTATAATTATAATTCATATTTATATGCTACATTAAATGGTAAACTTTAACCAATATATTTTTAATTATATTTGCAAAACATAATTAAAGTAAAAGGAAATTGATTACAAAAAAAAAAAAATTAAATCAAAATATAATCACAAATAAAGATCACAAATTAATAAAAAAGTTTCTCCGTGTATTTTAAATTTAATAAAAAATATAAATTTAATTCGAACATGACTTATTATTATAATAATTATGTGATAAAAATTTATTTATTTTAGTTAAACAATATTTAATAAATATTATTTGTTTTATAGAATTTTAATCACATCAATCAAATGTTGTTTAAATTGTTTTTCGTTCAATGAATTTAAATTATTATTTTTGTTAAAATAAAGAAGAAAAAATGGAACAAATATTACATAAAATGTATGTAAGGAAGACAATAACAATTAAATAATATATCAGCGCAAATCAGCCTTTAATCAATTATTTCTTAAGCAGGTAAAATCTATGTTCTTTATTATATGTGTACATTTTTTTATCCAAACACTGCATGTTATTACCAGTTTGGTAAACTTAAGTAATAAATATTGTTTTTGATAGACATAATAATAATTTTATTTATCAGTAACAATAACTGTTATTATGGTAGAATTAATAGATAAAATCAACCACTTGAGTCAGCTTTTCGAAGCCTTACCTTATCATAAAATACCATTGAGGCGGCATGAAATTTCGCTAATTTTTTCAACACTAGTTTTGTGTGCTCCATGTCGAGACCCCTTTGTCGGACAGCTGTACGATACTTTAATTTTGATAAATCCTCTAAAACAATTGTCGTTGGATCATTAGTTGTGGCTTTAACGCATCTGTAATTATTAATTTATTTTTCATTTAGAATAATTTAGCGAATTAGAAATTTTCAATGAATAATACTTTGGACCGAAAGTGATATCATCACCGACTTCATGCAATAACGCTTCAAATCCTGGTATTATTTTTGAATACATTTCAATTTCTTTTGGAAACACGTTAAAATCTTTAATAATATCCTCTGTTATACCAACATCTGGTAACGCCTTAACGATATAAGATAAATTTATAATTTTCTCATTATCAGCTAATTGTACATCTAAATTTGTACGCAACATTATTGATACAAAATTTTCACCCTTTGCCGTTGCCAAATTTGTTTTCATATTTATTATTTTATAATTTTGTTTAAATTGTTTAGCCAAAACATCATCAAAGTAATTCACGGTTAACCATTCCGGTAGCACATCTGTTGATGCTTCATAAACTTCGGTTTTTTTATCGTTTGGAGACATTTTTCTTATGTACAAAACAAAATATTGATTAATCAAATTAGAACAAATAAAAATAAACTTTATTATATCGCACTTTTACGATTTATTTATGATTTTAATTCAAACAGAATTTTTGTTTTAATTATAAATAATTAATAAACTAAAGCACGTTCATTAATTATTGTTTTTTATTTTAATAATTGATTAAAAAAATACGTTAAATTCGATTAATTTAAATAGATTATTATAAATTTTCATCACACGTAAGATACTTTAAAATTAAAAAAAAAAAAAAATATTTATATTATTATTATTATTTTTGCTTAAAGTTTGAGATATTTCAGTTAAATGTTGTTAACACATCAAACAACTAAACGAGACTGTACGATTCTTAACTTTTGTTTATTAAATAATATAGGAAAAAAATATTTTCAATGAATGTTTTCGTCTGTGAATTTCAAACAATAATCAAATATGTTTGCTAAAAAAAAATACTAATAATAATAATAATTCTGGTCGTTTTTTTTTATTTTTATCTAACATAATATAAAATAACTTCGTAATTATTTAGCTTAACCAAAAATAAATTATTCTCTTATTTTTTAACGTGCCTAGAGTAATGCTAATTCTTTTCTTATACAAATTAATGATATATGAGCGTGACAATTAAAATAATCAGTGTCGGATTAACAAGTAGTGCTATTTTTAAACGCACAAGATGTGTTTAGGAATCATACTTAGGCTTATATATATTTATATACTTATTACAGAAGAATTCAGTGCTGTTGTTAATTATAATTATTACTGTATTTTGAGTGATATTATCACTTAAAATTAGATCAATTTTATTAATTCTAATTATTATTTAAATAAGTTATTTTATGCAAGTGCTTAATTGCAATATTATATAAAATTCTAATGAATGAAAAACAATAAAATAAATATTTATTTATTAATATGTTCTTGGGAAATTAATATAATAAATGATTACGACTATTAAATGTATTAAATTAATAATTATTATTTATGTTTATAAAGCAAACCGTGTTTGTATGGGTAGTTAATATAGTTTGATTAAAAGGTCAAATATTAAACATAGAATTTATCTAAAAGTCATCTAATGATTACTATCTTTATGAACAGGTGGATTAACAATGATTTAATCAATGATTAAATTAAATAAATTTTATTGCGTATTATTCGTTATGTTTAATCTTAATTAGATACTAAATTTAATTTAAAACTTTATGTTTTCATAAAAAAGTTAAACTTATATTCATGCTTTATTGTTAATGACGAAGGTCATTAGACCTCCAAGTAATAATTGTACAAACACAAAACCCAGCATATAAGTAAGTAACGTATAATTGAATATTTTCTCTGTATAATTAACAATAATTATATTAAATAACTTGCAAATCTTGTTAATAATTATTCATTTGTTTAATTTTAATTTTAGTTTTTTTTTTTTTTTAAATAATACAGCGCGATCATTTTTTGACTGTTATTATAAAAATAATGTTTTATTTCCTATAATAAAAAAAACAACTTTAAAAATGACAAACAAAATAAAAAGTAAATTTATTTTATTTTTTCTGTATAAACAATAAATAAAATACATATGTTGAGGGACAGTGTGTTAAGTTTTTCTAGCTATTAAAAATGAAATAAAGTAGCATTGGTCCTCCAAAGTATGATCTCGGTTTACAAGAAATTTATAGAAGTTCTTATATATTTCATTAATTGTTGTAGCTTGTACTGGATGATACAATAATTAATTATTTAAAAAGAACAGAATCAATAACAATCAATAATATGTATAAATTATAATATAAAATTTACTACATTTAGAAGCGTATCGCAATTTACGCTAAATGAATAATATTCATATAAATAGTAAATAAATAAAAAAAAAACATCAAGAAGTAAATGCAAACAATAAAATCGTAAATAATATTTTAATCATTTTTTTTTGTATATTTATTATGAATGAACTCATAAATAAATTCACAAATTATAATTAATAATAAAAATAAAATTCGTGTGATGATAAGAAAAACCACTCAAAAATGTCACAATTTTTAAAGCCTTTCAAATGTTTATTTATAAAAAAAAAAAAGTAAAATTGACTGTTGTCAAGATTTTTAGATAATTAAAAAACATTTGTAACACCCTATAAAATTTATAGTTTATTTATTTAGATACCTAGTTGCTGTTGATTTATTGAAGGTCATTTACTATAGTTTTTTTTCACAAACACATGTGTAGCACAGTGAAAAAAAACAAACATTTTTTTTTTGTATGTACTATAAAAATCTCTATATGTTTTACACATTTGAAATTAAAATAAAACAATAATGATAATCGTTCTAATAAAAATGAAAAACATTTTAATAAGAACAATAAAAATTTCAATTTCCAAATGTAGAAACAAAATAAATAAATAAAACAACTGATTATTTTTCAATAAATGTTAAAAAACATAAAATTACATATTACTTGATTAATAAGTAATTTATAAATATTGTGTATGGTTGTGCCATAGATTAAATGATATGACTTTTGCAAAAACAAATATATATATATAAATTACATATTTTAAATGATTATTTTATTTATTTATAATCATAGATATGATGATAAACAATGACTCTACACAATATTAATTTCAGTTTAAATCATTTAATGTCTTTTTATTTTTCTATTATTAATTTTTATCAATTAAACAGAATTTATTTTTTTATTATTACAAATAATAATAATAATGAAACAAATAGAAATTACATTTGAAATGTATTTAATTAAAAAAAATTACATGGAATTAATTAAATGACAAAAACGGTTTTCCATACGGTCTTTTTAATACTAATCTAAATTTTTATTCAATTTAAATATCGAGTAGACCCTTTTGATCTAATAATGGTAAAATTTTTTCTAATGCTCGCTTATAACGTGGATTGTTATATATGTTTCGTTTAAATTTAATCGCCTCATCAGTATTTGTAGTAAGATTTTCCACTTTTGATTCATCACTTGAGTCAGCTAAACATATTGGAAGAATTCCAATTAAACCCATTGATCCTAAGAAATCGCAACAAGAAAATTAAATTATGCTTGGAAAACATTAAAAATAAATTTACAATACCATATGCACCGTATGTCAACATCGTTTTATGTAAATCAACTAATGTTGGAATTCTTTTTGAATAATTTAATGTCTTCAATGCATCAACTAAATAATCATGATAAGTTTTAACATAACGATCATACTCATGTTTAATATCATTCTGTGTAGATGATATAAAAAAATACCATAAATCAACTGCCGGTGTACCCCAAAATGATATTTGAAAATCAACCTAGAAAAAAAAATTAATCCAATTTTTAATTGAATACAAAGACAAAAAAGAAATTATTTTTAATCATAAAATTACTTACAAATAAAATATCATTCGGTTTGTTATCAGCATCATAAGAAAACATTTGATTATTCAACCATAAATCTGCATGATTAACAACTTTAAAATCGTCATTTTGAGATGGTGATATTCCATGCACAATCTTTTCAAACATACTATCCACATCCCATTTTTTCTAAAAGCAAATTATACAATTTAACAGAACATAAATTAATTTAAAATAAAAAAAAAGTTATATAAACGTTTTGCCTCTTTTATAATTTGCTTAGTTTTTATTTTTGTTTTACTAAAAAGCATTAAACTACTTAAATTTGTTTTAAAAAATTATATTAATCCACTTGTTTATATAACTACCAATTCATATAATTTTCAATTTTTATTTTAAATATGTGAATTTTGCCAAATTCAAATTAACCACTTTAGCATTATTATTTTTGCGTTTAAATTTTTTTTTTTTTAAAGCAATTTTCATTTTAGTATTTTGCAAATGCTTACCAGTTTGTGAACATATTTCTGTCCGAATGGCCATTCTTCTAACATTTCAATGATCAGCTTTAGACTGGGCCCGATAAATATTGAGAATTGTGCTCTCATATTTTCATCGTACATTGATTTTTGTATGCGATCCGGATAATCGCCAAACTAAAATGATTTTGATAATCTCTTATTAATAATGTATTTGAGTTTATTTTACAAAATGAAGAGACGCAACCTTATCATGCTGTACAGCTGATGCAGCATGAAATTTAGCCAATTTACCCAATGTTAAATTAACATGGTCAAAATCTAAACCGACAAAACGATCACCCATTTTATAATTACGAGCTTTTAAGTCTTCAAGCACCAAATAATCAAACTCCTCGGTTGTTGATGTTTTCAAGCATTTGGGCCCAAACCTGATAGTATTTGATAATATTTTTTCAAGTTGCGGTATAACAAGCTGATACATTGCGATTTCTTTTGGAAATACAGAGAAATGTTTTAATTCTGGTAAATTCATAAGCATTGCTTTAACAATATAATCAAATGTAAATTGATTATTGCATCGTCGTTGTGTAATTAAATCCACCTGAATAGAGATACGATACATTGTTGATGTATAATTTGCACCTTTATCCGATGCCAATTCAAATGATTTTATTTTATATGTATATTCTAATAATTCATTTTCCATTTCCTTTTTTATTATATCATTAAAAAATTCATCATTTAACCAGGATGGTAACTTTAATTCACTCATTTTACTTATTTTTTTTTATTTTTAAATTAATATTTATTTTTTACTTTAAATAACAAAATAATATATATTATTAAATAGTTGAACACACGACTAATTCAATAGTCACTTATGGTATATTACGTATTAAGATTTCTGCGTTTCGTTATTTTTCCTCTTCAATTGTTATTTCATTCCCCTTCCTAATATATTTTTTTTTATTCAACTAAAACTCGTGTATATTAGCAAAAAATGTACAAGTAATTTTTTTATCGTATTTAATAATTTAATTGAAAAAAAAAATAGCATGTTACTCACACACATATGGAAATAAATTAATATGTATTAAACAATAAGATTTATCTATGTGGGAAGACGACACATCAATATTTGATCCATATAACAATGACTCGTTATATTTATTTTTATTATTTTTTTGTGATTAGAAATATAATTTAGTTTTTGTTTATCACGATACAAAAGTTATTTTTATCATTTTGGTTATCATGGTTGTTTAGCCAGGTTTTTATTTTATTTTCATTTGGCTTATCAATTAAATGATTTACATAAAATATTTTTAAACAATTTAAAATAATTTTTTGGTGAAAAAATTGATTTATTTATTTAAGGTATAAAAGATTTAATAATTAAGTTGTTAAGTTTAGAAATTTTTTGAAAATCCTAATTTTATGTTATCAACATTCCTAGTAAGGAATAAACAATATTAAAAACTTTACAGTTTATTATCTGTGGTCAAAAAGTCGCAACTTCTTTATTTTTGTAAAAATATCTTTTAAACTCTTATTTATATGCATTTACTACTAATTATAATTGCGCAATGTTTTTAATAAAATTTATTAATTTTGTCTATTAAGAAGTTAAAAAGTTTATACCCTGAATTCCCTTTATAAGTCACTACATTCTGTTAAGAATTGAGGTTTAATAGTGTTTTTGAATTGCAAAATGTTTTAGGATTCTTCTATTTAGCCACTACCCTTTATTAAGCCACTGGTTTCTTAATTATACTAAAATATGATCGAATGGGAAGAGGAAACTTTCAATCCGTGAAAAATTGATAAATTATTTTTTAGAAAAGGATAATTTTGCTTCCCATGAAGAAGATTTTGATAAGTAAATTTTTAATTTCTATTATTAAATCAAATTTCTTTTCAAAATTTATTTTTAAAAAAATATGCACTCTAATAAGCCTCTCCCACTATTAAGCCTCTACTCGATATTAAGCCGCTGCTAGGCCTAAAAATTAAACTTTTTTTCTCTATTAAGCCGGTGGCCTATAAAGGGAATTCAGGCTTAATAATATTTATCAACAAGAATAAATAAAATTAAACAAAAAACTTATTAAATAATTTGCAGCATTATATTTAAAATCCACCCAATAAATCGCGACATGGCGCTATTTAAGGGTTATTAGTTTTATGTACATTTTTTTTTTTTTCCATCCATCTATGTACATGACAATTATTTCATAAAAAAAAATTGATAAATAAATGCTTGATAAATCATATTTATCTTATAGATTCATGATACAATGTAGATAAAACGTGAGTTAAATTTACATATTTAAGAAAAACAATTTAAAAGGATGTATCTGGAAAAGAAATTTATGTTTCCGTCGGAGTGCTTAAACTGTTAATTTTTCTTACTTTTGCTATGATCTATAGAATTTAGAACTTGTTTTTAACTTAATTATATATAACAGTTAAATATATAGCTGAATTACGAAACCTTGATGTTGCTACGATACTAAGATAATTTTTGAAACGTATGTACATTCTTACCTTTAAATATAAGAATATTTTTACTACTAGCGCTATTTATCAAAAAGATTTGTTAGCAATTAAATTCTTATAGGGATATTTCGATATTTAAATTTAGTAATGTAAATTTTCATTTAAATAATACAAATAACAGCTATTGGCAGATAGATTTATCACAAAAAAAAAAACATAAGAATAATCACTGTTTATAAAAGTAAAGGTTCTGCTTCCTTAAGTAGCCAAACTTTTTATTTTTTTAATAGTTTTGTTCTATTAGCATTTTTAAAAGCTTGTTAAATTTAAGTTTAGCAACACTCTTGTTTATTCTTCTGTTATACTTTGTATGTAGTATTAAAAATTAAAATTTTAATAATTTAATAAAAATAGTAATTATTAATCCGATAATAAAACTAGTAAGTTTAAATAATATATTCCGGCAATGAAACAAAAATCAGTGAAAAAAAGCATCACTTGCAATCATCACCAGTATCAATAAAATTAACTACAATCAATAAACGAGAATAAAATAAATAAAATACTGTATTTTATCATATACATATGTGACACATTTTTATTTTATCACTTTTTTAAAATAATATTAATTTATTTTTGATTATCTTAATAATAAGAAATTAAAATAATTTTGATAAAGCAATTTTAAGATTATAAAATAGAATTCACTAACACAATTTACGATATCGACATAATCACTGATTATTTTTATATTTTTTGGCAATTTCGTATATTAATTATATTATTCACATAAATATTATAGATTACATAGATGAAGGGGAAATTATTGCACAACTAAATTATAATTAAACTAATTTAGAAAAAAAAAACACTTTTGGTGTGATTAAACAACTTTTATCCACTATGGTGTCCATTGTATGGTGAAGGAATGAAATCCCTTTGGATGGTACCCGAATGAATGGCGTGCTGTTGTGACGGATGTCCTCCAGGATGTTGATGAACAGCATTCATGGATGCATATAGATCGCTGGTTATATTTTGCCTGTTTGTTGTTGTCACCGTTGTTGTCTCATGATGATGAGTAGTAAATGTAACTGCTGGAGCACCAGTTAACAACTCTGTCATAAAACTTATATATGTTATTGCCAAACGCAATGTTTCAATTCTTGACAAACGTTTTTCATATGCAAAAGTAGGTACTTTACGGCGTAGTTTATCAAAAGCTTCGTTCAAATTAAACATGCGACGTCTCTCACGGATATTAGCTGCTCTTCGTTGTGCTAGTGATGCTACACGTCTTCTCGTTTTTTTCGAAGATGAACTACTTGAACTATTACCACCTGGTGCTGGAAGTCCTCCTCTTGGTGATAACCGTTGTGATACAAGACCGCCGGTTACTTGTGATCTTGGCCAAATAGCTAAAATCATAAAAAAATAGAAAATAAAGAATTTACATGTTATTTTTTTCATTAAGAAAAATTTACCCCTACTACCACCCCTGTACAATTTCATACCTAAATCTGTACACGGAAAACCTGCTATTAATTCTGGATAAGAAACAATAGGCGGCGGAGCATCTTGACTGCCCCAAATCGGTGTGAATGGTGACACATCCGGAATATATGATGCTTCACTATGCTAAAAGTAGAGCATCCAAATTAGAAAGCATTTCGGCGTTTGAAAAACAAAAAAAAAACATTGACTTTACACTAGAAAAAAGTAGTTATTAAATTACTAATTAAAATATAATTATTATTCTCACAGAATTTTTATGCATAAAACGTACTCCATTATTATTATTTTCCCAATTTTCACCAGGAAATATAGACATTTTATACAAAATATATTCACTTTTATAAATTTACTCCTAACTTGTTCACTCGATGTAAGAAAAGATGAAACTGTGATGAAAAATGAAAATATTTTATGATAATATTTTTTTTTATGGATTTCATAACAGACAGGATAATATTTAATTAAAAATAAATTCAAAATTCAACCCTATATTTCTTATAAATAAAGGACAATATTCAATTATATATGAAAAAATCCTTCATACTGTTATTAATAAAACGATTTTGTGAGGTAGCAGCAGAATGGCTTGCAATTGGTTAAAATCGTTACAATGTAAGGCGGAGTTTAAATGTAGAGCAATAACAAATCCTTTTAAGCGTACACACATACTCTCGCAGGTAAAGCCGATGCTCATTTGAAAGGGATATTATATACTCTGCAATAAATATGCATTTGAAAGCAAAGTAAAATAGTATGAATTAACATTTACATTGCGTTAAAAATATTAAAACATGTATAATTAATTAATTTATTTATTTATTGCAATTAAATATCCTAAATTAACTTTATTTTTTAAATATTATATTTTAATGCTATTTTATGCAGTAATTTTTATGTTTTTCAAAAAAAAAAAAATAAATATAAAAAAAATAATAATCATACAATATGTTTTTTATTGTTTATACCACAAACGCCCCATTTATTTATTATTTTTTATGTAACTTTGATTTTTTACGCCTTAGCAAGGGTAAATTTATAGAAAAAAAGGACAACCATTGAAGCACAGTGCTAACAATAGTACGATTACTGTATTCATAATTTTAATAAGTAAAGAGAAGTACGTTTGTCACAATTTAGACACTGAAAATAATTCTTTTAACAAATTGATTTAAATGTGAGGAAATTAAAAATTATGTTTTTTATTAATAATAAAGTGTTTAAATTTATTTTCACTTATATATGTAAGACGTAATGGAAATTCTGCTTTATTCAAAGTCAATTTGTCAAAATAATAATGCGCTACAATAAAGATTACTAATTAATTGGAGGTTTAAAGTTAATGTTGATGGCTATTCACTTTAAAATGTTTAAAATATTATTTATTTAGAAAACTTTCTAATTTTTATTTCATATACACTGATAACTCTGTATTGATTTTCTATCAAAATGCTTGAGGTTTTCCAGATGGCAATTTAAACTTCAAATCTTGAATTGTGTACAATAGATACAGAATACACAGTTAACTATAATTAATAAATAATAATTTAATAATGCACAAAATTATTTGCTTTTCTCTATAAAATTCAATAAAAAAAAAATTTTCATTCCTAAAATTAAATTAACGCCAAAGGGTCACCTTTTCTATGGATAATTTTGATTTAATGTAAAAACAAAAAATTCAATAAAAATGTTGCACTTGCATAACATTTTACCAAATTTAATATGGGAATTTTTTCACCTGTTAAATTAAACAATAAATAAAGTCAATTATGAAAATATGATTTGATTAAATATTTAATAAAAACATATTTTATACAAATTAGGGGTGCGTTATGATCAAGATAATTTCTAGTTAGGGTGTTTTCATAGACATTGTTTTGTTATTGTTTGTATGGTTTATGGTTAAATAGAGCCAATTGTGCATTTAATACGATAATACAGTGTGAAATTTTTTGTACTTTTTTATACATTGTTTAAAAAAAATAGAGAAAAAACAACAAGCGAGATAATCGAATCGGAGAGTAAGGGCATTTAAGTTGTTGTTTTTTTTTTCATATATATAATCTATTCTATTATTTAAGTGAACAATTATTTAAGCCAGATGTTTAATATGATTAGTCAATTCATGTTGACAGTAAATGATATTATTTGCGTCATTTTATTAAAAATCAACAATTCTAATATGCATTAGGGATAAATGGTTCATCCTTTGGTAAAAAATTAAAAAAAGAAAACAATTTAAAAAATCTAAAGAACATTTATTTATTGTTGTTGTTGATAACCGGATGTAAAATAAGTCACGTGTTTTAAAATTAAAATATATATTTGCAAACAATTAATATTAGTTTAATTAAATTGTTTAATCATAATCTGAAAGACACCGTCGTTATAAAAAAGAATTTGCTCAAATGTAGCAAACTAATTAATAATTTATTTAATAAGCTTATGTCGATGTCTCTAGTGCCATAAGAAGTGATTTAAATTTTAAAAAAGCTCCAAAATTTAGTCTATATATTTCTGGTTACAATTCGGTGTTGTACATTTATATTAAAAAAAAAAATTTAAGAAAACGGAACCTGATTCAAAAGTTTCATAGTTATTTGAACAATGTTTCATTGCTTTGTTCTAAATTATTAATTAATACAATTCAAATAACAGTCGTAAAAAGATCTTACCAGAAGTTGAATTCGTACCCAGTAAACTTACCCAGACAAGGATTAACTCTATTATGTAATCTAGTTTTAGAATTTATTAGGTTGTATAACTGCACAACACAAAAGGTAAATAATTTATTTAATTTAAGCAATTCAATTGTGTGATAATTAAAAAATGATACTACATAGAAAAATATTTTATTAATTATAATCAACTAACATAAGAGAATCAAAAAATTCACAAGATTTGACTTTCCAAGTTCCATAACTCATAAATCTTTAAATTCAATAGACATACCCTTGAACTAGTAAACTCTTAAAGTGTGCATTGCATTGATTGTTAATTTTTTTAATAAATTTTGTTGTAAGTGTTATTTTTTTTCTAATATTAATCCAGTTTTGACATATTAATCATAACATGACGCATATCAATTTTATTATGAAAAATATATTTGATTAGGGTTCAAATCAAAATCTTAATTTTAAGTTTTGTTTATACTTGATATTGTTTATTATGATTAGAGATTAATAATTTTTTGTGAAACACTGAGATGAGTAATGTATTTTGTGATTTGTTTATAATTATTGAAACTTAAAAGTAAAAATAGTAAATTGCATTAATATCATCAAAATTTTATAATACATACTTTGGGTTGAAAATTTATTTTGATTTTGTTGTTAATAATGCTGTTTCTTTGGCTTTACGAATTACAGTCAACTCTCCTACAACGCGGTATTGTTATAACGCGATTTCGATATAACGCGAATTGAAAATTGGGACACTTTTTCTATAACGCGATGCGATCTCCTTATAATGCGTTTTTGTACAAGGATTGGATATTAAATTATTTTGGGAATGAACATGCTGGTAAAGTGTTCCATTTCTTTGCTGTACGAGTAAATAAATCATTTTGGAACTTTGTTGTTCGCAATGTAATTAAAGTTACTGCTCGACCGTGGGTGGTAGTTCCAGCCCTTGTTTCTCGTACACGTTTTTCGCGCGAAGGCATTATTTCGGAGACCTTTTTGGAACAATGTCCGTAGCTATATTTGTAAAAAATCGTCTAGACCGTTACGTCCCGTCGATGCTTAAGCGAGTTTAATTCATTAGTGATTCCGGAATTGTTTATTAGCCGTATGGCTTGGTCTTGTGGTTTTGTACCCTATCATACGTGACTACAATATTCTATAAACGGCCGTATAAAAGATTTATATATGAGGCAGAGTTGCTGCGCTTTGAATTGGGTGTCTAGAATCTGGAAATATTCCACTATTGTGCGACATACAAAATATTTTTGTGAATACGGGAGCGAGTTCAGATGCGAGAGTTTTTAAAATAATCGATGGAATTCAATCGGGCCCAGTGGTTTTTTTTGCATCTACATAGTTCCTGTAGGTATATTTTAACGATACAACTGCGAAATACAATTTACTTCATTGATTGTTTAATAGAAGGCATTTTCGTGGGCGTTTAATAGTTTTATTCGATGTTTTGAATTTAAGTAATTATTTATTTTGAATTTACGTTATTGGAGCTGTAGAACATTAAAGATCATACATACATATGTTGGTAAAATGTTTTATTTTCTGCAGTATTCGGATAATTTTTATAAATAAATAATTTTTATAGGGTTAGTAAAATATCTGAAATATGTAAAAGTAGAAAACAGTTCAAAAGAAAATTTGAGTTTATTGATAAGTCATGATTATAAATATTTCTTCAAATCGTCGAGTATTTTGGCGAGCGAATAAAAAATTATTTATTTCTAAAATTCCATATAACACCTCGTACCGTGTTCGGTGTTAATTAGTTCTTCGTTTCTTATAACGCAATTTACATATAAGGCGACAGTGGTTTCTATATAACGCGATTTCTTTTATAATTATGTTTTATAATTAAAACTGTTTTTAATATTAATATCAATAGGTAAAACAATTATTTCATATTATAGATCATATTATTTGTCAAAAACGATAAAAAATATAATTGTTAGGATATTTAATATAAAAAAAAAAACAAATATAGGAGAAAAGTCCTATTTATAATTTAAAAGATCTTTACATTTAATTAATTGTTAAATTGGTTTTTCATGTAATACTTCAGGTTTTATTTTCGCTTCATTATAATTAACAGTAAACTTTCATTTCCAGTTCTTAACTGGTTTCACTCTATTTCTTCACTGAAAGAAATATTTAAAAAAATATCTGTTTAAAGAGAAAGAAAAGAATATGTACAAAATGGCACAAGAAATTGTACTTGAATGTAATTCTAAAAAATTGTTTAACGCAATCCCGACTACAGGTAGTCCCCGACTTACGACGAGTCGACTTACGGCGGTTCGCACTTACAACCAATTTTTTTCATAGAAAATGACCCTAAAAGTTAGTAGTACAGTATAAAATTTTTTTCTTAAATTTTTTTTATATGAGTCTTATATGAGATTCGAGTTACGACTTAGTCGACTTACAACCGATGACCAGGAACCTTTCTCGTTCGTAAGTCGAGGACTACCTGTATATACTTACTTAATTGAAATACATATTAAGTAATATCTCAATTATAATAAATAAATCATTTCCAAAATTAATTCATTACATTACATCCAACAACGATGTGAACATCCAATCAGTAGTACATTATGGTTTTACCTTCTTCTTTTCGATACATTTTGTTCGCGCCTTCTTCTTTGGTTGACTGCTTTTTGTAAAAAAATATTTTTAATTGTTATTGTTTCTCTAATACGAAGTAAGTTTGATTCAATTTAATTAGTCTACAGCTTTAATTCTACTCTCGAGAACATATTACCAACAAGCACAGTTCAATCCAGAACCGTTAAGTTAATGAACATCTGAATAAAACTTAACCCTTTAAACAAAAACTATTTCAACGAATAAACGAAATATAATATATTTCTTTACTTCAAGTTTGTTTTCGTCTAAGTTCTTATTTCTGTTCAGCTATATGCTAAATTAAATTAAGGGATGTGTATAGAATCGGAATTGACTCAGAAAAATTATGGTTTCTTTGAATTTTACATTAACAAGAGCGTATTATAGCATTTATAGTTTAAAAAACTAGCATCGCTTCTAATGTCAGCAAATTGTTCAAACGCATTACATAGCATATGATTATGGATTATATTTGCAGCTAAACATAGCAGAAACATTTATATGTAATGTAAATATTAATTTTTATTATTAAAAAAACAGCATTATCGGATAATATTCTAATGGTCTCATTATTTCGATGCGTTTTTAAAAAATTTGATAAAAAACGCGTTAAATATTTTCTCTGTTCGGTTTGGAATTGTAATCAGAAACGATTAATTTAATATAATACTAATTTTTCGCGGGTGTTAATTAATTATTTTATCAGTTAATTTATTAATTTTAATGTTACATATGCTTGCAGATAAATATCTGATAAAAAATTAATTCGTTTTTTGAAATTTAATTTTGCGGAAAAAAATTATTTGTCGATCAATAACTGACATAAACAAACATTTTTAATTTATTTAAATATAAGTACAGTTAGTTCTGTAAATTGCATATAACAAAAAATAAATTTTATGATACATTCTTTGCATTATTTTATCAATTCTGTTTTCCATATATTTACCAAAATAACGAAATATGTTACGTTTTATCCATTATACTCCAAAAGTAAACTTTTGGCTTGTTTAAAATTTCCACAAAGATAAATCCAATATGAAAGGAGATTCGAACATACCGTATTTTACGGACTATAAGACGTGACTTTTTACTTTTAAAATCGACTCACATTTTGCGTGTGTCTTACGATCCGAAGGTAACTTTATATACTTTTTACAATATATTTTTCTAAAAATCACCTAATTAATTTGAGATGCATCCTATAGTCCCTAAAATACGGTATTTAAATCATTATTTTCTTTCGACAAGAATTGACCATTCTATTATTGTTTGATAATAAAATCGTTTTACTCCAAACCTTATCATTAAATGTAGAAATAAATATAATTTGTTTAATAAAGAAATGCAGAATCAAATGAATAAACAATACCTACTATTTCTACTATATGATTATTTAATTAAATATTGGAAATTAATTTTTCTTTTTTAGTTTTATTATTTTATTTAATATTTACACATTTTAATTTTTTTTTCTCTTGCAACACAACGTATAATTGGATAATACCTTTATATCCCACTATTTATGTTTTTCTACAGTTAAAAAAAAAAAAAAATTCTTCTTATAATTAAACCTCAACAAAAATTAAGTTAGTACATTATCCAATTATGTGTTGTCTTTAGAATAAAACTTTAATTATTTTTCTTTCTTTCTTTTTTCATAACATAAAGACAATTATCAAATTAAACAAAAAAAAATATATGTTTTATACTACTGTTAAGGATATTTCATGAATTAATTCATTTATTAAAGAATTTTATTTTATTAAATAAAACAATATATATATATATATATTTCATTTGAATATAACCGTGATACGTAAGTAAAATTAATTAAGTTATTTTTAAGCTTGTAAATATATAGAAATAATATAACTGATTGCCAAATGAAAATAATTTTTAACATTTTTAAAAAATGTCTATTTAATAAATTTATTTATTTAACTGTTAAAGTAATAGAAACATTTATTATTCCTCGTTTCTAATATTTATTTTTAAATTAAGCAGATTTGTTTTTTTTTTTTTTTTTTGGTTATATTCTAGATAAAACGATTATCTCATTTATAATTGTAAAATGAAAACTTAATTCATGAAGTTATTTGGAAATTTTTTAGTTATATTATATAGGAAACCGTAATCGGACTATTGATCGCATGACGGTTGAGCGCAGGACTGTTGATCGTAGGACGTTTGTTCGCAGCAGACTGTTGCTCTTAGGACGTTTGATCGCAACAAAAATTTTAGTGTTTTGTTACATCGTATAATTTTAAATATTAAATAATTATACTAATAAATAAATAAATAAATAATAATTATTATTAAATAATTTTATTAAAAATAAATAAATAAAAAATAAAATTAAATGTTTTACTAATTAATAATAAATAAAAAAATAAATAATTTAATAATGATAACAATAATAATATATTTATATTATTAAATAATAAATTTTATTTATATGATACATGTACAATGGCTTTGAGATATGTTAGCAGATTGGTTTGCTCATACGTTGCTTTTTAGTTTAAACTTAAATTTATTATTTATATATAATTATTTAATAATGTATATATATATATATATATATATTATTATTATTATTATTATTATTATTATTATTGTTATTATTATTTATTTTTTTATTTATTATTAATTATTAAAACATTTAATTTTATTTTTTATTTATTTATTTTTAATAAAATTATTTAATAATAATTATTATTTATTTATTTATTTATTAGTATAAATATTTTATATTTAAAATTATACGCTGTAACAAAACACTAAAATTTTTGTTGCGATCAAACGTCCTAAGAGCAACCTTCCTAAGAGCAACAGTCTGCTGCGAACAAACGTCCTACGATCAACAGTCCTGCGATCAACCGTCATGCGATCAATAGTCCGTAAACCATAGGAAACATATATAAAAATTAATTAAAGAAAAAATAAATAAAATACTAGAAATATCCTTCCATATTATTTTCAACGAGAATTTAATTTTTAAAACATAAATTTTTTAATATTAACAAAAATTTTCAATATATTTTTATTTTATTGTTAAAACGGACAAAATTAATTAAATTATAAAACTTAATAATGCGTGTATTTTTCTGTTTTATTTGTTTTTTTTTTAAACATGTGTGTGTGTTTGTGTTGTTCCTTGCATTTAAATTATTTTATTTTATTAATTGTTAAATATATATATTTAATGCATTTTGTTTTTATTTGTTAAATATATATATATATAATAATTTTTATATTTTATTTATTTTCTTTTAGACTAATTTATTTTAATATACTTTATGAATCTATTTTTTATTTTATATATAAATTTATATTTTACATTTTTTTTTTTATAATAAAATATGTTATTGAATTATATCGTTATTCTAATGCTTTTTTATGTCTAAACATAATTTTTAATTTTATTATTTCTTTTTTGTTTTTAAATTCTAATCCTTTAATTAACAAATTTAACATTGTTACTTTTATTATTAAACAAAATTAATTATTTCTTTTTTAATTAAAGCAAAAGAATTTTTTTTAATGAAGTTATTATTTTATATATTTATTAACTTTATTAGTTTTTTTTTTCTTCTCTTTTTTGCGATGCTAATTTTTTTTTTAATCTTAAAATAAAAAAAAAAGAAAGTATAATTATAATTAAAAAATAAAGATCAACATATATTTTAAATAAGATATTAAATTTATATAAATTATTGTTTAAGGTTTATTTTTTTTTTTTTTATTTCGGTCCACATTAAAATTCACTAAGAATTTCAACATATAAATGATTTTATGGATGTTTTCGTAATTAATTTTATTATAAGTGTATATATTTGTATCCTGTATTATTAAATAATTTAAAAAAAATATTATTTTTCCTTTTAAATTAAACCAAAATATATATATAAAAAAAAAAATTATAATAAACATATTTGATATTCCTGATTTTGTATTTTTCTATTACATATATTTAAATTAATTTGTAATCATAATTAAACTTAGGTTTTATTATTATTATTATTATATTAATCTTAAATGTACACACATTGTACAAATTTTGCAAAATCAAAGCAAAAAAAATATAGATAAAAAAATTAAATTTACACAACAGCATTAACAATTAAAATATTAAAAAAAAAAATAAGAAAAATTACACAACTTATATAAAATATTATTAAAATATTACGCACGTTGTTTATTAGACGTAGCACTCCATTCTGGGTCATTTGGATCCTCTTCAATTAAACCAGATTCTATTGAATCTGAGTCGCCTTCATCATCTTCTAGTATGCTCTTAATTCTATCATCATACACATTAGAATTATTACTTATACTTAAATTATGATTATTATCATTAGATAATTTTAAATTGTGTTTTGATACATTTGTATCATCACCAAAAACGCCAGTTATACCACTACCACTATTTGTATTTAATTCATCAACACTTTCACTTATTCTGTTATTATTTATAAAGTCACTATTTTCATTTTGGTTATTTGTTAATGTTGTTTTTAATGTATCCTCAATTAATTGATGATCATTTGGCATCATTTGTAGCATTAAATTATATACATCATCAGGCAATGGAAATTCTAGAGCTTCAAATGGAGGATTTATCTAAAAAACAAAAAAAAAAATAATTTAAATAATTTTTTGTTTTATACATTTGTTTTACAAATTTAACTTCTTTAATATCTGGAGTATTACTGCGACGAGAATCCAATTCGCGATCTTTTAACTTCAAAGAAACTGTACGTCGCCTTTCATTGCGTTTGCCACTCATTATACTATTAGGGTTATTCATAATACTTTGTGCCGGTGTTAACATTGTTGTAGTATTGATATTTGATGTGCTAACATTATTACTTAAAAATGTTGATGTATTGTTATTATTATTGACTATTTTAACTGTTGCCGATCCAGCTAAAATATATTATAAATATATAACCATTTATTTTTATAGACAATTTAAAATTTTACCAATATGCGTAGAAACATCTGCTAAATCGGTTCCGTCTACAGAGGTTTGTGGGGTTGATGGACAAATAGGAGAAGGTATTGACTAAAAAATAATTATTTTAGTAATTCATTTTTACAAATTATCTTATATATGTATAATATTATATACTTCTTGATCACATGCGACACTCGGTGTATTTGGTGCTGGTGATGTAGGATCTGGTGTGTTTGCTCCACTTGACTCTGCACGACTATCTGTTCTTCGATTGGCACGTGATCTTGTACTCCATGGATATTTCATAAATGTTTGAAATTTTTTTCGTTCGTCCATTAAGGCACGTTCATGTTTGGCCATGATTATATCGTCAGAAATGTCTTCATTTTTATCATTATGAGGCTTAAAAATTTAAATTAAAAAATTTATAATTCTATTGATTTATTTGTTTAAAAAATATGTTTATTGTAATTATACTTCTTCATTTTGACTAGTATTATTTTTTTGATTAACATCTAAATTTGTATCTGATTCTTCTATTACCTCGTCATAATCTTCCTCATCGCCACTTTCAATGACGCGCCATCTACAAAAATAAAATTCAATCATATAACTTATATAAAACAAAATTTTGAGCAAATAAATAAAATACTTTGGTGTAGGGATTTCCTTATACGGTAAAATTTCGACACGAGTTGCCGCTGCTACACTATATGGTATAACAATGTTGTCAATATCATAAGAATTCCTATTGCGTCTTAAATCCGAATATCCTAATCTGCAATAATAAAAAAGAAAACATATAAACAATATTAAAAGCTGATATCTTATATATACTAATAAGAAAAATAAAATATTACCTTTCATATTTATGACTGCTACTGCCTGAAGGAGTTGGCGATGAATTTTTACTTCTTGGTACGCTTCCACAGCTTCCGCCACTCTCACCACCATCCTGATGATGTTGATGTCTGCTACCCCCAGTTGTATGATCCAAATAATCCATCCCTGATGTGCTGTTACCTCCACTCCCACCGTACGTTGACTGTGTACTCATAGAAAGCTTTCGATGTTTATTTTTCAGTAAATGGGTATATTTTCCGTGAAGAGTGCGTCGTGTTTTAGCATTCTTTAATTCTATAAAAATATATATATGAACCGAATAGTACACAGCACTTTTTTTAGCCATTACATTTATAATTTTTTATTTTTTTTTTAATTTTATATTTTGTTGTGTTTTTTTTTTTAATTTTATTTTGTTGTCGATTTACAATAATACAAAAAGAATTTATTTGTTTTAATTGTAAAATAAACATTTTGCATTATTTATCATCATAATTTTAACTATCGACATTACAATTATTAATCATAATTATTATTATAAAGTTTATAGTTTTTAGAGTCTAGTTTTTTTTATATATAATATATAAAATTCTATAATATACACATCAGAATATAAATTGCAACGGGTTTTTTTTTATTACTTCTATAGTTTTATAATAAGTTTAATATTTTTAATTATATATTTAATATATAACAAAATCTACTTTTATTTTGTTTGTTTTAAATTTTATTGAATGATCTTACTATTTGCAACCAATCCTTGTGCATATTTTTTATTATATTTACGTCGAGATCCATCGATAAAATTCTTTGAACGATCTTCACGTTCGGCTGCCTTTTGGGCAGCTAATGCACCCTTCATGGCTGCCTTCGCAGTGCATCGGTTCACTTTGTTTTGCCATTCTGGCACACGCATTACACCTTCAAAGTGAATGCTATGAGATACATCTGTAATTAAAAATATAATCGAAAAAAATGAGAAAAAGAAATATTTATTAGTAAATGTTATTTATCTCAATTCAATATAAAGCTTTAACTCGTAACATTAGAAACAATAATACTGTAGAGGCCTTTAAAACTTAAATACATATAATAAAAAATTAAAATAATAATTCTTTCATTGAACTATAACGATAAGTACATATATACTGATACTTTAAATAAATAATGTACATTACAATACATTGTTTTTATATGTGTGGACTAAAAACATTTTTTTTTTTTCATTTTTTTGAAATGAAATAAAAGTTCCAATAAATTACCTATTAAAATTACTCATACTTTTCATAATTTTTGTTCAAATACATTTAAATCTTTTAATTTAATTTGTAATGAAATATATATATAATTTGAGCCTTACCGCATTATTTTGTTATTACTGCTACTAAAAATTGACCGCGACTATATTAATATAAAGCATATATATATATATATATATATATATATATATATATATATATATATATATATATATATATATATATATAATAAGTAAATAATTAAATTTAAAAAATCATATTAATAAAACATTTCTTAATAAAATAAACAAAGAGAGAAATTTATTTTTATAATAATTTCTTTGTTTATATTGAAAAATAACTATAAAAGTTTTTCTTCCCCATAAAAAATACACAACCATTAATTTTTTATAGTCACATAGTTTTAACGCAACGTTTTAAATTTGTAAAGGATAACTACTTTCTTTCCTCGAGAATCTATCAACATTTTTAGTATTTCAATCATGCATTTTGTAATAAATCTCACCTACTCTCCAATGTTAAATAAATTTTATGAATTATTTAAAAGGTTTGCATGATGATAATTATTAATTAAAATTTTTTTTTTAATTATTTCAATTAGAGTAATGAATAAAGAAAATTATACTAATAATAAAAGTAATCACCTTCGGGGAAGCTCAAAACTGAATGGAAACATGGATCTAATAGAGCAACTCTTTCCGATATTGGCATCATGTCTGGTAAATCACGTGGTGCTGTTGGATCTTGTCGTCCGGTACATAATGCACACGGATGTAATGGCCACTGACAACCACATTTTACAGTACTGTAATGATTTTTATAAATTATATTTTAATTTTACTAACGAAAATAATAATAATAATAATAATAACCTTGGTCTTGCCGCTTTTTTCGATATAGTGTGCAAGTTGACGGTTTGCAATAACTTTCGTTTTCTAAAACCTGCCCTTTGGAATGGTCTCGTACGACAAGCCGTATTTGTCTGGTCTGTCATACCATTTGATAATTCCGGTATAGTTGTAGTTGAGGCTCCAGCCGATGATTGATGTTCTACTGATGTTTCACTAATTTTTGAATTACCAGGCAAAGCACCGCGATATCCGTTCACTGATTGTTGCGAAGGTGGCTGTAATGGCGTACTTATATTACTTGTCTCACTGCATAAAGCTGAAGGTTCCTCAAAAGTCACAGCTCCTTTATTCTTTTTAATTTGATAATGCAATTCATTATGTTGTCGAATTCTATATTCCAAATCCGAGATTTGCGTTAAAAGCCAACTCCAACGTGATGCCACAGCTGCTCGATCCCGAGCCCAACGCCAAGCTGCTCTTTTAGCACTAATATTTAAAAACAAAAATAAATCAATTAAATATTTTATTTTTCAAATGTTTTATAATTATTTGATTTCTTATGAAGGAATAATGCAAAGTAAAATCAGTTTATACGGTATTTATTTATAAGTAATTTTTTTAAACTATTCAATGCATTAAATAAAAGATAACAGTTTATAATTTTATTCATAAATTAAATAATCAATAATCAAATTAACGTCGTTTCGTTTAAACTGATAATTTATTGCATTAATAAATAATCTTATTCCTGACAAATAGAGAAAAGATAACTTGATATAAAATAAAATTACTATTACATGTGGGCCGTGCTGGTCCTCCTAAAAAACAAACAGACAAAACAAAAAAAAAAAAATGCGGGACAGCAGCAATGACAAAATAAAATTTTTGGTCAATATGTTTGTAACAATTGTAAACAAGTTCAAATTAACCGACAATAAATCAGTTATATATTATATTTAAAAATAAAGTAGTAATTATAATGCTTTAATTATAATACTATATTATAATATGTACTAAACAAATGATTTTTTATCACTATTCAAATAAATCATAATTATAGTAGTGAATAATATTGTTTGAATTAAATTTTGTTTATTATAAATAGAAAAATATCAGCTATAGCAAAAAAATATTATGTGTTATTAATAAAATCAAGAATTACATAGTAAATATAATTCACCGTCATTGCGTTTAATTTTATTTTACACGTATGTAAATTAAAGATTATATTAAATTTATCTTTTATTACATATTTAAATCTTGTGTATATATGACACACAAAATAAAAGAAAAAATTAAAAGAAATGCATAATGACGCAATAAGAGTGCAAAGCATTTATATAAAACCGAAATTTTTCTTTCTTTTCATTTTATGTAAAGAAGTTGATTTTAATTATATATATATAGTTGTATTTAAGTTTGTAAGCGATTTGATAATACGATTGTGTATGTGTAAATATTTATATTGTTAACAATTTGAATCAGCGGATGAAATACGTTTCAAATACATATTACATCATGTGAACACTGGCTATGTATAAAGTGGTATTGGTTTTTTTTTTTTCTTTAATTTTATTATAATTTTACAATTGTTATTATATTGTGTTTTGTATTAGCATATATAAAAGTGAACGCAAACAAAATTAAAGTAATAATATGAATCTAAATTAAGGAAATATATTAAAATTATAAAAAGAGTAAAATTTATTTGAAAAACTGCTGAAAAATTGTAGTGAATATTCATCGCGGCCGTACAACATTATATATTAAAAAATATAAATAAATAATATAGCATGTAAGTTATATTGCGCATGCTCAACTACAAATGGCGGTAAAAAAATATCTTTCTTTTTCTTTTTGTGGTGGAAATAGATTAAATTGTTTTAATAAAACCATAGAAAGTTTAATTACATTTCATTAAAAATAAATTTCAATAATTTTATTTATCTAAGGAAAAAAAATACAGAAAACTTATTTATTTACACAAACACATGTTTTCCCGCCCTAATATTCAACACCAGTTTTATTCTTTATGATCCATAAATACTACTAATTTTGATTAAGTGTTTGTAGTGGTAACCTTGATAAATATTTCATTTTTAAACGAATATTTTCATCATAATTATCAAGTTTAACATTACGAAAGGCTTTATTCATAATTTAGGACTATATTAACGCTTAATTTAATTTAATTTGTAATACCATTAATATACCAGTAAATTATGTTTTAAAAAAACTTTTGTGTTAATCTTTTTATAAAAAATTGGAAACTTACATAGGCAACGGTTGTTGTTGTGTATTATTATACACAATCATTTCATCTGCAGATTCACCACCCGAACTACTGGCTGTAGCATCAGAATCTATTGCATTTTCAATCGTTTTCATTTCAGCATGCAATAGACCAGCTACCTGATCTATTTGCTGTGTTGTTTCTTCATCAATTGTAGGAATAATTGATGATATATTTGTGGATTGATTATGTGATTTTTGAGTTTCAACAAAACGGACCATATTTCCCCTTTTGGTTAAACTCGAAGTTTGCGCGGTGGATACTGTTTCAATTCTTTTTAAAAATGATTTCATTGCATTTGTTGATAGTGGTTTATATTTTTCCATCATTTTATATTGTGGAGAATAATCTCCGGAATATTGAGAATTATTTGATTGTGCACTAAATTTATTTTGCGCATCTCGCTCCTTTCTTTTCAATAATCGTTGACTTAATTCAAATAATCCCGCAATCTCTTCACTTACGTGTTGTCCAATATGACGCGCTTGTATTTTACGAAGTCTTCTTAAATAAAACTCGCATTGTCTCTCCATTAGTACTTGACGTTTTTCAATTTCAGCGTGTATTTCATGTGTATTAATTTCCTTGCTTGGCGTTGTTGTGACATCTTCCACGCACATATTCATTACATCAACATCGTTAAATAATGATAAGCCACCAGCAAGATCACATAATCCATCACCCGCTGGTGCACTTTCAAAACTTTTGAACACCTGTAAAAGATCGATGTCGCTAGTTGATGCTAATTCGCCAAGCATTTGTTCAACATCTGCATTTTCTTTAATAAAATCCTTCTGTAAGCCCATATTGTTGTTATTGTGTATAATTGTATTTATACCGGGACTTGCGGTATTCTGTTGATTTAAGGTAGTTTCTTCTATATTATTTGTACTTGTTTCATTTGTGATTAGGTTCTCATTATTGACGCTTGAATTTTCTGTGGGATTAGTATTTATACAATTGTTGAAAATTACAGCGTTTTCATTTTTTGATGTGTTATCATTAAATTTAGACTGATCCATGTGCGATACAGCTGGGGGGCCTGATTTCGGCCCATTCGATGTAAATTGCTCGAATGATAGCTGAAACGCCCCCTTACTTATTACTTCAAACGCAGATTTGTTACACAAATATTTTATTTCTTTATTTTCTCCACTGTTATCCACACTATTGACTGATAAAATACCAATTGGACGTGGGGATGCAGCTGTGGCTGGCGATGACAATTTAGTTTGACTGACAACAGGCTCTGTCAGAGCTGGGGCCATTTCGGCCGCATCGGAATCGATGGCAACCGATGCAGCTGCTCGTAGGCCCATTCATTAATTGAAACTACCAACCATACAATATTGTAGCATTAACATAAACATATAGAAATGTATACCACAAGTATATAATAAACAAACACTTTTAATGCGATCCGATTGAAATATTTCAATTATTATTATATATCATTTCACTTTTGGCAAATTATATTCTGCTTCACTATTCCTTGTTTATAAGGGCGTAATAATTACTAACAAATTTTATTAAAATTGTTATAAAAAGCTAAACGATTGGCGTATGAATAGCTATCCCTCTTACATAAATATATGACCACGTAACTTTTATCATATCATAACAATATTTAAAAAAAAAATAAACTTAAAATAAAAACCACTGTCACAAATAATAATAAATCACAATTTTAATCCAATTTTAGCAAAAGTTGATGCTGCGATTAAATGCAATGTAGATGCTGCTTTCCAATTATGATATTAATCTCCTGCAAACTCCATTATATTGTTTACAATATTATATTCAAGATATATATTTGCTGGGTATTTCTATCTTTTTTTCTACCTAAAAAATAAAAACCAAATTATAAATTTAAAATTAAAAAATAACATTAAAAAAAATATGTATTCAAAGGGTTGTGGTGTTTGCGTTTTTTTATTTTTACATTTTAGAACACGTGATTATTTGAGTAATTAACTTATTTAAATATGCTTCATTTTTATTATGTAAAGTAAAAGAAGTTAAGCTTTGTGAATTTACTATTTTATAGTATATAATTAATTAATATAATTTATAATTATTTATAAACAACATTTATTTTTATTTATGTTTATATTTTATATATAATAAAAATTATTTACGTATATTGAATTTTGTAAATATAGCTCATGTATAATAAAATTAATAAAATAAATTAAATAATAAATGAAATTTTTATGAATAAAAAATTTAATTTAAAAAAAAACCATTGAAGCTTCTTCGTCTCAAAAAAGTATCAAATGCAACAAACACATATTTTTTCACACACACACAATCACAATACATTTCCTTGCCCATATTTAAAGCAGTTAGTTAATTGAAGAATTTTAACACCTAATTATAATATCTACCTATTAGCAAATAATTAATCGTCACACTTTTCTTAAAACTAATTAATTGTTTTAGTTTTAATAATGCTTATTACAATTCAGATATGATTAGAGAAAATATAATAAATTTTCGATCCAACTAAATTCTAACAATGGCGGAGTAATTTTCAATAAAAAAAATGCGCTGCGTTTGCTCATATATAACGAGGCAACACCGAAGCCAAACCGATTACTACGCGAAGAAAATATTCTCTGCACCGCGTTTAGCGCAAGTAATCAATGAACGCATTTAAAAGCGCATGTGGCGAAAATGGCGTGATGAAATATTGTTTTAAATAAAAATTTAATATTTCACATTATTAACTTAAATATTTGTAATAAGTTCTTATTTATTTTTATTATAATGTTTATATATATTTTAATTTTAAAAAAGAAATAAAATATTATGCATATTTACGCTTTGTTACTTTTAAATAAACTGCGGCAATCAAAAAAATAACTAGATATTCAATTTTGAATATTATTTAGTTAAACAAGTAATATTATATTATTTATAAACATTTAATTATTTATGATTTAAATTCTAACCGAATTATAGATTTGTATTTAAATTAATAAAATGTCACAAGAGGACCTATTTAACTATAACGTCGATAATGCAGAGCAATCATATGATATGCTATATGATATGCTATATGACATTTACACTAATGTTTATTTATTTAATTAAATACAATTATTTAATGTTTTTAACTGATTACATACCTTTTTAAGCAATAAAATATTCATTTTTCCAAATAAATAGTTTTTTATTTAATTTATGTATTTTTTCATATATTTTAAATGCACACATTTTACTAAATTTAATAAAACTGTTTAAATGTCCCAGAATAATCTGTTAAATAGAGATAAAACAATTAACTATATTTAAAAATTAAATAAACATACAAAGATTGTTAATTAATAATATTAAGAAAAAAAAATTAATAATTAAAATTAAGAATATTTTAACATGAAAAAAAAAACTATTACAATTTACAATGTCACAGATAGATTAAATATTTTGGAAAATACACTAAAATATATATTAGTTACAGCAATAAATTGTATGCTTTATTATTTTTTAAAATAAATATAATTAAATTTCATTTAAACAATAACAAATTGTTGTAAAATATAAAAAAGATAGGTTAATAGATTCTTTTGTTTTATTACCTTGTTATTGTTGTGGAATTAAATATGCTTAATCAATCCAAAAAAAAAAAAAAAATACATTTAATTAGTTTATTAATATTTATAAAACTATATTTACTTTTAATTTATCAATTATTTTCTAATTTAATGGTTAAATCCGTATGTTACCATGTCTATTTAGTCTGTCAACTAATTTTTATACTGGATTTCATGTTATGACACATTAAATTATTTAAATGTCAATTTTATTAATTTAAAATTTATATTTATATATATATATATATATATAAATTTTAAATAATAAAAATCTTATATGTAATTTAATTGATAGTATCTTAATATGTATTAATAATTTACATTTATTTATTAAAATAATAACTTTAAAAGGATTTAATCAAACTATTTTTTGTTATTTTCGATGCTTTATTATTTTTTTTTTTTTGTAATTAATCTTGAACAGTTGGTTGACATTGACAATTATGTACATTAAAAAATATAAATATTTGCAAATATGTACATATTATATTATTTTCTAGTTATATTTCTTATTAAATTAAATATTCTATTTATTAAAACCGATGTTAATTACGATTAAAAATGTATGAATTTAATGATGCTGATACAAACGTCTATTATAAATATATTGCATTGTGAAAGAGAAATGCATAATATGTCATCAAATGAATCAAATAATTCAAAATAGCAAAAAAAAAAAATATATATAATATATAACAGTCACTTACCTGTTTTTTATCACCTTTGATTTAATTAATTATTTGAAGGAATAATTTTTGATTTCTAATAATAAAAGTATTTGAAAGAACAAAGTTTCGTTCTTTAAAGACTTTTTCTTGATTTTTTCAGTTTAACTAGTATGCCATCTGTTATTAAAAAAACATACTTTTTAATTATACGTAAAATGTGCACCTGCTATTTTTTATACGGCAATTGAACCATAATTTATAAAAAAAATAAAATTAATTAATAATGAATTGCAACAATACACTCATATTAAAAATGAAAATTTATTTATTTCTGTTATTCAAATTTATTTAATCTTTGCATTTATCTTCAATAATAGCTATCGATGAAAAAACTTTGAATTAATTTTTTATGCCTTGCAAACATATCATTTAATTATTTTTATCGTTTATTAGCTTAAATGATGTTTAAAAAACAAAGAATATAAAAAACATAAGAAAAATTTAAATATAAATATATTGTGTTGTTGCAAGTACCCATGTGTTAAATGATTAAACCACAGAAAAACCGAGTATAGCTAGGAACTAACGCAATATGAGTTTATAAAAGATGAAAATAGATCAGCGAATAATAATAATAATAAATATATATATATAAAGAAAAATTCTGCGTTTACTAGTTGTCTGGCAAAATTAAATTTTACTTAAATTTAGTCAATCGATGTCCGACCTATCTTAAACAACTAAAAGACTTATTGTCAATATTTTTTTTTATTCATTTTTAAGAAAATATTAAATAAAGACTCCTTCACAAAAAAATTAGTTAAGTGCATTTAAATCGAAAATAAAGTTATTTAAACGAATAATCATTTTATAATACGAAAAAACTTATAAAGTTTAATAACCGAAAATAATTATAATAATATTAGTTTTATTTAACGACATTTATTAAACATTTGAGTTGTGCAATTTTTATATTATTTGCATAAATATAATAATAATAATTGTGCTTGTTTTTTTAACTATTAATTATTTTATTTTGCTTTATATTTTATTTAAATATTACAAAAAGTAAAGTGTGAAAAGTGTTAGGAAGTAAAGCTACAATATACTTAATAAATATAAAAGTTCATAAGATAAATTTGCAATAAACAGGTTACAAAAAAAAATTAATTATATGTGATAACTTGAATTAATAATTTTTGATTGAAAAATAATAACTAAATTAAAAAAAAAAAAACGCCCATTTGGCGCCAACAATAGGCTTATTCAGAATTGTGTGAGAATATTAACCCAAAAATAATCTCGAGGATACTTAATTTGCAATAAATTAAGAATATTAAAAAAAAAAAAATTAAACATAAGTAAAGAAAACCGAAGGTCAGTTTTTATTCATGTTTATATTTAAATTTATTAATAAAAAAAAATTATATTTTTATTATTGTGTGTGATATTTAAAAAAAAATATGTTTCGTTTTGTGTAGAACAGAGAAATGAAAATAAATAATAGTTTTTATTCATTTATTATTAACACAAAGAAATAAATTTGATTACTATTTTCCGGTGTTGCTAATGTTTGCTTATAAATTTTCCCAATTGATGATGTTTTTATGTATCAATTCACTGTATCAATGTGATAAAAATATTATAATATAATAACATCGTATATGATAATAATAAAAATATATTTTCCAAGGAATTTGTAGAACTAGTATTCTCAATTTCTTCAAACAAAGCATAGATAATGTAAAACGCCCACTACTTTTAATTAATCTTTAATTAAATCATAAGCCACTCTAATAACTATTGTAGAACCACAAATTATTTAATAAAAGAAAAATAATAATAATTTAGGTCGCTTCTGTCAATGCCCAAATAATTCATATGTTAAGATCAACAACATTTAAGCAATCATTTCAAATTAGTTTGTTTATTTATTCTACTATGATATTAAAGAGAAATGAAATGTATTTTGAAATTTGCGTTAAATGTTTGATTACTTTTGCTAGATTTACACCAATGTAATAAAAAATAGTATAGTTTTTTTCTTTGTATATGAAAACTAAAAAAATAATTAAATAAATATTATTATAACCTTCATTAATAATAATTTTTATTTTCATTCAAACATATAAAATTTAATCTTTTTACTGCGATGCGTTTTATAAATTTATATAATATTCAATTGAAATCATATTTGTTAGAAAAAAATAGAAAAAAAATTTACAAATTTGAATATATAAAATGACTTTAATTGACATGTATATACTGCGTACATATAAGCAAATATGTGGTCATATCACTAAGAATAAATTAATGTAGTTTGTACAGGCAAAATAAAGTAACTTACGTAATACGTTAGTTTATTTTTATTTATTTTTATAGGGCAAATCAAAAGTTAATTATTTTTAGAAGTCTTATTTTTAATATCCTTTTTACATACAATTGCAATTCCTATATTTAACTAACAAACTTTTACCGGTGAAAATACTGCGTTTTAATGTATAAAGTTTATTTTTGTATATGTATGTCGGTCAAGAAAAATTCATTTTTTGTTTTTCATTTACTGACGTTAGTACAATATTATTTATATACTTGATTTCCTTAAATAAATTCTTTGAAAGTGAAAGCATTAGCTTCTTTCTGATTTATAAACTAAATAATTGATTTAAAAAAAAAATTGATTTAAAAGTAATTGTACAATTAATATTAAAGAATATCATTTATGGTAATGCCGCATGCCTTTTAGTTACTATGACTGCAGATTGACCAAAACATTAACCATTTCTTTTTAAATGTGAAATTTTTGGCGTCAGGCACAAACAATATTCTTAGATAAAAATAAAATAAAAAACTAAAATGTCATTGTCAGGGACGTAATCGGTTGTTCACATAAATTCATAGTCTATTTTATAAGAAATAGCAAAGTGTTTTTGTTCATAACATAATTGATTTTATATGTTACGTTTTATAAAATAAATATTTAAGTAGAATTAAACGTTTAAGTGTAATTTATCCTAAGTATAGAATACATACTTGAAAATAATTTTCTGTACTAAATTTTAAAAGAAAATCAAGACGCAATATGATTTTGAATCGTGGGATGGGCTGATTCATTATAATATATATATATATATATATATATATAAAATATATAAAATAAAAAATTATTAATATTTTATTAAAGAAGAACCATGAGTAAAATAATAAACGATGTCATCATAGAGTAAGAAAGCGGTGTTAATTTAAATACATTAAATAAAAAAAAAGATTAAAAATTGTAGGCTGTGAAATTTAATTAAATTATTTTTCTTTATATTTTATTTCAATTTTTTTTTTTATTTTTTATACATAACTTGTGCACACAAATATTTGAATTAAATGTAAATGTAAATAATAGTTATATAAAAATTAATTAAATTAAAATCTGGTCCTATATATTAGAAAATTTAATTTTTCTCATTATTTATACTTTTATATAAATATTTATAAAGTCGATAAAAATTATAAAATGGATTTTAGTATTTTTTTTAAATAAATAAAACAGACTTTAAAAACAATTTTCTAATAAACATATTTTATGTTGTATGTATTGTAAGTAGTATATAGAATAGGCGTAATAAATGTCGATAGTGTTTTACTCAAAATAATGATTATGATTTTAATAATAACAAAAATAAAATTATATCATAATTTATAAGTAATATTTACAATTTTATGAATATATTAATGAAAGTTTAACTATAAAGTTATTGTACCACACCCTGTATACAAAAAATAAATTGATTTTTTTATGTCTATCCTTTTTGCACTTTTTATTATTATTATTCTTATAATTATTTTAGCGAAAATAAACTCAGTCAAGAACAAACATAACAGGAGAATTCAAAATATCTTTATTTTTTTTTAACACTTCTGTAATATAAATTATTAAATTCTTTTTTGTCATTGATATTAATTATTATTCAGCATAAACAAAAGCATATAATAATAGTTAAGAAAAATAATAAGTTCAAAATTTTTCGACAAGTGATTATTTATTTAAAATAACTGTAGACAATAATTTCTTTTTTATACATATGTGTTTACTCATTGCTTTTTATTTACATTGTGATTTTTTTTTTTTAAATGATTTAAAATGTATTATGCTACACCCTTTTCTTTGTAATAGTTCATTAATTTTTTTTCATTTAATATTTTTCGTTTCAGTTGATTGAAGACTTTTTGCTTATTATAATTAAGCTTTTAAAACTTGAATCATATTAATATAAGGAAGGAATATTGTTGCACTCATACTGTCTATAAAGATAGAACTATTAAGGGGAGATTATATTTAATTATTTTTTTTTTTAATAAAACAAAGGTTGGACAAGAAACATAATAAAATAAAATGAATAAAAAAATCAAAATGTCAGCAGCTGAGGATAATAATAATAATATACCAAAAAAGAATTTAATCAAAATGATTAAAAAAATGGGTAATAAATTAATAGAAACGACCTCTAGCAATCATGCTGCTGCACTTAAAAATGACGAATCTAGTAATTGTGTTAAAAATATTGATTTAAAATCAGACAATTTAATTATTAAAAATAATAATAAATGTGTTAAATCTAGTGAAATAACTGATACCAAGAAAAACTTGGAGAAATCAAATAGTAAATGTATAAATAAAAGTGTATCTAAAAATAATGTTAAAATTGCATCCGTATCAGGAAAAAGAAAGAAAAATATTGTGCACACTGTTTGTGAAAATGTTGATAATGCTACAATTAGTGGTAAAATATCATCTACTTCTAGTAAACGTCAGCGAGTTGATTCACAAAAAGAAGGATCACCGCCACCACAGCCACCATCAAAAATTGTTAAAATTAGCGAAGGTGTGTGTAATGACATTGCAAAAGGAGTCAACCAAACTGAACAAAGAGTTGTTACTAAGCCACCATTGCCACCACCAAAAGCCGATAAATCTGTTCTTAACCAAATGGCAACGGTTAAAGCACCTCGCATGAAACGAAAATTAGAGGAAAACAATGCACAACTTGTGCAAAAACTAAGTGCACATGCTGAACAATTGCGTTTAGAAATAGGAGAATTAAAGACAGCCCTTATATCTGAAAAAAATGCAGTTCGAGTATTAAGGTGAAATAATTTTATTGATTTTTATAGTTTGTTATCTAATAATTTTTTTAATTGTGTAGAGCTCAAAATGAAGCGGATTCCCGACGTGCTAAAACGGAAACAAAGAAATTACAAGAGGCTTTACATGGCCAGGAATTAAAAGTAAAAAAATCAAATCGAGAGCATGAAGTACATTTACACACGGAGCAAGTAGGACAACCAACATCTATTGTCACGCCGGCATTGTCTCTAGATAATACAAAATTAAATCAAGAAATAACTGCACTACGTGATGCCAACAAATTTTTAGAAGAAAAAATTCAGGTGTGCTTCTCTTTTTTTTATCTCTCATTAGTCATCATATATATAAAAAATTATTTCCAAAAATATACATACGCTACTTATAAGTATACCAAAAAATAATACATAAAAAACCGTTTGTAGGTGAGATAATGTCAGTTGCTCATGTTTTGTTGTTGAATATTTATTCGATATTCTATCATTTTCTAAATATTTGGATGTATTTGCCATCATTCTGCTCCAGTGATCCATTAAACCTGCTTCCTGAATCATTCTCAATATACTGTTAATTCGTTCTATATATGGTGATCCATAAGGGACTACATATGCAACCAGATATGGTACAGGACAATGTGGCATTAAATGAAAAATTTGTTTATCATTTACAATATGTTGTTTCTTTCGTATTTTATAAGTTAATACGTGATATTTATCCGCATAAGCAATGCTTAAATCATGATTATCTATTCGTTGATATTGATCTTTTTCAAGAATTTCAACTAAATTCGATATAATTGTTTGATCAGTAGACAAAGTTGCATTAAGATTATCACTGATTAGTTTTATATAACGTTTGAATGTGTATATCTTATAACCAGATATTGCCAAATCATCGAACGTACTTAATTGAGATAGTGAACGTCTCATCAAAAGATTTGTAGTTAAATTGCCTTGATATGAGTTTGTAATAATAAGACAATATAGAATCCATCCTGCAATAACCCAACGTAAAGCATCTGATGGTGGTATATATCCAATTGCTTGATTTAAATTAGCAGCAAAAGTACGTAATAATGTTGATTGTGATTGATCATTGTGAATACGTTTTATTATAATACTAGTGAGTGGAATTACTAATAATATAGATATCCAAACAATTTCATCAAATGTCAAAAACATATTTTTTGTAATGGCTGCTTCTCCTGCTTTTGGAACCATAAAACATAAGTCATCTCTCTCAAGTGAATGTGTAACCTCTACTTTCTTCAAAAATTCTTTTAATCGCAGAAACCTTGTATTAAATGCCACATCAACTTCTTGACGTATTATTTGTCCCAAACTACCCGAAGCACTTCCATTTGGCAACCATTCTCCATAAGGCACCTGACCTGATGGTGGTGGAATGTGAAGCATTGAAGCATTCATCATTTTTAACATTAGATTGGTTATATATCCATCTGCACCTTTCAATTTTTGCAAATTATTGTCAATAATTAATCGTACTTCTTCCTGAAATATTGATACTCGTAAGGTATAACCATTAAGATTTTGTAATTTATCATAAAATAATTCACTACGATAATTTTTCGCTGGTAATAGTTCTATTAAAAATTCACTATTAAATGGTGAATAAGTAAATAATTTTAAAATTTCATTATTTTGAATGAATAGCACAACTACGTTGAGTAAATTCTTTTTCCAAAATATCTCAAATAAAACTGTTAACCACTTTTTATATGATTTTTCTGTTAAATTTAGCAAAACAACCACAATATAAGTTCTATGTTTTTCTCCATATATAAATTTTAGAAATTCTAAAGTGTCTTCCAAATCATATTTGTTCACTTCTATGTGATGTAGAACAATTAATACTGATACTTCAATCTTATCATCATTCATAGGTTCTGTTTTTCCGAAATCTGAAATACTTTACAAATATAAATTTTTTTTTAATTGATGTGATTCAATGTAATGTTATAAAAATGTTTTACCTTTTTACAAATATTTTTGAATTTTGACAAAAATTAATTCCCTGTAAAACACTATTTGTAAAATATGCTTCTTCATCATACGTTTCATAATAAACATAAACAACTGTGGTTTTAATACAGCAAAAAATGTTTGTAATTTTTTCGTTTAAAACAGAATTACGATTATTGAACGTATTTATATTCATCTTAATTAAATTTGATGATATAATGCTTACAAAAAACATTAAATAAATAATTAACACTATGTTGAACATTTTTTTTTTTTTCAAATTAAAAAATTCAAACTTGTGATGATAACACTTTAAACATTACCGAAGGTATTATATACTAGAATAATTTTTGAACATTTTCTATTTATGTAATAAAATTAATTAATTAGGTTTAATAAAAGAAATCACTTGGTTATACGATGCATTAGGCATATTTATTTAGTTAGACACAAAAAAATCTACATATAGTTTTTAATTTTCATTATTAGTATTTTAATATTTAATAAGAATTTATTGTTATCGCACAATACAAAGAGCAAATAAAATAAATTACTAATTATTATAATTGTAATGCTTTTTTTTTGTAATAACAATATTCTATTCTATTTATTATTATGACATTTTATTATTGCTCGAACTTCGTATATAAACACTAATGTGCTTAAGAATAGTCCTATAAATAATATATAAAATGCTGTTTGTATATGATAAATGGACAATTGTACATGTGGTGTTGTTTGATGAATATCGTTAAATTGTACACGTGTTGATGAATTCTCTACTAGATGTGTCCAATAATCTTTTAATCCAGATTCAACAATACGGGTAATAATATTATTAAATTGTTGCAAAAAAGGTGATCCGTATGGTACAATGTATGACACTAGAAACGGTACTGGACAATGCGGCATCAAATGATATATTGGTTTATTATTTGTTATATGACTTTTTTTTCGTATAATATATGATAGAATATGATTTTTATCAGCATAAACATAATTTGTATTTTTAGTATCGATTTGACGATATAATTCATTATCACTAATTACAAATAAACGCTTTATTATTGTGTCATGTATATGATTACTTCTATTTAAATTTTCTATTATTACTTTTGAAATTCGATTTGTTGTATAGATTGGGTAATTTGATTTAGCTAAATCTTGAAATGAATGCATTTCTGGTAATGGATGCCTTAATACTAAATTGGTTGTTAAATTACCTTGAAATGAGTTTGTCATAATCAGGCAATATATAATCCATCCAGCTAATAATATACGAATCGAGGTCTTTGATGACACATTTGCAATTGATTGATTTAAATTTAATGCAATTATATTAAAAATAATTAAATTATGTTTATAACGTGCTTCAAAAAACCAGACAACAAACATATATATCAGCATTAGTAAAAGCATTGCTATCCATACTAATGGTTGAAATGATAAAAACATATTTGCTGCTAATGTTAAATCACCTGGCGCTGGTACCATAAAACAGATATCATCTCTTTCAAATCCACTTGTTACTTCAATTTTTTTCCAAAATTCATTAAATAATAATAATCTTGTGTTGAATGATATATCAACTTCTTGGCGAACCACACGTCCCAAAGTGCCAGTGGCTGAACAATTTCCTAGCCATTCACCATAATCATTTTGAATATAAGGTGTACCGATTATATCCATTGTGGCATTCATATAAGATATTACAACTGTTGCAAGATATCCATCAGCACCTTTAAACTTATTTGTTTTTGGATTTACAAAAACTCTTCCTGGTTCGTCAAAAATTGACACACGAAGCTTATATTTATTTAAATTTTTTAATTTATTATAAAATAATTGTTTACTTGTGGTTACATTTGTAGGAAGTGAAATTAGAAATTCGTCTTGAAATGGATTGTATGTAAATACTTGTAAATTACTATTAGATAAATGACAAAATATGACAATTACATTCAATAATTTTTTTTCCCAGAACATATTAAATAATTTCTTTAACCATAGAAATGGTATTACTTTTACTCTTTGAACAATTAAAATTACAATAAATGTACGATGCTTATCACCAGAATTTGTTCGAAAAATATTTAAAGTATTTCGTATTGAGGAATCAAATGTGTTTTTTAAAACAATCAGTAGAGCCACTTTTATGAAATCATCATTTAAAAAGTAAATTTTTTTTGCAGAACTCAAACTATAAATAATCAATAAAAATCATTAATAAATTTGATTAGTAAATTTTCTACCTTTTTATACCTTTTTATAAATATTAATGATTGCTCACAATTATTAATTTGTTTTAACACTTCATTTAGAAAAATATTCTCTGCGCAATTTTTTTCATAATACACGAAAATATTTGACGATTTAATATTACACATAATTTTAGAAACATAATTTTTTAATATTAAATCAGTTTCATAATCGTAATTTAATGTTAGTCTTTGATTTATTAGTAAATTTTCATTAATTGAACTATTTGATGTAGTTTTAAATTTTATATTAAATAAAAATAAAAAATATATTAATTTTAACATTATAATTAAATTTCCGACATATCACTTTCAAACTAAATTAATTGTATTTGGATTTTTGTTATTTATATATAAAATGTGAACAATAAATTTTTAATAAAATAATTATTTTAATTATATTTCATTGCTAAAAAGAAATTAAACATTTTTATTTATTTATAACATACATTTTTATCATTGCAATGCAATTTTGATAGAGTATGTACATATGATGCCTTATTTTTATATTATTTTTTATACTTAAATAAAAATGTTGTTTAATTCTATTTATAATTTTTAATTGTAAATAAATGCTTAGAAAAACTATGTATTTTTGCTATATGATGATTTTAGTTTCTTTTTTTTTTTTGAACTAAAATTACAATTGCTTCTTCTTTTTTCAATTATTTTTCTATAAATAATATAATTGTACAAGGTGAATTTGTATTATTCTTGATTTCATTACATGTAATATTTACTACAGCATCTTAAAAACAAAAATATGTATAAAAAAATTAATATTAAATAATTTAGTAATTAATAAAAGAAATAAAAGAAAAAACTTTCTAAATTTTTGTATATATTTTTATACATATATATATTATTGTTTAATTGAATTAATTTTATTTCATTTTTATTAATAAGTATTGATAATTAATTAAATTGCATTTGTAAGAAGTTATTTCTGTTTTATAACATATGTATATAAATTTTTCTCATTTATTTATTATTTTTAGATTTCTTCTGATGCTGAAAAACGTAAAATTGCAGACATACACGAATTAAAAGATGCCTATGAGATACGATTGACTCAAATATCAAAATCGGCAAAAAGTCAAATTCAAAGATTGGTAAATTTATTTATTATTTTTTAATTGTTTATTTTATTATAATATTTTTTGTTCTATTATCGGTTTAAGGTTTTCAATAGTGCTTGTTGAACCATTTTCGATTAATAATTTGTTTATATAAATATTATTTTTTATTTATTATTATTGTCTTAAATATTGTATGTTATGTGATTCAAATGCAAAATGTGCTATTTAAGATTGAAGAGCTTGTTGTTTATAATTTTTTAATCTCATGTTGTGATAAATGTTAAACTGGTTATTATTTTTTGAAATTTACTCAGTTCAAATTTTACAGCCACTGGAAACCTTTATATTATTCCTTTGAAACAAAAATTAAAGAATTATAAAATGATAGAAAAAAATTATGTTTGGAATTTTATAATAATATTGGTAATGGATTAGGAAGCCTGAATATATAATTTATTTTGTATATACTGCAGGCAGTTTTATATGAGACAACAAATTTTCTCTGCTCTTTGCTCGCCTACACTACCTGTAACAAAATTTGCTAATAAAACTAAGGGAATAAATCAAAATTACACTTCTATATATGTATTTTTAAGCAAATGCATGTATAAAAATATGCGTTTATATTATTATTATAATAAACTGCAGGCTCTACTTGCCTTTGGCCATGATACAATTTTGTCAGATTTTATATAAATAAAAACTAAGAAAAAAAAAAGATAAATAAAATTTCCCATCCATTTGATGAATAAAGGCACCTTTTTAATAATATATGTATGGATCATACGCAATTCATTGTTCTTTAAAACAAAAAACATAAAAATTATTTTGCCTTATGGTAATATTTAGCCAATATTTTCATTTGTGGCTTTTTTTTTTGTTCATATAAATATAGTAAATAAGTGTCTTTTTGTAATTTATTTTCGTTTTAAAAGTAATAAATTTAAATAATTACTATTAATATATAAAAATATAAATATATGTATATATTTTGTGACTTACTAGATACACAACACAACAATATATCAATACAATATTTTTCAATGTTTTGATTATTTATTATGAATCATTGTATGGTATGTTATTGTATTTAATAAAATACATATCTAAAGGTGATTTACATAATAAACAATTATTCTTTTATTATATTAAAACTTTTATTTTTTTTTATGATTTAATGTTAGAAACGTATTTTCTAATTTACATACTCAACAAGATAAACAATATTAACAAAAATCACTTGAGAGAGAAAAAGAAGTTTTATGAAAATAAAAACTTTAAATTATTGAATCAATCTGATTTTATATTATAATTATTCATATAGAGTGGTGGCTATGTAGAATTAATTTTATACAAAGTTTCAGTCGTCACTTTACACCAAAGAATTCCTGATACAAACGTCCTTAAGGTGGATCTTTAAGTATATCATCTATAATATTTATAATTTTGCTAAACACAAAAATTTGACAATTAAAAATTGATTTCTGGATCGTTTAGTAAATCATGAACTCTTGTTCGTGTATTACAAATGTATATCCTTTTATTATTACTGTTCTAATTACATAAGTGTTACGACATACTTTTCTTTCGTTTTTTATACTTTATTGCATATTTGTTTTTAGTAAAAGCATTTTAATTATGAAAATTACTTTTTAAAATAAATATAAATTCTACTTAATTCTACTAATTGTGCTTCGAAAAGATTTTTATAAATAAATTTAAAAAATATAAATACGTAATAACGCATAAACAAAACCGTTTAAAAATTATATTTTAAATGAAATAGGCAGAGCTCAGAATACGAAGCATAACTGAAATAACCAACAAATGCCAAGACTGTGACTCAACAAATTGACGTTGATTGTTGAAGGAGTTTTGTTATTATATTATCTTTTTCACTTTGAAAATTATTAAAAAATGAGAAAAAAAATCGAATTAAACTGAAGTGGACCCATGTGCGTTTGAATATTTTTTCCTTCTTCGTTTTCCTTATTCTTATTATTCTTCTTTTTAAATTGTGGTCGCGCGCGTTTGAATGGCGTGGGAATAAAACAAGACATTAGCCAGAGGCAATATTAAAATAATAAAAATTAAATATAAGAATGAAAAATAAAATAAAAAAATTGCATATTTATGCTATATTTGGTTATTATTATTTTGTTGTTTAAATTATTGACTTTATTTCACGTGCGGTTAACAACATACTTTTGAGATTAGTTCAAAAATGTGAAGACAAAAAAAAAATAATTAGTTCAAATTGATCGTGTATATAAAACACGCGAAATGGGTGTGGTTTTATTGTTGATTTCTTTTTTAGCTTTTTTGTTGTCCAATGCTATTATTTTTTTTTTGTATTTTTAAAGAATGAATGAAATTTTTGTAAAGTTATTTATTCTGTTTTTTTTTTTTTTAATTTCAATTTTTATATTTAAAGCTAGAGGAATTAAAAACTAAAGAAAGATTAAACGGACAACTGAAAAGAGAATTAGAATTATCAAAGGATGTCCAGAAAAAAGATATACGACAAGCTCAACATTCACAAGAGGTAAGAGTTAATTTTAATTTAGTTAACCTAAATCGATTTTTAATTACTTTATTATATATAAGTAAATTGTTAATTAATATAATTAATAAAATTATTATTATTATTTTTTAAATATATTCATTCTTCATGACAAACAATAATTACACAATTTTTTATTATTCTTAAAAAACAATAACGAATCAAAACAGGTCTGTTTTGAATATTATTATAAATAGTAATTTGTTTAAATGCAAATTTATTACATAATGTTTATACTTGTTGAAAAATGTCTTTCACACTTTGTATGGTTTTTATTTTTAAGTCACATGTGATTGTGAATAAAATTTTTATTATTACTTTTCTTCGGTATTTAATTAATAACAATAGAATAATCATTTAATGAGAACAACCAGCATTAAATAATAATGATAATAAGAGAATACAATATAAAGTAAATTTTGTTTAAAAAAAATTGTTAAATTTGATTAAAGAATTATTTACTAAAATAAAAAATAAAATTGCAATCTAACTAAATAACAACACTCATTACTTCATATATTTAGATCAACAATATTTATGCGAAATAATATATAGTATAAAATTTAATTAATAATAATAGTAATATAATTTCAAGGGGATTAGTAAAAGGTAATAGTTAACAAGTAACACAGTGCATACAGTTTAAATGCTTCGAAAGAAAACAAAACATAAAAATAAACATTAAAAATCAAACAAGTTTATAATTTCATTACGGTTTCAAGTCTAGCCAGATATTCTTTTTCACATTTAATTAATTATTTAATTTGTAGAAAAAAAAAGTTTTAGAAATTTTATGATTTAATTCAAAACAAGTTTTTTTTTCTTCTTATTATTTTATTTGCGATTTAATGATTTATTAAAATTATTATATATATAATTTTTAATAACAATAAATTATTTAATTTGTATCATCAATATCAAGATGTTTTATTTTTTTTATCACTTTCTATAGCATATTTATGCTTTTTTAATTATAGACTTTTATAATTTTCTTATTAAAATTAATTAACAAGAATGCAATGTTTTTATTGTGTTTATACGGTAATATTGAATCTATAAGATTTACCAAATATTAAAATTTAGAAAACATTTTTATAGTAATTAACATTCCATTAGGACCCTTAAATTAATGACTCATATAAATATTTGGATGAATCATAGTAAAAGGTTATTTATTAACATGATATCGGTTTGATTCCGTTAAATTGAAAACAGCTTATCAAAATTATATAAATAAAAGATTTTTACACAATCGTTTTGTTTAAAATTTAAAATGAAAATTAAAAAATATGTAATTCATATCTCATGAGTAATAAAAATTATACTAAAAAAAACAATCGTGTTTATTTAAAATTTGTAAAATTAATAATGGTTTTCTATGTATAAAATTTAAACAACGGTTACTACACCGTATTAGTATTCCAGCATTCCACTATATTTTAATTGCTGCAGCATAAAGAGTAATTAATATTTTTAAATATATACTCTTATAACATTCTAATAATTTTTAATTCCTAAATTTATTTATATAAAAAAAAAAAGAAATATATTTATCATCTACTTTGATCGGAACCTAAGATGTTCGGAACCTAAGTTCTTTTATTTGTTTGGTATTTTCTCCTTGTCAATCAATTTCTCATTGTTACAAGTTGTTTTTGGTTGATTAACCATTCTTCCATGATTCCAGCGTTACATCTAATATCATCTTATGTATAAAATTAAGAAAATTTTGTCAATAATTAAACTGCAATAATATAGCATAGACATGTGATGAATATCAATCAAGCAACAAGACAGCTATTGATGGTTTTGTTCAAAAATATCTGCATAATGCATAATTATGCATGGTTATTAAAAAGAATAAGGACTTTTTTAAAAATAATATTCTTTTGCATTTCTGTGACATAATATTCTCAATGTTAAACCGTTAAAACCTTTACGAATCACAAGAAAAAAAAAACTCATTAATATTTTATTAGATTTAACAATAAATATTTTTTATCGATTATTTACCTTATTTATAATATGATAATTGGTGTTGCTCGTTGCATTACAATAAATATTTAATTTTGTTATAAAAATAGCATTAAATAAATGCATCATGAATATAAAAACTTGTATGTTGATAGCATCAATCAATAAAATTGTAACATTAAAAAAAAAGCATCAAACGCCTTCACAAATATACATAAAAGATTAAAATAATCATAAAATATATCCGTTATAAATTATACATATGTATATATACATATATATTTATTCATTTCTTCTTATTCATGTACAAAAATACTTTATTTCATAAAAGTCAAAAAAAAAAAAAAATAATATAAATACATAGTAAAATCCGAAACAACAAAATCTTAAACAAAACATTAATAAATTTACATAATTTTAGCATTTAGTTTGTTCATTTTTGCATATTTATTGTTTTGTTAGCGGTACCTTTGTATGTTTTTATTTTTAAATTTTTATATTTTTATTTATTTACTTTTGTTGTTGCTATTATTATTATTATTATTGTTGTTATTTATTAATAAATAAATGTTTGCTTGTTTGTTTTTTCTTTTAAAGCAAGAAAAAAAAAACAAACTGTGACTCTTTGGTTGACGAACAGTAGAAACCTAATTTCACTCAAAATAATAAATATAATATATATTAAGAAAACGAAATCGAATTGTGTTTTCTCTATTATACCTGGTTGATTTTTGCGTTTGCTTTGCTTATTTCTATTTCTATTTTCATTTTTATTTATGTATTTTTATTATTAGTATTATTATTGTATATTGTGTTATTTATGATTTTTAAATCAATGTTTTACAATAAAACTAAACAAAAAAAAAATAATAATAATTAAAGAAGAATGTTAAATCGATTTCATCTTAATGAAAAATGTAAAATTAAAATAATTAACAATCTTTTTTTATTTTGTATTTATTTAATTGATTTTAATTACTTACAAAAGAAAAAAGAGTTTTTTTTTCTCGATAAAATCGAGAGCTTCCAAAATTAATTCACGAAACGGGGTCATGTCTGCTTAAATGAATTTAAGTAGAAGCTTTTTATTTTATTTTAACAAGTAAAAATGGTTAAATTTTTCAAGTAAATTAAATTTTTAAAAATTAAATATACAGGTGGTTCCCGCCTTTAGAAATAAAGCAGCGTTGTACCCTTTTTTTTTTTGCACAATTTCGATATTGTGTCCATGAAACAAAATACACATATGTATATACATATTTTTAATTTTCAAATTTTAGAAATACATAAAACAGGAAATCAGAATGCAAATACTACCTGTTCACAGTATCTTCGTAATACTAATAATTTCTTCATAATTTCCTTATCTATTTACGTCATATTTTAATGTTTCTTTTGAATAATATATATTTCGTTAATATTAAAATAGAATCGAAAAAAACTATAAAAAGCAAAATATAATTATTTAATTTCTGGTCTGCACATAATGCTTTATCATGCTTAAAAGGGAAAAAATAAAGTGCTAACTATTACCATGTACACATTGCTTGTTTAACGTAAATATGTGAATAAAACAACATAGTTTAATATTCATTCATTCACATTTAAAATTATTTTTTTGATTGAAGTGTTTCTATAACTAGACAGGAATTTTTAAAAATACAAAATACAAAACTTTCAAATAATTTATTTTTTTTGTATTAATACTACAATTGAACATGATGAACAGAATAATAATAAAATTTGAAACCTTGTTCACTGACTGTATCTCCAGCTTTTAAAATAAAAAATTAATAAATTCTATATAACATACGCGTTACATACTTATGTTGAGAATAAATTTAAATATTATTGATGATTCATATTCATATGCATCTTAAAGTCTTATTTTATTGTGATAATATTCTGCTTAAATAAGTATTCCGTCTGTTTGATTTTTGTACTATTTTTAATTATCATTATTATAATTTTTATTTATTATTTTCTCTTTTGGTTTTGATGATTATAGACTGGAACATACATAAATAGTAAATTCGTACATAATAAATAATAATCATAATAAATATAAAATATACATATAAATATATCTATGTAGAAAAAAACACCAATAACAAAAATTGTGTAGGTATATAAACAAACAATTTGGCTAAAATCATATGAATGAATTTTTCTTTTTAATTGATTTTTTTGGCAATCATAAAAATTTTTATATGAGGTCTACTTTCTTCCACTTACTCTTCACTATATACGTAAGATATTTTTATTATATATTTTATGATATATCTATAACTTAATGTTAATTATCAAATTATATTTATTTACCTTTAAATTATTCAAATAAAACACTTGGTCACATCGTATTAATATTTTTGTATAAAAAACATTTTTTATTACAATACATAGTTATCCATGTAAATGTTACCTGTCTGTAACTATTGCACTCATATTTCTTAAAATAACCGATGAAGAATTTACCAGTCCAATGTGTAGACTCAACTCAATACAGTAGTATTGTATTGTATTTTGTTTATTATATTCTGGATGTTCCATCAAATGTAATATTTTTTTATATTAAAAAAACCACAATTCGAGCACTTAAAATTTTCACTTATGTTTGAGTTCACTACAATATTTAAAATACGAATACAATACCATTCACCTTATAAAAGAAAAGTAAAATAACCATCAAATGGATACCAAATATTGTTTTTTTATTTTAGTCTTAAAGTGGATGAGATTAAAAGCGCATGCGCTTTTTTACTGACTTTTTACAAAAGATCGTGTTTTATTTTATTTTTTAATTTCGGAATTTTTAACTGTTGTCAGTTTTATTATAATTAAATTCTATTGTTGTTTTTTATACATTACTAAAATAAATTCTTGCAAAAAACAAAAAAAAAAAAAAAATTAAAATTGTGCTTTTATGAATTTACATGACATCATGTGACTTTGTTTTATCGATAATTTATTTGTAAAATATGATGACAAAAATTGTTTAGTAACTGTGTTAAAAATTAATGTAAATAAATTGTGCCCAAACTCTTTGATCATTGTATCAGTGCAGTTTAAATGTTTATCTGTTTTATTTATTAATTTTTTTATATTGAAATAAAACAAATATAATAAATTGTTAGTTTAATTGAAATATAAGAAAAAAATGTAAAAATAGCTATGTTTTCTTGAGGATTTGTGCTTTTAATTTGTGAAGAAAAATAAATAATAAAAATAGAGGAAAATCTGTATTAACTGCTTCTATAAAAATAAGAAAAGAACATTATTTTGTCATATAAGTTATACAGGAAAAGGAAATTATTATCTATAAGGCAAAAATTCTGTCGTTTATTTAAACTGTAGTATGCATGCGATTGGATAATTGTTTTTTTTCTTATTTAATTGATACAAACAATTAAACCAAGATTTTAAGGTTGGTACTTTTTACTCATTATTTAATTTAACATTTGCTTATAAATATTTTAACCGGATGACAGTGATAATTGATCAATAGGTCGAATAAACTGTTATTTTAATAAAAATAACAATATTAAAAGAAAAAAAATTAAACATCTTCAATTCAAAATAATTCTGATGCTTCAAGTCATAAAAATCTCTTAAGGTGTGCTGTAGCGTTTCTTTTGCAATTTATATCTTTATTTATATATTAAAAATAATTTTAACCTTGATTTGTAGTTTTAAATTTAGAATGAGTTCGCAATTATGTTTGTTAGAATCTAGATAGGAACATCCTGACAAAAAAGTAGAAAGTAAATATTAATAATAGAAATAAAAATTGTGAAACACATAAGCATTTTTTTTTTTGCTTTAAGTGTAAAATTCTTATTTATTTTAATTGGTTTGAATTTAAAATTCATCTTTATACCAGCAGTCAATCATGCAATTGCTATTAGAAATTATAAAAACTCTTCTTATTATAATTTTATGAATTTAATTATTTTAAAAGCTCTTTCATTTTCCAGCAACAAAAAATATACAAATTAACGAAATAATAAAAAAATAAAAGAGAAAAAAAAAAACGCATTTAACGAGGTCAACATTATAAACATTAAGCTCGCGAATATGTGATTAGGTGTTGCTCGTTAAAATAATATTTTAGTTTAACCAAAAAATAATAAATCTACCAATACTTAGTGAATATATAATAATGTTAATTAATACAAAACATAATTACATTTTTAATTTATTATTCATAAACAGTAAAAATGTTTTAATTTTTAATAATTTTAATTTTTATATGCTAATGTCTTTTATTTTACTGATGACATAATAGTTTAATATTATTTTATTTTTTTTTGATTAAATAAATTAATTTATAAATAATTGATATTAATATAAAACAATTAAATTATTAATTATTATTAAAACCTAATTATTATTATTAATTAAATTATACATATCGGTTACTGAGCTATTCATTATTTATTTACAGTAAAATCAAAAAACCGTTTTCATCAAAAATAGACATACTGTGTCCCTGAAGAATACTGTTTTAAAAAATTAAAACGTTTTTTATTTTTTTTTTAAATAAGCAAATTGCTTATGATGCAATTTAATTAAATTATACTATATTAGTAGTGAATGTTTAACAAACAATAGAAACAGTATGTTCAATATTCTTATATAAATTTTAAAGAATATTAATAATATTAACATAGATTCGTTAATAATCAAATATTCATAAATAGTTTGAAAAAAAAAAAAAAATAACCTGGCGATACAATAATTAATTAAATTAATAATTTAATACGCAACGTAATGCACATTAACAATAATATCATTACGAAGTAATTGCAAAATTTTAACATAGATATGTCAATTGATTATTTTATTTGTAAAATAATTTTTCGTAAACGTAAACATTTTTTTTTTTTGACTAAAAATTTAATTTTTTAAATAAGACAAATTATAATCGTTTAAAATTCATAAATAAGAAATTATCTGTTTCATTATAATGTATATAAAAAATAATTAATCTTTAATTAAATTAATTTGTTTAATAATTACATTTTGTAATTAAATATTTAACATTTTATTTTTATTCTGTATTTATACATTTTAAATAGTTTAAATTTTTCATTTTAAAATGTGCAATGTATAAAACCAAAAATTAAGTTAAGGCAAAGATATAAAAAAACCTTCACCTTAAGTTTTTATTTATTTTTATTGTCGTCATTAACGTAAATTAACCAGATGCCCTGCAATTATTATAATATTATTTTCATTTTATTTATATAGTTTTCATTATAAATAATTAATGTTATTTATCGTTTTTATTATCATTATAATATGATTGTTATGTTGAGTATCGATTTATAAGGAGGCACTTTTATTAATAGTTTTACCGCAGAAATGGTTTTATTATGTTTTGTTGCTTATTCTCTCTAATATATATAATCAATAATTTTTTTTTTATAACTTTACTTAACAAAAAACATATATTTGTACAAAATTGTAAACTAATGAAAGCTACTTCTGTACACTAAAATAAATATGACAAAAAAATTAAAAAATAATATGCTAATATTAAGTCAAAATTATTAAAAACAAGCAGCAGCAGCAGTAGCAATTTAAATCTCGTATATTTTTGTGACACATTTTATATGCTAAGTTTATTAGCAATATTAGCATATAAATATTTATTTATAATTCATTCAAATAAATTATTCGTAAATATTATTTCAAATATTAACAGCCGCAAAGGGTTTTTTAACTATATGTATTCTAAAATTTAGTACAATTTTACCATATATGTGGAAAACATTTAACATATACGTGTCGCAAATTTCATACAAATAAAATAAATATTTTTATTTTTGCAAAATGAAAGAAGAAAAAAACGAAACTTAAAAGAAAACAAAAATAAAACGCCGCACCTCTATTTTTTATTTTAATGTTTATTTTTATAATTATTATTATTTCTTTCATACATGTTTTTTTTTTATATAATGTTTTGTTATGTTTATTCTGTTGCTTTTTTTCCTTTAAAAGATAAAATGTCACCATAAGTCAGTTTTGTAAGTAAAATTTATTTTTTTATGATTAAGCACTTTTCTTCTATTTATTTAATATGAAAAAGAAAAGATAATTAACGAAAGAAATGTTTTATATGATTTTTTTTTCATTCGTATTATAAAGTTGTTTTTTTCTGAATGGAAAAAATAAATAATAATAATGTAAATATCAAAGAGAAATTTTTACGTAATTTTTGCAATATCTAATCACCTTTCATGCTTGTTAAATTTTTTTTTCTCTTTATATTTTCGGTTTTTAAGCGCTTTTCTATTTTTATAGTCAAATTTTTATTGCTGTTTATTTTCAACGATCTACTTGTTATATTTGTTTTTATATTCCTTAATTAAAATCACCTATCTATCTGTATTTAAAAACAATAAGAAAATATTATAAACTTTCTCAATACACTAAATCTAATAGTTTTTTAATTTAATATTATTTAACAATAACACTTATGTGCTTTATTTGAAATATTATAAAAAATAATAATAAAATAATCTACATTGTCAAAATGTTTTTAATATATACAAAAGGTAATAAAAAAACAATAATTTCTATTAAGAAAATTAAAATACGATACATTAAAACTGTCATACATTAAGAAATTAAGTCTTTTATTGTACACCATGCTAATGTAACTGGATTTTAATTATTTAAATGGTTTAATAGTGTTACATAAATATACGGCTATGTTCTGATATTGCTTTTTTTTTTTAAAAAACAGAAAACAAATATTTTAATTTTGTTGACGGTTAAATATAAAAAAGCAGTGCATATACCTTAAAATTGATTAAAACATAAAAAAAAAACAAAAATTAAAACTTGTATAGATTACGAAAGAGAAAGGAAAATAAAAACACCTACAAGACAAGTTTATTATAAAATTTTAAATTAAAATCTAATTATAAATTGCTTTCATTTTTCTGTCTTATTTTTTAAATTTAATATTTTATTATGTTCATTTCTAATTATCCATAATAAAAAACCATTTATCATAATATACTAAAAAAAGCATATTTTTGACATTTATTAATTTAAAAACCGCTGATTATATTATCTAACAATAGATAATGTTATAGTATAAGCAGCTTTTTGGCATAATCGTTTAATTTTTATGAGAATAATATTATAAAAAGATTTTTTAAGAGTTCAAATCTGTATTCTGCTGTACCGAAAAAGTTTAAGTAAAACGACAATTTATCAAATAATCCAATCGTTAATAAATTATGTTATTCATATGTTTGGCTTTAAATAAAAAAAAATAACAATAAGAGACGATGATGATGATGAAGTTTAAGGTTTTCGTTTTTTTTTGTTATTCTTTTATAAATTTAGTGTTTAATCATAATTTTAAATTTTGACCTGATTAAAATAATGTGAAATCATTGTACGACTTTGACGTACACCACATTTATGGAGTGAAAGATTTATGCCGATAATTTGTTTAAATATAAATATTTAAAATATAACAACAGTTAATTGATTATGATTTGTAATTTTTATTTTTATTTTTATTTCTCTTTTTATGTTTCACAAATTAAAGTTTTTTCATTAAATTATCAATTATTAACTAAAAGGAAAACTGGTTATTATTTATTCAGTTTAAATATTAATTATTAATAAGGAAAACTATTTTTTTAAACTACAAAAAGAGATTTGAGTTATGTTTAGCTAGAGTTTTAAATATTATATAATTTAGAAACTATTTCTATGACAATACATTTATTAATTAATTTTATTTCTTTTTCTTTAATTAAATGTATTCATTATATAATTTTTAATTAAATTTATTTTATTAATAACATAAATAATATAATATAAATGATTTCCTTAAAAAGGATTATTTATATAAAAGATTATAATATTTTATTTTATGTTCGAAAACAAAGTAAATTTTCTGATTATTTTGAAAGATTTTCAAAAAGGTTTTACTTTTTTCAAAAATACCTGACAATACAAAACCAAAACACCACCAATAATAATAATAATATAAAAAACAAATTAAAAAAATATAATAAAAGATTAAAAAAAAAAAAAAACAAAAAACAGCTGGTTGGTTAAGAAGGTCGCAAATTATATAGCAGGTTACTTTAAGTAAACCGCATACTTTTTAGGGCAATAATGATAAAATATAATGATAATTTCGTTATGTGCCTCTGTTGTTGTATAAATACATGTAGTACACATGTACTTAAACATGACGGTATAGAAAATTACTACGTGTCTGTTTAAATTTACTGCAGGTACTGCATAAAGGTGAAAAAGAAATCTTTGACAAAGTGCAAGTTCAACACGTTTTTCATGGAAATAATATAAATTCTTCATTTTTGCACATACAACTATCAGATGTAAATAAGTAATAATAATAAATAAATAAATAAATAAAAGAAAATAAGAAAAAATAAATAAATCGTATAAATTTCATTTCCCATGACCGTCAAGTATAAATGTTTAGGTTAAAATAATTAGATAAATAATAATATTTAAATTAATTTAACGCGTGGTATCTCAATGCATAAGAGAAAATACTTTATGCGGATGTTTATTGTTTTTTTTTTCATTTAATTTTAAAATGTAGAAAAAAATAAATATTATTATAAACAAAATCATAAATCATGAGAATTATTTACAAACGCATCTTTAAATTAATTTGTGTAAATGCGATTTTATTAAGATTTAATATATTCGTGTTTGTTGGTAATAATAAAAATATTGATAATATGAACAAACAATATGAAATATCTTTATCTGATAATAAAAAACAAAAAAGAAGAAGAAGAAGAAGAAGAAATTATTGCCATTATTTTATTAATACAGGTTGTGTCGAAAATATATGTTAACGATTATTGACTGGTGAATAACACGCCCATTACGTATTATTAATGTTTTCATTCTTTATAAACAATACAAGATTCATAACTCAATTATTTCATTAATGTTCTAAACTTGCCAATAAATTTTAATCGATTGGCTTTATATGTTTTCTTATAAAAATCATTGACCTCAATAATAAGTGAATTCGTTTGCGAAAACTTAGAAATGCTTTTTTTCACATTATAATAAAAATTATGTTAAATAATATTTAAGTATGTAGTTGCCCTCTTTAGGTATGATGAAGTTAAACAAATAATTAAAATTAAAATTCACATACATATCAATTTTAATAAATATATTTTAAAATTTTAAGAATATTAATAACAAAGCAGTACCTGAATTGAAGTACACCTGTGTAACTAATTTAATAATAATAAAATGTATATTCTTATGCAATCATCAGCAGGTACTGTGGATTAAACTAATTATAATTTAACATTTAAATAATAATATAAATATTAATTATTGTAGTATTTATTTCTTATGTGTTAATTAGAAAACATTAATTTAATTAAAGTTTATTTAAAATTAAAAGTAATAAAAAATATATATGTTAATTCTCATTATGGAATATAATATTTAACAATTACATAAGCTCTTATTAAATATATATTTAATGACTATTTTCTTCTAATTTAATATTTTGTGCTGGTTTAAATTATGTGTAAAATAAAAACAAAATATGTTTATTACTCATTGATCATATCGTTATTATATAACAAATATATAAAAATAAAATAAAATAAGTATTCTTTTTTAATTAAAATACCGTAAGAACTCTATTATTTTCTTAACGTTTGGTAATGTAATAAGATGAAAACCTTTAAACATTTTTTTTTTTTTTTTTTTAAATTAGATCAACAAATATTAAAAATTTAAACAATAATTTTTTTTCTTTGATTTTATCTTAAAGATAATGTCTGTAAATTAAGAGAAAAAAAATACTCTTTAAAATTATACTATTTAATGAAAGTAAATATAATCACAAACCGGTAAAAAAAAATGATTTTTTATATAAATATTTTCTATAATGTTAGTAACAATTACCAAAAAAAAAATTTTTATTTTAATTTCATGATTATGATTATTATTTTGGTAAAAGTAAACACGCACATGTTAAAATTTTATTTGCTGTGCGCTGTTAAGTTTAATAAAACATTTGTAGAAAATAATATTATCTTCCTGTCTGTAATTAGTAAAATAACTATACGAATAAACATTTTGTCTCTTTGACTTGAATTACTGGCATATTTTATGCAAAAAATAAAAATTTCTTTCCATATTAGGAAAACTAAAGTTTTTCTAATATAATTTTTTTTTATATGAAATTTAAAGCATTTTTAAAAGTAATTTTTACTGTAGTAATCGGCGTGTCACGGTACTCTTGAGTTTTACAAGATTATTGTTATATTAAGTTTTAGTGATTGAGCAAAAAAATTCTAGATTAACACTTACGTTATATCTGAGAAAATGGAATGAAACAAGTAGAATACAGGACCATCGATAATTGTACTGTGAAGTTATGATATGGCTTATAGTTTTAAATAATAAAGAAAAAATTGAGATAATTATTTTTTCTTAAACATTTAAAGTTTAGAAAATCCAAAGTTGCATGAATCCCATAATCAGAAGTCAACAAACTATATTTATTTTTTTGAGCAGTTGATATATTTACAAAAACAAAAAAAAAACTATTTGAAAATCACTGTGCAAATGCTTGCAAGTTTAAAGATAAGAATGACTAGATAAATAATAGATATTTGATTATAACAATAACAATATTTATTAACTGTTAAATACGTTATCCATATCTGCCAATATTATATGTATATTAATAATAAATGATTGATGTAACAAATTTCAAAAAGAAAAATTGTTTATTTTTTAGTGAATGATATGTTTTTTTTTTGAGATTTAATTTTTTGTTAATCATGTACGGTATCAGATTACCTGTTATACAAATATTTAGTCTATATATCATTTTTGCTAATTATATACTTGCTGAAATTTCTATATAATTGTTTTAAAAGTACTTGATGTTACTGTTCTTCTTTTAAACAATAAGAATGATTTATGATTGTACCGCTAATAATAAAAAATCAATAGATAACTTACTAGATAATATCAATAGATATCATTTTTGTAGTCAAATAGTACGTATACAGTACTTTTATTATTATTTTTTGCTTGTTCTTTTATCTTTTATGCTCCATTATAATTAATATTTTTTTAAACGAAGTTTATTAACGATATAAAACTGGACATTGCTGCTTTTTACTCTATTAACAGACATTTATTTCTATACCACACACACAGTTTATAAATTAAAAATAAAATTAAGATAAAGAAGAGGAAAATAAATAAATTAATTAGCACAAGTTTCGCTAAAATATAAAAATAAATAATGTTCATATAACACTTAACTGTCGTATGTAATTAGTTGTGCTAAAGTGTACATTTCTCTTTTATCGTTTTGTTTTTAGTGTTTACTTACATTGTAAACGTTCTATTGTATGTACATAAAGCTATGTGAAAATTGTGACCGAGTTGTAAATGTTTACTTTTATTTTATTAAAGAAAGAAAACATTTAGTTTTGTTTTTTTTTTCGTTCATTTAAAATTTCCTCGGTTATTAATAAAAATAGTTAATAATAGAAAAAAAAAAATCATTTTTTTGTATTGACTATTTGACAGAAATAGAAAAAATAAAGAAAAAAAATTATATAAACATAAATATAAATTGAAAACCAGAAGCGAAATCATAAATGTCTTCATATCATAACGGTATAATATATTGTTTCTTTTATATCCTTAATATTTCATTATGTTTATGCGAGAGTCACATACGTGTATAAAATATAATAGAAATAACGGAGAAAATAAAAAAAAAAAAAATAAATATATTTTAATAAAATTAAAATGTGAAAAAAAAAAATAAATAAAAGCTTAATTAAAATTTAATTAAATAAAAGACACAAATGGCTACATCACGCAATGTTGACATAAAAAAAGGTTATAATTAGTATAAACTTGAAAATTTATATACATATGTATATACATAGATACATATATGAATATGATAATAATAATAATAATAATATTAAAAAAAAACACATTACATAAAATAAAAAAAAATTAACCTAAAAGCAAATATTAAGAGTTCAAAAAATTTTATTGTATAGGATTTTTTCTTAATATTATTTTAACATCATCTTTATTATTAAATCTAGGAAATCATTGTTTTAATTAAATAAATCAAAATATTTTTCTACTTACATTTTTTTTTTGCTTTTGTTTTGTTTATCCTATGTGATTGGATAAATTTAATTAATTCTTTTATACTATTGATTTTATATGAAGCTTTTATTAAAATAAAAGAAGATTTCATATTTTATTTAAATTTAATTTTTTAATTAAAGATCATTGGCCGCAAAACATTTACTTATTTTTTTTGTTTAAAATTATTTTTTCAATGAATGACATGTTATAAATAATAAAAAAAAACAAACATACACATTTTTTTTTTAACATCTTTCCGTAAAGCTCACTAGCTAAAAAAAAAAAAAACAAAACTTACAATAATTGTGTAACCAAAAAGTCTTCTTTTTTTCTCTTTTAAATGAAAGTATATGTGTTTGTCGGTGTGTTTTTTTTTTCGTCTTGTAAATTAATGTAAAAAACAATATTAAAAAATTAAAAAATGATTGGCTTTAATAAGAGAAAACTTTTATCCTAACATAATGTCTTATTATACACTTCAGAGATGTTATGCACTTACAATACTTTTTTGTGCTTTTTTTTTAAAAAAAATGTATATTTATTTATTTATTTAATAAACAAAAATAATAATATTAGTTAATATTAATAATAGTTATGTCTGTTGATAATCAAATCAATATTTCTTTCTTTTAAATAACTTAATACTTGACAGATATCAAGAAAATGAAATTTATAAAATAATAATAAACACTCAAACAAATTGTTGTTTATATAGAAAAAAAAACTAAAACATATTTTACTGAATTTAATAACGATAATTACATTTATAAAATGAATAACATAATTGACATATATATTTAATATACTTTCTTTCTATAATTTTCCTATTGTTGTATTAAGAGTAAATTATTTATTTAATTGTTTATTTATAACTGAAATAATTGATTTAATTACTTTGATTTTTTTGCAATATGAAATTATTTTTTATTAATGTTGTTTAAGCATGTATTTTTTTTTCTTCTCACTAATGTGAATAATTTTTTTTTTTTTGTATTTTACATATGAAAATAGAAAAAAAAATCAATAATTATTGTTATGTTAATTTTGTTTTGTGTAAATTATTAATGAGTAATATAATTATAAACAATTTTTTAAAGCATAAATTATTATTAATTAGAATAAACAAAAGAAAAAGAGAAAGAATGAATAATAATAATAATAATAATAATAATAATAATAATAATAATAATAATAATAATAATAACAATAATAGTTAATAAAGATAAAAGCAAAAATCAAAATAAAAAGGAAATTTCTATCGTTAATACTTTTACATTTAAACAGTTTTCCTTCTTGTTTCATTTAAAATTAACAATATTTGTGAAATCACTGTAAAACATTAAAAAACCTAAATAAATCATAACTTGCTTAAGCATAATTGAAAAAAAAAAATATATAATAATGTTTCGAGAGAACAATTTAATAATTTAATTAATTTTTTTTATGTAGAAATGCACCCTCTACGCTATTATGAAATGCTTATGTCCAATTTACCATAAATAATTTGTACACGCAAACTCTATTTGGTTTGTTGTACATTGAAGAAAGAAAATAAAATAGAAAGTTTATTTATTTTTTCTTTGGGACAGTGGTGCTATTTCCTTTTATCAAAATAATTAATTAATTATCAATATATTTTTTTTCGTTTTTGTTGTTTTTGATTAAATATGGTAAAAGTAAAAGCGATTGAAATATATTTAATAATGGGGTTTAATTCGTTTTTTTTTTGCATATCGCAATTAAAAACTATTATTTCCATGTCCGATGTAATTTTAAATTATAAAAAAATAATTAATTAATTATATTATTGCAATCCATAGGTATGAAATCAATAATATAAACACGTTTTAAATACATATTAATTATTATTTTGCTTTTAATAGTTTTTTTATTTTTCAAATTAGTTAAACGATTTTATTGTTATTTATGTTTAGTAATTAATAAATAAATTGAACGAAGTGTAACTAATGAAAGGAAATATATATATATAGATATGTAAAAAAAAGGTTGTTAAATGGAATTATTCAAGTTTAAATAATAATTTTTTCATACAACTATTTAGTAGTTATGCTGTTTTCTTAATTGACATAAATAGTTTAATTAATCTTTTTGTTTTTATTGTACTTAAATTCTTATCACGATAGTAATGAAATTTTTCGTTTTTTAAAGTATTCACTTCGACTTAAATTAATTTAAAATTATCATAGTTTCTAAAAGGTTCCACATGTTTTTAATAGTAATGATTTTAAATTATTTAATTACAAGTGAATAATAATTTATTTGAACTAAAATGAACTTAAAAATTTCTTTATTTCTATTATTTAAAGATAATATATAAATAATATAAACCCAAAATCAATATCCGTTCCAGAATAATAGATACGTTTAAGTAGTGTAATAAAAAAGTAAAAATTAACATTAAAAAAGTATAAAAGAAATGTAAATAATAATAATAAAGAAATTTAAATGTGAGAATTCACTTCATGATTTTAATTAAACTTTTCACATCTTAAAAAAAAAATACATAAATAATAAATAATAATAAATTTATTTCAAGTATATATAATAATTAAATGTTACGATACGATGAGTTAATTCTTTTAAATCGTAAACTAATCAAATCGTGATTATATTATTTCTTGAATATGTTCTAAATAGAATAATATTATTAATATAATAAAAATACTAATAATAAAATGATAAAGATCACGATTTTTCTGTTGTTGTTTATGTTGAATATAATACATTTCAATACTTTGATTCTTTGGTAATTAAAAAAATATACTGACGGACGTCATAATAGCCAAAAAATGATTTTTCTTCTTTTAAATAAACCAAATGGATAAAGAAATGAAAGAAATTAATTGTATTTAGGAAATATAATAATAATAATAATAATAATAATAATAATAATAATAATAATAATAATAATAATAATAATAAAAATAATAATAAATAAAAAAATTTATGATCAAAGATAACAAGTTGTTGCTTGTCTTTATTCAGTACATGGTGCTGCTGGCACATGATGAGATGTGATGTAGATATAAATCTTTAATCATTTATATATATATATATATATATATATACATATTAAAACTTCTGTATATACAAAATAAGATTTTCTTTTCTTTTTCTTCAATACATTGAACTGTAATGTCTTAAGCGCTTTATAAAATGATGCGATGTTAATAATAAAAAAACGACAATTTTTCGAGAAATTTCTGGATAACCTGTTGGCTGGATGGTTTTCTTGTTGCTGTTGTCATTATGACCCACTTACCGACTGGCTTAGGTAACGGTTACTTTTGCAAAGCAACGAGAAAAATTATTAAAATGAATCGGAGACAGTAAATGAACGTAGGGCGATATATATATATATATATTTTGGTGATGATCATGTGTTCTTTTTTCTTCTTTTGTTTGATTGTTTATTTTTTAAATGAAATGAAATGAAGAGAACAACAACATTAAGACACCTTATAGTTGTAAATCGCAACTAGTGTATAATAATGTTAAACAGGCATGTTTTCTTTGATTGTTTTTTTTTTTTTTGAAACTCGAGATTTTATTAAATTGCTCTAATAATAAACAAAAAATAAAATTGTAATAATAATAAGGAGCATTAACATACAGATACAATAAACGTTTCTTGTTTTCTATATATTGTATTTAAAAGAATGAAAAAGAAATGAAAAGAAATAAATTGTATTTGTTATTTTATACTATTCACGATTTAAAAAATAAATAAAATAATATAAAACAATCATAAATTTAATTGAAAGAAAGCATGTACAAGCTTTTAAATTATTTCTAAAGAAGAAATGTAATGGTAATGAAAGAAGCGACGTGAAAATTAGTTTATTTGTTATTTGTTAGTTAGTGGGTGAAACATAATAACGTGTCTGAGAAAATAAATTTACACAAAATTAAATAATAAACATGAACGGTTTATATTTATAAATAAGTAAGAAAATTTATATTGTGAGAACTCATTTAACAATTACAAAACTGGGCCGCACTAAGGTAAATGACCGTTTCTACCGATTTATATTAGTTTTATTGAATTAATTTAATTTAATTAGAGTGCTTTTTTTGTTTTTATTTTTTTTGTTACCTTTATCAAAACATTTACGTTATATTTCATTACGAATGTTTGCCATACTATATTTAATGTGTTATTTACTACGTATAGATCTATGATTTATGATGGGAAAATTCTGATGCAATTAAATATTATATAAAAAAACATTGACATTGATATACATTTCATTTTAATTACATTACTATTATTATCATCTCATCATCGTTATTATAACTTAATTTCTTATACATATTTAACTAATGATAGAATATGTTATTTCACATAATAGAATTATACTTTCTTAATAAAAAAAAATCACATGCTTATGGTACTTAAATGTCGGTTATATTAGAACAGGTGTTTTAATTTCAACTATAATGGAAACATAATTTAAAAAATATATAAAATTACCTTTTTTAGAGTGTTATGTGCGTAGAAAATTATAATTAAATATAAAATTTTTATATATTTTATAAAACATATTTATTATTTCGAAAAAAAAAAAACACTTAATTTAAAAATAAAAATAAGAACCAAATTTAATAAGGTAATTACAAAAGAAATTTAAAGTCTTTCCGTAGTACGTAAAGACAAAATATCATAAATAACTCGTTAAAAAACTAAACGAACTAGAAATTTTAATTTTTTTTAGTCTTTTTCCTTTTAATTTTCTTTATATTACTAAGAAATAATTTTGACCACTCGACCCTTTGCATAAAATATATATGCATTTTATATTCGTTTATTATTTTCATTGTTATTTCAATGTTAAAAAATTTAATTAAATAAATAAAAGATTCTTGTTCCGAAACAAAGGAAAAAAACTCATACGAGCAATTTATTATGCTGAAATCATCCTAAAGCCGCTTTTTAGTATTCCAAGTGAAAAAATAGAGATGTTAAACCTTAACTATACTTTAATTATTTTTATGCAATTAAGACCTTTTAAATAAATAAATAAATTTTAGTTTTCTTAAATTTAAATTAAAAATCGTTTAATCTAAATAAAAAAAAATGTATATAATTAATGTAATTATAATTAATAAATACATAATTATACACATTTTTGCTAAATGAATAAAGGTAAAAATCTATAATTAATTATCTTTAAAATTATTGATTTTTCTTATATTTTATACATATAAAAGAAAGAAAGAAAAAAAAATATAATTATACCTTTTATTTTGTGTTTAATAAATTTATTAATTTGTTTTTAAATGCATAACAAATTACTTCTTCGTTTTATTAATTACTTAACTATCCAGAAATAAATATTTTGTTGCAATTGAATATAATTTATATAAATAAAGAAATTTTCAATAAATTTTTTATTGTATTGTAAACATTTAATAATATTTTAATTATTTGAAAGTAAAAATAAAATTATTTTTTTCCTATACGATTTAAATACGTTTAAAGAAAAAATAAAATAAAACTCTTTTTGAAAACAATATTAATAATTATTTAAATATTTTTTAATGAAAAATTTTAATATTCTGAAAATAAAAATTAAAAAAAAAAAAAAAAAAAAATATGATTTATGTACACCTTTCATAATTTATTTATTTTTCATAAAGTAAATAATAGTTGATAATTATATTTATTTTGACTTTTAACCGTACATTTTTCGGTTTACAGTTGGTAATTTGTTTAATTTTTATTTATTTTTTTATTTAGTACGGTTTGTCTCTTATGTTTTGTTAATTTTCTTAACCTTTTTTGCAAATTGAAAGATTGTTCAGTATCTCTTGCATATATGTAATTTATTAAATATAAAAATAAAATAAAATTTATATTATTTATTTAAGAGTATGTATTTGCAAATTTACCCTAACTTTCACTTATTTAATAATCAAGTACATATTTTTACCTTTATTTATAGCTTTTGAGTGATTTTTTTTTCTTAATGAATAAGTTCAATAACATTAATGTTTCTTTATAAAAAAATTAAAATAAATTATGTTTTTCCTCTTGTATACAAAATGCGGGGCAACTAATTATTGTATTAAACATGCGCGCTATGTGGGCTACCACCATTGCTTCTTCTTTAATTAATAATTTCGTTGTGGTTGTTTGCTTTTGTTGTTATGTCTAGTAATTTCTTTCTGTGAAATTATAAAAGTATGTTTTTTTTTCGGTATTTTTACTTTATGTTTTATATTTTGTAATATCTCTTCTTTTTTTTTAATATTTTCGGTATAACTCATTGATTAATTTAATTGCTTCAAAAATTTTTCGTTTTATTTTTATTTATTAAAGTTGTTAACCTATTCGATATTATTTTAAACGGATTTTTTTCACAAAGCTTTATTTTTTTAAAGCTTATTTAATTGAAATAATACTTTTTTTTTCGTTTTTAATTTAATGTTTTTTTTTTGAATGATTGATTGATTGATTATTTAACAACAAATAATAATAATAATAATAAATAATAGATACGAACGAAATAAATTACCGTAATGTAATTTTATTCTTGATGGCTTTTTTTTCAATATTTGCATAATTTAAAGAATATTTTTTTATTTGATTTTAATTTTTTATTAGCAAATTTTCTGTATATGTTGGTTGCTTTTTTATTGTTATTGAATATGCTGATTTTCACTTTGTCTGATTATAAGTTTCTTTTTAATTGTTCTAAAGACTACTATAAATACTATTTGGCTTTTATTTTGTACTATAATATTTAGCAAGGAAACCGTATACAATGATCGCTTAAACATCGCTTAAATTTTATCTAAAGCTGTAGTTAAAAATTAAATTACAAAACGCTTTTCTTTTGGTTCATTCGAGAGTTCTTTGCAATCCAGGATCATCGCACAATGCCCCACTATCAGCCGTTGCTGTTCCATTTCTTTTAATATTAATACAAACAAATATAAACTTATTTCGATTTACTGTTCTATTCAATGTGATATTTCAATTTACTTAATTAAAATTTGTCTAACCGTAATATTACTTAAATTAATTTATATATTTCTACGAAATGGTTACACGTGATTATGTTTGTTTTGTATAATTTTTTTTTTTTTTTGGTAAAATGCTAATTAGTTTATAAAATTAATGTTTTAAAACTAATTCCCAAAAGTCAAACTTATGCGAACACAATAGCGAGCAAAATTTAAAAATTTCCCACGAATTACTGTTAATTTATGAAAAAAATTATTAAATTTCTATTCATTTTTTTGTTTTCTGTAGGAAAATTTTTGCACTGATTAATAGAAAATTTACTTGTAACTGTCAAGTTCAAAGTATTAAAATGAAATTGTAGCAAATTCTATTTGACGTATTTTAATAAATTTAATTTAATTTAAGAGACAAAAATAAAAAAAAAAACATATAAATATGTACATAATTTCCATGAAAAGCAAAATGGTAAAAAAAAAAGAAAGTTTCTATTAAAAGTTTGTTAACTTAAAATGTGATAATAATGATGGCATGTCATATAAAATATTAATAATAATAATAATAATAATTTGTTTTTTAGATTATTTATTAATAAATTTAGGCGAAGTAAACAAAACAAATCAAAATTAATAATAATAAAACATTTTTTTTTTCTTTTCAAACGGAGACTAAGCTTTTGGGTCACGAATTTTTCTTTTCATTAATTTAATTAAATATGAATGATGTTTGCCAGCTAATGTTTATGTATGAAAAAATTATATGTATATTTGTAATTGAATAAAATAAGATGTGATTGGAGTTATTCTTTATTCGTTTCTCAATTCTTCTTATATTTTTATTTGTATTCAAATTTATTTCATAAAAAAATAAATCATTGATATCGTATTCATTCAGTTAAGTGTTTAATCATACTGTAAAGTATTATTTTATCTTTTAGAAATTATTATTTAAAGTGTTAGGAGGTTATTAACGAGTTATAATGCTGTTAAGTTAATAATCAGTTTAATTTTGATTAATTTGAATGAAAAAAAAAAACGTGAAAATTATCTATCTGTATATTTTTTCTTTGTTATTGTTTAAAGGATTATTACATTGTTATAATTTGCTTTCACTAAGGAAAAAGAAAAAATGAAAAAAGTAATTTTGCTTTCACATTTATACTCGACCTGTTGAAGGGCACTTTTTATCAATGTCGACAATATAAATGTCTTGCAGAAGCAATACGGGACATTCACTTATTTTATTCTCTTTAATGTTAAGAAAAAAAAAAATTAGACAGCAAATTGATATGTTAATCATATATATATTATATACATATATATAATTCATAATCATACTTTTTGTTGTTGATGTTGTTGTTGTTCTTTCTTAATTTAAATCAAAAAATAAAAAAAATTTCTTTTAATTTCATCATACGATGTGCTGTTGCATATATAATGTTAATGTAAAATATAATTTCATACTTTGTTGATGTCGAACAATAAGACAATCTTTTTTTTTTTTTATTTTTGTACCTTAAATATAATTATTGTTCTTTTACAGAAAATAATAAAAGAAAATTTCTAATACATTCATTATTGGTATTATGAAAATTGTAATAACCTTATTTTTTAAGTAAAATATATTTGTATTTTACAGATAGAAATAAATGAAATTACATAATAAAATGCAATCGTCAAATTATCATCATATGATTAATAGTATTTCCATTAAGTTACATTAACTTTTTTTTTTAATAATTCATTTCCTCTAGTAATTAAATAAATAAATGTTCTTAAGAAATAAATAATGTACTTATGACTTTCTCTGCATAAAATTATACATAATGTATATAAACAAAACTATTTACATTATTGCAGAATATATTATCACCTAGATTTTATGTTTATTATATTTTAGTTATTAACAACTAATAAAATATTTTATTTTATTTTAATTTGTTAATAATATTTATGTTTGTTTAACAAAAAAATACAATGTCGGAAACAGCAAATTACTGTATTATTCATCAAAACTTTATTCTTATTTATTCTTTTATTTATGGACACTATAGAAATCTTATACAATTTAAGATGCGAATAGAAACAATATAAAAAATAACACGATAATCAATTGATCAAGTCGTGCGACTTAAAATTATAAAATATATTTTTTTTTAATTTGAACAGTGCGTGCTTGACGGTTTATTATTTTTAAATAATAATTTAAATCGTCAAACATTTGTCGTTGTGTTGTTGTTATGTGTGTAAATATTTTTATTGATTGCGAGAAAGGTGAAAGTATTTTTTAGTGTGTGTTTTGTATTGTACATATATATTTATTTTTCTCTACTGAAAACAATAAATAAATAAATAAACCTGTATGTATATAATGTATAAAAAGAAATGAAAAACAAGCCACACTGCAACGTCGTGCGGCACTAACAAAATATAATTTTCACCAGACAGATGAAGAATTAAGAACTTGTTTCTCAATTTATACGTGATATTATTCATTTACTTTTTAATAGTAAACAGGCAACAGGTTGTTATTATTTTTATATATTATATTTGTTGCGTTATGTTTGTAATATCTAAACAATTTAATAGATATATTTATTATTTGTATTCAAAAGAGCAGTTTTTTTTTATTACTATTTTTGTTATTATTTACTTTAAGGTTTGGTGTATAAACATTATTATTATTATTATTATTATTATTATTTTTTTTTTGATAACTTAAATATTTTTTTTTTATAATTTAATTACGCTTGTAAGGCGTGTAATTTCTGTTTTGTTAATATACAATAAATTGTTGAAAACACAATTGTATTTTAATTATAATAAAAATTATTTTCTTTTATAAAATTAAAAATAATAAAAAAAAAATCTCTTTATGCAAAATAATTTAATTAATAATAAAGATTTAAAATTATAACTTTGTTCACCTTTAGATATAGAGGTATAAATGCAACTATAAATGTTACTGCACGTACTCAAATGATATTTATTATACAAAAATATAATGTATATTTAAAATAAATGTATAAAAGCGAATTGTATTACTATTATAATATCATATGGTTAGTTTTGGTCTAATAATTAATTATACTTTTATTCAAATTAAAGTTCTAAATTGATTATTGATTTATAATGGTTTTGTTGGAGAAGAAAAAAAAAACCGGAAATTATCATGCGTGTAAAAAATAAAATAAACAACAGCCTCGCCCATCAAGACGGCATATCAACATTGGGAAATTATAAAGAATTTACGTTGGATATTTATTTTTTAAATTTGGGTTATTCAATTTATTATTTTTTATTTGTGCTCGGTCGGTTGTTGTTGTTGATAATGTAGGTCTAATTTGAAAATATATATAAATGCATAATGTAAATAAATTAAACAATAAATAATAACAATAATAATATCAATATGAATGAAAATAAACTCTTGATGATATGGAAATTTTTTGGTGAAATCGAATTTGTCATTTAATTTTTCATGTTGGTGTTTATTTATTATTATTTTTCAATTTAAATAAAGTTATTTATATGAATAAACGAAGGAATTAATTTTATTTAAATTGGAAAATAAAATTAATGACACTTTGTATAAAATAAATACTGTGTCTTATTAAATTAATCATTAATCGATTACTAAAGAATTTTCTCTTTTAATAAAATGAAATCTTGTTGCCTTTTTTTTCAATTTTGATTAATTATATTAAACTACAGATTTTATTTACAATATTTATTGCCAAGGTGGCAATGTAACAAGGACTCTAAATGATATGTGTTCAATCCCAAGACTTAAAACTATACAAAATTATAACTCGTGTATAAGCAGAAACAACGATTTTACAGCATAAAGAATAATTTATGATTAATTTATAATCAATAATCAATTATAATTATTATTATATAAATTATTATATAATTATATTTCCAACAACATAATTTAATTTAAGCTGAAAAATAATTATACTATGCTTAGTTAATAATATCTTCCGTTTTTTTTTTATTTGTAAAAATCAGCTATTACATGATAATAATTTAAATAATAACAATATTAAACATGATTAGTGACAGGTGTCATTAAATATTATATGTGAAAAAGAAATGCAAAACAAACTTTTATATAATATTAATTAAAAAAGCCACTGATGACTTAACGACAACGATTAAATTAAAAAAAAAATTAATTTTTATTTTGTTTTTAAATAAATTAAATGGTTATAATCATGCATAGGAAAAAGAAAATAGATTGTATATCATAATAATATAAACAATATTTTCTAATAAATATTATATTTAATAATGTTAGTTATTTGGTAGTTACTTATTTTTTAATTAATATTTCAATTGCAAGTTATATAAAGAAGGAATGCAATATTTCTTTAATTAAAAACAAAAACAAAAAGACTTAAAGAAGAATGTTTGTTATGAGAAATTATTAATTAATTAAGTTTTTTTACTTTTTATGCAAATTAATAGATAATTAATAAATTATTTATATTTTTTTATTTCGCAGATGCGGAAACTAAAAGAAATTGAGCGTAGTAATTGTAATACGAAATTATTAAATACTGATAATAATAATAATAATAATGATAATAATATAAATAACAATAATTGTATTATAAATAATGATAATTTACCGACGTGTGAGGAAGACTTTATTAAAATGGTAAGGAATTACAACTATTAACCTGTTAGAATTATAACATATTATAATTTTATTTCTATTATTATTTCAAGACACATGATAATGAAATGCCAGAAAGAATTGCGGAAGCTCATACAGAATTACACATATTTAGAAATAAGGTATAAATAAAAAATATTTCTAATAACTATTTATTGTATAAAAATTATTTAATTGAAAAATATTATTTTTAAGGATTCAATTGGATCTGATTCAGATTCAGCTTTATCTTCTGCACCCCCATCACTTAGTCCACAACCAGCTACGTGTCCAAATTCTCCCGATGTTTGGCGAACGGTAATTATTATAAATTATTTTTCTTTATAGAAATTCTTTATTTATTTTAAATAATAACTTATAAATTTTAAGTACATTTCAATTGATGTTTTATATTTCTTGGTAATACTACAAAGCACTATAAATTATTCACACTAAAGAAAGATTAAATTATTTAATTATAAAGAAAGAATGAATCAATTGATTATTGATTTATTAAACGATTAAAATCTCGATGACTTGTTGATATTTTCGTTTTATTGTTATTTTAATGGCATAAGAAGAATTTATATCCAAATAAACGTCATATCATTTTTATTAAAATATAATTGCATCGGCGACAATAGTACCTTGACTTTTGCACTATTATTACAATAAGTCTGTATAATTTATCACAATAAAATTTAATAAAAGTAAAATTAATATTGAAATGAAATTTATAATTTAATTCAAGGCGAAATAAATGTAATTAAATATTTTTTTTCTTCTCGTAATTGTGTTAATATTAAAATACCATTTTTGGCGAAAATTAAAAATTGCAATTTCTTTGAATAAAATTAATAAAATACGTCGTAAATTTTTATTTAAATAATATAAAATTTATTACATATTTTTTTATTTATTTAGTTTGCATCAAAAGAAAATGAGCCTTATGTGGCATCACAAAAAGAACTTGACTGTCTTCAGATGCAAAATGAAGCTTTATTACATGAACTTTCTGCTGCCAAAAATCATATAGCAGATTTAGAAAAGGCTTTGATAATGGTAATTATTTAATTATTTTTATTTATAATTTATTTAAAATAAATAAATAAATAAAAATTACTATATTCTAGATGCGAGAGGGAAGCAATTCATCAATACAACAGTATATTGAAAAAATCGCGTATCTAGAACAACGTGAAGATTTGCTTATTAAAGAAGTACACGAATTACGAGAACAAAATGAATTAAATGAATTTAGAATTATAGAGCTTGAGGAAAGTCATGATAAGGTAATTTAATATTGAATTTTGTCTTATATTTGTTTTGAAGTATTTTAATAACTTAAAGCTCCATCTATATGAAACATAAACTTTTTATCCAGTTTGTTTCTTAGCTTTTTCAAAATTAACTTTAAATTCGTTATAGATGGCGATTTTAATTATGATATTTTTTTTTTGTATTATAATAAAGTTATTAATTGGATCATAAATTAAAATAAAAGTCCTTGTGATTTCTTTATTATATGAAATATCTATTTGTTCTTTTTTTCTAATTCTTGGTAATAGTTATATATAATATATAAAAACTTATCCTTATCAAAACTTTAATACATTTCACCAGTTATTTGTTAAATTAAACATTAAACTGTTTATGCGATATAAATATAAAAACAATTAATTTATATTAATTAATAATCACCTAATATTTCTAATTAAAATAATAGGCATTTCTATTCATTGAATTTTAACATACATACATTAAAAAATAATTATATAAAAATTGCATAAAATAAAAAAAAAATTATATTAAGCATTTGCTTTTTAAACTTTAAGCCGATCAAATATTGTTTATTCTTTTTTATTATAAATAAGGTTTATTATATATATTTGCAGTAATATAAATTAAATCAATATTTTAATACACAGGTGTGCAATAAAAATTTATTTATAATCTTATATAGTTTTTGTATACAGAAAAAAAAAACTTAAAATTAAAATGGGAGCATTTGAAACATACATGAATTTTGTTTTTTTTTTTCGATACAATTCAGCTGCTGCTTGTTGTTATTAATTTGTAAAAAATAAATAATAATAAATAAAATAAAATAATCATCATTGATTTTGCACAGTATAACAACGTTAAAAGTAAAATTATGTAATCTCTTTATATAATATTGGCATTAATATATTGAAATTATTATTTTTAATGGTTATTAGTTCTTCTGTTTGATTTTTGTTTTCAATCTCTTATCGCAAAAATATTAAATCATTTTGGAAGTAAAAAGAATTAATCTTTTGCACCAAAGATAATTAGTATTTATAATTTTTATTTATATTTTATTTTCTGTGGCTTGGTTCCAGTGCTTTTAAACAGATTGTTGTTAAAGTTCTTACATTTACTCGTATTACAGTATTCGTGTATTAATGAATGTCATATAAATACTAGATATTAGATTCGCCAAGTAAATTTAATCAGTGAATAACGTAGAATCAAAATGGCAGTTTTTAGGCGTTTGGCCTCAAGGATAAAGTGTTTAATTTCCTTCCTGATTAAATAAAAAATAAATATTTTCTCAGTTCCCAGTTCATATGACCATTAAACGAATTCATCTTATTTATAGTTTCAAGAACCTTTATTTATTTAACATCACGTACTATCTAAAAATTCTGTAATATTCTGCGCGAAAGAAGAGTTTTTGATATTAGAAGAAATTATTTAATGTCGAATGGTACTCCGATTGCAAACCACTGTGTAATATATTTTAACGTTTAATCACATTTCATTAAAGTGAAAATTTTTTTTTTTTATAATTCAATTCATGATGCTTTAGTGTTTTTAATTGACTTGTAATTTAACTTTATTATTTTAAATGGTTTGAATGAACTTTAATTGAATTTTACAGATTATATAATTTATATTTATTATTATTGTTATTATTAAAATCACCGCATCATGCTAAATAAAATCTTTCATGTTTAAAGAATTCAAAAGAAGAAAAATATTTAAAATACAATATTAATTAGTTTTTTTTTAAATATTTAATTGTTTAAAAATTTTAAAAAGTCGTGCTTTATTAAAAGAATTGTAAATAAATATAAAGATTATTCATGGTGTAGCACTTATTATAAAAATTGCAAATTAGTAAACGGTAGATGCGGCATTGATAAATCATTTTTAATTATAATAATTTAAAGTTTTTTTTGAATAGATTAAACTTTTATAATAATGCATTATAGTAAGGAAGCTAAAATGATAATTATTTTAAATGAAAATCCATTTATTTTCCTCAATTTAGAAATAAAATTGTGATAATAGCTAACAATTATATATCGTATTATTTATAACACATACTAATACTCTGACTATTTTATTTTTTTAAGCAGACAATTTAGTATGAAGTAATTTATTATAATCTATTATTTTATTAATTAACTTAAATTTGTCCTAGAAAAATATATAAACATTATAAATGCACAATTTTTTTCTTCATGTTGTGTTTTATTATGTGAAATAAATATTTTTATTTGAATTAAGTATAAAATATTAATTTTTTTTATACTGTATTTCCACAATTATAATAATAATAAAAATATATAGTTAAAAAATTTTAATTAATAAATTATCAACATTAAATAAAATGTGTTAGAAAATTAATTAAATATTTACAATTTATTTATCGTTTTTTTTTATCGTAATTAAAAATTGAAAGACAGAGAGAAATAAGAGTTTGTCTATTATTATTATTATTATTATTTTTTTTTTATTGATCAAAAAATTGATAAAAACTCTACAAGATAAATTCCAATAATAAAAATAAAAAAAAACACAATTCTAAATTATAGAAATTTATACAAGATTATAAATTTTATTTTATAATGTATATGCTTTAAGCACTTATAAACAATTATTTGATTGAGAATATTCTTTGTATCTATTAAAGATTTTTATTTTATTTTTTTTTGTCAAATTATAATGAATTAACGATAAATTATAGATTATTTATTAACAAAAATAAATCGTTACAGTTCAACAGACATTAATATATCACAATTCAATAACAGAAATAATAATAATAATAATAATAATAAAAATAATAACTATCTACTATAATTTTCTTATATTATTATCTGCCGTTATAGATATATTTTTTTATATATAACAAAATCATTGAAATATAAATTAATTTCAACTATATATTTGACATATCATTGGCTATTAAAAGTATTGTGCAGGTTTGAGCAGTGGTAATCATAAGGAAATCATTGAATATGTATTTACAAAAAAATAAATTCTAGCAGCTAATTTTTATAGATTATTGATGAATCAATTTAATTAATTAAAACAAAAGTATTAATAATAATAAACAAAAAAAAAACAAATGTATAAAATAATTAAATCGGCAATATATTTTAATCATTGATCGGATTAAGATTGGCATTTTAATTGTATTATTGTTTCTATATTTATTATTATTTTTTCTTCTTCTATATAATACAGATAAAACATAATAAAGATTTATTTACTTGTTTTTTTTTTTCAATATTAAATTATTATAGAATTATTATTTTCTTTCTTTTTATTTAATTTTTTTTTTTTTGTTTTGCTTTTAATTCCGCATTTTATGCTTATAATGTGACGTCAGATGATTTTTTATTTTTTATTATTGCTATAAATTTAATTGAATTAAATTGTTTTTATTAAGTTATAATTATTTTTAATAATATTATATACTGTTAAGGCACACTTTTTATAAATAATAATATTAGTATTATTATTATTATTATTGAAATATATATAATTTTTGTTGCTCTTTCATCTTAATCTTTTCCAAATAATCTTAATGACAAAGTGTTTTTTTATATTTCAATGAAATAAAACTACGATTTAAGAAAATTATTTCTTTGTTTATTTCTTGCACAAAAAAAAGAAAAACACAAAAATAATAATAATGTCGTGTCGTGAGATTAAATAGAATAAATAAAAAATTGCACATGAATAGGTAAAATATGCTCTATTATGTCGCTCGAGTTATATATTTATATATATTAGATTTAAAAAAAAATTTCACAAAAATAATGGTGTAATAGAATAAGAGCAATGCGATATATATATATATATATAAAAGTGGTGCAAATAAATATAAATCATAAACATATATAAGAAACAAAAGGCATGAATATATATGTATATATAAAACATACAACTATGAAATAACAATAAGCGATTTACTTAAATTAAAAAGTAAAGTGGTTCGCTATATTTTAATTTATTTTTTATAATATTGTCTCTCTATGTGTTTATTTTTATTATTTTTTTTTTTTTTGCTTGTTCCTGTGATTTTTATTGTAACATATTTTATGATCAATTTTAAATTGAAAACTATAACGAAAAGAAAAAAAAAATAAGTCAGTTGTTGATTGTGTTGTGCGGGTGGAAGACATGCCGCTTAAAAAAGTGTTAATCATACAATATATTTTATGAATTAATGATTAATTGTTATAATATATATTGTTTTAAAATTGTACTTTTATTATTAATAATTTAAAAATAATTGAAGTTTGTTGTTAAGTTTTAATTAATTGGTATTATGTTAGGTGAAAATTAAAGGTGGATTTTCTTTATTTTTCTGATGGTATGGTACATTTATTTCTATATAACATAAAATTCTACTGCATCAAATAAGGAATGTGTGGTTTTTATTAATTTGTTTCTGTTATTTTAAAACAGATTTTTGATTTTATCATTTGTAATAAAAGTAAACAATAGTTCTTGTGTTTCATTAAAAGAAAACAATTTTTTATGACAATAAAACACTAGATTTCGATAATCTTTCAATGTTATTTGTTGAATTTTAAACAATTATAATTATTTTGTACAGTGTCTATGAAATAGAACTGAGAAAACTTATTTTTTTTTGTAATTTTAATTTAAAAAAAAATAATAGATTTCTCCAATAAATACATGAATAAAATTTTAAATAATAATAGAAATAGAATTAAATATAATATTAAGAAATATTTAACCATCGCACATATAATAAATAATCATATCACGTTTTGCGTTTTTTTTTTTTCGTTTTGTTTTCTTTTTTAATTTATTTAAAGTCAATCTTATAAATTCGTTAATGCTGACTTGTTATTCATTGAGACAAGTAAAAACACTTTGGTGTTATTATTTTATTTTTATTTCTTACTTTAATTAAATTGAAAGTTCTTTTATATTTCGCTTTATAATAGACAAAAAAAAAACGTTAAAATGCGAATTACTTATTTTAAATCAATTATTAAAAGACTTTTCTGTTGTGTGGTCATCTCACGTCGTCTAGTGGCATTTTTTCTGTAATTGTTTAGTTTTGATTAGTTAAAAAGGTACATATATTTATATTGAATATTGATTATTTAAAATTTTTCTATTCATTGTTAAAGTGAATGTAATTTTTTAAAATTTTTATTCACTTTCTTATTTAACGATTTATTAACTATATACTATAAATCATAATGAGACAGAGGATTGAGAAAATTAATGGTAATCACAATTACTTGCAAAAAAAAAATAAATATTTTAAATAATTTAAAGTGAATTATGCTTTAAAATGAAAATTTAATTAATTTTATTAAAAAAAATGTTTCCAAACACTTACAATACAATATAGAGAGAATAATTTATATGTGCTAAATACTAAACAATAGATTTACATTCGTATGACTTCATTTTGTGCGGTTAATTTTTCTTCTCTGTTATATATTTCTGCTAAATAACAAACATACAAATTGTGCAATTGTTTTGTAAATAGTGTTTTACTGCAGCATTATATTGTTATAGAATATAATTATTACCATAAAATATTTAAGAAAATAAAAGTAACAAATAGATAAAGAAAGGAATATAAAGTTAAAATATTGCGATAAATTCATTGAATTATTTTTAAAGGTAATTAATTAAATTTTTAAATATTTTTATTATAAAATTTTACAGTGGTCTCTAAGAAGTAATTTAATACCAGATACTAGAGATGTATGGACAGATACAGAACGGGAATCAGAGGATATTCTTATGTTATCTGATCGTTCTGATTCCGGAATAACATCACCACAAAGTCAACATCATTTTGATGATCACCATAGTGCCTGTCCATTAGAAGATATATCGGTAATATAACTATTAATTACTATAACAATACTATTTTATTATTAGTTATATATTTTTTTAAATTAGATAATTGAGCAGATGCCATCTGAAGATGTTAGAAAACGTTTATCAGTAATGTCGAAACGTAATTGTTATGATGACGATGATAAATTATGTTTATTACAAGTATTATCATTATTAAATAATCTAGAAGCTTTATCACAAGATCATGAGATAACTGGTGAAGATCTTAGTATTGATTTTAATATGGTAAGTAAATGTTATTTTTTTATTTATTAAAAGTTTGTTTTTTTTTTTAAATCTAAGTAAACTCAGAAAAATATTTTATAGAAATCAAAAAGACTATCAAATAAATAAATAATTATTATTAAAAAAAAAGTTTAAGATTGAAGTAATTTTTATATTTTTGTACAAATTTCTTTAATTATATTTCGATAAATAATAAAAAAAAAATTAAAAGACTAGAATTAAGTTAGTTTGATTTGTTTTATTTCGTTTTTTTTTAAATTTTGATAAAGAATTTTGTTAATTATAACAATTTGTTTTTTTTAGGGACGCTTTAAGTATTCCTTGAGCCCTGACACTAGTACACCACGCTCTTTACCTGATTCATCAACAACTTCACCACTTCGTGCACGGCATCAAGGAAGAATAGTTGCTACAGTATCACCATATAGCACTGTAGATAATTTAGGCGACAATTCCTTACGAGAAGACAGTGCAAGCAGCAAAAAATCTAAATTTTGGTCAGCAAATAATTGCAGTCTTCAAGAAAGTGGTGTTTTTGATGGTGAACAAGTAGATTTCGTATCTCAATGTACACAAACCGAACCAGAAGATTTTGTTTTACCTGTTGAAAAGGCTAATGGTGATCTATGTGCTGAAATTCAAAAACTTAATGAATTTCGTGAAAAAATAGAAGAGTGTGTAACCAAATCTAGTAGCAAATCACCTGGTGTAGTTAATTTTCTGGCAACAGATTCCTGTGAGCAACGTCGTCTTCAATATTATAAAGATCGCTTAGAACTATTAGAAAATAAATTACTTGTTTATGAAAGCACTGGCGATTTACAAGTGAGACGATTAACTGAACGTTTACAAAGGGAGATTAGACTTGAATCTTTAGTTAAACAGCTCACTGAAAAGTGTGACAAATTGCAGAAAGATAATCTTAGGCTAGAAGAAGAACGTTGTGAGTTTGAAGAAGCAGAAAACGATACCAGACTCCGACTTCAACGATTAGAGGTTGATTTAGATATTTTAAGTCAACGTAACGTTGAGTTAGAAATGTCTCGAGATGTTGCACAAGCAAAACTACAAGATTCTCGTACTCATGCAAATTGTCTGGAAGATACATTACATAAATGTAAAGATAGATTGTACCTGCTAGAGGAGCACGAAACTGATCTTAAGCGCAAATTGGAGATGATAACAACATTTATGCCTGCAATATTACTTTTTAACACATGGAAAACTCAAGAAGCGTGTAAGTCTTCGTTCAAAGACTCTGCTAGATATCAATCAGCTAGTATTCCAAATTGTCCTTGTGTAGAACGTCGTGTTGCAACCAGTTCTTATGAATCACCACTTCAAGATCAATTGCATGACATGATGCGACGTGAAAAGGAGTTAACGCAAAATATAACCGAACTTAATCGTGCTTATAATGAGACATTGGAAAATGCAGATAATTTATGGGCACAAATGGAGAAGGAGTATAAAGATAAGTTAGCTAACAGTGAAGAAAATGAGTGTAATTTGAGATGTAAGCTCGCGCAATTAGAAGAACGATTAGTAAGTGATAGTCAGTTTGCTCAAGAAAGAATATCACAACTGGAAGAATCAGAAAATGCATTTAAACTTCGTATATGCAAATTAAATAAAGAGAACAAAGATTTATCTGTTAAGCATAGTGAATTATTAGACGAATTTCACACTTTGCGAGACGAATACCAGAAATTGAAAAATTATTTGGAAGGACCAGCAGCTGATTGTCTTGAAAAAGAACGCAGAAAAGTGAAAGAATTAGATGAAGAATTGATTCTTGGACAGAAAATGCTCCATGACGTAGAAGAAGTGCATAAAAATGAAATATTAATGATAAAAAATCAGTTATGTAAAGCAAATAAAGAACTTATACATATTGAGGTAACTAATGGAGAATTAAAAGAAGAAGTAAATACGCTAGAATTAAGACTAGCTGAACTGCTGAAACAACGCGAAACAGATGATGAAACGATTAAAAATTTAAGTAAAGAATTGATATCCAAAGAAACTCAATTGGATGACATTAAGCCAAAAGTAGGTTCTGCAGTTCAAAGCTTAGCACAAGAATTAAATACAAGTTCCGTTAAGCGTGTCGATTTATCAGGAATCAATGATATCAATACGGCTGCGGCTAAATTAGCAGAAGCACTAAAAAATATAGAGGTTTATTAGATTAATTAATAAAAGTTTACTTTCTAATTATTATTAAAATATTTAAAAATTATATTTTTAGGATTGTGGAAATTGCTTTTCTCATACACCAGAGTTAAAAGAAGTCGCTAAAGAAGTTAAGGAATTGGCTGATTCTATTGTTAGTCGTTCTGTTAAAAAGGAAAAAAAATCTGAAAATGAGGTAAGTGATTCAAAACCACCTAAGCCGCCTGGCCCTCCTGGCCCGCCAGGCTCATCTGGTTCAAGCCCATCACCTCCTTCATCCCGCCCGCATGTTCCACCTCCTTCTGGCAGTCCGAAAAATAAATATGATACAGAAAAATCACCTGGCGCCGGACAAAATATACAAATAAAAACTGAAAAAGGTTTAGCCGATGATATTGTGGCTCTCATGCCAAGTGATATAATTATTATGGCAGATACTGTAGTAAATGAAACCCAGGATAATGTAATAATCTCCGTAAGCGATAGTAATTCTACGAAAAATTTAAGTAAAAGTAGTTTGACATCTTCTGCTATTGATGGCAGTAAACTCAAATTACTTGAAGAAAATTTCATCGAAGATACAGAATTGCAAAAATTAGATGATGAAAATGATTATCATAAAACTGATGAAAAAACAATTTTCAATGATAACTTGGATGAACAGGAAACTGTACACGAAATTTCTTCTACATACGAAGTTGTTGTGCTTCCTGGTGCTGAATCTGGTTATGAGTTTTTAAGTGAACATGAATTATTGTCAAAATTATCTGAAGAAAATTTGCATGAAATATCAACTGCGCAAAATGACGATGTCATTGAAAGTGAACATGAATTATTAGTTATAACTTCAAAAGAAATCGAAGAATCTGGTATTAGTAAAACTATTTCGCCTAAAGAATTACCTATTAATGACGAAACCCAAAAACCGATTTCAATGGATGGAATTGAAGATATAGAAGAAACAGATGCAAATAAATCTAATGATATAATTGAACCTCTAGAAGAGGATTATGGTATTGATTTAGATAATATACGTGAAGAAATAGAAGAATCGAAAAAAGAATTAACAGATAATAAAGAAGTTAAAGAAGTCAAATTACCTATTAATGACGAAACCCAAAAACCGATTTCAATGGATGGAATTGAAGATATCGAAGAAACAGATGCAAAGAAATCTAATGACATAATTGAACCTCTAAAAGAGGATAAAGGTAATGATTTAGATAATATACGCGAAGAAATAGAAGAATCGGAAAAAGAATTAACAGATAATAAAGAAGTTAAAGAAGTCAAATTACCTATTAATGACGAAACCCAAAAACCGATTTCAATGGATGGAATCGAAAATATAAAAGAAACAGATGCCAAGAAATCTAATGAAATAATTGAACCTCTAGAAGAGGATTATGGTATTGATTTAGATAATATACGTGAAAAAATAGAAGAATCGGAAAAAGAATTAACAGATAATAAAGAAGTTAAAGAAGTCAAATTACCTATTAATGACGAAACCCAAAAACCGATTTCAATGGATGGAATTAAAGATATCGAAGAAACAGATGCAAAGAAATCTAATGACATAATTGAAGCTCTAGTAGAGGATACTGGTATTGATTTAGATAATATACCTGAGGAAATAGAAAAATCGGAAAAAGAAATAACAGATATTAAAAAAGTTAAAGAAGTCAAATCAATAGAAATAAACAAAGAGGAAGATGAAGCGTCACATATAATAAAAGCAGAAAAGGAAGAAGAAGTAGGAAAAGGAATATTAAAAGTAATTGCAGGAGTAGAAGAAGGTAAGGAAATTAAAGAAATGCCAAGTAAGGAAATAGAAGCAGTTAAGCAAGAGGAAATAATGCAAGTAAAAGATGTAGAAGGAGAAGAAGGACAGGAAAACATAAATATAGCAGAAGTAGTTGAAGCGGCAGTAGAAAAAGTTGAGGAAATAGTAACAGTAGTAGAAGAAAAAATATTCGGGGAATTAGAAGCAGTTGAAGAAGTGGGAGCCGAACTATTTCATAAAATTGAGGAAATTCAAGATGTTAAAGACATCGATTCAACTAAAGAAATGGAAGTTATGATAAAATCAAGCAAACCAATAATAGATGAAAAGAAGTCTTTGAATCAAGCTGACTTACCTCAAGGTTTATCGGCAACTAAGGAACCACAAGAAATTGATTTATCAAAAGAAACACTCATCACTAAAGATCACTTAGGTGATCGAGAAAGCGATCATGATATTAAACACAAAGAAGGTGAAATTTTAATTGGAACAAGTGAAATTATTTCACCAAGTAAAATTATAGGCGATTCATTAAAGGCACAAGGGGAGCAGATAGTGACAGATATACGATCAGAACTTATGTCTGGTGAGATAACCGATACACCTATTGATGAAAAAAAAGTTAAAGTAGAGGAATCGGTTTCTAGTAAAGAAAAAACGAACGACAAAAGTACTTCAACTACTGGAATGAGTGGTGTTGTTGAAGATATTGACGGAGCTGGTGAAGTGCTGAAAATGAAACCAGATGTTGATGTATCCGTTGATATCAATAAAAAAAGTGCCGAAGAAATAGATACTAAATCACCATTAGACTTGCGTTCATCTGTTACAGATGCTAAAAAGGCAATAGAGCGCAGTGTTTCATCAATACTCGATATAAAAGGTTTGCTTGACGGCATCGTTACAAATATAACTGAGACATCAAAAAAAGATGCTCTCGATCTTTCCGTAACTTCACAAGAATTTACTAATGTAAAATCCATGACATCCATCGAACCACTGAAAACATCTCAAACATCACTTTCCAAAATTGGAAACGTTCTAGAAAATCAAAAAATATCTACTGATGTAACATTATCTGATGTATTATTAAAACCTGCTGATTATGAAAATTCACCAATAATGAGTAGTATGTCATATGTTGCTATTACAACTGATACAGATTCAAAGAGCGATATGATTGAACAAGAAAGGGGAGAAAAACCATTAGATTTATCTGTACATGCATCGTTAGCATCAGCAGCTGTTGAAAATTTAACTGAAAAAGAAATGGACAGAGAACATGAAAACGAAAAAGAGTTGGCTGACGGTGAGGAAGTACAACAAATCGGCGATACATTATCAGAAAAAGTTCATCTAGCTGATCAACCAATTGACTTGTCATCTACACATGGTGAATTTGATCTTTCGGATTACCCAACCCTATGCCTTGATAAGTTAATATCAATAATTAAAGAACAAATACCGCCAAGTCCAGCTGCTAGCTTAGCAGAAAAACAAATACGACAAAGATTTGTGTCCGATAAAGATTTTCGTAAAGATATTGAAGCTATAATGTTGCTTTCTAAACAATATGTAATGGAGTCACTTGTGAGAACAAATCAAGATGTACTTTATTGTATGACACAAGCGAACACAGAGGTAGATAAAGCCATGCAATGTATACGTGCTATCCAAGGATATTTTTCGCCATTAGTATCGGTTTGTTGTTTTCACAAAGACATTATTATTATTTAACATTTAACTTCCATATGATTTTTAATATAAACTTTTAATTTAGCCACAATGTTCGGTTGAATGTGCTGATCAATTAAATTTGTCCGGCACTAGTATGATTTGTGACGTATTATGTTGGCAAAAACGATCAAACACAAGGCAAGAACAATAAACTGAATATTTTATTTTATTTAGTAGGCGTGAAAAATAACTTTATTTTTTAATTATTTATTGTAATTACAAACATTATTTTCTTTCTTTCATTTTTTTAAATGATTATGACTTTCAACAATAAAAATTAAGAAAAAAAAATGTAAAAAAAATAAAATTAAAAATAAAATAATTCAAAATAAAATTCAAGTTTAAATAAATTTATTCGTTTATATTTTTCTTGCCTTATATGTTTTAAATGTAGTTTTTGATTTAAAGTTTAAATTAAAAAAAAAAAGAAGAAATTCATACTGTTATATCATTAATTGATTGACTTTTTTTTTATCTCAAATTAAGACTTTGAAAATTGTTTTTAACGCGTTTCTTGCTTAACAAAAATGAGTATAAACTGTCAGAAATGTAGTAGCGGTAATTGTCAACATTGTATTATACGTGCAACTGTCGATGATAACGTGAGCTATCAAGTTGTAGAAATTGAAGAAAATAATGCGGAAAAAGATAATATAGAATATTTTGATTGTAAAGGTTGTGATAATTGTGAAGAAGATGGCGTAATATGTATATGCGACGGATATAAATGCGCTGCTGATACTGCAATTACAGATGATGATGATATTGATAATGAAATTGATGATGAAAAACATTTGGAAATGCAATATGGTGATGGTATGAGTGAATTTTATGAAAATCAAAACGAATTTTTTGGTGAAGGTGAAGGCGAAGGTGATTTGGATTTTCGTGCAAGTAATCTAGAACCAAAACCTGAAGTTACGGTTATACCAAAAAAAATCTTATCAGCATGCACATGTAATGCCAATATTTCACCTGATATAAATGCTGTATGCTGTGGGGATTGCAATGATGCAATTAAGGATACGCCAGGATTTCAAATATTTTGTATGCAAGACATAAAAAATTCAGATGATGAATCTTCGAGTGATATTTGCTCACAGTATTCTGAGGACGAAGATTATTGCTGCTATGCAGAAGATCGCGAAGAGGATTGTTTTGATGAAATCTGTGATACTGCATGTGAAACAAAGAAATGCCCTTATAATTGTGGCTGTGATGATTGTCCATTTATGGAAGGTCCACCCAATGAGTGCGAAGAATGTACGAAAGGGTGCACATGCAGTAATTGTGAATGTGATGATTGTCCATTTTACAAAATTAAACCAGTTAAAGTAGAAGATTTACCGTGTCCATATAATTGTGGTTGTGATAGCTGTCCGTTTCGACAACCAAAACCAGAACTGCCCACACCTAAGGCAATCCAAGAATATCCCATTGAATGTTGTTCCGACACGGAATGCTGTTGCCAGAAATTATTATTGAAAGTTAAAGAGAAAAATGATCTGGAATTATTAAAAAAAGTTTTTTGTAATAAAGCATGTCCGACGTGCACTTGCTCTTCAAAAAATAAACCATCTTCTCAGTGTGATTCAGATAAAAAGGGCAATATTCCTCTAAATAATATATGTGGCTGTAAACGACCCGAATGCGAATGTTCTGATTTTTGTAAATGTCCACCTCCTAAAAAAAGCGTACCCGGTACTTAAATCCTAATTCTTATAATGTTCAATTTGGCCTTTTAATGTATAAACATATCTCTTTTATTAATAATTAAATGTTTTTTTTATGTTCTTTAGGACCAAAACCGGTTCACCAGTTTGGTGTAAACAAGACACCATGTCATTCAAGTGCTGAGAATGATAAAAATAGTGATGACAATTGTAATACAAATGATACGGATGGTTGTACCATGTGTTCACCATTCACAGAAGGCGGAAAAGAGGAATCAATTGTAAGTATTTTTTCAAAAGTGTAAATATTTGTCGTTAATTATCCTTCATAATGATTTATAGTGCAATGAAATTGCAAAAATGAAAATAACGGTTAAAGAAATTAAAGCGGCTTTAAATAAAAAAGAGCAAAATAAACAAAGTAGACTATCAACATCTAGCCCCGACAATAAGCAAATAAACATAAAAACTGAACAAAATAATAACAATAATAATAATGATCATAAAGTTTTTAAAGAAGAAACGAACACATGTAATTATGCAGAAGATGAGAACATTAATTTAAAAATATTGGGCTTAGAAACAAAATGCCAAACAAAAGATAATTTAATTGCGATGATGATTGATCAATTGCGACAGCATGTACCGCAAAATGATATAAAAACAATGTTAGAGTCTTTCGCCAATCGTCCAGAATTATTAGATACGAATATAAAATTAGAGAAACCGTCTGATGATAATTCCAATATAGATTATGATCGTACAAAAGTTTTTGATAAATTAACAAGTAATGATGGAAAACCAACATCTGAATCTTCAACAGTACTTAGTTCAGATAATCCTGTATGTATGCCATCACCAATTAAAATTGTTTATTGTCAGCCGTGCTATAACAACTCGTTATTAATACGTTGGCGTATTTATTCATTTTATGGTATTTCTGGTTATGAGGTTAATATAAATATTAATTTATAAATACTTTATAAGCAACACTTTATTTATTGATACAGTGAAGATTCGAAAAATGCAATTTGCTTTAAAACACAATTTTATACTATGGCCGCCAGTCGTGTGTCTTCATCTATTATTGGTTTCTACTTCCCCAATTCATAATCTGATCTGATGATTATCCATTATTTTTTCTGCAATTGCATTGTTCTAATCTCTCAGTAAATAGAATACAACAAAACTCTAAGGCAGTGATGGCGAGCCTTTTTGGAAAGTGGGTCAAATTTTGTTAATTATTTCTCTTTAGCACTAGCTTATGTATCACAAAACCAGTAGTTTCTATTTCAGCTAGTTTTTTAAATATAGGCTCATATTCCGTATTCATACGTTTAATACATATTTTAGTCAAATCATTACTAAATTTATTTCTGTTGGATACGAATATGTAGACCCGATTATCGTTAACAGCGCATTTGCAAAAATCATTGATACAAAACTATTTGTTAAGGAATCCCATACGTCTAATATAATATTTTCAATTTCAATTATTATCTACACTATTTTCAGATATTTTAGCTTCTACTTCGGAAATCAAGTGTCATGTAAAAACGCTGACCCGTGTGTCAAAGGTTCGCCATCACTGCTCTTAAGCTACATTATTTAAGTTATCTTTGATAAGTTTACTGCTTAAGAAATTAAACCAAAACACCTTTAGATAAATTAATTTTAATATGCCTTTTTGTTTATTAAGTTTAACACATCAGTGGTATCTCAATGTACAGTGTGTTTAGAGACTAAAATATTACAGAACGAAATTATATTTAACCACAAAAGAAATTTTAATAAAATTTAATTATTTTTCGTTTTTCAACAGGTTTTTGTGGACGGTGAATTAAGCGATCGAATACATTCACCACAACGGAATACAACACTTATTTACAATGTTGATCCAAATATTGAACACATGATAACAATATTTCCGATGCCAAATTTTTATGATAATTTAAATGATCCCTGTAATTGTGCTACCCCAGCAAAATATACATACGAGCCGAAGAGCAGCAGCTGTGCCTAATTCTAGTCTTTAAAAAAAAAATTGCAAAATGAAAAGAAAAAAAACGATTAATAAAATTTAATACAAAAGAAATAAATTACGAGATTTGTAGTAAAAAAAGCAGCAACAGATAAATGATTGTTGTTTTAGATTTTTGTTTTTAATTAAATTAATAGACCCCGTTGGTTTGTTTAATGTTTGTACTTTGGTAAAAAAAAAGGATTTTTTTTTATTTGTATTTGAATACTTGCGATAATCACAATAAATATGAAAATGTGTGCCTTCTTAAACAGGAAAAATAAACAATTAAAACGCAAAAATTAATTGACATATTAATTATTTTAATAAGATTGAGTGTAAATGTGTTGTATAGATTATGTCTGTTTGTTTAAACTCATTTTAGTAATAAAAATTAGGCTTATAGTCGCATGATAATTTAAATATTTTTATGTAATTCTTAAGTGTTATCTATCATGAGTTTTTGCAAATATGATTCTTATTTTTTTTTAAATCAAATTTATATAGCAATTTGTATATTTCTTTTATTCAATTAATTTTTGTTTCACTTTATTAAGCATCGCTTTTGCTTTTGCAAGAAAATTATTTGCAAATTTTTGCTTATATTACGTGATTTTTGGTTTATAATACATTTTTGTATTGAGTAATAATTTTTTTTTCTCCGGTGTCTATGAAATTTTAAATTTGCAATAATTTAATTAAAAAATTTATAATTTTAAAAATTAGAAAAACAACGTAGTTAAATAACAAAAATGAATCCACCCTTGTAAATATTTATATACATATACATACATATATTTTAATTAGTTTAATTTACCGAATTTGTACAAAAACAAAAAATTAATTAAATAAAATTAATGTTTATAATAATTTAGGAGATTTATACTGAAGAAATTTATGTGTCGTTTTTAATTATTGAAATGATGAGCTTCCATTTCTTTAATATATTATTATCAATTATTATTGGTGTTTTTTTTTTATGTAAACTATTGAAACATATTAATTTTTTGATAAACCTCTTTCACATTTATAAAATAAAAATTATAATTAATGAAAATATACATTTAATGAGAAAAAAAATAAAAAGAATTTTTTTTTTTTTTTGAATATTGTTTAAATATTTTTATTAAGCATGAAGAAAACATTGAAAATCATCTACATTTCTACGTAGCATCTAAATAAAAATATAGGATAAATTTAAAATATGTTAATAAGGAAAGGACAGTATTATTAATTTAGAGCAGTTGATGTAAGTACAGCAACACCACGCTCATAGAAACTATGTTGATCTTGTCCAGGAGCAACAGCTAAATCCACTGTAAATAATAACTCTGTACGTGTCGAATTCAAATAAACGGGCAACGTTAATTTGGATGAACGATGGTCTGGACTTGCTTTGACCCATTTGAGTAATGTCATTGGTAGATCCATCATGATTGTAGATGTCAAGAACAATTGATTATTTTTACATTGTGCGCCTTGTAGTTTCAAGCCGACAACACCAAAGCTACTGTCTTTTTGATCGTGATCTGCATTTGATTCGGTTATTTTTACAACAAGTGCCAACTCTTCAAGAGACCAACTATTTGCTTGAGCAACACATTGACGTGTTGCAGTTATATATGCTTCTGGATTTAAAAGGCCACCTAACCAAATGGGGAAACTTTGTAGTTCTTTTGCACCAGATTGTGAAACCATGATTGAAACTTTTTGTAATTGTTGAACACGATTACTGAAGTCAGTTATCCATTGAATAACAGTACAACCTGCTGGTACAGTATAGCGGCGCCAACCAATTGGTATGATACCTCTAACTAGTTCACTTAACATGCTGCGATGGTGGTTGGTTTGTTTTTTCTCGCCTTGACAAATAAGCACGACATCTTGCAAATCTGATATAACTGCTTGTAGAAGTTTAGCACCCGATGCAACTTCACGTTCAAAGTACCTGTACAATGGGTCTTTTATGTTTTCAACAGTACGTCGAAGTGTTTGAAGACTTTTTGGTAACAATTCCAACCATGCAGTGGCACTATTATGTAGCGATTTCATCCATGATGGACGACCGTCTTCTTCACGAGGTTGTACTGTATCTAAGCCATCTTCTGCATTATATGCCAATTCATCGTCATCTTCAAGTTGTTGCATTTTCAATAATTTACTTATTAAATCAGTACCACGAGTTGTCAACAAAACTTTTTCCGCATTATTTGGCAAACCTAACCATGAAGGAGTTTGTCTATCTGTGAGTCCTTCAATCCATTTTAAAAAGTGATCACGGCGTGTACCATCTGGCATTGTTATATGGCGTTGTCCCCCTGGTCCTCCAGCAACTCCATCTACATTTGCCACAAGTGCAAAATCAGCTTCAAAACTCCGAGCAGTGAAAAGTTTACTCAAAAATGAGGCAAGCAATCTTTGATCAAAATCATTATCTATTTTTCCACCATATATGCTCTGAGCCAAGAGTGTCACCAAAGCATCCCATGGAACTTTTTCGGGTGGTAAATTAGTTCTACCCATTGCAGTTGCGTCAATCCATGTGTCCAAAGTGTCACATGCTACTCTTAAATCAGATTCATTAAATTCATACTTTTTGGCCCAGCCTAGAGGTGCATAACGCAAACGCTCTTGAACAATAGCGTGGAACCAAGCTAACAAGAAATATAGCCGAGCTCGTTCACTTGGTTGTTTCATCATTCTTGCAGCTGGAACAGTTGAGAATGTTCGCAATAAATTAGCACGTATGCCTGGTGGTGGTTCGAATACAAATATACGTCCTGCGCGTAGAAGGTTAACTGGAACTCGAGGACTGATTTCCATAGTTAAGAATAATCGGAATCCAGCATGTGGTTGCAAAGAATGCATCTTCTTTTCCAATTGAACAAGCCATTGAGGTGCCAAATGAACGTTTTTCAAAAGCACCCAGCGACCAGTTTTACAAGCCATATTGATAGCACGATCAGCTTGATTAAATCCTTCGGCAGACCCAATAGCAATACTAGATATTTGTTTATTTAATTCTGCTGCTAAATCATCGACTCGACCAGATGCATCAAAACCAGGTACTGAGCATAACAAAGCCGGCGTGTTACTATTCAGTTGCTTATCCACAACATCTGCAAAATCTAATTCCTCTTCGGCTAATGGCATAAAGTTTTCACCGAGAACAGATGACACGAAAATGTGCGCAGCAGCTATGACACGATCTGGTCTAAAGGCCTGAATTATAAGAAGTTGATGCATAGCTGCTCCAATAGCCGACAAAGCTTTGGAATCATCCCATAATTGTGGTACGCATTGTTCTGGCGAACCTTGCTGAAGCCAAGCTCCGAGTTCTGGAATACTTCTTATTTTTTCAAATAGTTTTTTAAATATTGGCAATTTAATCGATAACCGATTGATGCCTTCTATTTGCTCTTGTGACAAACCTTCAATTTGATATTGATTTGTTACTAAACCTTCTTTATTACGCAAAAAGAAACTAAATTCTTGATCCAGATTTGGTTCAGGTGTTCCTTTGAGATGTATACGACATAATAGAAGTGCGAAGGTAAGTCTGTCCGAATGTAACATACCGCGTGCTACACGCTCATAGCACACTGCAAACAAATCGTTAGTTATTATACCTAATCTCGCTGCATAATCAGTTTTTCCTTCCAGTTTTTTATTATTCAACAAAACTGTGCTAAATATGTCCAAAAACATTTTTAATGAATATTGATAGAGGAAATGAACTTGATTAAGACTTTCCATGGTGAAGTACATGTTACTACATGCCTGTGACAGTGGCATATATTGTTGAGAAACGGTTTCAATTTCTGCAATTACTTTATCAGTTTCTTCAACTTTTTGTCCAATATCGGCTGCTTCTTTCTTTAACGTTTCTAATGTGGTTATAACAGAATCATCATCCAAAATTTTACCTTTGGCGTCATTCAGTGCTTGCAATAAACTCTTTTCCAGTTGACGTAAACGAAGATGGAATTCTCCTTGCAATTTCAATAGATCAGAACGCTTCTCATCAATGTCGGGACGTTCGGATTTTAAGACTTGATTCAAACATTGTGATTGCAGTGAACTACGTGTTACTGTGAAGTTGACAAATGTTACTCTTGAACATATATCTGGTGGAAATTCGACAGTAGGATCACGAGTCGATAAGAAGATGACAAATGATGGTGACAAATCAATATCTTGATCACCTAGAGTTATCAAAACTCTTCCTCCTGTGCGACGTAATTCACGATTTAATACTGGATTTAAGATTGGATCATAATTTTCAACATCTTGTACAAGGAGTGGATTACCAAACCGTAGTGCTGATTCTAAATTTTTTCTGAATGAATCATCTAAAAAGCTGGTCTTTGTTATCTTACGTTCCTTAAATTCATTTAATATAAACTCGGTTGCCTGTCCAGACGGATCAATGATCAATGGATAACGATTGAATCGTTTTAACATAATTGCATTTTCTGTACATAAATCATCTGATGGGAGAGCATTCGCTTGCCAACGTAATCTTTCATCGGGATTTGATAAATACTCAGTACGAGCAATATCTGCACGATATTGAATATTTGCCGATTGTAGATGTTGACACCAAGTCGTAAATAAACTATTACGATAATGCTGATCAAAGTAACCACCTGAAATCAACATAAATAAGTAAATCTTATTTAATTTTTGTTTCATTTATTTATTTACCGTATGCAATAAAAGCGGCTGATAATAAAACATCGCCAATAATAGTAGACATTTGAGAACGGAATGCTTCACTTGTAGCCTCCCAACGCTCTCGTTCAATGTTCAAACTCTTTAATAGAGCAATAGAACGATCAACTTTAGCTTGTACATTTTCAAGATCAGCTTTAATAGCTTGAGCTTGTGATATCAATTGAGCATATTCTTCTTTATATGAAGCTATACTCTGTTCTAGTTGTGTAATTAAATCTTTTGTATCTTGGGCGTGCTTCATATTTAGTTCAGCTTGATCCTCTAATGATTGTAATTCTTCACGTAATGGTTCAACACGTTTTAACATGTCAGCATATTCAATCTAATAAAAATGATCGTTAATTCGTTACTGTAAATTCATTTATTTAATATTTTCTATAAATAAAATAATCATCACCTGTGCAATTGCCCATTTAACCATAGGACCACATGCCATACTGGCACGATTTACTTTTTCAAAGTTATAATCAGGATTATTTAGATATTTTGTTCTCATCTTTTCACGTACATCATCGCTAAATTTTATAGGTTGGTATTTATATTTTAAATATATATTAAAGTATGATTAATATTTGTTATAAAAAAAAAAATTAATATAAGAAAATTATTAATAATATTATAAAAGATTTTTAAATATAAGCAAGAAAAAGCATGCACATATAAATTATTTGTTATTCATATTGAACATTGTTTAAATTAATCTCTAATGTTTGTGTGAATGATACATTTGTAATCACTTTGCTATTGATCAATTATATAAATAAATCGTGTATAAATAATAATAAATATAAAAACACCAAGCCAAAACCAATAAAAACAATCCTCAAAGATAAATCATTTTGAAAATAAATAAATAAATGGTAATAATAATTAAAAATTAAAGAAAAACTAAAAAAACAGATCTATCTATTAGTTACAATGACATGCTTACTTTATGCCTTCAGTGCTGAAATTAGTAACAATAGAATTTATAAAATTTTCTCGCATTATAACAGCACGAATGGTTTTCCAGTCAGATGCATTTTCACCAAGTAGCAAACATATAGATTCTAAGGCCAGTTTCACGACAGCTGGTGGATTTGCCATTGAACGTACCTCAACCAAATGCTGTTTTTTTATTGATTTCACAGCTACAAAATACAATATTCATGTTTATCGTTTTATGATTTATTTAAAATAATGATCAAAACAAACGAAATCATAAAAAAAAATAAAAAAAATTAATGAAAAAAATATTTATAGAGAATCATAAATAAGATGGTGTTCGCATATGTCAGAACCATATTTCTAGTCCATAAAATTCTAGGGTATTGTAAATCTGTAATATATTCTCTTTGCTTTCTAGATTGCTTACTTGGATTAATAGTATCTAACATAATATTTATCGCAATTTACAACATAATAATTATAATATTAATTCATTCCTTAATACTTGTGCTCGTTAAAACTATTTATTCTAAATATTGTGTAATATATTATGTACATATACATAAGCATTGCGTTTTTACTTTTCTTCCAATCTTTTTTATGTATGAAGAAACATTAAATTTTTTCTGTAAAAACCATATATAATGGCATGTTTAGTTAATATATAAAAATTAAGCATCAACACAAAAAATTGCTTAACCAGCAAAGACAATATTATTTTTTGAATTATTTTTATATACAACAAAATGCAACGAATAACGAATAATTCTTTTCATTTATACACTTTTTTTATAAATATTTGTTTATATGTACCATAGAGCCCAACGAAATATGGGGTAAGTAATTTGTCATTTATGATAATAAGGATATTAAATATTTAGCATAGCATTATTAAGATTTAATTTTTTATAAATTGTGATTTGTATGTGTCTCAAGTCTTTCTTTTTTAATTAAATTTGGAAAAATGATTTATTTGCATTATTTAAAGAAAATAGAAACTGAATTTAGAGATTAGTGACAATTTTAAATAAAAAAAAAATTGAGAAATCATTAATCACAATTTTAGTATAAAAATATTAAAAATAATTAATTGAATGTTAGGATTTATTTTGATAATAAACTGTATATGTATGCCTACGTGATTTGTGATGTTTCAAAATTCACAATTGATGGTATAAAACTTTCTTTAATCAATACAGAACGTATTGCTTTCCAATCAACTGCATTTACATTTAATAGTAAACATACAGATTCTAATGCTAATTTAACAGCTGGTGGTGGATTCGCCATTGATCTGACTTCGGCCAGATGTTTCTTTTTAATTGAACTAACAGCTATTTAATTATTTAATGTAGTAATATTAAATTAAAATAAAATTAATAAATAATAATATAAAAAATTTGTTAAAAAAAAACAAAAATCTTGTAAAAAAAACTCTTTACCTGTTTGAGCATCAATTACAGCTGGTTCTACTTGTGCCAAATCTGCCATTACAAATTTGCGTTTTTCTTCAATTTTAACAGTTTGTTCAGCCAATTGAATTTGAATTTCTTGAGATTGTACTTTTTTCTTTTCTGCTTCTTGTTGATCTTTGAACATTTGTCTCAATTTAGCATTTGCAGCTTCATTTTTAGCTTGAAGTTCTTGTGATTTTACAGCTAAAGACTTTTGCATTTCCTCGACTTGTTCCACTGTTTCAGCAATTTTATTTAAACCAACATTTAAATGTAATTGTTGTTCTTCCAAATCGTTACGTTTTTCAGAATATAATTTGACAAAATGATGTATAAAATCTAGATAATGTCGTGGAGTAATTGCCATTGTTCTTCCTCCTCGTTTAGCCAAACGACCATTAGCCTTGTGCAATGTTTGATGAACATAAACACAAGCATTTATTACAGCATCTCGGTGTGTTGGAGTAGCAGGTATATTTGTGCAAGCTGCTGGGAAGAAATCGGGTGAATGCCACTGAGGCTTATCCAAATCAGCTCTAAGAGTAAATTCTTTGCCAACCTAAAATAAAAACAGAAATAATAAAATATAAGTTTAAAAATAAAAAAAGGATATTTACCTGAAATAGTGCCGAATCAGACCAATCTCCAAACCAATTTAATACACAACGATTGAACAGCGCAGGTGATGTTGCTGCACGATCTTTAAGACCGTCAGTCGACGGATTCATTGTAAATACAACATGCAAATTTTTCATAACTTGTTGAGTAAACCATTTATATAGCTCATCACTAGAGTCTAGCATTAAACCTTCTCTTTGCGCACCTTCTTTACATTGGGTCATAAGAGTAGTGTATTCATCCCCCTCAAATAATCCAGGAACCTGAAAATTTAATTTTTTGCATTAAAATTAATCAATATGCTTAAAAGAAAATCTTTACCTCTCCGTTTGCTAAAAGAGTATTCATTCTTTCCAAAAAGCCAGAATCTAATACATTAGATTCATCTAAAATAAAGGCAATTTTTTCATCCTTACAACCTGATCTACGTAAAACAGATCGCAAATCTTCATCAAAATCTTCGCTTGTATATTTATTATGGACCTAAAAACATATATTACATTTCAACCACAATTCATAAAACATAACATTCATAAATTTCTAGTTTATACCTTTATTTGGAAAATAGATAAACCATTCATCCAGGCAACAAATCTTGATAATGTAGTTTTACCAGCACCAGATACACCAATTAATAAAAGATGACCTTGCGGTTGTCTAAAGATTCGATCGATACGTAGAACATGCTCTAAAACTTCATCAAATAAGACAAGTGGCACATCCAATTCTTCTTCATAAAATACTTTAAGACGAGCTTTAACATAATCTCTTAATTCTTCACGGTTAACAGGGGTATAATCCTTTGATAACCAATTACTGTATAAAATTGGTCTTGTCAAAGCCTTTTGTAGATCTGCGCTTGGGAAATGTTTAATTCCTACAATATCAATATTTTCGTTTGTCCAACGTCGTTCAGTATCATCAACAAGTCGATCCTATATAATCATTATTATAAATACACATTTTCTATATAATTTAAGTTATTATTAACCTGGAATAATCTCAAAGCTTCATGAGCCCATAAGCGTACTAATCCTTCAACAGATAAATTATCTAATGGTCTGTTTGAAAAAAAAAAAAAAAATTAAGAAATAAAAAAAAAAGTATGTAAAAAAAATACCTGATAGCCTCACAAATACCTCTAACCCATCTAGTCATTTCTCTTGGGGAATAAACATAATGAGGTTGCATATCTTGTGTAAAACGATCTTGGGATGCTAAATAGAACTCAACCATAGCATTTGTTAATGGCTCTGCATATCCTCGTAACGATGGCATCATTCTTAACATAGCTCTACTGAATGTACCATAAATTTGTTTCAATGATGTTTCACCAGGATAGTCTACATAAATAATTGGAACATGTCGCAAGAATCTATGACTTAATGGTTTACGACCGGGATCAGTAGGTGGATTACAAGCGCCAACAAATTGTATACGTTCCAATGATACCCATGATTGATCTCCTGCTCGATAAAAACCTTTATGCTCTACTAATTGACGAAGAAAAGATATAACTCGCTGCGTTCCATAAGAATCCATATCAGGTAAATTGATTTCATCACAAAATAGAACAAGCCATTTGCCTAATTGGACTGGAGCTAAAATAACACCATTTGGGGTTTTACGATATTCGCAATAGTGATCGAATGTTTTTAATAAGAGTTCCGGGGTTGTAGCAGACGAAAAATTTAAACCAACTACTTCCATGTCTGGCAATGCTCTTAAAGCTGAGAATAATGTCATTGTTTTACCAGAACCAGGAGGACCACATAATACTAAAACATTTAAAAAAACGTTAAAAAATGATTAAAAACTAAAAAAAAATTAAAAATATACCAAGAGGTTTATGTTCTGCTAACCAAGTGTAGAGTAATGATTCGTGGCGCACTGTGTCTAAGGTAGGTACAACTATGTCTGGTGAAGCAACTTTGTGAGTTTCTACTTCAATAACTGGAACTTTGTTAGACCATGGTACCCAATCCCCATTTATATTGACCTAAAAACAAAAGATAAGTGGCAATGTTTAGCATTTTTTTTTAAATATTTCTATGCTAACTTATTTTTTTACTACCTCATAGTCAATAATTGGAGCGCCTGTATTATGGGGCATTGTTACTGTTGTAACACTTCTAATAAAATCACCCATATCACATCTTACTTTTAATTTCGCATCACCTGCGAATGACCAAAGTAAAGAATATACAAGCGCTTTGGGAATATATTGTTCCATTTGATCAAGCGATATTGGAAAATCTGGATGTTGTGAATTAAAGTTCAAAATATTTCTAACAGCTTGATTTAACATTGAGAATAATGAACTTAATGCTCTTAATCGTGTAAAATCCATAATGTGTTCTTGACTCATAGCAAATTCTAAGCAACGTACAACTAAACCATCTGCTGAAAAATATGGTTGGAATAGCGCCGCTAATTCACGCTGTGTATGCAATGCTGGTGATACTTCGTCTTCTTTTTCTTGACTCGTCTTTGTGCTTGACTGAGTAAAATTGTCTTCATCTGCATCTTCTAGTGGTATATTTCTCAAGCGTGCTAGATAATTATCAAATACCATTTCAGTAGAGAGTACATCTTCTGAGAACCAAACCATTCCACAACGTGAAACTGTAGCCAATGTTGCGAATCGTAAATCTTGTACTTCAAACATAATTCGTACATTCGGCGGCAATGATAAACGTTCACCATTTGGCAATGTTAAAAGTTTATTATCATCCAACACTGAATTCAAATTTTCAACCCATTCTGGATCAACATCACCATCAAAGATTATCCATTGTCGTTTGTTTATTTCTCCCCGAACATTGTCTATTATTTTTCTTAAAATATGTGTAAAGAGACCATCGGTCCATTCTCTGGTATTAGGATCCAGCACACCATATAATGCTTCTTTTGATATTGCTTTTGGATCAATAACATGAGCAACACCCTCAGTACCTTCGAAGCGTTCTAATGATTTTAACAGAATCTTCCACGCTGTAGATTTTCCAGAACCAGAAGGTCCAACCATCATCAATCCGTGATTTAAGTTAGATATTTGATATAACTGAAGTACCTATAGAAACAAAAAAAAATAATTTTTAGATATGTATTCAAATAAACATTTTTATTAGCAAAATTCAGAAGCAATTCAAGTGGTCACAAACTCACTTTTTCTACCCACGTTTCACCGAATCCCTTTTATGTTAGCAAATGAAATTTTTCACGATTTTAACTAGTGTTAGTATATTTACAAAAGAAAGAAGAAAATATATAAAAGAAATAAACATACCTTTTCCATCCAAGCACCGCCTTGTTCATCTCCTTCACCACAAACTAAGTATTCCTCAGCGCAAACTTTTCTGATTTCATCTTTCAATCCTTTCATTTCAGCTCGAGTATAACCAACATTAGGGAACACATCACTTAACAATGAAAAGAGAAGTGGTATGTCTTCTGCAACTAGTTTTGGTACCATGGTCTCACATACCGATTGAATCAAAATTTCCTGTTCTGGGAGATTTTCAGCAATCGATGCTTCATCTATATTTTCATCCCCACGTAATTTCATATTTTCTTTAATTTTCATGATACGGTCACGTTTTACATTTCCAGCTGATACTAACACAGATTTTAATGCACGAAGACCAAAATCATAATGAGATTGATTAGATAGTTGTTCATCACAAAGTTTAAAGAATGGTACAATTTTGCATGCCAATTTTTCAGCAGATCTAAAACCTTGACTAAATAACATAACTTCAGCAATAAGTTGACGATCTGGCGTTGTCATAGCTAGTGAACGGAAAAGTTTTTTCAAGTTGTCAGGTAAATTGGAGCGCCCAGCATATCCTGGATTCATTGTTATGAAAATTGCCATATCAGTGGAAACACGAACTTGTTTACCAACTAGCTCAACAATAATATTTGTCATGTCCTTATTAGCATCCTCTTGTGATTTAAGCGCTTCTTGAATTGTTTGAATTTGTTGAGAACAAGCAGATAGCATACGTTCCTCAAGACGATTAAATTCATCAAAACATCCCCATGCACCAACCTGGCAAAGCCCAACAAAAATTCTTCCCATCGCTTGGAAATCAAATGTTTCATCACAATTGAAAACTAGCACAAAACGACCGAGTTGGTGCCCAAGAGCTTTAACCGATTCTGTTTTTCCCGTTCCAGCAGGACCAAATGGCGAACCACCTAAACGAGCTTCTAATGCTTGAGTCATTGTTAAGTAACAGCGATCCGTTAATGGTGTTTGTACAAGACGATCTTGTACACCTAAATATTCAAAACCATAGAAGAAACGAGCATTTGCCATATGAATTGTTAGTTGTTGCAAGACTTCGGTTTGACGAGGATCAAAATAAAATCTCATTTCGCATAACCATTGGAAAGATTTAGGATTATTGACTCCTATAGCAATTAATCTTCTTGTTACTGTACGTTTATGAACAAATTCATTAATTAAATGCTCAAGTTTTTTACGTCGAAGTGGTGGTTGCTCTTGTAAAACTGAATCGGCTAGTACGTTCAAAGTTGCTTCAACAGTAGTTAAAACACGATTCAATGGCGCTTTATTATTCGGATTTTCAGATGTTTGTTGTAATGCTAATTCTACGTCTTCTGACCATAAAATTTGGGCGGCCAATACAACTATCTGTGCTTGATACTTATCGCACCATTCCATATATTTTGATGAATCTATTTCACCATCTTTAAATTGTTTGATATCTTGCACAGCTTGAGCCAAATATGATGCTAATGTAAAACGCATTTCTTTTTCAACCAATGAAAGCCATTCATTGATTTTTGGATGTTCTATGGTTGATACTGGATGAATAAATTCCACTTCCTCTCCTTCTCTGGAAGCAATACCCATAATTACAGTGTTATCCTCGTTTAATAAAATAGATGCAACTCCAGCAAACATTTTTTTGAAATGTTTTTGCAAACGTGCTACATTCTTGCTGTTACCAATAATTTCAAGCAAATCTTCATCACCAACAAAGTAAAATCTAAAAATAAAGTTTGTAAAATAATTATTTATACATATTTTTTTTATTAATAGTAAAACCGTGGAAATGAGGTTCGTTCCCGTTCTAAATATTCTCCAAGTGCTTTTTGTATTTTTCCTAATAAATCAGCTAATCTTTCTAATGACCGTTGTACAGCTGGGATATTAAGAACATCCATTACTTTTGGCGATTTAGCCACCTTTTTCATTAATCCCAAAAATTCAGAGCTAATGCTTTGAAAACGAGATGTTTCAACTGGTAAAAGTGTTTTGATATCTGCACTGCCGGAAAAAATTCCTTCAAGATAGACCCAGCGACGTTGGACATCAATCCAAACATCGAAAAGTGCATTAATACGATTTAACTTTTCTTCCCATGTTAGTGCTTCTTCCTCGAATACTTTATAATACGGAGATAGTTTCATCGCAGCAACAGAATTTATATGTTCTTTAACTTTGTTAAAAAGATCATCCCAACCTCTAATTAATCGACATTTGTTTTGATAATTAATTAAATCAAGTTCATAATTTTGCCATGACTCTCGGACCTATGTTAAAAAATAATTTGTATCTTTTTATCGTTAGTATTATTAAATATAGTTTACAAACCTGTTTTAAAAATTCTTCCAACGCCATTTCACCTTGTGCTACTAGAATTATATCTTTAACGACTGCTTCATTTTTCAATAAATTAACATCCCAAACTTGGCCAAGAGTTAAATCAGAAATAATCCAATTAACTCTTAGTTGTTTTGTTAATTGTTTCCAATGTCGTTCTTTAAGAGCATCAGATTTTAATTCTACTATAAGCATATTAACCTTTATATAACTCTGTAATAGTTTCTTCACGTATTCATAACTTTCATACATTCTCAAACGAGCCGGTAGTTCTTTTAATTGATTCATCATTGCTTCTAAAGATTGACGTAATTTACGAGGCTGTACAGACAACCATGGTTTTTCACGAGTTTCATCTACTTGAGTCCAAATCTTTGAAAGTTCACTCCAAACACCTCTAAGGTCCTGTAGCTCTTCCAATACAACGTTCATACGTTCAGAACTATTATTCGGAACGGCGGACTCTTGTAATTCCAATGCTTCTTTAGCTTTTGCAACGTTGTCTCGTTCGTCCTTTAATCGAGTATATTTTGTTTCAAATATTTGCAATTGTTGAAGAGCATCATCAGGACGAGTACGACCTCCAGTTGGTTTATTTTTCTCCCAGTCGTTTAAGAAATCAACAGTACGTGTTTCCACTGCCTTATCTTCAGCAACAATTTTTGTTTGCAAACTAGCAACCTTTTAAAAAATTATTTTTAAATAATTGAGACGACTTTTTAAAAATATTTTAAAAAATTTACTTGAGTCTGGATTGCAGAATCTTTACGCTTCATAATCTCATTAAATGCTGACCATTCGCCTTCAATATTATCAACATGCAACCAAGAATTGGGAAATTGAAATCTTTGTCGTTCAAGAATACGTTGGGCTTCACGATAAACTTCTACTTGTTTATCCCAAACAAGCATATCTTTTTTTAAAGATTGCACATATGTTATAAAACTAACAGCATCAGATGTACTTGCCGCTTCTAAATAATCAATGAAATTATTATATTATATTATATATATAATAATTTCAGATGACAAAATATATTTACCAATACTTTGTTGTTCCAAATCATTACGAGATTTCGATACTTTACTATGGAAAGTTGACATTTCATTACCAAGCAATGTGCCGAATTTGCTCAAAGCTTCCTTATGCCAAGAGTCATATTTCAATGTTACCTTTGCTTGTACTTTTGCATAATCAATAACAATAGGACCATAAGCCCGTCTTGTATCAGATGTATCAAATGTTGTGCGTGATTTTCTATTTTATAATTAGAAAAATAAAAAGGTATGCATTATAATTATATATATTTAAAGTATTTTTTTATCGTTACTTGATATCATTTAAACATTTTATCCATAAATTGATATCTTCTCCCAATCGACCATACAATGTATCGGCTTGCAAATCCCATAAGCTTTGATAACGAAGCCATTCATCAACATAATTACGTACTTCAGTCATTTTACTATCTATAGCATCATAAGCATTTTCCAAAGGTTCTGAACCGCCTGGCAGCTTAGTTAAGAGATTTCTGTATGTTTGTGAAATGGGTTTATCCAACCCAACTTGATAACGAGAGCTTTGTAAACGTGTTTGTGATGTTACAATAGCTTGCCAAGCAAATAATTGTTGCATTATTTGAAAGCGTGCTTCTTCAATTGATGGATAAAGATACATTTGTTGATTTGTAATACGAATCTCATGAATAGCATGTTGAATCTACAAATAATAGTTTTTCAATATGACAATATCTACATTTATAGCATTAAAATGTTTTACTTGTGGATCTCCCCCAGGTTTGTGAGTGGGTTGAGTAGGAGCATCAGTATCCATAGATAAATCAACTTCTTTTTTATTTCCACTCAGGGCGTCAGTCCATGCTTGAACACCAGACTGTAATCTTAAAGCCAATTTTTTTTCAACCTATAATTCAATTGCAAATCAAAATACATTAAAATAAAGATTATGATTATTAAAAGTGTTTTTTTTTTTTGCCTCTTCATCCAATCTGGCCACCCAAACATGTAAATTAGAATATTGCCTTAAAGATAAATCATCTACAGCATGCTGAATCTTAGATAAAATATCAGCAAATGTAGCTGCACTGTAAGGACAAGTTTCCAAACTTCTAACATCAACATCCAGTTGTTCTTCAACAACTAAAAGATCTTCAACCTAGATTTAGAAAAAAAAACCTAGAAACTATTTTTAAATAATGATAAAAAAATTTATCTATCACCTTTTCTTGAAAAGATACTACACATTCAGATAATCGCTGCACATACGGATCTAACTTATAACTTTCCCAAACCAATCCAATACCTTCTGATACTAAGCCAAGTACATCTTTTCTTAATCCAGCAACTAGTGGTACAATACTAGCACGATCTTCAATCTGAAATATGATTAATTGGTTTTGTAATAAAAACAAATGGAGATTTTTGTTTAAAAATAATAAATACTAAGTAAACGTAGATTTACTATATAACATAATGGTTTTGTAATTTTGCTCTTACTTTGTCTCTTTTTAAAAGCCAAATGATAATATAAATTTATAATTATAAGTACATATGTATATACGTAAATCAACTTTTACATAGTTATTTCAACAAAGCATATTTAAAAGAAATTTATTATACGGTTAAGGACTTGCAAATAAAAAATACTACGCATCTAAGTGCAATGGCAACTAAAAACTACCTTAAAAACGGAATTTTGTGCTAAACTCCTATTCATTAGCTGCATGAAAAAATATATTATTTTTGTGGCAAGTATTTTCATTTATAAATATTTATAGAATATTTCTTAATTTATATTATTTGATTATGTATAAAAATAATAAAAATGATTATGAATTTGTGAATAAGTAAAAAAAAATTAACAAAAATACTTAGTAAAAATAAATAAATATAAAAATTTTGATGTGATTTATTTAAAAGTTTGGACAAAATAAATAATATTTACCTTTTCTAAAGTTCTTTCATACGTGCGTACACTTTCAATTAATGATATCGCAAACGGGTAAATTTGATTTGCTTGATGGGCTTTGTTCACTATAGCAAGTGGAACTCTGTTGGTTAATCATATATAAATATAGTTAAAATATACACTATCATTGAATTTTATTATTTTGAGATAATTTACCTAAATCCGAGACTTTTAAGATTACGAACTTCTTTGTATAATGTTATTATTTCTGGAAGAAAGTTAACTTTTAATTTTAAAACATTTCCACGTCCTGTGCGAGATCTACAGACATAAAACAAACAATGAATTTACAATATGAATAATATTTAATATAATAGTTATTTACCTCACGGATTCAATAACAAATATGCGACCAGCTATTCCAAGATTACGTTCTTGAACTTTGCGCGCCCAGTCTTGAAATACTTCAGATGTCGAGAGTTTGGCACGGAAACTATCTCCATCGGCTTTTAATTTTTGTCCATCGATGTGAGACTCCCAACCTTTACCTAATACATCTTCGACACGTTTCAAATACATTGTTAATTGATTATCGATTTGACGTGCCCAAATTATTGAGCCAGCAACAGGTGGTAAATCTCTTACTACAGATAGACGACAACTTTTGCTTTGTGGATATTGAACTTTGAATTTTTCATGCAATGATTCTATATCATCTTTAACGCGTTGTATTAGTTGCGTTTGATATTCACGAATAGCTCCTCTTATATGAGGACGAACAAATAAAGCGTTGAAACGTGAAAATATTCTAAACATTTCATTTGCATTTTTTGCAGTTCCAAGTTGATCACGCAAATGGGCAGTTATACGAGTTTCAACGCGATCTTTAAATAAATAAGTAAATTAAATTATATAAAATTGAAAATAGATTTTAAACATTACCAATGCGTTCCTCGTAACGCTTAACGGCTGCATCCCATGCTTCAGAACCCTCTTTCGTTATATCTAAACATTCAACTTCTTTGACATTTTCATATGCTAAATTTACTTCTTCAATGGCATTAGCATCAGCCGCTTCCAAACTGTAAGGTTGTTTACTCTCTGGCGGATTATCACCTCCACCTTTTAATTAAATATATATTAAATTTCTGATAACCACGTAGTAAAATAAAAATACCTAAATTAATTTGCGCTTGCTTTGTTGGTCGTAATACACGTAAAATAACAGTTCTTAACTGTTCATGTTGACGTCGAAACTTTCTCATGTGCTCCATACGCAGCTGTAATTTTTTGTGAGCTGGCGATACTCTCCAAACCATTTTTAGGTGCTCGTCCCGTTTTTTCTTCACTATATCACGTAGCAAACCTTGCAGTTTATCATATTCATCATCCCAGCAACTGAATACTTCAAAACACTGATTCATCACTCTTTCAAATTCATCAAATGGTATATGCATCAAACGACGAGTTCCAAGCACTTTAAGAAGTTGTTGACTCAAATCACGAGATATTGCCTCAATCAATCTTAAAGCTCGTTGTATAGGGTATTTTGTACTACGAACTTTACGTAAATGTGAAAATATCAATTGAACAGCAGATCTGTTGAACATAAAAAAAAATAATAAAATAAATATTTAGTATTTTTTTTTTTTTTTTTTTTTTTTTTATAAAGAAATTGACATGTTTAGGAATTACGACGTGAAGTCGACCTGTGAATAGCTTTGAGCTACCATGTCAATTTATAGGATGGGATGTAAGATATTTGTGGACATTGGTTTTAAAGGATTGGATATTAAATTGGTTTGGGAACGCACACGCTGGTAAGGCGTTCCATTTCTTTGCTGTACGAGTAAAGAAATCGTTTTGGAACTTCTATGTTCTTACCGTTCTTAGAGTATACAATAAAATAGAAATGTCTAATAAATTTAACCTTATTTTTTCCAACTCTGTGGCGGACAATAAATCATTAATAGGAAAATCTTTCATTAATGGATTATAGTCAGCAACCATTGCTAATGCTTGCTTCAGTCCAGTATCGGTATCAAAAGAAACAGTAGCGTGAAAACGCTTGCCATGCTTTAAAATATCTAAGGTTAATGCAACTTCAGATGATTCACGTTTCTCTTGAATACGGTGAAGAGCACGTTCAAGATTCAACCAAAATGAAACCTCTTGCAAAGCTGTACCAGATGATGGATCACGGTCTAATTTTGTTACTTTTTGAATTTCTTTTATCCAACGGTTTACTCCATTTTGAAGCTGATTTAAAAAAGTTGAATCTTCTACTTTATCCCCAAAGTCAACCACTTTGGCTTTTCGATTTTCATCTGCACAACGTTTAATTATACTTGCAACATTAGGATGAACAATTAAAGATATTTCTGGAATATCAATGTTCTGTTGCAAGTGCAATAATCCCATTTCTAATTCGGCTAGTTTCTTTTCAACTGATGGTGCCATTTTATCGCCATCCCTATATAAATCATGACAAATTAATTATAAACGTCATTATAAAGATTAGATCAGTTGTACCTATCAGCGCGACCAGATTCCTTCACATAGCTCTTAAAGTACGGTGCTAAAGTCTTGCTGATAAATGCATGTAGTGTCTCATAAGGAGATCCATCGGAGAAATTGATAAGACGTACTTGAGAATGAATAGACTTGTCTGCTTCAATTACAGTGCCTCGTTTAATGCAAGCAACTGATGCCATGCGATGACTAGCAAAATGGACTTCATTGCTAATGTAATAAGTAACAGAGTCTTTTTCCTCATCCCCTTCAGGTGACTGATCATTTTCGTCATCTAAGAGAAATAAAATAAGAAAATTATTTTATAACTGCACATTGTCATAATTAAAAGTGAATAAACTTTTGCGCATAGGTGTGTCTTGTACATACGTCATCATTTTTAAATCAATAATATTTTACCTTTTGAGCAGCTTCTTTGTATGTAAAGTGCATTTACTTGAGAATCACTTAAAAATTTTCTTATGCAATCCTGATTCGCACGATCCTCAAGAGCGCAATTTAGTGCCGGTGGAACTGCATCTTCTTCAGGAAGCAAAATGGTAACCGCCTTACGGAGATAATTTGCGAACGCACCATACTCAACTATAGCTACGTTTTGAACTTCAACTGTTCCATCCGCAGTTTCCAAAGAGTCCGCCATGATAGGTAGACACTGGAAACGCTTTTAAATATTTCCAATAATATATAATTTAGATATTGTAATAATACTTTAGAAAAAAAGGTCTTGATATTTTGAATACAAAATCCAAAATGAATGAAAATATTCATATAAAATGAGTCATCAATTCTAGTTAGATTTGACAGTAGATTATTGCCCGATCAACAATCTTATTAGTCTGTACAAATTTGTAAATAAAATGAAATAACAATTGTATCAAATTTAACAATAAACTTTTAATACACACTTTTAATAATATTGTTATTATTTTTTAAACAAACTTCAAAATTTAACAGTTAAGTATATAAATGAAAAAAAGATTTTTTGGTGCATATAAGTTTAGTCATAGATTTACTGTTAACCGCTAAAGTCAGTTTAAATTGTCAGTTTAGTTTGTTTATATTTTCATAAACGTCACTTTGACAGTTCATAGAGCGTGTGTTGACAAAAACAAAGTAAAATTGATTGAATTTACAAAATATAATTTCTTCGTCTAGAATTACGTCAGTTAAATCCAAATAAGCATAAACACTTTTACAATTTATTTAAGTTAAAAAATTTAATCAATTTTTGACCAGAGCAACAACCATTTTTTTTACTATATTTTTTAGAGCAGACACAGCAGCATACCCAGAAACGAAGCATAGTTCAAATTTTTGTTTACTTAGCTTTTTTTATCTTACATATACATTAACTTGTTTTGCGAATTTTTACTGCTTTATTTCAAAATAGAAATGATGAACAGAATATAAATATTAGATCTGGAATCGCAATCTTCAATGAAACATATCAAACTCATTTTATAATAAAAAACATTTCACTGACAAAAAACAATAGTCTCTATTATATAAAACATATTAAAATGATGTGAAATAATATCCTTTTTATGGGCCAATTTATAGGCTAGTGGTGTATATATATTATGGTCTAGGAATAAAACTTAATACTCCTACTTCTGTTTTTACGCCAATTTGATACTATGATTCAAAAAAATTATTTTAGTAAGAAATAACACCGTAATGTTGGTTGCTATAGATATTTGTACAGTTACAAAACAGTTGATAGCAGACAAATTTATTAGTTGTGTGAATACCCTAAATATGTTTTTTCTTAATAAAATTATTTTAGTATAATTTTTTAAATCGCGTTTAATCAAGTGTCAAAATCTTGTTACTGCAGCTTATAATTTAATTGAGTTAAAACACAAAAAATTATAAATTTTTGGCTTAAATAAACGGTAATTCATAATTTTCAATGAATTAAATTATTATTTAAATATTTTTTTTATAGAAAATATTTTTACGATACAAAATGTCTGATAAAGAACAAAAAAAGAGAAAAGCTATTTCTTTGGAATTAAAAATCAAAATTTTAGATAGACTAGCCACCGGAGAAGGCGCAACATCTGTTGGAAAGTATTTCAATTTAAAAGAATCTACTATAAGAACTATAAAGAAAAATGAACAAACTATTAGAAAATCGGTAATTGCCGGAACAAATACAAGTGCTCATACTTCATCATACACACGAGATGTTGTTAAAGAGAAGATGGAGAATGATCTTGTAATATGGATAGAGGATTGCTCACAAAAACGGATACCTGTTGACGGATCTAACATTAAGCAAATGGCATTAAAAATGTATAAACAGATAAATGAAACACAACCACAAATATCCGGCCAAAAAGATAAAAAATTTGAATTTTCAGCAAGTACAGGTTGGATGACAGGGTTTCTGCATAGACATGTGCTATACAGTAAAAAACTTAAGCGTGAAATTCCATCGTCAGATGAAATTGGTCTTTTTTGGAAACGAAAACCAAGCAGAACATACGTAACTAAATCACAAAAATTATTGGTGGTTTCAAGGTAGCTCATGATGGAGAAGGTTTTGCTGACCAATCATATGGAGATATAGAAGAGTTATTATCGGAAAAGGCACTTAACAATGATGAAATTATTGATTTTGCGATTCAGCACCTGATCTCCAAAAACTTAGTGAAGATGACGAGAAGGTTGCTACCCTCAATGCAAATCAGATTAAAGAAGGGCTCGATTTGGCAACTAGATTGAGCGATCATTTTTGCAAACTTGATCCTATTGAGGAAAGAGTTGGAAAATTTAAACGTGACTTAAACCTATTAATGAGTAATTATCGCAAATTGCATAAAGGTTTTACTAAAAACAGTACACAACGATTGATAACGGATTATATGACGAACCATTACACACCAATAATATATGACAATGAAAATGAAGCGCAAACTTCGAGTGATGAAAGTGTCATTAAAGTTCCTCAAAAAAATAAGGTGTATTATCAGAAAATGAAATAGATTAAAAAATGTGTTTTGTAATATATTTTCTCAATTTTTACTTTATTAAAATGAATTGTTGTTTGTTAACAAGTTAATAATTTAGGTAATGTAAATATGAATTTTCCTTTTGTGAAATTAATATTATTTTTTTTTTTTTTTTTTTTTTTTGTTTTCGTTTTTCCAATGTAATATATTACTCGCAAACTAATAAGCTAAGCCATTTAAATCAAAAAATCGAACTTCCATGTAAAAGCGATGATTTCCCATTACCCTACTTGCCTATGCATGCTGCATCTTTTTTACGCGAATATTCTGAGAGCGTATCTACCTCGTAAAAAAGAATAAGAAGTAAAAGAAATATTAACTTGTATTTTACTAAGGAAGTTTTTAAAGTTCTCAAGTATTTGTAGTTTGTTTAATTTTATTTTGAAATATTTTTGTTTTATTAAATTTTCACATATATAATTGAAATGGAATATTGTGATATATGTATTTATGTTTTGTTAAAATTAATAAAAAATCTTTTTGAATTTTAATGATTCAAATTTTTAGTGTAACATTGCATGTAAATTTAAAATTAATGGTTAGTAAATAATTAAAAATCCAATTATAAATAATATAAATATAAAAATATAATACACAATTTATCATAATTCATTAAACTTTAACAGTTTCATATATAAATGTAAAAATATTATTATAGTCCATATTTGGTTAGTCATAGATTTTATTTTTACGCGCAATGTCAGCTAACAGTGGCAGCAAATTGTCAATATAGTTTGTTTTGATTCTTTAACGTCACTTTGACAGTTCATAGCACGTGCGTTGTCAAAGACAAACTATATAATTGATGAATTTATCGAGCTTTTCCTTTTAACCTATAATAGTTTTATTTTACTACATATATTTATATTAAAATGTTAACTAATAGAAACGTAAAGATCTTAATGACAAAAAAGATTAAACTTAACGAAATAATCTGTAAAGCATCTACTGGTTGTATAAATTTAAAAGTATTTAATTATTTTAACTAAAATAACAAAAAAATAAATAAAATAAATTTTATTTCATTGAATATTTAAGGAGAAAGAACTAACATCTGATGTCAAGCATACTATAGAAAAATATTGGAGACAAAAATTCAAATCAAATGTTTTTAAATCTGATGAATCATCAAAACAGAAGTATTATGTATTGTCAATGTTTCCTTATCCGTCTGGTCATTTGCATATGGGTCACGTCAGAGTGTATACAATCAGTGACGCAATGGCAAGATTTTATAGATTAAATAATAAAAATGTTCTCCATCCAATGGGTTGGGATGCGTTTGGGTTGCCAGCTGAAAATGCCGCTTTACAAAGAAATATTCCCGCTGATATTTGGACAAAAGACAATATAAATCATATGAAAACACAATTGGAAGAATTAGGTTGTTCCTTTGACTGGTCTAGAGAAATAGCAACATGCAATCCTGATTACTATAAGTGGACACAGTTACTTTTTTTGAAACTATATAAAGAAGGTTTAGCATATCAAAAAGAGGTGAACATATAATTAATAAATGTTTTAAATGCCGTAATGGAAATTATTATTTAATTAACTTAGGCTTTAGTTAATTGGGATCCTATTGATAAAACAGTATTGGCTGACGAACAAGTTGATACAAATGGTTGTTCTTGGCGTTCAGGAGCAAAAGTAGAGAAAAAATTGTTTAAACAATGGTTTATAAAAACAACTATGTTTGCTAAACAACTTTATGAAGGTTTAAATAATCCAACACTTGAAGATTGGAAAGATATAATAAAGTTGCAAAAACACTGGATTGGTGATTGTAACGGTTATTCATTTGATCTGCAATTATTCTATGATAATAATAAAACTGGTAGTCGTATTAAGCACGTAACTATTTGGACTGAAAATCCTGAAAATCTTTTAAATATTGCCTTTGTCGCTATTAATAAGGAGCATGTTTTAAATAAAATTGAAATTGAATTAAAGAACGTAATTGTATACAACCCTTTTAATAAAACGTATATTCCAGTTATACAGTGTGATGATTTGGAATATCCAGAAAAATGTGATACATATATAGGTTTACCGGAATTGACAGAAATTGACAAAGAATTGTGTTCAAAATATAATATATCATCACCAAATCATAATATTAAACTAAATAGTGAAGAAATACTAAATTTCGCAAAAAGTGAAAAAATTGGTGGTTATTTAGTTAGTTCAAAATTGAGAGATTGGCTTATATCACGCCAACGATATTGGGGCACACCCATTCCAATAGTACATTGCGATAATTGCGGAACAGTACCGCTGGATGAGAAAGATCTTCCTATACTTTTACCAAATCAAACAAAAATTGAGAAGAATTCGTGCCAGGTAGCATGTCCAAAATGTGGGTCTTTAAAAGCTCGAAGAGAATCCGATACAATGGATACTTTTGTTGATAGCTCGTGGTATTTTTTGAGATATTTAGACCCAAAAAATGACAGTATAATGTTTGATCCGAAATTGGCACAAAAATTAATGCCTGTTGATCTGTATATTGGCGGTAAAGAGCATGCTGTTTTACATTTGTATTACGCAAGATTTGTGTGCTGCTTTTTGCATAGCTTAGGCTTGGTACCAACAAGTGAGCCATTTAAGCGATTATTAGTTCAGGGCATGGTAATGGGTCGCTCGTATCGTCTAAAAGGATCTGGAAAATATATTCATGAAAACACTGTAGAAATTATTGATGCTAAAAAAAATAAAGCTGTTGAAAAAGGGACAAAAAATGCAGTTGTATGTTCTTGGGAAAAAATGTCTAAATCAAAAATGAATGGTGTCGATCCACAGGATATGATTGGAGAATACGGCTCGGATTCAACAAGATTAATTATGCTAGCAGATGTAGCGCCTACATCACATAGAAATTGGTCATCTGCAAGTAAGTTAATTACAAGATTTATAAACACAATTAATTTAAAATGAAAAAATTTCTTTATAAGCGTTTAATGGTGTTCTAAATTGGCAAAAACGATTATGGACCACGGTTAACGATTTTTATAATTTACGATGCGATATTAAAGAAGGTGATCTTATTCCTGATAATTCAGAGTTTCATGAAATGGAGGAAAAAATGTTTGATTCTCGCAATTATTACATAAAAGGAGCAACATTTCATTACAAATATTCCCATCAATTGAGTGTTGCTATATCTAAAATGCAAGGTTTGACTAATTCAATAAAGGTAAATGTAGACGTATATTGTTTGTCACGAATAACTCTCATTGTAATGAACGTTTTTCAAGAAAGCATCAAAAGAATGTATAGCACATGGATTGCAGTTTGAACGAGCATTGGCTACACAGATAATAATGTTGGCACCAATGGCCCCACATTTTGCTTCAGAACTTTGGTCACAATTTTTACTTGCACCAAATAGAAAAAATGTTATTTCTAATGAAATCAAATGGGAAAACGATTTACTAGAACAAGTATGGCCCGAAGTAGATTTAAATTATACATTAGATTTATCTATAAAGGTAAATAATATTATTGAAATACAAAAAGCAATAGAGAATTATTAATAATTAATTAATCATTTACAGATAAACGGTTATGAAAATAATGTCGTAAAATTACCAAGAATAAATTTAGATAAATTAAATGAAAAAGAAGCAATTAAAATAGCTTTTGAAGTTAATTCCGTAACTGATTTTATTAAAGATTCAAAAATAAAAGCTATTAATTTTATATTATATCCAGGCTGTGAAGCAATATTAAATATATTTCTGCATAAACGTGAAACATTAAAGACCATTATTCAACAGTAGAATTAAAATAATTACAATTTAAGTAGAATTTCAATTTAAAGTGTTAAAAGTTAATAAATAAAAAATAGAAATATTAAATGTGCCTTTTTATTTTTTATTTTAAATCATTTTATGATGTTACAAATTATAAGTAATTAATACATATAATTATTGAAATGAACACAAATGATGAATACTTCTTAATGATATATTATTTATTTGCGATAATTTCTGTCATAAGATTCTTAACATAAACATCTATTTGAGAATAATCTAATAAAGTGTTTCTTATCATTTCAACTAGCATGATTGGCCATAATGATTCTAATTTCTGTAGCTTTTCTACAGCATTACATGTATTTTCCATCATTAATTGAAAATATAAACGTCCTTTATGTCGAACAGCTAGTTCTTCATGTAACATTCCGTTTTTCTTCCACTGTAGTGCTTCTTTTCCAACAACACTTTTCAATGATGGATCAGCTTTAATTAACCAATCTTTCGCTGACATTTTACTAGCCAAACATGATTCATCTAATCGTAAACGTGCTAATAATGGTTGCAATAATGTTTCTGGCAGTGACCATAATACTAAATCTGAAAGTCCAGAGTAAGTTTTTTCAGCAAATTGTATATCTTCTTCTGAAACATCAATGCCATTTATTTGTTTAAGTCCCCAATGCGATAGGCGATATATAGCATAACTATTCCAATTCTTCGCACATAATGGATTTCCCTCAGAATCAATTATTAACGAATTAATCCCTTGTACTTCTGCTAATGCATTTAATTGTCCAAGACAATGAATATTTGTTTCACGAAATATAAAATTTTCCGCATTAATAAAACGAACTTTTATACGATACAATATACTGGCGATGCTATTAAAATTTATATAACTAAATTTTACTGTATGAACATCGTTTGCTTTTTGTATATTCCACTGTTTATCAATAAATTTTAATGCACCAACACCATAAACATTTAAATATCTTCCACAGATTTCAATTAAATAATCACCCCCTTGCTCGCGTTCTCTTTCTGTTTGATTTTTTGTTTGTTTGATTACGCTATTATTAATATTACTATTATTATTATTAACACAGTTATTATTAATATTATTACTTGTAAGATTATTATTTACATTGCAATTAGTAATAACTGTTGCGGTGACGGGTATGCAGTTAGTGCGAGCAGTTTGTGCCCGTATAAGTGTACCACCAATGCAACGACGATTATTATTAGCGCTTCGAATCTTCTGTCGATGATCATCCGAAGATGAATTGGTTATTAATGATGATTCAGAACTGGTTTTTACTGAATTTGTAGAAATATTCGATACTTTATCTAATTGTGACAAATTTTCATTTAAATTATTAATTTTACTTTGTGTTAAATTTTTATTATAAATTTCTGTGCAGGTTGTACTTGTAATTTCCGTGGATATTGATGTATTACATTCTGACGTTACAATTTTTGGATAGAATGTTATAGTTTCTAATTGCTTTTCGGCATTATCATTAACTTTAAAAGTTTCAAATGTTGAATTAGTGGTATTATTTTCAAGCACTTCTTTAAAATTTATATCATAATTTAAATCAGATTTTTTTATTTGATCATCACTTTTTGTATCATTTTTCGCTGAAAAGTTTTTTTCATTTTTAGTGTCAACTTTTTTCTGATTTTGTGCTTGTTCTTTCTGCACACCTTTATTGTCATCTATTCTATTGTTGCGTTTACAAATGTCATTTTCTTGCATTTCATTTAGCAACTTATTTATATCTTCATTATCTGAACTGTAACAACTTGAAGAAGAGTCAACATTAGGACCTAAGCTTGAAGCAGATGAGATTTTTTGTGCTGAATAATTTTGATCTAAAAATGGTGCTAATATTGGGGGTAATCGAAAAAATTCATCAACAACAACTTGTTCACCTTTTATTTGCATAATGTTCTCTTGTGAAGATGACCTTATAATTTTCTTATCATTTTTTATTGTTTCTTTGTGAGTCACATTTTTTTGGCGAACCGATCGCTTTTGTGTCGATAGATTTTCTGATATATTACTATATACGTCAACTTCAATTTCACGTATTGTTACTTGCTGTTGAATACTTGTTGTAGTTGTGGTTGTTGTCGTTTTTTGGCTTATTAAAGGATTTTTATTAGTGGGCTGTTGTTGAGAGCGCAAAAGTTCCCAATTTGTACGAGCATTTGATATAACTTCTTCTCTTCGTATGCTATGCGAAACATCAGTTGCCAAACTTAGGTAGTTTGAGTCAGACACTTCTTTGTTTTTGCGCCATGCATTTGCCGCTCTGCGAACTTGTTCTGTTACTTGCATTTGACTTAAAGACATTAAGTTCGGCAAATAACTCACAATAAATGAGACACAATCACCTGCCAACGAAACAGGATTATTTTCTATAGTAACTTCTTTTAAATTAAATGCTTTTGCAATGCAAGACATATCTTCTACGCGCTGTAAATCATTATGACACAACCAAAGTCGTTCTAAACTTCGTAAATCATTAAAACCTGATAATTTCTTTAGACGATTTCTTTTTAAATTTAATTCTTTAAGGCTGAATAATCCGTTAAAATCGCCTGGGGATATCTGCCTCAAGAGATTTCCCGCCAAATTTAAAGATTTTAGTTCTTGAAGCTGACATATTTTTGTACTTATACTAGAAATCTTGTTTCCATGTAAATCTAATACTCGTAAACTGCTTTTTAATGAAACAATTCCCGATATATCAGTTATTCTATTTTTTCCAAGAAGTAAAACAGTTAAATTTTTCAATCCATCTAAATTTGATATTCTAGCAATTTGATTGTCGTACAAATCAAGAAAAACAAGATTTTGCAAACTATTGCTAAAGCCAAAATACGAACTTAAATCGTTTTCGGTTGGAATTAAAGTTGGTGTCTTTCTAATTATTTCTGGAGATGCTGTAATACTACATGAAAATATATCACTGGATATTGATTGCATATGATTTAATTTTGATTTTGTTATTGGTTTTTCTAATATTGTTTTATTTATATTTAAAACACCATTTTGCGATAGATGTATAGGGCTCTGATTACACATTACACTGTTTGATTTCCTAAACATATTTCTATGGTTAACATTTAGAACTAATGATTTTTGTACAACAGTTGGATTATTTACTATATAATTATTATTACCTATTAAATTTAAGTTATTAACTAAAAGATTGCGATTAGATTGTTTTTGGCTTAATTGCTGTTGTTGCTTAGGAAACTGTTTATTAAAATTTATTGCACAATTTTCTCTATGTAATAAATCATTTTTATTAGGTGATTTAATTTCATTTGTATTGCTCATAAAATCTATGTTACTTGAACTTAAATTTGAACATGATGTTGTCAAAGTATTATTACTATTATTATTTTTTAAATTTTCGTATGGTACATGAAATTTATTAATTAAATTATGTTGTAAGGATAGCAGACGTAAATTGGGTTCTTCTTCAATATATGGAATAGCGGTTAAACCTTTTCTATCTAAATTTATTCTATCCGGTAGTTTATCTTTTTCTTTCGGTGTTCTTTTGATGCGACATATTCCATTTTGTTGTTGAACAGAATTACATGACGAGGAGTTGGAATTTGATGACTTATCGTTAAAATTTTCTGCTTCAGATTTATTTCCATTTCTTTTATTATTTTCATTTAATTTTTTTAAATATGAAGAATTTAAGGTACTGTGTGATCGTCTTATAATTTTATTTCGAACTGTTATAGTTGGAACAACAGATTCAATTTTTAATAAATTAGGAACTGAAAGTGGTGTATTTGATATTGAATCATTCACTAGCACTGCTGATTTACCACGTACTTTTGTAGATGGCATTTATAAATTAAAAAACTTTAATATTGCGATTACTTTAAAAATAAAATAACAGGATTATTTAAATATTTATTTATAGTTGTATACTAAATAAATTGGTTTTACTTATTATTGTTTGTTGCCCAAACAACGAAGGAATGTTACACATATTATTTTACATATTTTCACTTTTTTTATTAATATTACCACAAAAATATTATTTAAATAAAAACTCAAAACTAATATTTTAATTATTTATATAAACATATGTATTTATTTAAAAAAATAAAAAACTTTACAACATACTTAGTTTTTATTTAATATATTACAAATTTAAGTCATATTACTTTACTCAACTATAAAAAAAGAATATATTTATTTATAAATGCTGTTGACAGTAGTTCGATTTTTAATTATTATTTGTTTTGTTTATTGAGGTTATGTATATTACGATTACGGACCGTAAGCACCATACTTTAAATAAATAAAAACACGATCAGAATATCGATAAGACTAACCGATTTAATTCAAAAACAAAAAAAAAAAAATCAAAGAAAGTGTTAATTTGAAACATATGTTGATTTTTTTTATTATATTTATTTATTATAAAATTAACGTGGTGAAGTGAAAATTATCGTACATTCAGTTTAATATAATAATTATTTTATTATTGTTTATTTAGTTTTGCAAATAAACTTAATAAATATGTTAATGCATAAACAAAAACTTTTATTCTGGAACTTCCCAAGATACTTCATCATTGTGCTGCTTTTCCTTTGATACTTGTTTTATATTTGGTGATTTTAAAAATAAGCCTATGTATAAAAAAGTAAAATAAAATTAATAAAACAAAAATAATAAATAATATTTTATAATTTTCTTCAGTATGAAAATGAAAATGGTTTGAAAATAATAATGAGACTACAAAAAGTGAAATAATACGATGTAAGTAAAAACAACTCTTGAAATGTATACTGAACTGTATGTCATTTAACTATATTGTTTAGAATTTTTTCGCTTTGAATAACTGGAGGAGCAGTATAAACTAAAATTAATTTCCTAGATTTGTTAAATTTATTGTTGTCGTCATGGTTTATTGAAGCAACATTCCACCATAAATCATCCAAAAATTGTTTAGAATGCGGTATGGAAAATCGTATAATACCAATTTTGCCATTAGCAATCTTTATATAAATTAATAAATATCCTTGGAAGCATTTATTTGTTTTGATGGTAAATAAATGATAATAAAATTAATGATTATGAGTAGTTAAAATTAAAATGAATAAATTTATACACATACCTGTTAACAAACCAGTTACAACCGCAATAGAAACGGTAGTTATAACTCCCAGTAATTGATACCCAGCTTGTTTCTCAGCAGTTCTACCGTATCCCTATTAATTATGTGTTAATTATTCACATGATTTGGATGAAGATGACACTAGAATACATACCCCAATAATGTTAACTTCATGCATAGTTGAGTTCATGTCCTTTTCCATAGCTGGGAAAATAGTTGTCAGTGACGATTTGTAATTATCTTCTGTAGCAATTGCAGCGTAAACAGCAGAGAACAAAGCTGAAAGTAATGCCGGCATTCCATGCAAATTATGAACGCCACATGTATCCCCGATGCGTAATTTAGAAGATATTGCGGGCTGTGGTTTTATTATATGAAACATAAAAATTAATACCGTTATTTTATAGAATTAAATATATTTAGTTATCTCAAAACTAACCGTTAAATATCTATAGCCTAAAACAGATAAAATGCCAGCAACAATACCAATGAAAATAGCACCATGCGGTTGAATCAATAGATTACTGACAGATCCTACGGCAACACCACCAGCTAAAGTGGAGTTTTGAATGTGAACCATATCGAGTTTATGATCGTGGCTAACGAAAGCAGATATTACAAAGGTTGTTACTGTTGATACCATAAAAAGGAATAAAGAAAATTATTAAAATTCGGTTTTTTTTCTTAAATACATTAAAAAGTCACACAAAATACTAACACAAATCATAATTATTTACCAAAAGAATGAATATCATATATCTACATATTTTACGTTAGTAACTTAAACTATATTCAAGTTTATTTTTTCTATATTAAATAAATGTTTTGTGAAATGTGTATACTCGTATGTATTTGGAAATTGTATTCTGGTTATAAAATGTTAATAGTGCAAATTAATTTCAATATTACCGGTGGCTGCTGCCAGCGAGAGATATGTATTTAGTATTGCACGTTGCTGCTCGGGGCCATCAACTAAAGCAGAATTAAAGCTTGGCCAAAAGATCCACAAAAATAATGTTCCAATCATTGCAAACATGTCGGATGTATATGATGCACTCTCTAGTGAAATAATATTACTAGTATTTGAGGCTACCTCTTTCTTTGGGCGCATAGCAAAACTTACTGCTAAACCAAAATATGCACCAAATGCATGTACAGTTATGGAGCCACCAACATCTGCAATCTGTTAATTACTACCAATTATTATCAAATATATATTAAGTGCAGTTATATTAAGATATACAAATTTTCGATATTTCAATTATTGGAAAATGTTTTTTGCACAATTAATAAACATCATATAAACACGATTGCAATAATTATTGCTTTGCTTAAGTATTATGTGGTGCTACAGACCTTCATTAATTCTATTTGAAGATATTCATTAGCAGCAAAAACAGCTATCTCAATTAGACCCATAATTAATAGTTGGATAGGTGTTGTCCTACCTAATAGGGCACCCATACTTATTAACACAGCAGCTGTTGCAATATCTGCTCCAATCATATTATCAAGTGTTAATCTATTAAGTTCAAATAAATGAAGATATTACGGTTAAACAATTAATTATTATAACATAATTTGATTGTTACGGAATTCGTCCATCTTCCAATTCAAATAAACCACGAGCAATTATTGCCCATTGTATTAATAATGAAGCAACTAAAAGATTGAAGCCGGATGCACTGTATCCATATTTCTTTAAAAACGTCATTAAAAATCCAAAACCAACAAATATCATTACATGTATATCCTGAAAATCTATTCATTTAAAATGGCAAATAATATTAATATAATTGAATTAAATGGTTTATTGGATATTTGAATTAAATTTCTCCCTACGTGGATAACTAGGTATATGTTTTACTTCAGTTCCATCAGAACTTTCATCAAGGTCCATGCCGGCTGGCAATAGATCATCTCCATAACGTGTTAAAAATCCAAATAATATACATAATATTAATTGAACTATTAGAATAATAATAAAACCTGAAACACTTGCGCCAGGTGTATGCATTTTTTAATTGAAAATAATTATATATAATTTAAAATAAAATAATTTATTTGAATAATACACTGTTCAAAATACACCATTAATCAACCAAAACTGTTAATATTTTATTATTATTATTATTATTTTTGTTTTATTTATGATATAACGAGCAACCTTTTTTCACTGTTATTATGTAATAAATATTACATCAATTTTTTTACGCAAAAATTAAAAAAAAAAAAGAAAAATTAAATACAATAATAATAATTCACGATTAATACAAATTTTTTGAATGCCGTTACTGAATAGATCCTAACGAAGACTAACATCATACAAAATAAATGTAAATTTCATATTAATAGTATCGCTTGATATAAATTAGTCCAATAAGAAAAAAAAGTAGAGAGGTAAATCACGTAGATTGTTAGCAATTTGCTTTTCCTGCTTTATTTAAATATATAAATTAGATTAGAAAATAAAATAATAAAAAATTATAATAATACGAATAAAATGGGGATACTAAATGATTTGAACTTGTTTGCTTGTGTTTTATCTTATTTATTAATGAAACTGTTGAAAATAACATATATATTTATTGTGTTTTCATTGTTTCTTGTATTACATAGTTTTTTTTTTAGAAAAGAAATTTTTTTAATTAGAAGTTAGACCCATTTACAAAGTAACATAAATTACAGGCGTGAATGTGAAAAAACCAAATCAAGTATTTTTGTATAAATTTTGCACGGAGAACCAGTGAAATTATTTGTCTCGGGTGGATGATTTTGTATTTTTCTAGAGAAAAACTAAAATAAAAATAACAAAAGGGAAAAAAAAACATTGGAAAATTAAATATATAAAATGAGAGAGCAAAAAAAAAACGAAAAATACTAAAATGCATACCACTTTATACATAAAATAATTTTACCCCAAGGATTAGTAATATGGTTTTAATCTTAATAAATGGGTGCGCTTCGTATACATAATCACACAACCAAAATAGCAAAATGAAAAGAATGTAATACAAAAAACAAAAATTATATTTAAGTATATATGTATAGAAAAATCACATCCAAAACATATTTCTCTATGTAATTATTTATGCAAAAAGTACCAAAGTTTATGTAGAATTTTATGTTGAAAAATTTTATCATTAGCTTTTTATTTTCTGGATTTAAATATAACAAATATTATAGTTTTGTTTTTAAAATGTATTTATTATAATATTGTAACAAAAAATGTTTTCTTGTTTATAACACGGTATTGATAGAATTAAAATATACAAAATTACTTTAGTTAAAATAAATATATATATGGTTTTTTTTATAATACTTAAATTATTTATTTGTATGTTATTGTAATGTAGAAAGCTTCCCATTTTAAAATACGAATATTTATGTATGTCGTTTTATTTAATTTTTAGTATAGTATTAATAAATAATGAAAATAGGTTTTCAATTGTCAACATAATTATTATACCTTGTGATCTAATACGAGTAAAAAAAAATTGTTTTTTCTTTATAATATATAATTCATTATTTAAGTGTTTATTTGAATTTACTTTACCATATGAATATGTAAAGAAATAGAAGAAAAATGAAAATTAAGAGTCTATAGCTTATATTTACCTTTTTTATTTGTTAGATGTTTTTTTTTCTTGTTAATATAATTTATTTGTTTGTTTTTTTAATTTTATAACTATTGCTCTTAATATTTTTTTTATATTAAATATTTTAGCAGGGTACTTCATAAACACATATGTACTTATATATAACGGAATTCACTGCTTTATATATTCTTTTATACTTTTTTTTCTGTTACCTTTTTTTCCATCGGACTCTATTTTGTTCCTTCCCACGGAACATTACAATTTCTTTACTCTCATTCATCATTCGATCATTAATGAACTTTTGTAATTTGTTTACCAAATTTTTGATTGAGGATGGTATCTTGCTGTACAAATACAAAAAATTGGCATTATACTTGATTTTAGATAGAGAAAGAGTTTAGTCAAGGATCGAATAAAGATAACCTTCTAAAAAAATACAGTATATCGAACACTCTTTATAACTGTAGTGCGTATAGCTTAACTGTAAAAATAATTTCAATTAACCACCGTAGATAATCAATAAAAAGAAAGAAAGAAAAAAAAACGATACGATTACTAAAAGAAAATAAAAACCCTATAATCCACGTAAACTTTTCTAATAATTCAAAGTTAAAGTATGTATTTAATAAACGAAAAAAAAAAATCATTGTATGATACTTTTAATTAAATTACATTTTTATTGTTTTCTAATCTCGATGTACCTTTTTTATCATACAAATATATGTATATTATCTAAAAATTCTTTTTGTTGGCCTATAAAACCTTTGATTAATATTCATAACAATCTTTTATAATTAAAATATGTTTTATTATAATTTTCGTTTATAGTATCTTGTCTAACCGTAAATAAGTTTAGGATAGTAAAAGTCAAATATATGAATATACTTGTATATAGATAAAAAGAATTTTACATAACTTTAATATTATTTTAGAGTTTCTTATATAACATAATTTTTCATCCATAAAAATGATTGAACTTTTTAGTCAGCTTTGTTTTTATTTTATTTTAATTTAATTTTTTTTTGCTGTTACAATTTTATGACTTTACAAAATAAATACATAAATAAGAAAATATGAAAAAATAGTTTGCAAAGTTTGTGTGTTTACCATGTTGTTAGGTTAATCGTTATATAATTGTATAAATAATAATATATATATAATTATATATATATAAATATATAAATATAAATATTAATAATAATATTAATATATATATATAAATATATATTAACACCATATAGATATTGTAAAACTAGGATTTTTGTGAATTTTTCTTTTGCTATTTTATTGGAGTTGCACAAATTTGTTTGCAGTTTTGGTCTCATTAAATATAAATTGATTGTTACATATTTGCAATTTAATTGTAAAATTTTGTTTTTTTCATTTGGATACAAAAAATATATTTTAATCTGAGAAATTATAAAGAAGTACATATTACCAAGAAGTTATTTCATCATAAAGTTTAAAAAGTAAATATTATTCATCCAGTCGGATAAATTTCAAAATATAGAAAAGCCTTTGTGTAATGAGTAGTATTTCTAGGAATAAAATAAATTGTTTGACGTTCTTTTATGACTTTATAATGCTATATTTGATGATTTTAAAACCACAACCTTTTATAAGCCTATGGGCTTTGGTCACTTACATATTATTTTATATATTTTAGACTCTTTTTTTTATATTCCATAGTCTTAATGTGCTAAAAATTGTCTATAAAATGCTGCAAAGAATATATACATAGCTTCAAAATTATAATTAAGAAAATGACATTCGTTTATTAGATGGGAATTTTTATTTTCACTTATATTTATTTTTAATGTATTAAATCCCAGTCAAAATTTTAGATTCAGGCTGTTTGTTTTATTCTACATTAAGTTGAATATATTATAGACAAATTACTGTTTACACTTAAATTTTAATTTTATTTTTGCTTTTGCAACTGATTACAATTATCAAAAATCTCTTAAAGTAATTATGATGTTACAAACGAGTTTATTATTTTCAAAAAACATATGATTTAGTAAAGATAACCATATTACATTAAAATACATATTTTCTTCCGACATATAAAACTTTGAAGAAAGAAAAAAACTTAGCAACAGGAAAACTTGAACAAAAAAAAAAAATCACATAAATTAAGATTAAATAATATAATAATAAAGAAACGATCTTTTACTTTTGTTTTAAAATTTATTTATTTTTTATTAAATTTTAATTGAAAATGATTTAAAAAAAAAGATGTAAATGTCGTTTATTGTATACAGATAATAGTAAAAAAAATTAAAAAAAAAAATTAATATATAAAACTTCTTGGAAGTTAACTGATTTAATATATTATTTATTTAGAGAAGTTTTTATTTTCTGTCAGTTAATTTTGTTTAGTTTATTTATTTTTCTTTTCACTTTGTGTAGTTTTAGTTTGTTATTGGTAAAAGGTAAAACGTTTTTATAAAAACTTTTACTTGTTACACTTTTTCGTATCGGTTGTATTTCTTTCTATTCGATTAATTTTTTTTTTTTTTCGTTTTTAGTTAAAATACTTTTTATTAACTTTTGTTTTAAATAATCAGTTACTTATTATTATTAAATAAAATGAAGAAAAATAATAAAATTAAAATTGTATCGTGTTAAATCAGGCTTCGTCCATTAATGCCGGTGCATAAGAGTTTGTTGATGTTACAGCACCAGATAAAACCACTTTTCTCATAATAAGATACAAACAAGCACCTATAATTATATTACCGATGCCCACTAGTACGATTATGGCCCATGCTGGTATAGCTAATCCGCCTGCAAAAATTAAAATGTTAATGTCAAGGCTTTATTTTATCAATTACATTTTGTTATAAATATATAATATAAATATTAATATTTCTATTAAATACCACATTATACTGTTTATGAATGTTATAAGAATCATAAATAAATAATAACATTTTACTAAAATTGTTGGTGTTTAAAAAGAATCTACATTTCTGAGAATATTAATATTAATAAATACTATTTAATACATATTAAAATAAAAACAAAGAATATTTTTATAATTTATACGAAATAAGTTAAATTTCACTTTAAATAATTTTTTTTTTGTTTTTCTATAAAATCTGTAATAATATTCATTGATTAATTAAAAATATAAAAATGTTTTCTATATGATTTAAGTTCAGTTAAATTCAGAGATAACTTTACTGTTAAAATAAGTTAGACAATGCTTAATTTTATGTATGAATATTTATATCATCTATCTGGAGCATTGTTTATATTAATTATCATATTAGCTTTTTTATGGCGGATGTTAAATATTTTACTAAAAGTTTATTAATTTTATATTGTGGTTATTGTGTAATGAAACCATTCTACAAAATATAATAAATAAATTTGTATTAAGAAAAAAATCGACTCTCCTGTTCGTTTGAATGAAAATGACTGAAATAATAGATTCTTTCAAAACGAATTAAATATAATTAGTTGATTAATCATTCTTATTGATTATAAGAATTAATTTCAATTAATTACAATATTTAAACTCTTTAAAAAATTTAGTTTATATTTACTAAACTCAATAAATAATTTATTAATCATTAATGAATTAATAAGCGATTGTTATTTTTTATAATTTTTTTTTTTGATTTAAAATAAAAAACCAACAACTTATATACATATTTAAAGCAGGAAAACTTTTGCTTTGAAATAGGAATTTTTTTTTTAAATAAAAATATAGAAAATTCCTATTTATAAAAAAAACTCTCTATTATTTTATTTTTAATTAAAAATGAGAAGAAAAACTTATTTAAAATGAAAGAAAGAAGCTGTCTGAAGAAAAGCATTATAAAGTAATGTCTCCTTTGAATTGAATTTTTACTAACAGATTATTAAAAAGGGGTGATAGAGTAGCTTTAAGATACTTTAAGAAAGTACCCGAGGTAAGTTATATAATGAGAAAATTAATGTTTTAAACAAAGTGAACATATTTTAAATGAAATTCTGTTCTCTTATAAGAATTAATAAAATATAAAAATCTCATTTTATTTAACCTAAGTTTAAAGGGTTATAAATAATAATAATAATAATAATTATTATTTAAATATACATTTACTTTAAAACATTTATTTATACATAAATAAATACAAACACGCTGTTGTGTATTATTTATTATTTGATTTGTTTGAAATAACATTAAATGTACGTTGTTTTTTTTTAATTTCGCGTATACACTATTATTTACATTTTACTAATATTATGATAATAAACACTTGTCGAAATGTAAGGTACGTAGAAATTGTATAGATTAGATAAGTTCACCTTACACAATTAAAAATTAATATAAAAAAAATCATATATGTGTCATCGTATAACAACTATTAGCACTATGATTAATAATTACAATTAAAAAACGTAATTAAAAATGATTTTTCTATAGAAAGTTTATTTAAATTTAATATAGGTGAAAAACTATGCTAAGGGTTAGCGGTTAAATTTTAAAAATACGCTTTGTAATTATGTTCATTCAAGAATTAAATAAAAAAATGGGACTCATTTAATTACCACAATTGTAACACAAACAATTAATAAAGAAAAAATAAATTAAAACTATATATAATAACAATACTCACGATAATAACGTCGAGTGACTGTTTTTCGCCCTCTTAGAATTCTTCGCCTAGCTTCTGTTTCTTCAGTGAAAATACTCAGCACAACTGTAATATATGTTTTAATATATTTTATTTTTATTGATCAAGAATTTCTATTAAAATTATAACTTAAGTGAAGAAATAAAAGTTTTTTTTTTTAGGTCACACCTTATTTTTTTTTTCTTTTATTAAAACAGATTCACTTTTTATTAATACAAATGGAAGGGCAGACCAAAAAAGATGTTAGGAAAAGATTTTTCTAAATCCAAGAACTTACCCAACAAAACAGTAAAATAAAATAATCCATTTTTGAACAGCTTCATGATTTTAACTTTTCTCTTTTTTTTATTATAATTAACTTAATTAATTTGATTTTCTTTTTTAATTTTCCTGAATTAATTATTTTATTTATTAAAAACAACACAAAACTGGGTTTTTTTCTTCTTAACTTTGTGCTCACTCTTTTAATGTATTTAAACGATAATGTAAAATAATTTTTTGCTGAATAAAATTATTACAAATTAAAATTTTTTTTTATCATTTTTTCTTTATTGAAAAATAAGATAAGATAAGATAAGGAACGCTTAAGTACATAATGAAAACACAAAATGAACAAAAGTTTATATACAGGTGGAATTTTTAACATGTTTCGTTGTATATCTGTATTGGTTTATATTCTTATGAATTTTAATGATAACACCATGCATGATAAATTTTACAACTTCCACAAAAAAAAATGAGTGTGTAACAGGTACAACAATTAACGTTAAACAGAAATGTTTATAAAAATAAATAATGTGACGAAATCTTCTTATCTTTTAAAGTTATATGTTAGTTGTGTGGTTTGCTGTATTTATATTTTTGTTATTAAAAATATTATCTTTTGCCAATTCGGGTGCGCCGGTAGGGATTTCATTACAATTTTGAAATGGTTGTTTTCCTTCTTTTCTTCTTTATTTTATGTGTTTTTTTTTTATGCTGTATATTAAGTAAAATACGGTCTGTTGATTTTGCTGAAAGCAACAAAAAGGCATATATTTATAATATAAGAAGAAATTAAAATTGAGGCAAAAAAGCAAAAAATAATTTGAATAGCCTTTTTGTTCGTTGTTATATAAATTGAATAAAGAAGATGGTGAGATCACTTCATTAGTCATGATTTTTCCGGCGGTATACATAATTAATTATATTTTGTAATAAGCATGTATGAAAATGTATATTGTGATTTGATTTAACCTTTTGGTGTTTTACTATTTAATGAATGTTTTCTTTTGATTCACCTTTAATACTATTCTTACCAACATAATGTGTACGCGTATTTTGTTCTGCTATGAAATAAGATTTTAAAGAACATGAAAAGTTTAGTAAAAAAAACTGTTTTATTTTTCTTCTATATTGTTGCTGTTCTTGTTGAGAATACAATGAATTATTCATAATATTCCCTTTTTTCCGTACCTAAAAGCCGTCTTAATATATCTATGCATATAGAAAAATGTTTGTTGTACTCATATTTGCTTACCTTTAAACATTGTTATAGTTATGTAGCGCATAAATAAACTGTGCCTTATGCATTTGTTGTTATTGCTGTTGACTTTATAAAAATGATAATGGTTTAATGATTTAATTATAAAGTATTGTGGAAACTTAGTTGATTAAAATGTTATATTGAAGCTTTTTTTTGCTTTGTTTTGTTTTCCTTTTATGATCATCCTATGTAATTATACTTGTAGGATAATTATTATAAAAAGATGTAAATTTAAAAAAAAAAATATAAAATATATATTATTGTTATATAATTATAATAATAATAAATATTTATAATAAATATAAGAAGAATTTTATATTTTTTATTTATTATTTCTAGGAGTTTTTTTTTTAACCCTCTAGGTATAAGCAACATTAAAAACCATAGCAATTTCAAAGATAGATTATGTAAGCTATAGGATGTTATAGTGGTCGATAAAATATTTTATATTTATATAATTGGTTATTTATATGGCTTTAATATCTTTATTATTAAGAGTTTTAGTACATAGGGTATTATTTATAATGCTTTAAAATGAGTAAATACCAAATTGAAAGTGTTAGATTAAAATCTTCTAATTAAAATCTTATCTACCTGTCATCACAATATATATATATATATATATATATATATATATATATATATATATATATATATTGTATATATTAAATATAAAATTTATTGCGTAACCTTTTTAAAAATAATTTTCATCTTTAAATATTTTTCAATCTTTTTAGCGGAAAAATGGTACATAAGCAATTTATTACCTTAGATAAATTCAAAACAAAAAAATAAAAAAATCTTTAAACAGAACGAATTGATGGTATTCCACGTGCCAGATGATATGCATAACTAAACTATGTTTTATCTATGTGACATGTATACCCTGTTAAGCAAAGTATTCTATTTTATAAAAGATGCATTATGTTTTTATATTTAAAGGTTTATTAAAATAGATAAACCTGTTTCGTGATTTTAATAGAAGCGGATAAAAATAAAATATATAATATTGCTGCAAATTATTGTTATTTCTTTTTATTAAATGCAATAATAAATTATTTAATTTGTTACAATTAAACAAAAAAAAAATCCAATTAAGTAAAATTATTAATCATCCAACTGTGTTAGACAGGCTGTTCCACGATTTATCCAATGATTTGGAGGTTTTTTTGTATTCAAATCAACATACATAACAAAATTAGTTGAATGTCCAGTTGTTGATAATATGCCACGTCTAGCTGATGTCTTATATATAGGACACTCATATTTAGCATCCTCATTTTCAATCTTATCGGATTTCAAAATTGGTATCATACACGTTATTGGTACAACATCAAATAAGATTTTTGGATAGGATTCATCCAAGGCAAGAGTTTTACGATTCCATCGTGCACCTTCTAAAAATAATCCCTAGTAAAAAAAAACAAAGGAAATTTAGATTTAATAAATGCATTTATTATAAGAAAATAATTACTATTCTTAATAATAGCATGCATAAATATAATTTCAAAAATATTATTGTGAATGTTTGTGTTTGTGCCTAGACGTGAGTTAATTAAATGTTACTTACGTCAAAGAGTTTTGCTTCATCACTAATTAAAAGTTTTGTCTTTGATAATAAGAAAGCAATATAATATTGTAAGTAGAAGAATAAGAAGAAATAGTAGAATAACTATTAATATTGGTTATAAATGTATTATGTATGTTGATTATATATAAATAATTACTACCTTAAATAATAATAATAAATAATGCTATTACATTACCTTTGTATAAACGCCAAGGCTTGGTAAATTCGATGGGTCATTTTCATAACTGGTTACTTCAAATATTATTGTTACCAAATCAATTTGTAAATGCTCTTTTCTTGAATGATTTTGTAAAACACCGGTTATAAAGGATTGCGTAAAATAAAAACCCGACAACCAATAAACCAATGGTTCACCATGGTCAATCCATGTTTGAAAGAAATTTAATCTAGCACATTGAAAAGAAAAAAAAATTCTTATTAAGTTGCCACTTAATAAACATTTATATAAACATGTAATAAACATTTTATATTGTAATACCTTGTAATTAAATCAGTTATATAACTGCCTAAGGGTTTTAACGATGGGTAACTTTTATTTGCCCAGGCATCTGGTAATTTACCAATAGTCATCGCAGCATGTACTTGTTCAATTTGTGGGATCATTGCTATTTGTCCTAAAACAGCTCTTTGGACATCAAACAATGACGATTTTATAAATTCCAATAATCGATTAAACCTAAGTATGTAAATAATACAATAAATAATATATTTTATATTTAATTTTGCTTAAATGTAACACACAAATACTGTTATAAACATTAAAAAAAAGAAAGGAAAATAAACAATTTACTGATATTTAATAAATGACATAAATAATAATAAATATCAAAATGAGAAACTATTTAATAATATATATAAACTATAAATAAATGTTTGTATTTAGATATAAACTATTATAATATAGATATAAATGCTATTAAATAAACTATACTGCATAAAACAAACCGTATTAATTCTTGGCGTAAAACAGTATTCATTGAGTTTGTGTATAAAACTGGAAATTTCAATGAGATTCGCTCAACATCAAAGGATTCTGGTAGACGATTCATAATGTCTGTACATAAATTAAGAACAGGATCAGCGGCAGTTTCTCCTTTTTTGCCCTTTTTACCACCCACTGCTAATGTTGTTTGCGTCAAAAGAACACCATGCAAAAGCTTTAATTTAAATTCAAAATAAAAATAAAATATTTATAAATAAATAATTATTGAAACCCGTATAAATATATTTAAATAAAAAAAATTACAATTAAAGAAATAAAACTTTTTCAATTTATTTTCTAGTTTATAGGAATAAGCATGAAACTATTTTTAATTATCTTACCGTATTTGTTTCCTTATTATTTTTACTAATATCAGCATTTTCATGCAGACCGAATACTTCCGGAGCAGGGCTTAATGGCAACGTAGACACGTATTCAATACTATTTCTTTTATTTGGTGCAATTGGAATTACATATATACCTGATTCTGATAATTTGTAACTAGAAAATGAAAATAAAGATAATTAATAATAAATTATTATAATTCTTGCAAAACGAATAAATTATTAAAAAATATTGCCTACTAACTACTAAAAAAAAAAGTATACAAACTTATCAGTATCAACAGAATCTTTATTGTATGATAAATCTAGCAAAGAAATAAGAAGACGACGGTCTTTGTCATCAGTAACACGTCCACCATAGTTGCACTCTCCTGTTAAATACTTATGTCCTTCAAATGGAATAAAACCGTATTGTTGCAAGAACATTTTCAACTGCATAAGAGATATTCTGTGCAAGTAGCATTTTTGTAAAACAGAGAAAAAAAATGGAATATATTAAAATTGGTGAAACGTGTAATCGGATTTTGATAATAGCTTAGCTTTTATCAAACAAATAAAAATTGAAAAAAAAACAACCGGTATATACTTACTTTAAATCTGATTCATTGAATTCATATGGTATATTCCAGCCAAGCGGACCAAATTCACGTCGTTCTTGCAACACTGCATGGAAAAACACTAAACTAAAAACGCCGCGAAGCCATAGTTTGCCAATATTTCCGCTAAATGCATTAGTAAAAAATTTATCGCTAACTAATGGATCTGATGTAAAGGAACGCATCATATTCATTCGTAACCCCTTTGGTGGTTCATTGGTCATTTTCACACTATTTTGTAGTACAGAAACGGGAAAAACTTTACTAGGATAAGATGTGCACCACAATCTATAATTTGCGTTCACATTTTCTGTTAAATTAGGATCCATACATATGCGTTCAAGTTCACCCATCCAAGACTCAGCAACGTGACAATTTTGTAATACTACCCAATTTCCGACTTTTACACTTTCTTCAATCATTTTAGCAGCTCGTGGTCCCTGTCCTTGACCCAACGAAATGGTTTTGCATCTAATATTGAATAAATCTTTAGTTTATAATCTTAATTATATTATAAATATATACTTACTTATCGTACATATTATTTTCCTTAGCAAAAGCAAATAAATTTGCCATTGGATCTGATCCTGCTGACAGCAAGAAAATTAATGGTGTAACTGGACTACTGTCTCCAAATGATGCATGCAAATTAAATGTTGGTGGTTCAATGAAAAATTGTCCTAAATTCTTAACAATATATGCCTAATTTTTTTAAATAGAATATATACATTGAATTATAAGTAAAATCTGCTTTTTTTTTTAAGTAAAATATTATTTACCCTAACAGCAGGAACAATTTTATCTGATCTTATACATTTTAATAAAATTAAAGCAGTCATACCACCAGTATTGCTGTAGGGTTGTGGCATAGGTATTTCATCAGGATGCGCTGAGTCATAAAACTTCCGCCATTCGTTTACTTTGTCTTTGAAATTTATATAAAAGTTTTCTAATCTAAATTAATAAAAATAATAATTATTTTTATAATATCTAGATTATAATATTGATTAGTTTTTCAAACCCTGATAGTTTACTGGCTCTAACAATTTCACCCCATGATTTATCTGTCAGCCATCCGGGTGCTGGATTTTTATGCGGATTATCCAATCCAACACCACCAGTTAAAAAAAAAGCTAAATGTTCATCTTCTATTTGTTTCTATATTTGTTTATGCCATAATAACATTGATTTAAGAAAATAAATAATTAATACAAAATAACATACATAATTATTAAATGTTGACAAATGAAACTCACCCTTGAACGTAATATACCAATGCACATAACAAATGAAAATACAAGTTTGTCCTTTTCAAACAATGAACGACATACATTCTCATAAATTGATCGTGTAAAATAATTATTTAAATTGTCCAAACGTTCTTCTAATACACTTGACTTTGGTGCTTTCAAAATAGTAAAAACAAACAAATTTAAAAACCATGCCAACGAATATTGATACATTGGATCGATGTTTGCCAATTCAGTTATACAAAAGAATAATACAGCCGAATGCTTTGCAACTGGTACATATTTTTGACGAGCATCATCGATTTCAATTTCTGTTGTAACAGCAATTACTTGCTTTGCTTGAATTTCTGCAGATAGCTCTTTGCTCGATGATAAAATATTAATAGCATTTTCATCTTCTAAAATGTTACCTTCTGATGATGAAAGTACCTAAATTTAATTTAACAATAATATAATTTGATGAAAATTATTAACGAAGTTTCTCTAGTTTTAAATATATCTTTCTTCAAACAATTCTAAATAGAAAAGCTAGCAGATAAATTTCGATGCATTATTTACATTCAATATACAAAAAAAAATAATCCTAACATATTATATAAATGAATGCAACTAATAACTTTATATTGTTGAAAATTGAAGTAATTCTATTAAATTTTCAATACTCTCATTTCACTTTATCTTGTTTAGCTCACCTCTAAAATCTTTGTTTCAAGATTGTACAATGTATCACGATTTTTAGCTGATTCAACAATCAATTTTTCTTTTTTCTCTTGTAAATCAGGACGCTCTTGTATAACAACCGTAGCTAACAATTGTTCCCGTAATCCTTGTTCGGTTATCATAAAATTCAACAGTGTTACCTAAATTTATACAATGTACAAAGAACATTTTCAATTGAATTATTTTCAATTTTTATAAAAGCATATATGTAGATTAAATTCACTAAATAAAAAACTATTGGAATATTTACCATTACAGCTGTTTCTGGTAAATAGTGTGGATTTCTTAAACATGTTGTTATATAAAAACGAAAATTTTCATTATATTCGATCATACCGTCACCAAATTTTATATAATAACCACCACGTTGCTTAACAACATTACGTTCAAGTACAGGAAATAGACCAGAATCAATGTTTTCACCTAAAAAATAAAAATATTTTTGAATATGCTAAGTTAACTAAATATAAAAAAACTGACATTTGCTGTGTAAATAAACTATTGTATATGTGAGTAAAATAAAATTATAATTATAATAATTATTTTCATTATTATGATATTATGTGAGACATATATTTATTTTATAAAAGGTAAAAATTAAACCTTTTTATATAACATTGTTTCCTTTATTTGCTTGTTTGTTAATGACTCTTTTTTTTATTTGTAATTTCATTATTATTATTAAAAATTTTGTTTTTTTTTTACTTAAATCTTCCATATGATGGATACAAAGTTTTCATATGACCTATAGCTTTAAATATATTATAAACGGGTGATAAAACTTACCAACATTCTCTAATAAAACTGGTTGACCAGTTCGTATAGCATTTTCAACAACTCTCATATAATTCGAGTCTGTTTGTTTTATGACTTTCAAAACATTCCCCTTCTCCATATTTTTAACCCATTTATTTGCTTGAACTATAAAACATTTTTAAAGCAAAAATTTTAAAAATAAATTAAAATTTATTTATACATATATATATAAGTAATAGAAAAATATAAACGTAAAACGTATTCAGTCATATAGTCAGTAAAATTATACATAAGTACAGTCAGCATTGTATAAGTAAATTTAAATGCATAGAAGGATTGAAATTGAAACTGAAATTCAATGTGGCATTTTATTTACTTACCGGAAAGTTTAAAATAAATACGTAAAATATAAACAGTACACGATATAAATTTATATATTATATACTGCAGAGAATTGATGATATATTCAATGGTTTATGTTGCGAAATGGTTAAAAGAAAGTTATGTGTTTAGAGTAATGGTGTTTAAAAAAAAAAGTAAAGAGTTTATCAGTGGAGGCGCCAGGTAGATTGTTGTTGTTGCATATGGTTTGTAAAGTGTTTAACGTATATCAACAGATATAAGTAAGTTTATATTTTGTATCCTCAATCAAATAAAATCGAATTGATTGTTTAACGAAAATAAAGATAAAAACGATATAGAATTTTTGATTGTAAGTTATGTGTATATAAAAATCCTCGTCTTATATTCAAACGGTTAAAAAAAGACTCTAAATTAAATGTTGGTTTTTCAATGTTAGAAAAAATTACATCTAAAAATCTAATGTTTTATTGAAAAATATAAATTTATCTACTTTAAGTGATCTTTTTTTAAATGATAAAATTGTGAAAATGCATTAAAAAGGGTCACTTTTGTTGTTTATTTGTACCTATAGATGCTATATACCTGGATATTAAAATCTATTACCTTGGGGATCAATCATAAGAGCCCATCGTCGAGCATTTGCAACTATAATACCATTTTCAACTGAGAAATTGTCAGTGGGAAGGCCGGCTAATGACCACGCACGTATTTGCATTGGATTACCTAACGTTGCAGCTAAGGAAAATTTCGGTGAACATGGTATTTCCTTTTTTACACATGCCGTTGACCATTCTTTTATTATATTTGCACGATACTGTATAAATTTAACATAAATAAAATTATAATTATAAATAAAATAAGTGTGAACATAAAATATATAGTTAACATACGTCGGTCGTAAAACAGCCCAGGTAAGCAACACATCCGGCAGCCAGTAGTACATCACCGACAACATTTCCTAAAGAATTATGTAAATTGATTGCATTTTCACTCCATCGATCTTTTTCACCACCCAGTCCACCTAACAGTTGTTCAGCTCTATCCAATTTTTTTTCACAATTATCAATCTCGTCTTCTAGACGTTTTTTCTCACGCGATTTCTCAGCAAAGAAATCATTGAGTTTTTGTAATTTATCCAATATAAGTTGCAATTCAGCTCTCTTTGTATTTAATTTTTCCATTTGTTGGGATAGTTCATTTTCAGCACCAGCTAATGCAATTTTCTTTGGCGCAACTATTTTTGCTACACGGTCATATACTTCCATCGCACGTACCCAACGACATATACCCTCACATGCCGTGGATACACTTTTAATTTTTTCCGGTACAAAATCTCGGTCAGAAATATATCTATTCAGAAAATGTAGCAAAATTATTTCGATAAATACCTATAGCTCGATTTATTGATTGTAATCAATAATATGTAAAATTATTTTGAATACAGTTATAAAGTTATTTAAGTGAATAATAAATAACTTGTGCATACAACAGAAATACAAAATAAATACTAAAAGTTTAAAATTAAAAAATAAAGTTGTTTACTTGTCGCGAAGTTTTTTCATAACAGGTGCTGGGACGTTATCTTTGTCAAAGTTTTTTAACGATTCCAGAAATTTTAAGTCACCAAGCATCTTTAATGAGGGTCCCCAGTATTCTTCAATCATTTTTCCACCTATTGAAATTTTTGTAGAAAAGAAATTTATTTGCTTATTATATTAAGTTTTGAAAACTTTTGATTTGATTTTTTGTGTTTCTTTGTTTGTTAAATTTTGTGTGAATTTGTTAAGGGAAAAAAGGTAAACGTACTAGCATCGGGTTTTCTATCTGGCTTTATACCCTTAATAACACAAACGGCCTCCATAACGAGTTTAACGCCAGCAGGTGGGTTCTTCATAGATTTTACTAGTGTAATATCAGCTGGTTTTAAAGTATCTAAAGCAGACAATGCAGCTTCAAGTGCAGGTATTGCTTCTTGTAAATCACTTTCACAATCATCTTTGATTGCTTGGGCTGATGCGGCAGCTTCATTAGCTGCTGCTTCATCAGCACCAACAACTTCCTTTTTCTTTTCAGCCTCAGCTGTTTCTCTTTCAATATTGACCATAATTTTTTCGGTCTCTTCAGACGTTACTTTTAATTGTGGCTGTAAGTCGAATAAATTTTCTTGCATAACAGCTACCTGACCAGCTGCATTATCCAATTTATCTAAACCTGTTGTATATCTATGTAACAAATTTTAAACATTAATAAATTATTTATAAAAATTTTACTACTCAATTTTTGATACCTATCTCTTTGCAGTGTTATTTCCGAATATTTTTTGTTGTACAAAACTTTGAACGAGCGTAACATTTCCAAATATGATGTTGGTGTGACATAATTTTTTCGTTTTAATTCTTCAAAAAAACTATTTCAAAATAAAAATTTTAAATGTTTGATATTAATAGAGCTAGTCGAATGGTTAAAGTACCTTTGACTTGCATCAACAATACTTATATTAAAGTTCATAACCATTTCAACAAGTTTTTTTTCAAGTGGTGACAGTTTTGTTATTACTTCTATTTCCTCTTCATCAGTTACTGATGTAGTTGATACAACATCTAATGCAGGACTATGCGATTTTTCATCACCTGTGTCACCAGTTAAGTTCATTGATTTAATAAAGTTTTCAGCAACACGAAGTAAAGCATCATCTGGCCATGCGGTAAACCTTGAATATAAATTATCATTATTAATTAATAATATTTTTTATTTTATAAGCGAAAATTTACCAATCTATGGTGCAACAGTTAATTAATGACGGAAATATTCTTAACCGGTTCTTAAATGAGTCTCCAATTGGTGAAAAAGCTAATGCAACATGCAGTGCTTCACGTACTCTTTCAATAAAAAAGCCATATAATGCTAATGGAGTGGGGTCAATTTTTTTATCCTATTTAAACATAATATATGTTAAATGCATAAAGACAACTAACGAATGCACAACTATTATTATTTACCATATTTTTGGCAGCAGTTTGCATTTTTTCCAAAATAGTTGCTTTTTCATCTGATTGAAAAAGATTCGGTAAATCGCCGGTATTTAATAATGCATTTATATCTTCAATAAAAGATTCTTCTTTGGCCTAAATTCAATATTTACATGCAATTTATACATTTATTATAATACCAATATATAGGGTAAATATGAAATATTAAATATGATTAAATTACTTGGGAGTCGCAAAATAAAAATACTGTCGGCTTAGCATTTATGCCTGCATGTAGTAATAATTGTTTCATATCTTCACGCCAATCGTTTTGTGAATATGTTTTACTTATTTCTACCTGTACTAAGTCAGCGTCGGCTATGCTTGCAGCAAGTTTAACTGCACTACGTCGTCCAGAACCACCCATACCAACTAATAAAACATTACCACGTGGCATTTGTAATACGCGTGAGACTCTATATATGCATTTAATAAAATATCAATATTGTATTATAAACACATATTGTTTTATATTATACCTTGATACATGCTCAATAGCAAATCGAAAAAGTACTAAATCCATTGGAGTGTTTGAAAGCGCATTATATTCACCTAAATAATAATGCATAATCTTTTCTAATTTTGGCCAGTTTTCTATTTCATCATATATTTTTGGATCTGCGTCAGGCTCCATATAATTACCAAATAATAAATCTCTCATATGTATATCACTGAGTTTACTACCCGGTTCAATGCGATTACCAAATGACTGTTCCAAATTTAAACGTAAATTTGAATTACATGCACTCACTACTAAATTTAACATTATTTTTCGATCAGCTTCATCAATCAAACTAAAAGCATTTTTATGTTATTTTTAATTATATAAAAAAACGTAATAATAAAATGCTATTATATATCTATAATAATATATGTGTTGGAAAATTTCAATGTATAACAGTGAATATAATTACCGATCATAAAAAACTCTATATGTTTCATGTACCCATAATAAAGCTAATTTTTCTGGTGTTTGCAGTCGTTTTGGTGGTACCATTACAATGCCTTGGACTACACGTGTTACATCACGTAATGAAAATAAATAATGTGATTTAGCGGGTGTTGGTAGAAAATGTAATACCGCGCCCCGGTAAATTTCAATCAATGCCCCACATAAATTCTATTTGATAATAAAATGAGAGAGTAATTACATTAATTTTATTTAATAATTAGAAATATTTTAACCTTAGCTAATCTTGAAACATTTTCAATGTAACCTTTGCCGAAATGCCATTCGGCTATTGAAGTAAATATTCGAGATAATGTTATATCTTCAAAAGAATCAACAGCTAAAACAAACATATGACGATAGAGACGTGGAAATATAAAATTGCTGCCTCCTATAAGTCCCATAGCACCTGCTATAAGCTAGTTTATAAAAAATATTTTTTTTTTTAAACGGAATTACATTTTTGTCTATATTTAAATAATTTAAACTTACAATATCAATAAGCTCTAATCGTGTTGTATCTTTCAGGTCAGACCAATGTTTGTGGTCAAGAAATTGACGCAAAAGCTCTAATGGAGCTTGTGCACCATAAATATCCCTTGCAGGCATTGCCACATCATCGACAAATATTAAGCACTAAAATAGTAAAACCATTTTGTTATTTTTTTATGATAATAAAATTTTATTTTGTATTTAACCTGTTTTCCTACAGGTGGGCCAAATACCCCCTTCCTTCTTCGGTCTAATTTTGACATAACAAGTTCTTGTACCTAAACGATATTAATACACTTTACATTATTAATCATTTTAAAAGTAATAATAATAAATTAATTAATTTAATAATTGAAACCTGTTGTGCCGATGTGCGTGCTGAAAAATTAACTACATTAAGGAGATATTTTTCTTTGGGCAATTCTTTCATATAGTTATATATTGTAGCACTTTTGCCAGTACCAGTTGGCCCCACTAAAAGAATTGGATAACTTTTACTAAGACAAAAATCTAACCAATAAGTAATGCAGCTGGTTTCTTTGGTTGGAACCATTAATTCTGTAACAGGGGAATTAGTAGGCAATGAAACGTCATCTGATTTAAGCCAAGGCCAAAAGTTTTCAACTTCATCATAACGATAATCTAAAATTGTTTGTTTTTCGGGAAACATTTGTCCACGATTTAATGAAAACCGTTTTGATTTTGGATTATCTTCATCGCCACCATATAATATTTTACGCAAAAGCGCATCCATTCTTTTCCGTCCCTCCACTTATAGATAATATAATTAATTTATTATTTGGTTATAAGATTAATACATATCATATATAAATTGAATTTTTTTACCGGTAAATGTTGATCCAAATGCCCACACAATGCAATATAAAAATGTTTGTTGAAACCATGTTTGATTAAATTGATTACATTTATTGATTAAAGTCATAAATATAATTGTAAATATCTATCAAAACAATAATAAAATTAAATAACAATTAAATAAATAACAAATAAATTTTTGTAATACTCTGTAACTGTGCATTGTAGAAGTCTTTAAAACTACTTGACAGTTTTCTGCGATTGCAATGATTGGCGGTACTAACCAATCTATTAGTTCTTGGAATAATGTTAAATAAATTTCAGTCATGCCTGTTTCCTCTAATTCTAGCATAAAAGTTTTATGCAATGCACTCCAGCCAAGTTGTGATGGTTCCATGTAAATCATACCGCAACTGAATATGTAAGATATTTTTTTAATTTATTTTATATGGATTTTAATATATTTATATAGAAAATATTTTAACGTACCGTGAAACAGTTGCAGGAGATGCTTGCTCTAAATCGGCTGGTTCAAACATTAAATTCATATATTTGGTCATTTGAACAATTTCACCAGACATAAGACATAATTTTTTATTATCATCTAATTAATATAACATTAACATATTTATTTTTATATTTGAATAGTCATTATGCAAAAATTACCAAGAACAGTATTTAAATTTTCAATCCATACAGCGTCAACTGGACCATCAAAAACAATCCATTGTCGTTCAGCAACGCTTGCATATGCTTGTTCTCGGAAAGTTTTTGCTAATACACCATCACTCCATTCGTGTGATGCTGGATCAAAACAACCATATAATTGACCCATCGAAATCGCTTTTGGATTTATAATTCTATAATTTACTGCATATTCTGTGGCTGAAGCATCCGGATCTAATTTAACATTACGTAGCGATTCAGCAAGAAGCTATGGGCATTATTAGAAATATATAATTTAATTTAATTTTGTTAAATTACATAATCATATTGTTAACAAAAATTTTCAATTATACTTGATAAGCTGTTGTTTTACCGCCCATTGAAGCTCCTACAATCATCAAACCATGTCTTACTAAAAGCATTTCATAAACTTGCATTACTTTTTCTACAAACCATGGAGTTGGTTGAAGTTTTTTTGCTGCTATACAAATTAATAAATGTTTAACAACATCTTCGCGTGATGGCTAAAGTTTAAAGAATTTTAAATATAATTAATTTTACAAAATATTTATAAACAAAAATGTAAGAGTTATGGATAATGTTTTTTTTTTCATATTAACGCATACCTGAGGTACTTCAATACCAGGAAACAAGTCACTGTAAATACCTTCAAAAAGTGGAACATCTTGTTGCAGAAACTTCGGTAAGTTAACATCTATTATAGCTCTTAACACAATTTTAGCTTCTGTTAAATAAGGATATAATCTTCTAAGCGCACCGGATGCTAACAAAACTGATTTTACAGCTCTCATTCCTTAAAGACAGTTAACGAAAACGTTGTTTTTTCATTGTTATTTTAATTTTTGTATATTCAAAATATTTTTTGCTGTTTTTTTTATAAAATACAAACCATAATCATAGTGATGCTGTGAAGATAATTGCTCAGAACATAATTTATATGTGTGTACAATCTTTTGTGCAAGAGGTCTTGCTTCATCAAAACCATTTGAATATAATGTTATTTCTCCTATCATTGCATAGTCAGGTACCATCATAGCCACAGTACGAAATAGAACTTTTAAATTATCGGGAAGCTCTGTACGACCAGCATAACTATGATTAGACAAAAAAAAATGAATTATGTATATATAGATAGATTGTCGAGTTATATATTACCCTGGATTCATTGTTATAAAGATACTACATGTGGGATCTAATTTTAACATTGTATCTTCAAAAAAGAATTTTACTACTTTTCTGGCTATAGCACGTTGAATTGTTAAAATTTGCTGTGCCACAACAGATAAAACTTCAAGTTCAATACGGTTAAATTCATCAAAACATGCCCAAGAACCTGACTGAGCTAAACCCTGTTGAAATAAATATGTTTAAAATTTGTATAATATAATATGAATTTATACCTTAAAAAATTTGCCTAACGCTTTATAATCCAAGCCATCTGAACAATTAAATACAACACATTTTTTTGCAACTGCTTTTGCTAAATCTTTACATGTTTCAGTTTTACCCGTACCAGCTGGTCCTTCGGGTGCACCACCAAGATTTAGTTTAAATGCACCCATTAATGTTCTTAAATAATAAAGAATATATATTTTTTAGTATTTATATTTCAATTAGTACTAATTTTAAATATAAAATTTGTTCATAAATAAATTTATTAACGACATAAAAATAATTAACCTGTAACATCTATCAGTTAATGGTGTTACGACCAAACGAGGTTGATTTCCAAGGTATTCCATACCATATTTTACATCTGTAGATACTATACAAACGGAGACATAGTCAGACTTATCTATACGCGTAAATAAAGATATAAATTTGTTGTTTATTAGACGGATTATAATTAACACAAAATCTTTGACAAATTGTGGTATGAAGCATTTATAGTTAATAAATTCTATATTGTAATAATATGTAAGTAAATAAACCTATTTAATTGATATTTATTTACTAATTTGTTGTTTAAAAACATGCAATATATACTAACACACGCATTTACTGCATTACTGATACTGTTTCGATGGATTATTTATTTTATTCATATAAGTTTATTTTTGCTATCAATATTTCACATTAAAAAATATTTATTTAATAATAATAATAAAAATAGTAATAATAATAATAATAATAATAATAATAATAATAATAATAATAATAATAATAATAATAATAATAATAATAATAATAATAATAATAATAATAATAATAATAATAATAATAATAATAATAATAATAATAATAATAATAATAATAATAATAATAATAATAATAATAATAATAATAATAATAATAATAATAATAAATAATAATAATAATAATAATAATAATAATAATAATAATAATAATAATAATAATAATAATAATAATAATAATAATAATAATAATAATAATAATAATAATAATAATAATAATAATAATAATAATAATAATAATAATAATAATAATAATAATAATAATAATAATAATAATAATAATAATAATAATAATAATAATAATAATAATAATAATAATAATAATAATAATAATAATAATAATAATAATAATAATAATAATAATAATAATAATAATAATAATAATAATAATAATAATAATAATAATAATAATAATAATAATAATAATAATAATAATAATAATAATAATAATAATAATAATAATAATAATAATAATAATAATAATAATAATAATAATAATAATAATAATAATAATAATAATAATAATAATAATAATAATAATAATAATAATAATAATAATAATAATAATAATAATAATAATAATAATAATAATAATAATAATAATAATAATAATAATAATAATAATAATAATAATATAATAATAATAATAATAATAATAATAATAATAATAATAATAATAATAATAATAATAATAATAATAATAATAATAATAATAATAATAATAATAATAATAATAATAATAATAATAATAATAATAATAATAATAATAATAATAATAATAATAATAATAATAATAATAATAATAATAATAATAATAATAATAATAATAATAATAATAATAATAATAATAATAATAATAATAATAATAATAATAATAATAATAATAATAATAATAATAATAATAATAATAATAATAATAATAATAATAATAATAATAATAATAATAATAATAATAATAATAATAATAATAATAATAATAATAATAATAATAATAATAATAATAATAATAATAATAATAATAATAATAATAATAATAATAATAATAATAATAATAATAATAATAATAATAATAATAATAATAATAATAATAATAATAATAATAATAATAATAATAATAATAATAATAATAATAATAATAATAATAATAATAATAATAATAATAATAATAATAATAATAATAATAATAATAATAATAATAATAATAATAATAATAATAATAATAATAATAATAATAATAATAATAACAATAATAATAATAATAATAATAATAATAATAATAATAATAATAATAATAATAATAATAATAATAATAATAATAATAATAATAATAATAATAATAATAATAATAATAAAATCATTACTCAATATAGAATAACGATATTATGAAGTTGTACAATTGTTGTTAATAAATGTATGCATATATGAATTATTAATTAATATTTTAAAAATAATAATTAAATATTATTTATATATTTCTATTATTATATTGATTAAATTAATAAAATTCATTTTTAATTACCTGTTTCATCAATTCTCCAATAATAGCGTAATTGTGAAAAC